>CM023359.1:40966604-41312858 GCA_013282895.1 Eriosoma lanigerum | reverse complement strand
CTCGTGACCTGGCTGGTCCGGTCGTCCCATACATGGTTGTAGGAAGCCTAAAATACTGGGTCCGCCCACAGCTCTCTGAACGGCAAGCCTCCACTCATCTATCAACAGAGGAGTGTGAAGAGGATGCAGGAGTATATAAAATGGAAGAGCAGGGCAAGAATGGCAGCACTACATCCACCTCCTACTCCCTCCACACCATTAGAGTCCTCGATCCCCAATACGTTTATGGTAGGTGACCCTACGAACAGTGGAGAGGACGCTGCCACCCTTCCACCACAGGTACCGCTGGCAACTGTGTTCCACCACCACAAATTATGGAGATCAAAGAGGACTTCGCATTTCCTTCTCCGTGACACCGGCTACATCACTGAAATATGAATAAGTGCCTCTACAAAACGCAGTTCCTAACTCCACGTACCAGACGCGTTGCGAAAACCGGCCGAGTCGTCAACCCGACTAGTGGTTTGGCGGAGAGTATGACACGGTCCGCGATATGATGATGTTTGAATCAAACATCTATTTCGCGGATCGGAGTTGTAACTCAATCGTCAACGCTCGAAGTGGGCGCCGTCTGTCGGTGACGGCTGTATATCCGCGCGCACAAACTGGTCCGTGACGAACACACCAGCTACAATACTAACATTGTATATGCGTACGATTTTTGTTTTTTTTCTTTGCCATTCTAACAATTTATAAAATTATTATTAAATTTTTGTTTTAGATTCTGAGCGGAGCGAGGAACGTATTGTTTCTATACAAATATTTTTTTCTTATGTATGAAAACATTTTTTCGGATAGAAATAATTATCCGATTATCAAAAGTGGGGTATGCTTTCGGGGTAAGTTTTTTCCTAGGAAAAGAAAATTTTACAGAATAATATACTACTTAATCATTTTACAAAATATTTTGAAAATCGTGACTGACAATTTTTTTTTATAGGCCTATTATTATTTTTTTCTTCTGATATATGAAAACATTTTTTCGGGTAGAAATAATGGTCAGATTACCACAAATAGGGTACCTTTTCAGTACCAAATTTCATTTAGTTGGTACTTTATTTAGCTCATTTTTTGAATTTCCCAAAAGTTTTTCTTTGGGAAGCAGAAAATTGGTAAAATTAAGGTTTCGTTATTTTAATTTTTTTATTTTTTGATTATTAATTGAGTTTTGATCGTAGGAACTTGAAATTGCATTCAAATCTTAATAATTTCTCTCTCTCTCCACTAATTTCTCCGAGGACCGAAGGGACGAAGAAGGAACGTCCACAATCGCCCATTCCCACTTTTTGTACCATTGCTTATAGAATAGACTAGAATATAGTTATAATACTATAATACTATACCAATAGTTGTATTTATGGCTAAATATATAGGTATGTCAGCAACTTTGTAAAATGTTGTTATAGTTTGTGCATGTATCATTACTCCATGATATTTCATGAAAGAAAATCTCAGCTGGCAGTGATCCATAAAGTAGATTATTGTTACCTGCTTAAATCATGTGAAATATCACGTGTGAACAATTATTACTGTTATTTGATATACTGTTATTTATTATACTGATAATAATTTATAATGAATTCACTGCCAGTGGTCGTCATGACACCTGCGTATCACAAAGTTGCTAACATACCAATGTATCAACTATGGTTGTACCTACATATAGAATATATTGACATAATCATGCTTAATTATAACATAGATCTATTATATAATTTTTGTTGTTTGTTTAGGAAAGTTTAAAATTTAAGTATGTGTTAAAGACATTTATAGTGTTACAAAAAAAATAGATCAATATTTTACTTATTATACCTTATATTACCAAACTATAGAGTTATAATCAAGAGTTGAACGTATATAAGCGCAATATAGTGATTTCAATATCGTTTGATCATTAAAGTCTTTGCAGCTTCGGGTCATAAAATCTAACATTGATGACGCTTTGTTTTGGATATGTGTACAGTGAGTATTAAAGGAGACGTGTCAAGAATCAGTAGCACCGGTGCTTGCGGGGGTGAGGGGTCAGAGGGGGCATTTGACCCCCCGTTAAATATATCAGGGAGCAAATTATAATTTCGCCCCCCTGAAAATTTGTCATCATAGTTATACACTTAATACATAACATATTTTAGAGTTATGGTTTATATTTAAATTACATTTTTATTATTTTTAATATTTATATAATACTCGTATAATATGTAATAAAATTAATTTTGAAAAGTTGTATAACAAATAAAAATGTTTTTAAAATTGTTTTTAATTTTATATTCAAAATTAAATTAGTTAAATAAGACTAATAGTTTAATATACAAAATAGTAGTTAAACTTATTTTACAAAAATCAATAAGTGTTTGTATTTTATTTTAATATACTATATATCATGATTTTCCTTAAATTTTTGCCCCCCCCCCCACAAGAAAAATAGTTCCTGCGCCTCTGTCAAGAATTATACCTAAATCCTTATTCTGGTTGATACGAGTGAGTTCTAGACCATTTAAATAATATTTATGAAGGCATGGGGATCGCTTTTTCGAGAAAGTTATTACTGTGCATTTGCTAATGTTAAGACATAATTTATTTTAGCCACACCAGAGAGGTGGTTAAGGTCATTTTTAAGCGTTGCGGCATTGTCAGTTGTTTTGACAATATAGACAATTTTTAGATCAAATAATAAAATATGTGAATTAGAGAAATAAATGTCATTAACAAATAAGTTAAATAAGAGTGGTGCTAGATGAGATCCTTGAGGGACACCAGAAGTTACATTGAAATAACTAGAACAAAAATTATTATATTTAATGTAAGTATTGCTTTATATTAGATATAAAAGAGACTAGCCATAAAAGGAAAGGTTTTTAAAAGTCTAGACATTGTAATTTGACAGTTAGAATATTATGATTTATAGTGTTGAATGAATTGGAAAAATCCGTAAATACAACGTCAACCTGGTAATTCGATTTAAATGCATTTATAATTATGGAATATAAGAACAAGAAAATTATTATAGTTGTAGATCAACCTTATATATAAAGCCATGTTGCTCATCTATAAAATTTTTAAATAATGGATTAATTATTTTAGACAATATTTTCGAATATTTTTGGGATTATTGAAGTTATTGAAATTGAACGATATTGTCAAAACTTGTTTTGATTTATACGAAGAATATATTCAACAAAAATTATAGTCACATTACACATTCGGAAAATAATTAAAAAATATATTTTGTTACGGCCCTTTTACACGTAGCCACTAGCAGCGCCCCTTTTTGCAGCGCCACTCAATATATGACGGCAAAAACCAGGGAAATATAGGACGGTTTCACACACGACCACATCCACAGATTTAGCAGCGCTGCAGACGGTGATAGCAATTGCATTTGCTACAGACCGCGGCGTCAAAAAGTGGCGCTTCTAGAGACAATATATATTAAATTCTGAGCGAAGCGAAAAATGTATTGGTTTTACAAAGATGTTTTTTTTTATTTTTCTATTAATGTATGAAGACACTTTTTTGGGTAGAAATAATGGTCCGATTACCACAAGTAGGGTATGCTTTTGGTAAAAAATCACGACTAGTTGATACTTTATTTAGCTCATTTTTCGAATTTCTCAAAAGTTTTTCCGTGGGAGGGGAAAAACTACCAAAAAATGGCGGAAAATCGCCAAAATTACGGTTTCTGTTATTTTAAATTTTTTAATTTTGTGATAACTAATAGAGTTTTTTTTGAGTATTAACATAGGTAGTATACAAGTGAGATAAAATTTTGAAATGAATTATTAGTATAGTGTATTGTAATATATTGAGTTTCGCTCAAAATCGTATTTTCTAATGCAATATTATTGCATTCAAATCTTAATTATAATAAACCACTTATTTCTCGGAGGACCGAAGGGACGAAGAAGGAACGCCTAAAATCGACATTCCCACTTTTTTAATACCTACGTGATACAATTTTGAAATGGATTGGTGGATTATCTGACTAAATATAGAGCTTTGAAATTTATCCAAAAATATTTAATATTACCTGCAATTTTGGGTTAAACAGTTTAAAAAGTATATAGAAGCATAAGTATATACTACATATTTATAAAATATATTGAAAATCGTAAGTTAATTTTATTTTTAAATGCCTTTAAACTTTAATATTTCTATTAATCGTGTTTTTAAAAGTCTGAAAACACTTGCGGTAAAGAATAATGATCCGATTACAATATTAGAGTATGATTTCGATAGCAAATGGCATCTACTTCACTACTTGATACTTTATTTAGCTCATTTTTCGAATTTCTCAAAAGTGTCCATTTGGGATATGGAAAAGTACCAAAAAATGATGGAAATAGGCAAAGTTGCGGTTGCCATGAATTAGATTTTTAATATTTTAGGATAACTAATTTTGTTTTGATCGTAGAAACTTGAAAATTTGTTAGAGTAATATTATAGGTAATTATCACACGTAAAATTTTGGAACGGATTATTAGTATAATATATTGTATATAATTTGATTGAATTTCACTCACAATCGTATTTCAAAATTTAAAATTCAATATTATTTCATTAAAATGAAATTTCGTCGAAAGGACGAAGGAGGAACATCTGGAGTCGACTTTCCCGCTTTTTAGAATTATATTTTATTAATAATAATACTTTTATCATAATAAATTCGTTTAACAAAATAAATAATTTGTATATTTCCAAAAATTCTTATTACTTTAAAATATAATTTTTAATTAATATCCTTAAATTACACATTACACAATTATACTTATATTAATTTTTTACACCACCATTATTATAATATTGTCAATTAAATATTCAAATTTCAAAATCAACAAAATACTATTAGAAAACATTAGACTGTAAGTTCGCGATTATAAATGAGGTCTACTGTGACGTCACATTTATTAAGTCACGCCCATCTCGTAACAGAGTGCTTCGACCGTATTAACCTATTAACCGTGCATCTAACTACATAATCATCATTTTCAACCAAGACACATAAGATTAATGAGCAACAAGAACAGTCATGGATAACAGATCACGGTCTTTATGAAGTATCATCAGTTCAAAGTGATTTGTCTAATGATGTATTTAGTAGGTAGTTAAAATTTAAAATATGTTTAGTAACAAGATAACAATACTTTTTTAAATTAAACAGATAATTTATTTTATTTCAAAAAATTTAACATTTACAGGTATATAATAATATAATACATTTATAATAATAAAGAATCTTTTGTTTAAAAATGTGACATTATTATTTATTTTTACCTCAGAGTTAAAGCTAGTTTTTCAGCTGGAGGAATGGATTTCCTCATTACTGTGTCTAGTTTTTTTATATTGAAATTCCGGAAAGAAGTACTTCAAGCGGATTTTTTTACATATACCTACGAAAATAAGGAAAAAATTCTCATCGTCATCCTGTAAGTCATCAAAAAGAGTGTGAAAAAAACCTCAATTTGGTCTTTCCAGAAGCAATGGATGAACCCAGAATCTTTTTTGTCTATTTGTTCTTTTCTTTTTAATTAGAAGCATAGCCAAAAGTAAATCACGTTCCACGTCCATTTTAACTCTTGACTCGTATAGTAAATATATGTAACGCTTCTAAAAATATAAGCAGCGCTTCTAATATATAAGCAGCGTCACTGTCGCGCTTCTAACGCTCATTAATCGCGCTGCTAGAAAAGTGTGGCGCTGCGTGTAGCTACGTATGAAAGGGCCCTTAGTCAATTAATCAACTTGTTATTTTATCAATGCAATATGCCATTTCAACCAAATATGTTTAGAAAAAATAAAGTTAAATGATTGATATTTCATTCCGGGACAATAAGTCGTCCTGAAACACATCGGGATACTGGGACGATTTACTCAAAACCGGTACTGTCCCAGCCAAACCGTAATTCAATTGCGCAATACGGCATTATTACGAGTGTTTCATCACATAACATTTTTAGATTCTGAGCGAAACGAATTTTGGTTTTACAATGTTTTATTTTTATAGGTCTGCAAACACTTTTTTTGGGTAGAAATAATGGTCCGATTACCACAAAATGTATCTAGTTCGTACTTTAGCTCATTTTTAAATTATTTAAAAAGTTTTCCTCTTTAAGAAAAACTACCAAAAAATGACAGAAAAACCGCAATATTCACGGAAATCGTAATTTTGACAAAATTGGTTTTAGATTTTTCATAACTAATGCAATTTTGAACACCGGTACGTAAAGGTGGTATTATTCAATAATTTTTATCATTATTATATTTTGTCTTTGCCTTACAAATGCATAACATAACCAATAATAAACTATTAAAAATTCATTATTTTAATTTACATAATTTATAACACATATTTACTTTAATATCAGTACCTACTGTACAAATCAAATAGCTACTGTATACAACTACATTTCATTTGTTTTTACAGTAATTAGGTATTTGATCAAATGTTATACATGACTTTCATAATAGTCAATACATTTTAAAAGTAATGGAATTTCTTAAAATTTTGACTATTTGGTTTAGAAAGAAAAAAAATAAATAGATTTGATGTATATATATTTTCTATGTTATGTGTTTATAAGTCTGAGACAACAAGAGCAGATGCTACTCATTATACATTTTTTTTGTTTTAGTATATTTTGTTGAGTCTATAAAACTGGCATGTACAGCTTTTAAAACTTTCATTTTCTGACTGTTTGTAGTTATTTGATGGTGTTTATGTTAATTCAATGTTTTTATGTTTGGTGATGTATATGCAATCAACTCATAATTATGAATCATACAGTCAATAAAATAATTTTTCATTTTACGAATCTGAATTTCAAACATAATATGTTTTACATTTATGTGTACATACATTTTTTTGTATGATGAATTTTATCAAATACATTTTATATTTACATATATTACTTGTATGAATTTATAATATACATAAATAATTTAAAATATATTATAGTATTTAGTAAATATATATATTTTAGAAAGGTTTAGTATATTGTATACAAATAGATGACAATCATACATATATATTACACTTATACCATTGATTATAGAATAGACTCCTCCAACAGACAAAACAATATTGGAAGATTGTTCAGTAACTTATTTTGCTGGGTATCTTGTATTCAAATGTAATAAAAAACTTAATTGCCACTATTGTCGAAAAGATTTACAAACCGATTAAAATTTAAATGAAAAAAAACTTTTAATAAATAAAAATTATTCATCTTTTCTAAATGATATCGGATTAAGGGCACCATTTTAATAACATAATTAATCGCATCCTAGACATTTTTGAAAAACATTATGACAAAATAGAACACGTAAAAAAAATTAGGTTTAAATTGACATTAATAATTACAATAGATAATTTAATTAATAAATGGTTAAGTAACAATTTTGAATCTTGTAAGGAACATAAAATGTATATTATAGCCTTATTATTAATTTGTAAAATATATAAAAAAAACTCAATTATATTCTACGACGTCACAATTTGCTAAAATAAATAAATTAAAAATTTTGAATCATATTTAAATTATTTATATCTAACTTAATTTTAACCATTTTTTGATACCTCTATTAATTTTTTACAATATCCATTTAATTGATTAAATTTACTTTTAAAATTAATTAATGTAAAATATGATGTTAATTTATATTATTAACTATTAAGTGTTGATATTCTTATTTATTTATTTTTTTTTGTTACTATAATATATTGTAGAAATGGTATTGTTCCTATATGTTTGACATTGTACCCATAAGAGTATTAATACAATCTACAGCTACACGTATCAATTTACAAAACCTTCAGAGCCTTCAACATCGACAGAAACTTATTTAAAAAAATAATTTATTTTTCATTTTATTTATACTGGTATTTTATTAATTTTAAAAACAATTATAAATTTGTTATTTCGTTTTTTTTTTTGTACTAGATGATTTTTGAAAATATTTTTATTGTAAACAGAGTTGCCCAAAAGTAAATATTCAATGGTGTAGAACAAAAAAATGTTTTTTTAATTTTGTTATTTATATTTACCTAATAAACAGAAAGTTATTATAATACACAGTGTCTTTGTGTTTATCATCCTATATGTGTTAATGAATTAACCTATCAATACAATTACAAAACGGCATTATGATTTTTAAATAAATACCCCCCATAAATCTAAGAGGGAAATTTCCCTGATTTGTTCTTCCCTGTGAACTTCTTTACTTTAAATTTGTTTAGAAGTATTATTCGTCTAAACTTCCTCAGAAAATCATAATAATTAGAAAAGTTCACAATTTATTATGTTTTGTACAAATTGGATATACACATAAACATAAACAACAATGTGTAAATAAAATAAGAAATTTGCTATACATGACTTTCATGAAACGGCCAATATAGAATACCGTCAAAATATTTTCGTATTAAAGCTGGTATTAGGAGGAGATGTTGGTAATTGATTTATTATTATTATTATTTATTAATATAGGTAATTAGACACAAACCGGTTTCAGATAACATGCTGCCTCGCGACACATATATAGGCACACAGCCGTGGTATCAAAAGTTACATTGTCTGTTGAAAATTGAAATACTAATATTATTTGCGATTGTAGGAAAAATAAATAAATTATTTGTCAACTGATACAACGCCACCTCTCGGCAACTCGTATAAATAAAATATTAGTAACCAAATTTCCCTATGCCATGGGCATCTGTCTATTCTATAATCAATGCTTATACTATAGAATCTGCTGAAAGCTTAAGATTTATCACAGTTGGAAATGATGTTAAAGAAATGTTTTGAGTATTTTGATAGTGGAATGGTTATAGCACACCTATGACACTCCCTATTAAAGCAATGTAATTCTTAAAAATGTAAATAAACCAAAATTCAACCTAGCGGCAGATTAACCACTTAACGAAAAATAAATTTCTTTTGAAGAAAAATGGAAAATATGCATTACTCAATTTGTTATGCTTATTAGGCTGTGATAAGCACGAGGTTCTTTGACTGCGATTTTGTAGTTTAAAATTTGTATATTCTTTTGACTTTTAAAATTTTGGTTCACTTTATATACATTTTGTAAACAATTTTCAATATGGAACAATTAAAATATTCTTCATACAAAAAATGTTGGGTGAAATATTGTGAAAATAAAATCTCGGTAAAGACATCAGCATTTTTGTTTTAGAATAAGTGTTATAAAAACATACTGCTGCAGATTTCTCGTAGTATCTGTAATGTGTATGTAATTAAAATACCTACATCTACAGTAACTATGTATGTAAAGTGTCAACATTAAAAATTTTGTTTTTAGGAAAATTCAAAGATACGAAAAAATATTCATTATTGTATTTAGTAGTTATAGATTAAAATAATTTGACTTGGAATTAGATAAAAAAAATAATACGACCAAATACATATGAGCCAAAATAATAAATATTTAACACAGGTTAAATAAAATATTAACATATTACATACAAATAATATAAAATATTTCATATAATCTGTGAAATTAGTTTCATATTACAATATATGATCTGTGATAGTATACAAAAAACTTATATGATAATTGATAACAATATATTTGATGGTACAATATTATGGTAAAACGAGTGTAAAATAATTTCATTTTACGAATGTTGTTACTATTATGTGAGGGCGAATTTTTGTTTGTTTACATTTTGAAAAACGGCAGTGTCCTATCTGATTTCTATTATCTGTGGTTATAGCAGAGTTTCATAAATATCATTAACAGCTTTAATTAACAGCATTAACAAAAAATGTTATCGTGTAATCTCAATCAAAACGCAACCAATCAAAATAATGTTTCTATAAAGATGTTTTAGATTCTGAGCGAGGAATGTATTGTTTCAACAGATTTTTTTTATTATGTATGAAAACATTTTTCGGATAGAATTAATTGTCCGATTACCACAAATAGGGTTGCTTTCGGTAGCAAATCATATCTTGGTACTTAATTATACTCATTTTTCTAATTTCTTAAGAGTTTTTCCCTAGGGGAAGAAAAACTATCAAGAACTCGGCAAAATTACGATTTCCATAATTTATTCTTTTTTATTTGTGATAACTATTTGAGTTTTGATCGTTGGGACTTAAAATTTTTGAGTACTTTCAATGGTAATATACAAGTGTGGTAAAATTTTGGAACGGATTAGTTGGCTAAATATAGAGGTTTGAATTTTTTTTCAAAAAAAATTAATATTACCTACTGTTTTGGATTTATCAGTTTGAAAATTTTATAGAAGCCTAATAATATACTATTTATTTTTTAATTCATCAATATTTGATTGATATATCGTAAATCATAATAAAAACTAAAACATAAAACAAAATAGATGTCTATCGTGTATGTTATCTTTGTCGTGATAAAAACAATCGATGTATCGATGGAAAACGTCAAGGTTTTGAAAAAATCGATATTTTTGTCCGCCTAAGCTGCGGCGGTCACTACTATAGATAGTATACCATGACAAAAATATATTTTGTTTTACATTGTTACACAGTAGAAGTAAAGGTTATCTATGAATTTCTTCTCTACTAGTCTTTTAAAATAAAAATATGGACTCACGCTCTCACCCGTATGGCCGTGTATTATTATATTTTCATCGTGTTAATAATGTAAATGTTTTATTTCTTTTATAGCCTTGGCTAGTTAACGTTTCTACCGTATTAATTGTTAATGAATAATAATGTCTGATGTTTTTATTAAACAAGATATCATAGAATGTTCTGATGATGAAAATTATGGGTTTAAACAAAATCAGGTAATTATAAAATCAATGTCACAACAAATACCTAATTTCACTTTGCGTTTCTATGGAGACCTGTATTTATTATACAATAATCATTAACTCTTATTCAAACATAATGTGTAAGTAAAGTTAGGTATTAACTAGCAATCTATCAATTAATTGTTTAATTATTTAATTTTTCGTGTAGAACTTACCTATATATTAATATTTTTTTTATAAAAAAAAATATAGATGAATAAATTCTATCCAGATCCATCTGAAATATATACATTATACAAAACATTAGAGTCTGGTAATGCATCCTTAAAATTAGAATGGATTTGTCCTGGACGAAGGGAATTAACACCAGATGATAGTCAAGTCTCTCAAAATAATGTTAATGATCTTTGTGATATTACAGAGTATGATTCATTTATTAATATATTCATATTTATTACTATTAATAAGTTATAATTATAAATTAATAATTTTAGAACATTGGATCAATCAGATTTTGACTTTGAAGAAGACATATCACATATGAATTTAAATCGTATGGATGGCAAAAAAGAATTAAAAGGAAGTGCTAAGAAAAAGACTACTAGTTTAGATGCAGTTTTATCAAATATGGCTAGACATCAGAAATTAGATAATATGCTTGATGAAAAATTTGATTCATTATAATTTTATACATACATTTTGAATATATAAACGTTTTAGGTAAAATAAATTAGCATATAAGTATAGTATATTGATTAGTACATAAAAACAAATAACTAAAATAATTAGAAGTTTATTTTATTTATAAGTTTGATCATTTTTAATCAATATGCCAATAATATAATTATATTAACACTCCTAATGAAATAATTGTATTCTTTTATTATTTATTCTCTAGCTGAGTGAATTTATTCTTTGTAAATAAATCATTACCTTTTTAATTGACATCTCTATACTTATTATGTATACAATTAAGCACTCTATAGAATGTTATATCTAACATAGTTTAAATAAAAAGTTTTTAATATTAAATTGTAATATTTATTTTAATTTAGCTATTAGTAGTATTCACGAGCGTTTTTAGTCTTTAAAAATAGGGGGAGTAAACATTAAAATTAATCTTTAAATTAAAAAAAAAATATACTGTGTTCACAATAGCTAATTGTTATTATTTATCATGGTAAAAAAATTTTGTCTGAGGGGCAAATGCCCACCTTGGCCCCCCCGGTAAACTCCTATGGTAGTATTTAATGTAGTATATTATCATAATTAAAACTGGTATGTTTCAGATTCTTTTGAGATAATAAATTTATTTGATGGGAGTTGATGATCATATAACTTCTGTAGGAGGAGATAAACATACAAGTCGTCTTGGATGTTCAATTTGCCTGAAAAAAAATACTAGTAATAATTTAATTGTTAACTCTTCAATTAATAAACTATGTTTGGCAAACAAAAATTTGGGTGTAATCGAAAGAAAAAAGAAAAAATGTCAACATAGTATATTTTGTGAAAAATGTAAAATAACACCAGAATGTTATTGTAATCATATGGAACATATAAAAGAAGAATTACTTCCAAAATTAATATGTTCAAAGCGTTATAGTAGTATAAATCGTAATGATAAAGAAGAAGATTGGTTTAATGACATTATGTCATTTAGACGTGAAAATTGGTTTGATTGTCATTCCAATGTTACTAATGCAACTCGTATAAAGGATACTAATTATCTATGTAAGTATCGTATTTAAATTTATTTATTTTGTTATTATTTTAACACTTTGTTAATTTAATTTTAAATTCACAGTAAATCTATATTAATGAATTATTTTATTTATATTATGACATTATATATTAGATAAACATAGTAGTTTTATAATATTTTTGTATTTGCAGATTTTTTCAATAATGACTCATTAAATGGCAACAATTCAATATTGTCAAAGCATACTGAATATTATAACAAATCAAATACAGAAATTCCATGTATTATTTATTTGGAAAAACCCAACACAATGGTAAAATGTTTACAAGAAAGAAAAAAAACAACTATTCAAAAATCTGGTGGTAATATATAATAACTTTGTAGTATATTTTATTTATGCTACAGTAATTAACTGTAAATGTCAGCAAATACACTAATAGTAGGGTAGCAATTTGTGTTTAGTTGGTACTATATTTAGCTCATTTTTCGAATTTCTTAAATTTTTTTCTGGGAGAAGAAAAATTACAAAAAATTGATGAAAAAACATAAAAATTGTAATTTTAATGAAATTGATTTGAGGTTTTTCATGATAACTAATGCAATTTTGAATATAGGTACTTTAAATATTTTTGAGTTTTCTCATAGGTAATTTACACACGTGGTAAACTTATGGAACAACCTATCGGTATATTATATTGAATTTCGCTTAGAATAGTATTTTCTATTGTAATATTATTGCATTCAAATCTTAATTATAATAAAACACGGATTTCTCTGTGGTTCGAAGGGACAAAGGAGGAACATCCAAAATCAACCTTCCTACTTTTTTTTTTTTAAGTCTCCCTCAAAATAGAACAATTTTCTTACCTCCATTATGAGTAATATATTATATTTATAATACAGAATAATAATCAATGAGAAAAATATGCTTGTTTTTCATATATTAATTTTTATTTTATTAAGAATAGTCTAAAAATAACTAAGTACAATAATCATACTGGGAACCGCTGTGCTAGAATTTAATAATATTATTGTTTAATTTCTTATGTATGAATATTAATCAGTTAAAGGGTTTATTCAAACTAAATTACTTTATTTAAACATTTAATGTAACATAATATATAATATTGTATAAATAGCTAATTGTGCTTTATAATATTATAGTTGTATTATTGAAATTAAATTTGGTCATTTTGAAATATAGTCAAGCGGTCATTTTCTGTGCTCCCAGCTATAGTTATATGTTTACTTAATTATTGTAAATTTTAAACATTTTAATTTCAATTAATATAATATATATTTAAATTTTTCAGGTAAAACAAAAAAAAACTCAAACTCAGTTTATAAACCATGGATTCCGCCATCTACCAGTTATAATATTTGATTATCAATGTAAACTAAATTGATTAATTTAAAATTACATGTTAGTTTACTGTCACGGATGTATGTAAGTCCATAGTTACTGTTAACAAACTGTGTCTTATTTGGAAAGTATTTTGTGCCCTGGAGTTAAATACTTTTTCCAGGTCTACGTAAAAAAAGTTTATAAACCTTAATGTTTAATATTGATAATATTAATAGTTTTCTATTTTCGTTGACTAAAAATTTTTCACTACTAACGCACTGTACTTACCTTTGAAATTTGTTATTATAAAACTAATGTGTAAAAAAACATGCTATTGATTTATTTCACCCAGGTCGATGGTACCTACTATTTGGTTATTTCTAATTTTATTAGTAAATAACCTAAATTCTTTTTTAAATTGTCATAATTATACAACATATAAATATAATTTAATGTAGTAATATGTTATTATAGTTGCACATTAATAAAAACTAAAATTTGTAAAGTTAATTTCTGACGTAAACTGCTTTATTAAATTGGTAAATAGGTATTATAAAATATTTTATGCATATTTCTTTTTTAACCATATTAATAAAAATCTTGATAATTAAATCTGTTTGTTATATATTTTGTAATGGCTTATACAGTATAATAATTAATAATTGAAATTAAAGAATTGAGTTCTACATGTATTTGAGGTAATTTTATCAGAATTGGAGTGATGTAATGGTGTGATTGTTCTTAAAAAATAGCTTATGCCTTTTTTAACAAATTACTAAATATTACATATTGAAGTAGTTGTCATTTATCAAAAATCAAAGCCACTATCGATTGAAATTATAACAATTATATCGTTATTATTATAATTACTTTTTTTTTTTTTTTTTTCATATAAAAACTATAAAGTAGAAATTATAGAAATTAATTTTATTATTAGGAAGTGGACACAATATTATGTTCGAGTGTCAGGTATTAGAATATTAGAAAAGTAATATAAAAAAAAAAGAAATTTGTTCATTAAATGATAAATCCACAGAGTTATGAGCAATAAGCTTTTAATAGTCAAATACGCTTATAGACATTATTATTAGGTTATTAAAATTAGTGATATAGAATGTGAAAGTTTAATAAAGACAAATAATATAAATAATTACTTGTTAAAACTCAATTAGTAATCACGAGATACAAAAAATAAAAACTTTATAAAGTACCAAGATGATACGATTTGCTACCGAAAGCATACCCTACTTGTGGTAATCGAACCATTATTTCTATCCAAAAAAATATTTCACACATAAAAAAAAAAAATGTAGAACAATACATTCCTTGCCCCGCTCAGAATATAAAATTTTTAATTTTTGGTATTCGGTTTAGTGATTCTTAGATAAAATATATTATAAATATTTTTTTAACTTTCATTCAATAAAAACAAAAAGTCTAAAACACGACATAATATCATTGTCTATATTGAATATTTGAATACAAAAAAAAATTTTTATTGTTCAATTATAATTATGTATCAATGAATCACAATAATATTATTAATTCACAATATTTTTTGAATATTAACTTAACAAATTATAAATTAAAATGAGTTTATTATCAATTATCATAATCATAAAACACAGTGCGCACGGTCTTTGAGGCTCATATGGATTATCAGTGGCCTGTGCTTCGAGTGCAATTAACTGGTATAGTGCAATAATGTGGAACACAAAATTAGCAGTTTGGTGCATACCAGAATTGATGGTGGAACATAAAAAAATACACTTTAAGTTAATTACTTAATTAATAATCATGCATATATCTATGTTTATGCAGAAATAATAAATCTTGTAATATAATGTATATAAAAAAAAATTATTTTTAGACAAAATTATTATATTTAATCGGTACCGACACGCATATAGTATAGACTGACAAGTGATGAAGTGACAGCCGACAGAAAGCGGCTGTAGCTGTCCGCGGTCCTTATAATTGTATCTTTGTGGGGCATAAAAGGAGAACTAGTTAGGGTGCGGTGTGGTGATGTGCTATACCGACCAATTTTCGTCGGATAGCGGAATCTTTCTTAAATGGAATTGAGTATAGCGTATATTGGTGGGCCATGTGGAGCCTAATGCCCTAATTTTATAAATTGACAATTTATTTCCGCTGTAATAAATTAGATTACATAATTACTAAAAATGTTTTTTTTTGCACCCCCCTCCCCATGATTTGTATCCAATTACGCCACCGATTCAAATTTTTTTAAAATTAAATTTATGTTATTATAAACCCCTCCGTATAAGATCCTGTTTGTGGCACTAGCCGGGAGAGAAGACATTTGTCAGTATCCGGCCATGCCGCAGATACATTTTTTAAAGGCTACATTGTTAGAACTTGGATTAATAAAATCAACTCACTAATTGGTGTTCGCCGACGCCCCGACGGCATTTAGCATTAATAAAATGAGGCATTGGCGTAAAGTGACCATAGGCGGAAATGGAGAGGTAATTGAGGGGTGCCATTTGGGGGGAAGCAGGGTGGGCCACGGCTCCCCTATTTTTTTTTTTACGTATTTTATCGCGCCGATACATAATATTCAAACACCATACGCCACCCTCATAATCTACAATAACATTGTTGAAGGACTTATTGTAAATTTGATATTTGTACCATTTTGTCGTTTGTATTTTGTGTCATTAGGCACTGCAACTATCACTGGCTACTGCAATAGTTGACGCCTGACGGTGTATTATTGAGGATAATATAAAATATAATATGCTTAATAATTTTTATTTTGTATTCTTCTGTCTACTATAGTTTGTGCACAGATAAGTGTAATATATATAATATAATATCATATAATGAGTCTGAACTTATGCCTACGTATGTTCCCATGGGGCAACGGACAACAAGCTACAAATCTAGTATCTCTACTATCAACGGCCACTAATAATTAATAATACAGCGGCAGTTCGTGCATCGTTGGCACCACTGCGCTCGCTTAGTGAGTACTGGTGCTCTATCGATCCGCGCCCTTCCTCTACAAGCCAACGCCAACCAGGTACCGTGGTGACTGGTGGAGATCGTACTTTACTACTTTCCCACCACCGGGTTTTGTTTCCGTGCAACTAAGCTCGCTCTGCTGTATTTTAAGTATCTATCAGTCTGGTTGTTTTTTTGGTAAATTAGTTTCTGTCATTTGTGACCGTGTTTCTATTTCTTTAGACGCGAGTTTCCCTAATGCTCTGTCTGTGGTTTTTTTATTTTATCTGTTACCACTGTATCATAAATCTTTTACAATTCCCTTAAAAAAAACGACACCGTGTCGTCGTCCGCACGACAACCGACGCTGTCACTCTCATCGTCCCCGATAAAGGGCCGACTTCGCCGGTTCGCAGTAGTAGCAGCAGTAGCGACAACAGTTTAAGTAGTCACCATCGCCGCCGTCGACTTCGTACATCTTACACGACTACCACCGTCGCGAACTCGGCCACAACAACAGTTGCAACGGAATTAGTGAAACCGTCCGATATCACATCAGTACCGTCAACAGCCGCCAGAATGGAGACACAAGACACCAGCATGACGAACCTGATAATTAACTATCTACCGCAGTCAATGACTGACAAGAAGTTACATCAAATGTTTACCCAAATCGGACAGATCGAAGCCTGTCGGGTAATGAAAGACGTCAAAGTGAGTTTTTCAAATCTTGTTATTTTGCGGTCAGTTTAATTTTTTACTTACGTTTGTGTAACTGCGTTCACGCATGACGAGTGGGTGTATCTAGTAGTGTATAAGGAGGTCTTTGATGAACGCGATGATTGTAGACCCCTCCCCTCTCTGGGGCATTCCATATATCATGGCACATGATTTCAAAATTTAAATATGTTTCCCCACCAAATTTGTCCATTGTAAATGTTCCACGTTTCGATTACAAATTTCAATGATACTTAAACTTATATTCTTTAACAATTTATTATAAGACCAACAAAAATTTTTAATAAATGACTAAATATTTGTTAGACTAGTTAATTTCCATAATTTGGTAGATCTGAAATTATACATTTAAAAATAATTTGGGAGATATTTGCAGTATATTACAAAATAATAAAAACAAATTATATTTAATTTGCATTTAATAAGTTGTAGTTTAAGGTTTTGATTATATTTCTCATTTCAGTATTATGTTTTACTGTTAATTGTAATGAAATATAAAATTTGTGGCCAAAAAGCAAAAAGGTAAACAATACAATTTATTGTTTGCATTTTTCCTTGTTTGGAATTAATTTAATACTTAAATTATAGTTGATAAACTAAAATACAATTTTATTCTTGTATAAATTAGTTTTTTTACTATTTAATATGTTTTTAATTAATTATTATTATTTATTTATACCAATTTGTGTATTATTTGTCTTATATAACCCATTGTGTTTCAAGAAATATAAATTAGGTAGTAATTATAAAGAATAGGTAGGCATAATATTTTGATATTAAACCATTTAAATTCCCATTTTATCCCCAGTTCGATCCTGGGTAGAAACACACACACACACACTAAAACTATTTAAACAAAAATATATGTATTAATAAATAAAAAAAAAACCTAAACTGCTATATAACTGTATTGCTTTATTACTTAACAGCAGCTGTAAAGTAAATCATAATCATGGACTAACGGTTTTATTGTGATTATATTATATTAAAATTATTAGTTGTCTATTTTTTATTTATACATAGTTGAATAGTTGCGTTTTATTATAAAATTTAATATGAAATATTCTCATAAATTTGGATTTAGAATAATTAAATATCTTATTACCCTGATACCCTACTACCACATTAATAATAAGTTTCTCATTATGCTATTTTTAAGTGCAATAATTAATTAAGTAATTGGTAATTATCTATATTATAAAAGTTTTGTTAAATTTTATGTTTAGGTATTAGAATTTATTTAATATTAATATTTATTTTGATTTATTATAATCATTCATAAAAAATTTAGTTTAAATTGTATATAATTGTATATTAATTATCTGTTATAGACTGGATATAGTTTCGGGTTTGGTTTTGTGAACTTTGTTCGCCCTGAAGATGCTACCAGAGCTATAGAAGTTATGAATGGTCTTCAAGTTGAAAATAAACGTTTAAAAGTGTCTTATGCTCGTCCAGCTGGAGAAGATATTAAAGACACAAATCTTTATGTTCAAAATTTACCAAGGTAGATGTGTAAAAGTTAACTATTTAAACAATTATTAAAACTAAAAAACATTTTTTAGATCAATAACAGAAAGAGAACTTGAAGATTTGTTTGCACCTTATGGGCAAATTGTTCAAAAGAATATACTTAAAGATAAATATAGTGGACTTCCTAGAGGAGTAGCTTTTGTTCGGTAAGAAATTAATTTAAAAATATTTTGTGTATATATATGTTGAATAAGCTAAAAAATATATACTTTGTATGTAAAAGGAATATTTAACATACTAATGAAGCTTTATATATTTATTTATGTTTTATAAAATATTTTCCAATTGCTGAAGAGTCTGTTTCTGTCTATCTAACATTTATCTACATAATATAGAAAAACCACAGCAACACAGACCTAAAATTGTGATATTTATGTTGAACTCAAAGTTAAAATCAAAATTTAATTTAGATAAACATCTATAAGTAAATTTAAAGAGAAGCATATTTGTAGGAAATGTTATATCTGTTTTGTAAAATATCATCAGGCAAAGAAGTTACATAAATTTAAAATAAAAAAAATTAAAAATTTTTTAACACGAAAAGTATTCAGTCTGCAAATTCGTCAGTGAGAAGTGATATAAAAGTGAGGTAAAGTTGTGAAAGAGTTGTAGTTGCACTATCTTGGTAAACAGAATCAGAATATTGTATGATCACTAAGTTTATAATAAAATTAGTCATGGTTTAGTAATAGTATTTCCATAGAATATGTGTATTTAATATAATTTTAATCAATTATTTTATTTTTATATTATAGTTATAATAAAAAAGAAGATGCCCAAAAAGCAATTAATCAGTTGAATGGTGTTTTGTTGGAGGGATGCACAGAGCATTTGTCAGTGAAAATAGCTGAAGAACATGGCAAACAAAAAGCTGCTTATTTGGCTGGTCTGCAAACTGGTTTAGCACACAGAGGTACAAACGACACCCTCACATACTTAAGCTACTAGATAACAAAAGAAAAAAAACCTAAAAATTACCCCCCCTCCCAATCAATAATCTGTTTCAATGTCTTCGAGGTTACATGTCATAGATCAGAAACAAAATTTAATACCTTACATTCTGGCGCTACGGTTTTCTGTAAGTATCATCAATTGTATCTAATTTTAGGTCTATTATGATACATTAGACAGTCTATGATTATTATTTACTTCAGGGTTGGTTTTAATGGTTCTGTTAAAAGAACGCTTATATTTTTGCTTATAGTTTAGTTAAATCTATTAAATATAAAATGATAGTATTTATTGCATGTAAATGGTGCTAAAATATTCATGGATAACTTTAAATATTATTACTTATATCTAATGAGCAAATTCTGTATTGAACAAAATTTAATTAATAATTTTAATCATTCTTAATGGACAATTATGTAATGTATACTCTACCAATTATAAACAATTTTTAAATTTTCAAAATAAATAATTGTATTTAAATAAAATTATTGTATATATTATGTTAATGAGTAATATTACTTACTATAGTTGGCAAAATAAAAATTGGTACTTGACTGTCAGAATATTCTAAAGTTAAATTATATAAAGAGTTACTTTAAAATAATTTTATATGCTAAATATAGCACGTGCTGTGTGATAGCATTAAATGTGGTAAAGTTTAGAGTTCAATGACAGCCAGGTTTCAGTTTTCTACAGCTTCTTCAGGATTGTAAGAATTTAGAGAAGTTTATTTACGATTAGTGAGTTATGGCAGATAGTTTCCCATGACTTTTAGTACATTTATAAATTTAATAGTCTAATTTACTAGTTAATATTTATACATAATTTGTTGTAATTTTTGTATAGTATATACATTTTACTTTTTCACATATTTAGAAGTCTCCCTTAAAAAATTTAATTTCATAATTTTTATAAAGAAATATTTGTTAAATTGATAATTGAAAATTTAAATATATGTACAGTGTGATCAGAATTTCGTGTTACAGAAATATTCAACTATACAATAAAAAGTAGATGTTTTTCAAATGTTGATTACAGAAAATCCCATAATAATAATAATTATCATGCATTTAATAAAAAAATAAATATTTGATCACTTTGTATATATATATTTTATTATATGTATTAAAAAATATTATACGAAGTATAATATAAACTGTAATTTTAATTGTTTTATAAATACTTTCTATGCATTATACAGTATTTTAAAAGACTTATAATGTATAAAAAAAGGTATTTTATATTTATATGTGTTTCAAATAAATTAAATATTACACTTTTATATTCATTTCTTGTATTTTAAAGTTTGTTATTATTTATACCTTATTCATTTAAAAAATTTTCCTTAGCTATTTAAATTATTTTTTTGTTATTAAGTAATTTCCTTTGTTTGTATTATTATTTAATGAAATCTATTCAACTATAAACCAATTTCAGTTACCTATTATTTATAAAGTTGAAAAATATAATTATTTCAGGAACCTTTCTTATTTCTGTCATTATTATCTTTTTTTTAATGCAAAATAAACTTTATAATTTAAAATGGATAAAAAATACTTATTTGTACATATATTTATTAACATTATAGTTAATAAAAAATTATTTCAATAATTATATTTGAAATACTTAAAAAATGTTAAGTAATAATTAATTGATATAAAATAAATGAGTTTTAAAATATTATATAAATTAACAGTTTTACATCTATTTTTCCCTTCTAACTCCACATGCTATGTTACCTGATCGGCATCAATCACATGTTAAGGAATTAAATATGATTTTTGACTAAGTAGAACAAACTGTTTTAGTTAAACAAATTGGGCTGTTTTAGAGTAATTGTAGTAGTATTGTTTCAGAGTCCAGGTTCTACGAAACGCAAAAACATGTGGCTACCCAGGAGTCAAATTTTTTTCATGTGCAACGAAACAAGTCTTTAGATCACTCAGCCGAGCCCAACCTAGTTATAACATGTTATTTCATATAATAATAATTATAACCTAACCTTATGTATACTAACCGAAAAAGATCTGTGAATTGTTTTTTTTATTAACTAAAACCAACTTAACCAAGAATTATTTTCAATCCCTTGACATGTGATTGTGCCAGATAGGTTATATGCCTTTAGAATGAAGTAAAAAAATAAAACACTGTTGTTACTGTACTTAAATATTTTAATTTTAGTTAAAATTCATTAAAAATTAAAAAGTCATTACATAAAACCGTATTTGAATGGTATTTTTCAAAATTTCTTTGTTAACTATTAAAAGATGTCTGTATTCTATTTAAATATTTAATTATTAAATCTGATATATATATTAAAATTAGTTCTGAAAATATTTTTTTTTATCTTTTAATATTTCAAGAATAGCTGGAACTATTTATGGTTTTTATGTGCAGTATTTTACATAAATAATAAAAAATACTTGAATAATAACTTTACTTAATGTAAAATTATAGTATTTATATTGACTATATGTGTATACATATAGGAACACTATTTCTTTTAAAGAATTTCTTTAGTAGTTTATTTTAAGTAATATTCTTATTTTTAAATCAAATAGTTAATATAGTCACATTTTTAAAATTAAAGATACATCAAAATATATTAAATATTAAATTACTCCATTGTAATAATATAGTAGTATTATTTTCCTATCATAGTTTTTTATAATTAAATTAAGTATAATATTAAAATATTTTTTTAATACAAATAACAATTTTTTTGATTGAATATTTAAATTAATTTAGTTTAACTCTTATTAAGTAAAAATAAAACGTATGTTTACAAATTTATTTCAAAAGATTCTTTTAACCTCTTATTGCACCATCCCCCCACTTTTTGGATAGCTAATTTCTATTTTGCTTTTTATTGCATTTTGGTCTAAAGGTTTTTTTTTGACACCACTTATATTTATTATATTTTGTTGATATGTTAATTCTTAAATTTTTTTTTGTCCTTAGGTGCTAAACATCAACAAAATATGCCTCAATTAATTAGAACTAATCATACAATAGACAAGTATTCCAACTCATTGTTGCATCATGTTAACAGACACAATATTGGTGCTGTGCACCAAGATAGGGCTAGTTACCGTTATACACCAGTTGGTATGTTTCCACTACCACATTGTTACAATGTTGGTATTGGTAATGAAAATATGTATTAAACATTTCTCACTATGTGATCATATCTTTGTAAAAATTTTGAGGTTTTTTTTCTTTTAAATGTAAATTAAATTAAATTAATATAATATAAATATATGTTTAACCAATCTCTATAATTAAAATTGCTCCGTACAATTAAAAAAAATATATTATGTTGTAGATTTCATTTATAATTATTATTTAGTATAGAAATTGTATTGTAAATAATTTCAAATAACAAATAAAATGTATGTTGTAATTCTTTGAAATAATGATAAAACTCTTAATTTTAATTTTGATATTATTTATCTTAATAATTAGTCTAAAATATAAGCCTATGCATGTGTGCCTATATTTTAATGTTTTTCTACTTTATTGTTTTTTAAAATAATTTCTGTCATGATACTGATCACCAAAGTTTATAAAATTAATATTTGCAACACAACTTATAAAACTTTGGATTAATCAATTTTTCTTTTTTTAAATGTTGTTAATATGTGTTAGAACTTTTTTCGTTTTATGAAATACAATATAAATTAATTTATGTATAATTAAGTTTTTTTTATTGATTTGCAGCTATGTTGGGTTTTTGTTTCTTGTATTTGCTAATTAAGAAGAATAAATCAAAATATATATTTCTATATGGAACTTTTAATTACAAACATATAGGACGCATATCTTTAAATCAACAATTAATATAAAATATTCAGAAATGACACTAAAAATGAGAATTAGGTATTTAAATATCTGATAATAAATTAGATGTTTGAAAAAAAAAAACAAGATACTTTAAATTTTGGAACGAAATATATGTTTGATGTTAATTTATATAGAATTTATATGCAACCACTATTATTGATATCATAATAAAATTATCTTTTAAAAACTTTTTTTATTAGTTTTGCCATAATAAAGTGATGTCAAATAATAAAATATATACAAAATGTATCTTGAAATAATATGAATGGAACTTACCAAATTCATGGTTCTGAATGTTATATATTTTATAATATTTTTTTAAACGGTATATTTTCAATTAATTTATAAAGTGGGAAAGGCCGATTGATGTCCCTTCGGTCCTCAGAGAAATTAGTGGTTTATTATAATTATTAAGATTTGAATGCAATGATATTGCATTAGAAAATACGATTCTGAGCGAATCTCAATATATATTATACTGATAATCCATTCCAAAATTTACCATAAAAGTAAATATGCATATTAAATTTCAAATCCCTACGAACAATATTCAAGTAGTTATCATCTCATGATAAAAATTGTTATGATTTTCAAATTATTTTGTAAATAGATTAAATAGTATAAAGTAGGCTTCTATAAAAGATTCATACCGTTAAACCAAAAATTGGAGGTAATATTAGACATATATTTTGTTTTATGTTGTCATAGTTTTTATTATGATTTACGATACATCAATCAAAAATATTGATGGATCTAAAAATAAGTAGTATATTATCAGGTTTCTATAAAATTTTCAAATCGATAAATCCAAAATAGTAGGTAATATTGAAAAAAAATTCAAAGCTCTATATCTGGCCAACAACCAATTTCTTCTAACTACTTGTATATTACCAATGTTAGTACTCAAACAAATTTTCAAGTCTCTACGATCTAAACTCCATTACTTATTACGAAATAAAAAATAACAAAAATTGTAATTTTTCTTCTTCTAGGGAAAAACTTTGGAGAAATTCAAAAAATGAGCTTAATAAAGTACCAAGAGGACATGATTTGCTACCGAAAGTATACCCCACTTGTGATAATCAAGCAATTATTTTCATCTGAAAAAATGTTTTCATACATAAAAAAAAAACATCTTTGTAGAAACAATACATTACTCGCTTCGCTCAGAATCTAATATAATGACTGAAATTCCATAATTAATATTACTTGTGTCTTCTAGTTATATTCCTATCTCTATTAATTATTTTAATGAATATAAATATTACTAATGTCCAAAAATAATCCTAACTTGGTTTACTCTGATAATAAATTTCAATATATATCTTGTAATTGTTGACAAAAGGATCAATTAATACAATGGTCTTAAATTTATTGAGAAGATTAATAAAAGGTTAGGTGTTATACAATGGGTGGGCAATAATTGAGGTAATGTAAAGTACAAATAGTAAAAATCCATGATAAAATTTATATATTTTGTACTTTTGAAACACAAATCTGACCATAAATAAATATTACTCTTAATGACAACAAAACTTTGTTAACTTTTTTTTTATTATCAATAAAATAATTATTTTACAAAAATGTTCTTATTCATCACCCTTAGTTACCCTTGTGTATATTACTTGGGCATGGTGTTGTATTACTTGTTTGATGAGACCTATATAAGAATTTCAATAAAGTATTATAAATATTCAACATGTTTATTGTATAATAATAATGTTCATATTTGTTTTTACATACCTTTTTCACAAAGTTCATCTAAAGCTTTCCTAGCCAATGATCCACGGACCTTCAAACGTTCACTGACTACAGATGGAGTAATCAATTTATATGACGGAACTTCCTTTAACAATTTGTCATATGATGCTTTGTCAAATAATACTTGATTATTTAACTTATCACGAACCTTTCCTTTGGACCACTTCTACATAAAAACAATTTTTAAACCAAAATTAATACATTGAATCTACTTAAAATTCTATGAATGACAAACCTTCTTTTTGGCTTTTCCGCCAGATCCTCCTTCTTTTTTCTTTTGGGTTTTTTGGGGCTGTTTGGAGGAGCCCTTTGCGTCTTTCTTAGGCGGCTGAAATATAGAAAAATTAGAATTAGTCTTTATCATATAAAGATAATATAGACCATATATAATATATTTATAATGTTCGTTGAACACATTATTACATTAACATAATTTATTTGAGCAAATTTAAATTATACTTTATATTTGTAAGCTTATTGGTTATTAAATAAGAATAAACAAACAATACTATGTTAGTTAGAAATCGAATACATGGCAAAGCCACATGGTTTATGGCGACATTGGGAATTGTTGTTCATTGAAATAAATGTTTAAACATTTAACGCTATTTATTGTAAGTTGGCTAGTTAATAAAATAATTTAAATAATAAATACTTACCATATTTCTTTAGTTTAACCCTAAAAAAATTAATTTGAACAAGAACACGCACCCGAAAAATAGTATAATTCGCACGAAAGGACCGAAAACAAGACGGATTATGGTAGAGTTGACTAGGTGAGAGAAACAGGAACACTCACAGTGTGTACAACACGAGTACAGTGTATTCATACCCTAATATTGTTTGTCCTTTACTTATATATCGAATCACACTGTTTTAATCTTAAAGTTATCATTCAATTATTACCCCTATTAACAGCTGTTTTAAAAAGTAATTTGTTATCACAATATCACAAAATTTTGCATATTGGATAAATTTTTTTCTATAAATTACAAAGGGAACTGTCGGTATGCTAAATTATATGTTATAGAGCAAAATTATATTACTACTATTTACTTGTTAAATAGTGAAAATTACGTAAAAAATGGCAGTGTACGTGTTCAGCAATAACGCGAAGATCTTCAGTATGTATATAAAAGACTAAGGATAATATAATTGTTTAAATATGTATAATACTTATTAAAATTATTGTACTATAATATAAAATTTGACTTGTAGGAAATCGGAGTCTTTTGGCTGTTTCCTCTCACTATAGTACTGAATCGTCCGAACCTCATGTCATCAGAAATACAGCGTTATCACAATTAAAAAAGGGTACTGGAGGACGGTCCAGTTTTAATGGAGTGGTCGCCACTGTTTTTGGAGCTACTGGTTTCTTGGGCGGTAATCTCATTAACAAATTAGGCAAGATCGGAACTCAGGTAATTTAGTTATTATATTTAGTCTAATTGTGTTTATTTTTATAACAATATGATTAATACCTTCAATAGATGATTATTCCATACCGAGGAGATGATTATTTTGTAAGAGAATTAAAACTTGCTGGTGATCTGGGACAAGTGCTTTTTCAACCATATCATTTGCAAGACGAAGAATCTATAAGAAAAGCAGTAAAATATTCAAATGTTGTCATTAACTTAGTGGGGCGTGATTGGGAAACAAAAAATTTTAAGTTCAATGATGTGCATGTGGACGGAGCACGGCGTATTGCTCGTATTAGCCGTGAAATGGGCGTTGAAAGATTAATTCATCTATCTGCACTCAACGTTGACCCTTTGCCCGCTGTAAGTTTATAAGTTTATAAGTTCTATAGGCTTTCATATTTATCCATTGTTACTTTAAATATTAAAATATAATATATGAATGAAACAATGAAATTTTTAATATCTAAATAATTTGAGTTTTTCATTAATTTTAACTACTATAATTTATTAACTTTAAATTTTATTATGTATAGTTAAAAAAAATAATAAGTAGCTAGAATTAAAAAATTAGAAAAATTGGTATTGTTCAAAATCGTATTTATTGCAGAATAATAAATTTGACAACTATATTAATTAATAATTATATATCTATTTTTTAAGCCTATTTATCTATCAAAAGGATCAGGATTTTTGGCATCTAAAAAACTTGGTGAACAAGCAGTTCTTGAAGAGTTTCCTGACGCTACTATTTTCCGTCCATCGGATATGTATGGACAAGGTGACAGATTTCTATTGTAAGTGTTTTATATAGAATTTTGTAAATTATAATTTAATTTAAGTAATTCATAATACATATCAGAAATAAAATATATTTATTGATAAAATATGAATAAATTGCATGATCTTTTTGATAATATATATATCCACAGTAACTATATTTGTTTTTAATAAAGTTATTGATCTTTAATTATGATTAAAACAAACTTAGTCTCATCTCTAATTAATATCATATATATAAACTGCATCATACAATAAATATGTTCATATATTTATTAATTTATTATAATATATGAATATATATTCCCGCTCTATGGAATATATTTAAATTATAAATAAAAAATAAAAATAAATTCTATTAAATACAAGATGAGTATTGTTAAAAGAATACTGTACCTATAATAATTTAACGCTAATTGTAAGTAATCGATTCATATTTGTATTTTACAAATTTACATTAATTATGTTTTTATCTACATAATTTGTATACAATACATCAAGTATTATACAAAATTTAGGATAATATTGTACTAACAAACTCATTATTTATAGTGAATGAATTTAGTAATTAAAATTAACACGTGGAAAAAAAATTATTTTTGATTGTAAGCCTATAAGTACCTTATAGAATATATTAATTGAAGTTTTAAGTATTTATTTTTTATCTATATAAATGTTTTTTTCTATAAGTATATTATGGGCATATTTTTAAAAACTGTTAATATTATATTTGTAGTAAAGTTATAATTGAAGTATAATTAATAGAAATGTATTAAAACTTTTTATAGGATGTATAGTCATGCATGGCGTCGTAGTCTTCAACAAATTGTGTTATGGAAAAAAGGAGAACAAACAGTAAAACAACCTGTTGCAGTAGCTGACGTAGTAAATGGAATAGTAAATTCCATGCTTGATCGTTCAACATCAGGCAAAATCTATCAAGCTATTGGGTATGTTAGTATTAATAAGTAATAATTGTCATTTACTCAGATTATATGATTATGTTAAAACAATATATCCATGTCATGTAAACATTTTAATTTGGTTTAACAAGGTATTTAAATACCTTGGGTTTAAAAATACGCTCCTCTAATGTAGATTAAGAAGTTTAAACCATTTTATATGCTTAAAACTAAAGATGAGCCAGTTCTGGTTCTCAGTTCTTCTTGAACTAATAATTATCAGTTCTATTATAATTATAAATCGGTATCGGTTCTTATTAATTTTTTTGTTTTTGAGATAATATTGGTGGTAAAATTATCAGAACAAATCCAAAAAAAAATGAGGATGTTAGTTTTTTTATATAAAAATTTAAATAAATGAAATATAAAAAAATATCTAATCAAGTAATAACTTGTTATTACTAACTTAACCATAACTTGTTATTAATTTAATTATTTCGTTTATATATTTATTAACTATTGTTTCTATTTCTTTGGATTTTAAATGGATAATATGATTTTTGTATGCAAACTAAATCTATTCCATAATGTAAGTAATTTATTCCTTTATTTGATTAAAATTGAAAAAAAAAAGAATTGGTAGCGAGTATCGAGAGATTATCGAAAACCGAAAGAAAAATTTTTGGAACCGATTGTTTTTCAAGAACCGGCCCATCTCTATTTAAAACATTTTATCAAATATATGTATAAAAGCTATAACGTGTGGATGTTTTGCATTCGTGGATTGTGTTATTAGTTATCAGTTTTTGTTATTAATTCCATAATATTTTATTCGTGTTTTTATAAACAGGTTTTATAATTTATACTATTTAATAGCTATATTATATTATTATTAGTATAATATTAAATTAATAATAAGAGATCATCTCTTAAATGGAAGAGAATAAATTTGTCAAACCAAGAAACTATATCTTTGTTGTCCATTTCCAAGGAAAAAAATATTATATTAGCCTTGGATGATAAATGATATAAAGATAGAGAAGTAATGAATATAATATAATATATAACTTATCCTGAACTACAATATGTTTGTAATCTTAATTTACGTTTATTTGTAATTCATGAATACTTAGTTGACTTAATAAATAAAAAAAATAATCATCAATTATGAACATTTGATATTGAAAAATATCAATTATGAGATATTTTCTTAGAACAAAGATTAAAGTTGTGGAATAAAAATACTAATCTTAAAACGTTTCAATTAAAAAATTAATAATAATTTTTTAATAATTTATAATATTTGCTAACTGATTTAATATCTGGGTGCATATAAACAGGTGAAAAGGGTTTAGGCTGAACCATTTTTTAATAATATTAAAATGATTTCATACTATTTTAACGTTATCAGATAAACATAATATATGTCTAATTAATTTGATAAGTTTAACAACTAATTATATACATATAAATATATATATATATATATATTTTGTTATTGATTATAGGCCAACTCCTTACTTATTAGCAGATTTGATTGATTGGATATTTGCAATCTTACGTCGTAATAAAAGTTTTAACTTTGATTATAAACGTACTGATTTTTTGGGGAATCCTCAATATCTAATTAAAATGTGGTTGACAGACAAATTATGTCCCAGTTGGCCTCCAGGTTATGTTACCGCAGAACGTTTTGAAAGGGTAAATATTTTGACAAAATAATTTTTAAATGATTTCACGTTTGAAGTATTTTTATCAAACATTTGTATTATTATAGGAATTTGTGAGTGACTTAATCGATGAAAGGTTACCAACTTTAGAAGATTTAGGTGTGAAGCTGACTAAACCTGAAGACATTATACCATTCGAGCTTAAGTATTTGAGGGCGTTCCAATCTTATATAGATACAATTGGCGAATTTGAAAATCCAGTTCCACCACCACCATATATAGCACCACCAAAGCGTCACTTTGTATAAATCTTAAAATTAGGTAAAGATGGTAAAAAATGTCTTATTTTGTTAAAATTTAATTCAAATAATAAATGTATTGTTTTTATTTACAAACTATAAATTTTTGAAAATAATATTCAACTTAATAGTAAATAATATTTTTATACATTTTTTCTATAAAATAGTTACAAAAAGTACCGTTCACATTTAATCCAGTCATAATCAGAACGCTATATTATAATATTATAGGAATACTGACTAGGTATATTTATACAGTTTTAATAATTTAAACCGAAAAATCATTTTAATTTAATAATATAATATAATATATATGTATATATATATATATATATATATATATATATATATATATATACCTAATCCTAATCTCTATAATGATAAGACTTGAATTGAATATATCTATTACAAAGTCTAGTTATCTTAATTGCTAGTATCACATTCGTCCTGAATTGTGGTTTTGATGTTTCAGAAACCATCTGATGAACGTGTTTGCCGCAGTGAACCTAAGCGACTATGCCACCAATCAGAGTCTAAAAACAAAAAAAATTAATTTACATTTTATTAGAGAAAACCACATTAATTGTTAAATGAAATTAAACATGTTTATATAGTTTATGGATTTATTTGATTAATGTTCAAATATATGTACAATTTACTGAACATAATATTCATTGTGAAAAGAATATATAGAGAAATAAGGTTTTTATCAAATGCATATATAATACATGAAAAAAATATTTTGCTCCTAATACTACACATTTTGTAGGTATCCATTCATCCATTAGAATAATATAAAAATTATGTTTTAGATTTTGAGAAACACTCTGGAGTCTGAGTAAATAGATTATTGGGTAATTTTTCAGTAGAAAATTTTTTTTAAGTTAGTATTTAATAAGCTATTTTATACATTTCCCAATAGTTGTTTTAAGGTATAAGAAAAATAGGCAAAAATCATGGTAATTTTTTTTGTCATTTATTTTAATTATTTTATAATAATTAATAAAGTAATGGCATAAGGATTTGTATTTGTTTGAGATAATTTTATAGGTATTTCATATTTATTATAAATTGATATAATTTTTGATTTTCATTGTTTTTATTATATTTTCTTAATATTTAATACAATTTTTAATTTTAGGGTTTTAGATTTTAAAATGTAATATAAGCTCAACCATAATATATTATTTAAACTATAAATACTATTATATATTTCGAAAATCGTCAACCACAGTACTGCAACTACCGGGGGGAGGAGGTGCATAGCATCCCACGTGAAGACCAAAATAACTCTATATGGGCCCCCCTAGACCCCAAATAAATGGATATTAAATTATATCAATATAATAGTTTATTAGCACCCGGGCCCCGCATAACTTAGTTGCGGCATTGGTCAGCCACAATTTTTTTAATAAGCCTGAGTAAAATTAATTGAATAATTATTTGTTCATTTGTTGTTGTATTATATTATAATTATTAATTTAAGTTTACAACATAAACTTATTTATCTGTTAATTCATCTAGATATAAAATTTCTTAAAACTTCTATGATAATAAAAAGTTTATAGGTTTAAGTTAAATTGTAATGTGATCTAGCTCAGCATTTTTTTTGAATGTGATGATTAATTATTGTTTCTAAATCTTAATAATAATATAACATATTATATATCACTTCACCATAATTATCTAGTAAAACATCCTTTCTGTAAACCAATGGATCAAAGAAGGAACTTCCTCCAATAGTATTTGGGTGGAAGCTAGATTTTTAAATAGGTAAATATATTCCTAAATGGACTTTAATTGAAAGTGTTGAATAAATAATAAAACAAAAGAAATTCAGGCAATTGCATTATATAAGTACAACAAAACAGTGATTATTGTTAATAGGTATTTTAATAAACACATGTATCGCAAAATTTTTGTAATGGGAGGGTTTAAATTTAAATACAAGAGTCATGATTCCTATGCATGTTATGCCTGGAGAGTGGAGAGGTAAAATGTATTTGTGATAACGCGTATTTATAATTCTTATCATATTATGCACGTTTAATTTAAATATATTATATTACATTAGCAATATTATACTTTAATTGGTATATGTTGTAGAAGTATACAATAATTTCACCTCTCTAATGTGCATAATTTTAAATGAAATTGTATTTAATCTGTGCTTTTACGATATATATAATATAATCGTATAACCAATCACTAAGCGGTGTTTTACGAATAAAAGTGATTCGATAGCGAATCTGTTTTATTATATTAACCTTCAGCCTGCGTGTGACGTAAGCATCGATTTGTGATTTATAGAGTAGGTTAAGTTATACTGTGTGATGGATTGTAATAATAGGAACAATATTTTTGGCATTAATGGTGTCATCAATTCATTATACACAGAAAAATAAAAAATGAAAAATCTTAAAAGAAATCTCTTATTGTCTGTCTTGTGGATCGGTCAACTAAATTTTACAGTAGGATTACCAATTTGTTTGTAATTATTAGATAGTAAATGATACCTATATGTGATCCGTAAAATGCGATACGTCAAAAACATGATTTGAATAGAAAAACAATCCGTTAAAGTCGTGTAATTAAGTTGTGTTAAAAAATTCACAATATTATATTGGTTATAATACCATAATAATATATTAACCCTTCGAAATTTTCGATATCCGAGGCGAAACGAATTTGGTAAATAAAAAAACCAGTTTCGTTGTTATAATCGTTTTGTTGTGACACCGTATGATGCCCTTCACGATGTTCTTTTTATGATTATTATTATAAGAGGTTTATAGTTTATTGACCGTAAAAAAAATTAAAAAAACAAAAACTATGTAGTTGATGTATTATGTGGGTATTTAGTTATTTACATATTATATTATATAATAATATAGTTCGTGTCGTGTCGTACCGAATGACGTCGACCGGTTTGTGCCGGCGGCCATTGTGCTGCAGATGTTGGCTGCATCCACGGCGCCGCCGTTGTCAGGGCTGTTGCCACCACAGCGGACGTGCCCCTGTCGAACGAGGGCGGGCGTTAGTTCATCGGGTGTCGACGACCGACTGTCGGACGATTCTGACAACACCGCGGAAGTCGCCACTGCCGTCACTGTCACCGCGGCCACGTCTGGTATCTGGAACGCGCGCACGTAAGAAAACGGACCATGGTTACGGTTTGGTGTTTAATTTTCTACTAGGAGGGGAGGGTTTGTTTTGGTTTTCACCATTATAATTTTCTCGAAGCTGGTAGGTTGTGGTGGGGATGGGAATGTTTTTATATTTAACCGTTTGTTTCTCATTGTATAGTATTATTATTATTAATTATTCATGTACCGTTCTCGAATTTTGCGCCGTGTCCATGAAACTTCGGCCCCGAGCGAACTGGTATACGTCGAAATCGTTGGTCACCTCTTCGACTTCAACGTGCAAGAAACTCTCTTGACTGCCCGTGAACTATACGAAAACAAACACGTGTATCATTATTATAGTAGATGGTTATTGTTATTGAAACGTTTAAATCACATTTGATTATAATTTTGTTCGTTGATCTATTGTACGATTTGATATACGCGTTGATAAATGATTTTTAGATTTAGATTTTGGACAATGGTCATTTCAATCACGTCAATAGGCGTGGTACAGCGAACTTTTTTTTTTATCGCGAACAAATATAAACCTATCGTCTAAATCACGATCATCGTTTCGCGGTTCTAATTCCAAAATAACAAATGGTTTCTAGAAAATATCCGTCGTTATCTGCATTCGTAGTTTTATGGTCAAAGTTGTAAGTTAGTTGCATTTACATTCGAGCAGTTGTTATTTTTTACATTATTATGTAACACTAATGGAACAACAACCAATCCTATTTTATGTAGGTACATTATAGTATGTACACTGCAGCAGCGTACCATGCTATAAACGATTAGAATATAATATTATAACATTAATTTTTATTATTATTATAATTATTACATTAATCATTTACAATATAGACAGATCGAATTAGTCGTACAAATTGTTTCGTGTGCCCTCACAATATTATATTTTTGCATTTAATGAATATTGTGTCTCACCTCTAAAAATATATTACATAATTTATGTCTTGTCACACAAAAAAAGTTACTTTGAATTATACTGTAAATTTTAATATTCAAAAAGCAATGGTTTTAATAAAAAATATACAAGAATACGTCAGACACGTAATATTACGTTTCTAGTAGGTAATAATATATATATTTTAGATTTAGAGTGAAACGAGAATGTATTTTACAAATATGTTTTTTTTAAGTAAGAAAACATCGTTTTTTGGGTAGAAATAATAGTCCGATTATTACGAATAGGATATGCTTTCGATAGAAAATTGTATCTACTTGGTAATTTATTTAGCTTATTTTTTGAATTTCTCAATAGTTTTTCCTTGGGATAAGAAAAACTATCTAAAAATGGTTGAAAAACTGCGATAATTCACGGAAACTGTGATTTTGACGAATTTGATTTTAAATATTTTATACTAATGCATTTTTAAATGTAGGGATTTGAAATGTTTTTTATGTATTCTCATAGATAATCTACATACGTGGTATAATTGGAACGGATAATTTCTCAGAGGACTAAAGGGACGAAAGAGGAACGTCAAGAATCGATTTTCCAGCCTTTTAAAATCAAAAGCATCAACATAATAATATATATATAATTCAGTCTTATTCTATTTCCGTTTTTCAAATGTGTATATTGTAAAAAATCTGATTATTTTTGAAAACTTTTAAATGAATACCAACAATAAATAACATTTTCGGTTTCCCTACAATTCTCTCGTAAACTTTAACTACAGGAAAATCCGAATAATTATTTGTTTTTAGTAATTTTTACAAATACCGTATTTTCATTAGTTTTATTTATTATTATAAATTTTCAATTGGTCTTCATACTTCCGTAGACTTTTAAAATCGATTCTAGTAGTTTAGGCTTTAAATTAAGCTTATGTGATATGAGATAATCATATAAACTAAAATGTTTCCACATTTTTTATACGCAACTCAGTGTGTACTATTTAATTTACATGGTGACCCATACACAATTTATACTGTTTTTAAATTAAACAAGTTAATATTCTCAAAAACACAAGTTATTTTAAGTAAGTACTTAATTGAATTGAATTCATAGGCCACAACATCTTGTGTAGTAAAAAAAAAATCGTTGTTGGTATGGGATTAGGGATATAAATCGTTTGTAGCCTATACCTACCATTTTCTGTTTCATGTTAATCATTTTTATCCTTATTCCTTACTTTAACTAATTTATAAATAGAGATATGAAATAAGAAATATGAAACATTGAAATGAAAAACTTTAAATTAATAATATTAATTTATATATTATAGACTATAGAGTATGAGCATAAAATAATATTACAATGTCGTTATAATGTTAGAAACAGTTTTCATTTTAAGGCCAACTTGTCGAAAAAACCAGATACACCAATTTCAGCTAAGCTATAATGAATACGTTTTTTTTATAACAACAACTTACTACAATATAGGTATAGTTAATAAAAAAAGTAAATGTAAGTATTGAAAAAGTTCAATTTTTTTTCTTATATATATACAATATAAAAGTAAGTATGTTATAACTTATACATAATATAATAATTTAGATTATTTTCGAAACTATTTGTTTAATTCTCATCATGATTTTTTCTTATATACGTTGTTGGTTATGGTTAATAGGTAGTAATAACTATTGTAATTACTGATGAATAGTAAATAGTATAACAAATAAGTGATTATTGCTATGAATTTATACTACAAAAAAATATAATAATAACACAAATCCATATCTACGAATTAATAATGCACATTAACTTGTTTTAAAATAGAATATTTTGATTATTATAATATTATGTAATAGGAATTGAAATAAATGATATATTTATTAAAGATAATTTTAATGATTTCATGTTTACTATAGTGTAAAATAAATGATTTTAATAATTATTAATTTATAAATACTTGTAATAACGAATATTTTGAGAATTATTTATAATGTATATTGTTTGCCAGTTGTTTATGAATAATTTAAACCAATAAATCTGCACGTATTTGACTAACATTTCAACCCTAGAATCACTAGAAATATTAATATGATTAATAATTTTCATTATGTTACATTTCATTTCATTTCATAATGTTCATTATGTTTACCAAATATGGCCTTCAACCGCAGGAATATACCTATTATTTATAAATGTATTTTAAATTTAATAGTTTTTGTAGACAAAAATTAATAAAAAAAATAACTCTACAAGTACTATAAATACTATATATTATATAATAATATTTTCTATAAATATTAATTATTATCTAATATTATATGGGAGATTTAGGTGTAGCCAGACTTCAAGTTCAGGGTAAGTAACCTTATTTTTTTAGAAAGTGGGATATAAAGTTTAAATGTTAAATCTAATACTTATTTTATATCTATTTTCTTTATTTTTCTTGAGCTTCAGGCCATTGTTTCTCAACCTTTTTATTGTTGCGATCCCTCAAATAGATAAAAATAAAATAAGTCACTTTAAGACTCCCTTATAAAAAATATTAAAAACTAATTTGAGCCTAATTATCTGTTTTACCAGTTACAAAATATATTATATCATTGACCATAAACGAAGCAATATATTATTTTTAATTATTTCTGACTGATACGTTCTCTTATCTATGGGGTCACAACCCTTAGGCTGAGAAATGGTCTGGTTTAGGGTAAACCGCTGCATATTCTGCACCCCTGGCTATAAAATATATTACATACAATTTATTTTATTTTGTTTATGATTTACAACAAGTTAGATTAGTAGGTATGTTTGTCTACGCAGAAGTATAATATAGTGTAATTAACTGACACACACAGAATACACTTTCGAATGAATTAATTATTATTTAGCATACATATTTTTTAAACAAGTAATCAATAACATTTTCCTTGTAATTTTCTCAAATAAAAAGTAAAAAATTACATGCGAAATATATAGGTAAAGAATTAATGTTTTTAGTGAATTAACATTAAGTAAGTTTATTTCGCACTTTATTCGTAAAAAGAACATTATAATGTTTACTCATTTTTTAAAGTGAATCATAGTTTTTTTTTATATTGGTAACTTTCTCGTGTGCATGTTTATAATAATGTCCTATATTATACGTTAACAAATTTCTACTCGCATAGTTTTGATCGTTTAACTATACTGAATTTGTGACTGCGAGTAAAATATAATAAAATAGTAAGTACATTATTGTAAAAATAATATACAGTGTAATACGTTACACATATATGGAAATGAAAAGATATATGGTTAAATAAACGCATATATAAATCTTAATCTGTAGCAAATTTAATTTTCTAATTTATCCATTTATCTAATCTAATTAATTAAAAATGAAACCGAAACCTTTTATCGTGTATAGTCTTTGTCGTCTTATAAAATTCCAATTATGGTCGCAATAATTGTGATGACATAGTTGTATAACTGCTTAGTTTTATACCATTAATAACCATTCAGACATACACAAAATGTATAATACTATTATACTTATACGATGTGATTGTCAAGGTCTGCAGAAGATTATCAAAAAATATTTGTTATTTTTTATAAAAAAAAAAAAAAAACGGAAATATGCGTCAAATATACAACGAAATTAACCTTCACTTTAAGTCTTTAACAGTCATCACTCGAATTTTGATTCTTTTCTTTGTTATCGTCCGTGTAATAAATATAAAAATAATGTATATCAATATTATATTCGAATATTCTTGAAAAAGATTCAATATAATATATAACTATATAAGCTATTTAATAAGTTGTAATAGTTGTAATATCACGAATTATATAAAACTAGATGGTGCACTTTTGAATTTAATGATAAATCGATCCGTCCTCAACTCAGTGTAATCACATACGAAGAATTAAATTAACGTACAACTAGTAGGTAACTGGAAGGATTTTTAGTGAATTTGGTGTTAGTATAAGACATGAATGGCGTTATATCAAACAATAAAAATCAGTGATACTACTGTATCACCATTGATTATATAATACAATTTTTTTATCAATGGTAATATAATATATATATATATATATTATTAATTTATTATTATATAGTTACAAATTAAATGCGCACTTATTGAAAATTATCATTTCCATCTATAGGTAGGCACCTATAGATGCCTTTTATTAAATTAAAATTTTTAAAGTAAGTATAATTATATAATAATATAATATAATTGTTATTGAATATCACTGAGAAAAAAAATGTAATATTCGATTAACTAAATAATAATTAGTCGGAACTATGAATTTAGGTATTATAATTTTATAAGGACCATCATAATTATTAATATTTAATGACACTGGAAATATATTTGATTATAATTTATAACACAATTATTATCCTGATTTACTTGTCTATTTAAAAAATAACCTTCGATATAATATTAAAGGACATTTTTACTGGTTATTAAAATGATACAGACTGGACATCATTTTAATGAAATATATTATTCAAAATCATTACTATATATTTCCGGGTTAAAAAATAGTTATAAAGTGTAAATTACATAGACGTTACATGTTTATAAATCACGCATAACCTACGGAATTAAATAAAATGCGTTTTTACGACTCAGCTGACAATTGATAGTAATATAGATTTATCAAAGCAATAAAATAAATTTAAATAAAATAAATCATGCGAATTTAAAATCAATTAACAGTCAAGCCTTAATTAGAAAAATATGAAATTAATTGTAATTAGGAATATGACATTGAACAAATTATGCCAAGTATATTATTAATTAATTTCGAATTTATACAATTATAATTTATCCAGATTACTACTAAATAAACAGTTTTAACGTTAATACCGTTAAACGCAGAAAAATTAAGATGATGTTCACTGAAAAAATAACAAATCGAACAAAATTTACTACCTATACCTAAAATATCTATAACATATACTTAAACTTGAAACCTTGTACTATATTAAATTATGTCCGTATATTATAATGCATATAATTCATATTAAATGAAGAGGATCTTTTCATGCGACAAGAGAATACTGATAATATTAAACGATAGATTTTACAAGACAGTTGTGAGACCATATAAAAATGTTATATCTTATAAATGGATCGTAATATTGGGCAGTAAACATGAAAACTGAACGAAGAATAAGTGTAGAGGAAATGAAAATTCTTAAATGGATGTGAATATAGGTACGATAGAATAAAAAATGAATAGTGCTGTAGGAGTTACGCTAGTTGTGGATAAAATGAGGAACAAGATGGTATTTGGTTATTATGTTGCCTATGAAAAGAGTTAATTGAGAGGCAGCGAGAGTTTGTTGGAAATGAATATAAAAGGAAAGAGAGAGGAAAAAAGGCCGTAGGGAGAGGTGGATAGATAGATTAGAAAGTGATATAAGAATAGCAGATGCGAGTGAACAAGTGATAGCAGATGCGAGTGAACAAGTGATAGCAGATCGAGTCTTATGGAAGTGTAATCGTTAGGCCAGGATTAGGGTGGACGACCCCAAATATTATAAATATAATTTTTATATAAATAATATATAGTCTATTGATAGATGATAATAAAATGATATTAAATTATACTTTATCGCATGTAAAACAATGTTTTTTTTTTCATTTTTAAACTTAATCCCCATTTCGACACGTTTTTGTATTTAACCTTTTTATACGTAATACGCGGTGACGAGATTGACAAAACAACCGATTTGTTTAGAAATGGCCAAAATATTATCCGTTTGCTTATTGCATAGGTCGTATAGCTAAAATAGTTTTACGACTACTTAAACATATTATATTATTACACCTAATACGACTGTGCACGATTGATAAAATCAACGAACCATAAAATACGTAATATTTAGACACGCGCAATGAAAAATTATCTTTGACCGTGTATGCACGAATTATTTGAAATATTCTATAATTGTGTGTAGAAATATTGTTGCACATGGCGAACAAAATCTTTTTACGGATATAATATTGTTTATTGAAATATAAAATGTATTGTATAATATATTATTATAATATTATATTCGTTTTACGAGGTATCGTGAACGTGCTGCAGGTATAACTCAGATATACATACGTCATATTATATTATTAAATGTTAGGTCTATGTTTATTACTTTATTTTATTTAATTTATTTTGTTTGAGACGATAATGTGCAGTTCGTGTTTTATTAATTATTTACTGGATCCAGGGTTGTATTATGCATTATGCATTATATATAATATAATCCCTGAATAGATTATGTCGAGTAGTGTAAAACAAAATGAACATTCAACACTCAGTGGCGCCGGAATCAAAAAATTTACGGTTTATACAAAAATATACTTTTAAAGTAATTTTAAGAGAGAGACCAAACACTACTTATTTATTTTTAAAGATTACTAGGTATCCTTATTAGATTTTTAAAAGATAGCCATGACGCCATGCCAGTATTACGTCAGAGAAACCACAATACCTCGTATCTACATTTATATCGAAAATGAGTTATTTGCATTAAAATATTTATAATCTATATCTTTTGTTTATCTTTTAAATAAACTAAATTAGTTTCTGTAGGATCTGACCTAAAATGGTCAACGAATAAATATACGACGAGACGTAATATCAATAATAGTTATAACTGATTAAATATAAAAATCGTAGTTATAATAACAAGTAAAATATACACAAACCCGAACAAATTACTAGAGATCAATATATTGTAATCATTTATAGGGTCGTCCGAAAGATCGCGATCGACATTTTGGCCACCCCTGCAGATTCATAAGTACTATTAACGTAATATATATATATATATATATATATATATATATATATATATATATATATAATACCTGTATTAATAGCTACACTCACCATGAACCCGTAGTGTTTAAGTATATCCATTTTACACATCGGGCAAGTTCTGTGCTCCAGCAACCAAGGGTCTACACAACTTTTGTGGAATTCGTGTCGGCATGGCAATATTCGTACAACCTCGGATGGCTTATACGGTTCAATGCACACTGCACAGCAATCACCATCACCGATGATCTCCTGTGAAACGATAAATAATAAAACAATTTTAGAACTATGACAGAAACGATGCGCGGTTTTTCTTCACATAAGTTTCATTAATAAATAATATAATAACTACTGTCAATGCTATATGATCAATCTTAAAATGTATTGTTTCACAAATATTCACTAGTTATAAAAAACGCACCAATTCGGTATATTACAAATTATAATAATCATCAAGTAATAATATTGTAATAATTGCATTTATTTAATATACATTTAAGATATTTTTTAATTATAAATCACAATTATCAATTAAATTTCATATTCTTATTCTTATATCACAAGCTAGATATTTAAGTATCAATAATTTTAAAGTTTATAACGCACATAATATTATTTATCGCAGTTATACGATATATTTCTATTACCGAAATATGTTTTTTTTTTAAATTTACTACCTATCATATTTTATTTATCATATAAATCAAATTTATATAATTTTATCTATTAAAATATAATGTTATATATTGTAATATTTGTGTACGATATTATAAATAAATAATTTATCGTGTAAAGCAGTGGTGTATTTACGGGGGAGGTCAAGGGGTACTGAACCCCCCCAGAACCAAAAAAAAGAAAGATTTTTCATAAGTTATTATAGGCAGAATTATTTAGTTATTAAACAGGTATCGATAATATAAACCACTGCCCCCCCCCCAAAAAAAAAAAAAATAATAATAATAATAATGAAAATACGCCACTGGTGTAAAGGGTTCTATAATGGATATTAACAATAACAATATGATCATAAACAATAATACAATTTATTTATTTTTATAAAATGTAAAATGATAATTAAATGAATTATTATGCAACATATAATATATTGTATAAGAGGTATATATTGTATTTACATTGATAGCCGGTAGGTGTTATATATATGATTATGATATATTATTATATATATATTAGATTACGTATATCTTTCTTATATTATATATATTTTTTATAAAAGTTATTCAGTTATGAATAAACAAAAATAACATAAGTCACTCATTTAATTAGTGTTTAATTTATGTCCTAGAATTTATATTATCAATCTAAACTATCCACACATATTATTAATATTATAACTCTTAACCTCCAACACAAGCATTGCTTACAGGAGGTTGATAATCCATATAATTATTATTTGTTAAATTGTAAATTTATGTTAATTTCTATAATAAATGAATTAAAAAAATAATAATAATAATAATAATAATAATAATAATATTTAATACAACAAACGGTTGCGGTATTACTCAGTATTAGTGTGTTTTACGATGATAGATAGTCTCAAATACGTCAATATATTGCAGAACTGGACACTGAAGTAGGTATATTATGCATATATTTTAGTACATAATATAATATTAATAAAAATAAACGGATGCATAAATTAAAATTTGTTAAACAAATTTTATTTGAAAAGCGTTTTACAAATCAATAAGTTTATTCAATAAGTTAATTCTGTTATGAAAACTAAAATAGTCATGGGCATAAGCGTATCATTCATTTTTACAACAAGCGAAACGAAAAATATTTAAGACGCTGTATGTGAATATTATGAATTAATGTATTGTTTACCTTGTCATCCATTTTGATGTGCTTGGTAGGTATCTTGGACAACGCTTTTTTGGCTGCGTTACATAAACGTCTCTAGAAATGGGTAAAAAACAAATTATATTATTAATAATAATTATTATTTGAATATTCAAAGCAAGTTTACTAAATCTTATAATATTATTTTTTTGTCAATAAGTAAATTGAAAAATTGTTTTAAAGATGTTTTGCGACGCACTTTTTTTTTTTTTTTTTAGCTATAACGCATTAATACATTAACTGGTCAAATATAATGGTATAATATTATATATATTCACATGATAATTCGCGTTTTCCACTTTCACTTCCTCATTTCTCGATAATGTTTGTTTCGTCTTTGTATTTACTTTTATTAATAATATTATTATTAAATGTGTTATACAATAAAACACACATCATATTATTACCTATTAATATAATAACTGACTATATATTTATTAGTTATTACACATGAGTTAATAATAGGTATATTATATTGCACAATTTATGTACATAAGCACGGTTTAATTTGAAAATATTTTCTCTTGATATTTTTTTCTTGAGGCGTAAAGAAAATAAATAATATATTTCGACTTTTTTGTTTCTAATAGATTTTGATAAATATTTATAAATATTAAATACTTACAGACATTTTATCTTTAGCGTGTATGTATCGGAACCTTTGTATGTAGTAAAATACAAGCCAAGCTAGAGAAATGACCATTAGCACGATAAAAGATATGCTGACAAACAGTACTGACGTTCTGAAAAATAATAGAGTTAATGAGTAATAATAAATAATAAACAAGGATTAAAACATTTTCTTTTCTTAGCGATGTATATTGGTACAAGTATGGTATAACAATAAATATATAATATAACAACACAATTAATAATGATAATAAAAAAGTGGGAACGTCAATTTAGGATGTTTCTCCTTCGTCCCATCGGTCCTCGGAGAAATTAGTGGTTTATTATAATTATTAAAATTTGAATGCAATTATATTGCATTGGAAAATACGATTTTGAGTGAATATCAATATATTAAAATATATTGTACTATATTTTAAATATATATCCGTTCCAAAATTTTACCAAGAGTGTAAATCACACATGTAAATATGCAAAATAAATTTCAAATCTCTATGATCAAGGAATTATTATTTCATGATAAAAATTGTCAGTCACGACTTTCAAAATATTTTGTAAATAGATTAAATAGTATATGAGTAGGCTTCTATAAAAATTTCATACCTTTAAACTAAAAACTGCAGGTAATATTAAACATTTTTGGAAAAAATTCAAAGCTTTGTGCCAAAATATCAACCAATCCATTCCAAAATTTTACTAACCGTAAATATTACCTAAGTTAGTACTCAAAAAATTTTCAAGTTCTTGCGATCAAAACTCAATTAATAATCAAAAAATAAAATTTTTTTATTAAACTTAAACTTTTTAACATTTTATTTTAACGGAAACCGTAATTTTATCAATTTTCCGCTTCTCAAGGAAAAATTTTTGAAAAATTCAAAAAATGAACTAAATAAAGTACAAACTAGATGAAATTTGGTATAGAAAAGGTACCCTATTTGTGGTAATTGGACCATCATTTTTACCCAAAAATTATTTTCATATATCAGAAAAAATAAATAATTAAAAGCCTATAAAAAAAAATTGTCAGTCACGATTTTCAAAATATTTTGTTAAAAGATTAAGTAGTATATTATTAGGCTTCTGTAAAATTTTCAAAATGATAAACCCAAAATTGTAGGTTATAATAATTTTTTTTTCAAAAAAAAACATTTTTGTAGAAACAATACATTCCTCGCTTCGCTCAGAATCTAAAAACTGTATAATTTTTGTATTGTATTTGGACATTTTAGTGTAAATTAACTACGTAGTTTTAAATCTCATGTAAAATTTTTAACAACTAGACTGTGTAAACGGGTGACATGTCCAAAATGTACAATGAAAATATCTGCTGGATGACAATTGAATAGCATCGTTATAACGATGTGATGAATCATAGTTTTTGGAATTAAAAACAATTTTATTTATTTTTCCATTCCTTATAAAATATAAATCTGTACTCTCTAAATAACAAAATACTTTGTATCGTAAAAATGCATTAGTTTTTAAAATAATTAATTATATAGATAATACCTATATTTACTTATATAATACATGGGTGACTTATTATATTTTTATTTTATAAAAAGTTTATATAAAATACGACGCTATCAAAATATACATTTAATTTTGTTATATTATTATTACTTATATTAACTTTGACCCACGTGAGAAATTATCTTTATCTAAATAATATTTTGATTGTAAGACTTTAATAAACGATATATATTCAAATTAAGTAATATTAATAAAGTATTACGTAATAGTACGTTATTTTTTAAAATATAAATGTCGGATAGATTAGTACGTACTACATGAAATATTTAAATATATAAAAAAATATAAAATATAGAATAAAATATACATATATAAAATACATGCAAATTTAATATTATAAAAGGGATGATGTATATTAGTATCACGGATATTCGTATTTTTATCGATGTATTACATTGGATCTACGTATAATATCACATTATATTTACACTAATACATTTTACAAATTACAATGGAGCAGGGAGAAGACATTTTATTACCCAGTAATAATAATATAATATATTGTTACAAACTCACATTAAACTATTTTATTGAAATTGTATCAAAAGTTATATTACATATCGGTTAAGTTAGGTATATTCGCGAATGTGTTAATAATTTTAATGGAATGTTTAAGTGTTTCGTAGAAAAAAGAAATAATTGTAAATTTACAGAAGTGTATTATAATCATATGTCGTATTATGTTTATATAATTATATGATGGGTATATTTTGAAATAACACACATTAGACGAAAAAAGAAAATTAACTTGTAAATTGAACTATACCCTAAAGTTGTGATTTATTAAAATTTTTAATTTTTCAAAGAATTACATCGAGATTCGTTTACCAATCTATATTACCTGGTAATAAAATTAATTAATTTTTTATTATTCAAATTATAATTAATATAAATTGCTTATATAGTCATATAGAGTAAATGATTACATATAAGCGCTTTTAAATTAAACTTTATTGTTTGGGGAAATAGGGAGATTATATTTTGATACTTATTATTTATTAAATAGCATAGGTTAGGATAGTAACAAGTAATTGGATACAAAACAAATAGATACAAATGTACAAAACACTTAAATAAGGATTAGAATGTAAGACGATTAATAAAATACTAATATACTTGAATCACCTATAAGAATTTAAACATGTGAATTAATTTATAATAAATTAATATGGACAACTACAAATTAAATACATAAATATGAAGGTATTAAAAATTAGAATAATATTATGAATTAAAAGTAGGTATTTACGTAATTAAATAAAACTTTTCACTTTGAAAAAAATTAGGTTGTATCATGAAATACTATAAAAATGTCATATTTAACACAAATTATTTATACATACTCTGTTGCTTTAACATAAATAAGTTCTGTATAACAAGTGTGCACATTTAAAAGGATATAAAATTTGTATGCTATATACGTTCATCAAAATCTTTGTGTCCTACTTTAGCCAGTCTATTTCCTAAGCATTTGTTTATCGTACTTAACATGCCAAACATAATTAATTTTAAACAGTCTTATATAATCAAGCGTGGACAATAATAATAATTATTATTGTTAGTAGGTATATCTTTCATAACCAAGTTGTACATTGACAAAATTATGACAACAAATTAAATGTATATTCGTATTTTTTAAACATTTGTATTGAACAAATTGATTATTTATAAACGATTTAATGATAAATGTTAAAATATAAAATATGGCAAGGTTACGTAAAAATATCAAATAAATATTAAATATTATTTTGTATAATAATTGATATACCTAATCTGAAATATGTTATTTTTTTATCCTGAAAGTGTAATTCTTTCATATAAATTCTGAGTACCTACATATTTTATTTATAGTATCTAGGAAACAATTTTTTTTAAAAAATATAGATTAAAGACATTTTTAATTAGAATATATTTTATAATAATCATTTAATTAAGTATTTTCACATATAAATCTGATTCTAATAATATATAATTTGCTACACAATTTTTTAAAGTGTAATAACTTGAAAAATTAATCATAATTAATTAATAAGACAAATATTATGTAATTAGGATACAAAAACGAGTATAAGTCTAGTGTACCAGACCTTTGTTTTTATTAAAAAAAATACTATGGGTGTTTCATTTGTTACAAATACTGTTTATATGTATATATCTGTATCATGTACCATTATATAGTACCTATAGTAAATTAGTAACCTACAACTAATTTAAATTATATTTGTTGGAATAATCTTATTGCAAAGAAATCTCCAGTCTCCAATGTGATACGAAATTATTGTATATACGCGTACATTAATTTGCAATTTATTAAATATTTTTTGCAGAGTAAAAAACACTTTTTAACTTAAACAACCACCACGAACGGTTATCTATAAACAATAAAAATATTATTATTTATTAATTTTTATTAAAATTATTATGAAGTTCGAGTGATATTTGACCTCAATTTACAGTCAATTGAATATTTTTACTCACCTATATTAACCACAAATTAACTTTGATTGTAACAATTATCAATATATTTAAATAGTCCATCATTTACTCATCTATAGATCACTTCCCCATCCCAAGTAAAAAAAAAAATAACTTTAGAAGGAATTCATTTTACAAATTTGCTAATACTATATATAATGTAATACAATTATAATAATATGTTTTATTATATTTTTATTAATATATCTGAATTTTTTTTTAAAAATTGGTTTGCTATTATATTTTAAATTGTAAGTAAAACGAGGGATGAATTAGTTTTATACAATAATTTTATGTATGTATAGACACTTTTTCGGGGTAGAAATAAAGGTCCGTTCGTATTATCAAGTAGGGTAAGTTTCCTATAGAGAATTTTATCATAGTTGGTACTTTATTTAGCTCATTTTCCAAAATTTTCAACAGTTTTCTTCAATTGTAAGGAAAATATAGTCATAGATATATGCAATTTTTATTGGGTAGGTTATTAAAAATATGTGATAAAATGTGCAAATTTATAACGTTAGAAAATCTAATAATTAACTTGCAAATTTAACATAGAACATTTGTATTGAAATTTATATATTTTTCAGTTTCCTGTGAGATTAATGTAAAATAATAAAATAGATACATTTTAAATAATGTTATACATTTTTACCCAATATTTGATAAAAAAAAACAATTTATATTATATTATTTTATTTTATAATGTTCAAAACTCATAAAATAATATGTTTAATGTGACTGAACCTTGAATAGGGAACTCATATAGTCGTATGTTTATTTTTAATGAAAAAGTATTCATATTACACGCTTTATTAATTTATATTATTATTATTTGAAATATCTTAAAATGAATTATAATTTAAATATTAATTTAATAATTGTTTTTTTTATAATGCTAAAATGAAGTCGATTATAACGGTATCATAGGAACAGGCGTCAACGTAAATTTTATATTGTAATCTCGTTACACTGAACTGAATGAACTAAATATTATAATAGATAATAGAAACGTACACACATATTATACACCATGTCTGCATGTAATATTATAATAATATGTGTTATAGGTAATAGTAACTATCGTCATCCTACGACCAATAATAAATAATAATTAATGACGAAATAGATAATAACGACTTCTCGAAAACGTGTTTTTTTGCGTGATCGGTGGTCATACGATAGCAGTTATATTATGTGTGCGAAATGGACCACGACCGAATGGTGCGTATACAGTTTGTACTTTTTTTTTTAAGTAGACCATCTAAACATCCAGACGATGGCAGACAGACATGGACAAAGCGTGTTTGTTAGGATGATGGTAAAAAAAAGAGAAGTTAAACAGCTATTTTAAACGAGTTAAATACTTTTACTAAATAATTAGTCACTAGGTAATATATTATAACTAGGTAAATGTATAATTTATTTGTCAGACAATTGGATGTTATAAAAAGAAAAACTGTTATATATATATATTAGAACATTAGAAATGTTTTAATATTCTATTTTAATAAACATTAGATATTTTTAAATATTTATTTTTTGAAATGTAGTAATCGTTTATGATTCAACAAAAAGGCCACAATATTTTCATTATTTCGTCCGTTAGATAATATATGGAATAAGACAGCAATATATTATGATAATTTCATAATATTATAATAGTTATATATTTTATTACTACGCAGTATTTATAAAATTATTGGTACACCGTCGATTCACCATTGTTCATCTTTTATAATATACTTATAACAAAAATAATTTATAAATAATATAATACTTACTATTGTATTTATTACTATTATATATTTATTAATATTTTTTTGGAGATACCAATTACACTATGTAGTACTTACATAGTAGTATAGTACTCACATAACTCTACAATGACATTTCTGATAAAATGAAAATTAAGGAACGTTGTTTTGTTTTTATTGTTGTTGTTGTTGTTGGTTTCTTGTTTTCGTGATTATTTGACATTGACGTAATTTCGATAGACTTTAGATGGTGTAGACGTGTAGAGTATAATAGAGTATAGAGTATATAGGCGGTATAGCAAAACTGCGTGGACGATTAATTCCTGGCGATAAGATGAAATTAATGATGCAATATTGTTTTATATCAAATATATTTGTAGTTTTTAAAAATAATTTCAAGGAGTAAATGCTAATTAGACTTTCGGGGTTCTCGTAATTGATTTTCATAAGTTTAGATTATAGTTTTAAAAATATTTATCTGAACATGTGATATTTTCCATTATGTTTGGTATATAATAGGTTATGTTAGATAACATCAGATTACACTACCTTTGCGAACTTTAAATACGTATTCTGGAAATTAATTATTGACATTATAATTAATTCACATCATTTCATTTTAAACAACAGATATTAAAATGAAAAATATATGTTTTATGACATAATTTATTTATTGACGTTCTGTTATAAAAAATACAAATTAATTTTAAATAGATTATTAAGTATGGAAAATTAAAAGAAAATAAATTTACACAAAAAGTAGTTTGTAAATATATGTAAATATAACTATAAAATTAAAACTAATTATTTTACCTTAATATAATAAAGGTAATTCTTTTTTGTTGTAATTTGTAAATAAGTAAGTTATAAAATAATATGATATGCATTGTCCGAACTCCGAATATATTGTAATTCATAATATTAATATTTATTTATTTTAGACAAAAACAGGCCCAGGCCATAAACAAAGAGGTGAGGCATTTACAATAGATTAATTGAAAATTAAAAATAATAAAACAATGTAGATAATATAGAAATGTATGTATTAAGTACCTGAATTATTAGGGATAATTGAAGGTGGCATACAATATTTTGATATAACGTTTTTGAACTCTTTCGTGTTCCTAATTAAAAAAAAAAACAAGTGTTTTTAAAATTTTGAAAGAAGTTTGTTCAATATGAGAGGAGAATAAAAGTTTAGGCTGAAATATCACTCCAAGATCTCTAACATGGTTAATTTCTTCAAAACGATAGCCAATCATATGAATTTAAAAAATCCAGAGGCGAATGTTTCGTCGCGCTCCTAAAATACGCTCTTGGGGATCTATTCGTTAGGTATTAATTAATAAAAGTAAATGAAATGTAACCCAGATAATAAGGGCCAGATATACCATACTGTTGTAATTTGAATATAAGAACAGAATGTTTACTGAGTCAAAGGTCTTGTGGAAATCTGTGTACAAAATATAGGTTAAGTTAGCCTGATTCTATGTAATTTATTAAAGTATTATAAAGTATTATTAAAGTATTATAAAGCAAATTGAATTGGTTTCAACAGATCAAAACTAGAAAATGTATTACGAATATGGTAAGTGTATTTTTTATAATTTTAAGATTAAATCGTATGTACCTATATTATTGTATAAAATTATTAAGTTAAAGAATACAGCTTTGATTCAAATAAGAAAATTAATATAACATGCCAAATTTACATTGCTATTAGTCCGTGAGCTAAAAATTGTATTTTATATGTTTTTGCCAAAAAATATTTTGTTTAACTAACTTAGAGATGTTACAGTTTTAATATTTTATTATAAAGAATAAAATTGCATTAAATATTAAAAACATCAAAATCATCTGAATATTAAGTTTTCTATATTTAACATAAAATATAAGATGAAATAGGCATATAATTATGTTTATAGTTTGATAAAATAGTATTTAAAATACTTGAAGTAAGTATAAAATGTACATTATAATATGTGTTGAATGTTGATATATATATATAAATAAATAATATTATAATAATGAATAAGTACGTATATACATTAATTTATAATAGTAACATTGATCAATTGATCATAAAGAGGAGTCAATCTAAAAATATAAAATTCTTATTATTAAAAATTTTAAAGATCTTTTGAATTTAAACGATATTTTAAATCAAGTTACATTTGATTTTTTTTCTCAATGGTAAATTTTGTTCATTTTAGAACTCAGGCCTCGGGTTTTAATTAATACATTTTTTTTTATGTGTTACTCATTCACATTGTGTTAGTTATTTCAATATCCTAATGTATAGCTAGGTATACATTTTTCATTGACAAATACTAATTACCATTACTATTGTTATATTAATATTAAGCGACTACAGGGGGTGGACATATAATATGTACCACAATGAAATAAATAGATTCTGTAACCTACGGCTTATGTTTTTTTTTTTTTTTTTTTTAGGTTTAAGGTCATAGCAAAAAACATCATCTAATAAGTTAGTTCATTTCGAGAAAGAATTACATAAATTAATAATATAGTCTTCCGGAATATGTATAACCTTGTGTTAACATATTCGGTGTGGCACTGAATTTTCATAACTTATTTATTTATAACTACCCGTGTTTGTTAATTTTTAATGACTAGTAGAATTATAATTATAATTTAGATCATTTCATTAAAAACCCTTTATGAGAGAGTAACTATAATATAGGTATAATATGATTATATTTTGGATTTAAATTATACTGTTCAATGAGTTATATCAACAAAATATGTAAAGATAAAATTTTATATTGTATATATTAAATAATAACATTTAGATTTTAAGGCAATTCAACATATTATGGTAAAATATTAAATTGTTTTACATTATATTGATTCCACTGACATTTTAATTTACCAAAACATAAAACTATAGTATCATATACTGATTTTATTAGTAAAACATAATTTATCAGTGCATGCTATATATTTAGTCTGTATCTATCCAAGACAGTAATATGAAAATAACACTAGATATTTGTATTTTATTAGGTTTATAGTTTAAATGTTTACCTATTACAGAATTATCAAATTTAAAAGTTTTGATAATAACTCCAGACAAAAGTGTCTTAAGATTTTGATTTTTTCAGATGATATTTTACAAAACTTCGTTTTTCTAAATACTTAATTTGGTGATAGATGTTTAAGCTATATAATGAACGTAAATGTTCCAATTTAAGAAATATCTTTATTGATATTTTAATATTTAATATTTTGGTTTTGCCTTTCGCCTGTTAGATAGACAAGCAAATTATACGATGACATCATGATGATTTTAATTATTATAATTTATAAATATTAAATAATATTTATTATTATTGTTAGTATTATTCATAACATTAATGTATTGCATAATGTTATAAAACAATTTTTCTTATCTAATAAAATTTATCTGAAGTTAAAAAAAAAACAATAAGAGTCAACAATTAATTTTTTACTTGCACCTTGGAAAAATAAACTTAAATTTATTATATAAATCTATTTATCTGAATTATTTTATATTAGTTTGAAACATTTAAAATGTAATAAATATTTTAAAAAAGATAATTTAAGAACAATTTTATTCTACATAAATACATTAACCATAATAATATTATATACTAGTATAATTTGTTGAAAATATTATTAAATATTAATTTACTCATTAAAATACTTTTGACGTAGGTACATAAAAATATTGTTTAAAATGTTCATAAAACTATACAATCACATTAGCGCAGTGGCCAGTGTGTATTATTTATTTTAAATTTGAAAGTAATATATATATATATATATATATTATCTTTAAAAGTAACTATTCTGAGCGAAGTTCAGAAGCGTTATATTTTTAAAAGTTTAATTATATCATAATGAATATTATACATTATATGTATAGATTCCTCAAATATATATTTTAAATCACGTTTTTCCAATATTATTTAATATGCAATACTGATTGTATTAATATAAGTATAATGTAATATAATGAATAACAATAAATACAGCTTGCTTTAGCAAGGATTTGTTATGGTGTCAATGCACTTTTTTGTTTCCACATAATAGTGTGTATTAAATAATATTTTTATAATAATTTGAAAAAAATAAGTATTATTATAAAACAATAGGTACATTATAATATTTCTATATTATTCTACGTGTTAAAAATATATACATGATATAGGCATATAATCGATGGTAATATTATCTAAATCCGGATGTTTTACTTTATATTATTGATAATACGTATTTTCTTGGTATATATATTTATTTTATTATCTTTAATTATAGTTTTATACTCGAATTTATCATGAATATTTAATGTTTAATTATTAATTTTTAATAAGTAATAACAAAAAAATAACAATAAAAAATGTATAACACACGTGATTAAAATAAAAATGAATGTTATAACATATGAATTTAAAGTCAAACCTTTATATAAGTTAATGTTTAAAATGAACTATTATTCAAATGAAATAAAATTAATTTAAATATTAACATTTCGTATTTTACAAAAAAACAAAATAAATTAGTTATATACAATATTATAATAATATTATATGGGATTTATTTATAGGAAAGTATATTAAAAAACAGTTAATATTTAAAATCTTCTAAACATATTCCGGTCAAGGCTAAAATTAATTTATTTTATATTTTATTATATTATCGTGTTATGAATTTTAGTACTCACAGAATTTAACTCGATAATTAATACAACACAGTATAACTAACATATTTCAATTTACAAGACTGTAGTGACTTTCACTCATTGATAATGAAAGGTTAAAAATTGCATTATTGGTTTAATCGTACAATAGTACTTAAAATCAAAATAGTTATGTTGATTAATATGAACAAAATCGGACAAAGAGGACACTGACCTACTATTCTCAGTAAATAAGCTGTCCAAATATATATATCTAATTTTTATAACTTTAATTATAATAAATAGCTTAGTATACTTGGTAAATATAGTATATGCATATATATACCTTCTTACATAAAATAACAATATATTGGACATTCCAGGAGATTAATTTTTAATTAAATTTTCTTCAAATTTTACTTCTTCCAACGTATTATAAATATAATTTTACATTATTCAACATATTATAAAAGAATATGGGCTGGTCCCGGGCCTGTGAATGAATACGAATTTTAAAATTGACACGAATAAAATACGTTGGGTAATATAATCTAAATAGGGATCATAGGCGCAATTTGAGGAAGACATGATGAATCTTAGTCCCCCAAAAAATAATATGTACATGTATAAGGTTATATACTTTCCACGGGTCTGTTAAAATGAAATTTTAAACCCACTGAATATAAAACTCAAATTACGCCTATGATATGGATACATAAATATATATATATATAAGAATATTGAGATATGTAAATGATTTTGTTGTTAATCATATTTTATCATTTTACTATAAATTCTAATAATGTCTTCTAATAATAATTTAATAAATAATATTTAAAAACAAATAATAGCTCTATTTTAATTTAATTTAATAAAATATAATTTTAAGATTCCTTTGATAATGATTTCTTATTATTTTTTGGAAGTGCTGTATTCCCCCGGTAGTAGTAGGTAGGTATCTAGTTAAATTTAAAAACAAAATTTATTTTATTATTTTATAAGACAAAAGTTTTAGTCTGCAACCGCCAGTGTCGTTATTGTGTGAATTTTCGCATAATGACAATGCTGAGTTGCTAAGTTTCGCGTAAGGATAATTCCTCGGAAGTCGCACCGACGATAAATATTCACGAGGTAGACACGTGCAAAAATAATTGCGCGTAGTAGTTATATATAATATTATTACGAAGAAAATAATTGTATAAATAATATGTATTCTTTTTTTTTTTGTATTTTATATTTTTGTATATGTTGTTCTATTATTATTGTGTCTGGTCCCTAAACTTTTACAAATAATTGTTATTTACCAATGCATCGTGGACAATGTACATAATATGAAATTGTGAAATACATTTTATTAATTAATGGTATAAAATCCCAAACATTCTATAACATGTATATAAATATATATAATTTCAATTAGTAGTTTGGGAATCATTGATTAGTAACGAGAATACTACGCATCGCACACAGTTTGAAAATATTAAACTTTCAATGATTATCATTTCTCAACAGGTTTCACTGATTTGGATCGTATTCGGTCACATTTCCATGTATTCACATATTCTCATGCATAGATGGATTATTTTATGTTTACCATTAACTTTCTGTTTAATTATTAATTGAAATTTATTATTCGTTCGGACATTTCGGTTATAGAATATACAAATGTAATTTGCCAAACTCCTACCAAATCTTGATGAATTATTTCAAAGTGTACGTCATGTATTTGAGAAGAGAAAACATACTTTATTAATGTAAATATTTATAGTAATGAAACAATATAAAATTATAAGATAAGGCTATCTATTGTTTCGTCTGAATGGACTTTTTATTATTATATAAAAATCAAATTTTAAATTTTATTACTTTAATTTATTAAAATCTGTTTTGTAAAATATTGGTTTTGATAAAATGTGTTAACACGTAAATAATATAAATTTTAAATTCCATTGTAAGTTTAATCGTAAAATTCACAATATATCTAATGTTGGATTACATAAAACTTAACGGTTCGTTAAATTACCTAAACGTATGCTTTAACCTATGCTTTAACAAGCATAACAGTCTCTCAATTTTTAACAGACCTTTAACTTTCAATTTAACGGTTCAATAGTTAATCATCCTCTTTCATATCTCTTAAACATAACGATCATTTTAAATAGATTGTTATCAATTAATCATAAAAATAGTATATTATATTATTATAACAATATCATGCGAAAAATATAGTACTTATATGAACTCATTAATTAATTTCGATGATTCAATTGTTCTCTGTCAAAAGACGTTTTGGATTTTTAAGTCAGATATCGTTAAACAAAGACATTTTTAACACATTTTAAGTACATTTTTAACGAATCAGCGACAATTAAACGTCACTTTAAAATTGAACAGATTATTTTGTATGCAACAGGGCATAATTATACTTTTGTTGAAAAATGTAGAAATTATTTGTATATCAATAATTGCATTATGCAGACATTTCTAGTCATATATACTTATCATTGTCTTGAAATTTAAAATACATTAATATATACTAACACTTGGGATCATTATACTGTATTGAGGTAAGTAAATCGTGATAAGCGTACACAACATCCAGTCTAGGTATTTTATCAATGTTTTTGGTATTTAAATGTTTACGTTTTATTTAGTGTCAGTACACCCAGCAGCAGTAAATGAACTATATGAAAAACGAATATCTACCACAATGATGATAATGATTACCAAGGTTTTTATAATATTATGTCGTTTTTATGCGGATGATAATTTATATATTATATGTATCATAGCAGTAGCATATTTAGGATTTTGTTGAGGAGGGATATTGTTATTCTGTAATGTATGGCTAAATAAAATAACATATTTTAAATCAGTTTTCGAAAAATATCATTAAAAAAAAGATCAAGGGAGGGGATCCCCCATATTACTCTTGTAAATACACTACTGTAACATATAGATATAACTATAGTATGACAACTTATAAATCATAGCTTATATAAACTACAATGGTAAAATCAAGTTAATTTCTAAATAATATTTTATCATTATTTAAAATTACCCCAAGTATTTTATAGTTTTAGACCACAATGGCACAATGTATATTGTCGAGATATACGTTAATGTATGTTTTAATTTATTGAAATAAATATAAATATGTGTTATATACATATAGTGTATAAGAAATTTATTTGTGTAGTACCTGTTGAAAGTAAAATACAAAAATTTATTATATTTAGTAAACCAAAAACGTATTGTAAAATACAATATTTTCCCATTATTTTGTTTTGTTTGTTGTGTTTTATTTTAAAAGTTATATTGAAGTATACATTGGCCTTAATAAATTATGCTGATAACGATATATAATCAATGAAACAGATTGAGTAGAATAATGTTATGTATTTTAGGTTTGGCAAGATATTAGTTTTTGGCTAATGATATTGATATTGAATTTTTCCCGTAAAAGTAATAATATTGAAATATAATTAAATTTATATTCGTATATTTCATTAAAATTAATTAAAGACTGTTTTTTATCAAAACGTTACAACTATAAAATAAATTATATTTAAATAGAAGTAAATTAACCTTATTAACAAAATAAAGTTAATTGTATTTTGTTTATTTATTTATATATATAAAACAAAAATTATTATGCAAAATAATATTATAAAAAATGTTTATTTAATTAGCAGATTAAAGTTATACTTCAATTCTTACACGAAATAAATAAAACAATAATATAAGACATGTGAATTGAAATTTATAATTAAATTGACCATAATGTTCAAGATAATGAATTCATTAAATTTCTTTCTTTAATTTTACTTATTCGCGAGTCGTAAATGTCGATTGAAATCTGTTTTACACGCAACCTCGTCAATTTTTTGTAGTTTCCTCATGAGTCATCATAATATATCCAATATATATTATCCATATAATATATTACATTATATTAGTACATATATTTTACATTTCGCTATGTATCAATATTTTTTTAAAAAAGTCTCGTTTACTTTTATTACCTATTGTTAGTTTTTACATAATTTAACTCGACAGAGTTTCTTTAGAATATTTTATTCTGAATATCGAGATTCGAGGCTATAATAAAATCAAATTATACCTGCATACTCCATACTTGTATGTATCATGTATATCAATTAAAAACAATTAATTTTTCGTTAACATTAATATTAAAACTGAAAAAAGTGCAAGTACTTATTATTTTTAAGTAAGTTTAGAATTAAATTGACTAATTTAAAAAACGGTCGCTTTGGTCTTGAATTAAATACAAGACATTTGGGTTAAGCAATAATAACATGATATAGAATATTTTAATATTTTCCACTTGATGTAAAATAATAAATCGTTTAATAATAATGATATATAAAAAAAATATTATGTATCGTCATAATAAAATAATATATAACACATAAAGACATATAGTGATAATAAAAAAATATATTCCCAAAGTTTTTCATTCTATTATTGTATCATATAAGTTCTTAATTCTTATAATTATAGTTGAATATTATTCAAACTTTTATTCACGCGTATACTTTGAATATAGATCAACCAATTGAATACTTAGGTGCATTTAGTCGTTTTAAGAGAACTATATTATCATAATAATGTTATTATATGTGTTATGAAAATTGTTTATAAACTATGTTATACCTGTTTATGTTCCCGTAGGGTCTGGTGCAATGACTGGCTATTGTAATTTTTACTATAACTCTTCTGGTTACGTCGTCCAGCATTCGGGCCATGTCTTCGCCCTTCCATTTATACGTAAAAACAGCACTAATATTTCCTGTAACACAATAAAGGTCAAGGATGAAATATATTATACGCGTAAAATAATATTATACAACACAAAGCGGCAATTACCATTGTGGATGATATTAATATAAACCTATTATGTTACTTGGTAATAATTTTGACTGTGACGGTAATGTTGTACAAGGAATGCAATATAATATTACGAATATTATGATACTATTTTAATCATTGTGGTGCGAACGACTCCTCAATTATTTTCGTCAATTTTTATAATAAATTACTAACTATTTATTTAATTTGTTTGAATCTTAAAGCAATCGTAACAGCCATTTACAATAATAAAATATAATCTAAATCGAAATAATAAATAATAATTTATAATATGTAGGTCATGACTGTATGTCTCGTATAGTCGCATGTGCATGAAATATAAACACACGCTGATAAACACGCACGTGTGTATAATATATTTTTCACGCTGGACCACGGTGAACTTGTGTTTATTTTTAAAATAGTTCATAACCAATGATTAGCGCCAGAACCAAGTTCAATAATTAGGTCTAATAGATTAAATTATGTGGCTCAAGATATAAAATAATTGTTTGTATAGTGACTTTAAAATAAATAATTAAATCCGTCTTTATAAAAAATTAATTCTAGAGTAGTAATATATACTATATGCACATTAAAATTGAGAAAAATCAATATTATTATGGGTAATATTTTTGGAATCACTAAAAACTGGAATTTATAAAAACTTGTTACTCAGGTTAATTTTTAAAGTTGCTTGAAAATTGTAACCAAGAAACAAATTATTTACTATATATATGTAGTTCAATATTACATTCAAACATGTGTGAATGAGGATCAAACCTCTCGAGTGTGCTCAGATACAAAATATATACAATGTTTAATGCATGTCGATAAATGTTTATAACTTATAATATGATATTAGTCATTAATTGAGATAATTGATAAAATGACTTAAATGTGAAAATAAACTATATTACACACATTAAAACCGTGTAAGTACATAGAAAAAAAAATAATGCCTTTAATATTTTGTACACAAAATGAGAACGATTTACAAACAATATAGTAGTATTACTGCTAATTACTATATATATAACTTTTATATCGTGAAAACAACAATATTTTTTTAATTACAATATAGGTATTTGAATAATATTTGTACATTATGTTATAATTTTTTTATGATAAGATTTCTTAATAGCCATATGACTAGGTAATATTTGAATAATATTTGTACATTATATTATGATTTTTTTAAGATAAGATTTCTTAATAGCCGTATGACTCACTTTTAGAGCAACGCAGAAAACTAATATTTTAAACAATAATCAGAAAATGTTATCAATATAAAATGTCTTTGTAATAATGCATATAATACCAATATCATATTATGTTTATATGAATTATCATTTTAAGATAATCTTTCTCACTCATATTTATTGATATAGGTTATCTTTAATGGTATACTTATAAATATAAAATAAAAATTGAGATCTGTTAGTTGTTAGTTTGTCCCACAATTTCTTTGTTTCCAAATTAATTTCAAGGTCTTATGAGAACGATAAATCTTATATTATAGTTTACTACATTAATTATTCTATAATTATATATTATACACTTTATACGAATTTATATTATTTGTTGTGTTAATATTATGTTTAATTAGCTGAATCCTAAAACTCATTACGGTATTACATCATTACATCGTTTTTATTATATTATAATTTGGTGTACATGCATTTCAAGTTGAGGCGAGACACGAGACACTGTTAACTCAGTAATAATGACCACAAAAAATTGACTTAGAAATTTGGTAATTGATACAGTACAATAGAGTCAATCAGAAAATTATCCATAAATTATTATAGTAATTCTGTAATATTATTAATAGTATTAATAGTATTAACAGTATATTTTAGGACGATATTATTTATTATTATTGATTTGGATTGAATATTGAAAAATATCTAATCAGATTATTTTTTAAAGAAGCACAGGGTAAGTAATATATTAAAAGTCATAATTGGAATCTGACTAAAGACGTATTTATGGTTAGAGGGGTGGGCGAAGCGGGTTTAAACCCCACCCCTATGATCAAAAAGAAAAACAATATTGCTATTAATAATATTATTTTTCAACCTATTTTACATTTTATATAAGATACGGAACATGTTTTATTTTATTTGTTTATGTTATACAACGAGTAGGGGGGGGGGTTAGCTTCATAAAAGCTTCCAAAAGAAATCTGAACCCCCCTTTGAAATTGCTATATACGCCTCTGAATCTGACATACCAAGGACCTACTAAGTATCCATATTTCCATGCATTGCACTAATTTCGGCCATTCTTTACATACGTAGAATATCTCGCACAGATAACACTAACGAAAATTTTATTTCTTAGATAATCAATATTATAATCTATACGTATATTATTATACAAGTAAGATGTTAATATACTTTTATTATTTTCGCAATATATGCTGTGTGTATTTAATATTATTAGTATTGTATTTGTATTAGGTTATAACGTCCGTTTTATCAATAAACAAATAAATGAGTGATTAATGATTATTGAGACATTAATATATTGTTTAATTAACACTAATCCACCCTAATTTTCCTGTAGCCTAACAATATTTAAAATAATTATTATATAGTATTCGTCTATGCCGGTTTCTACTAAATTTGAAAATTATCATAGATGTATACAGATAATTTTTTAAAACTCTTTTTAAATATTTAATAAAAAAGTAAAAAAAAAACTATGGTTTATTCTAAGTAAATGTAAGTACATTATCGGTAGGCATAACATAGACAATTTGAAAATAATTACTTTTCTATGGGTACTTATTGTATCGGACACTTGAACTAATATGAACCTTATGCGAGTTTAGTGACCGTATATTATTTTTTTACTATATTGTGATCATGTTCGGTAATCACATCAATATGTTGACCTCTCACTTGAGAATTTGACGTTGTTGTACACGCAACAATAGAACTATTTTGAACTATAAGAAAAAAAAAATAGCATATCGCTATTATTAGATGCTATAAAATATTATATTGAATAAATATATTTTAAAATAAATCTCATACGAATAAAAAGAAACCAGTGAATAGTTTATAATTATTAATAAGAGGAACAATAAAATTATCAAAATAAGAATATGTCTGTGTAACGTTACCGTTATTATCTAAACGCTGAAATATTTAAGAAGAAATAAAATAAAATATATAATTACAACTTTATTTATAATATAATTATATAACTACAATCTGCATGTTAATTATAAATTATTGTATTTATTCAAAAAACAGTTTAATAAAGTCGTCAAAAATGAGTATACATTATAATTTTGAAATACAATCTACCTAAAACCATATCATTATTAAATTGATTCGTATTTACATAATAAATGTGTATTAGTAACACTATGAGTATCTTGCCCAATATTATGACAGGTTATCTGAAATTTAAAAATACGATTTAATTCAGCAGTTAACCTTTGTATTAATCATTGTACGTTACAACGTAAAAATAATTATAATTTACCAACCTTTATGCGGTAATATTTAATTTATATGTAGCGCTCAAATTGGGAACAATTTAGTGGGGGTGCTCAAATTAACGATTAAAAAACTGCTTTCCAAAAGAAACTGCGGTTTTTCCAACACTTACCTCTTTTGAAGACATGAATAATTTTTGTTAAATACTACATTTCATCAACATATATACGAATTCTAAATATAATCTATGTAAGTTCAGTTAATGGTTTTAGGTTCACTTAATTAGCCCAAATTTGCCACATACAGTCATTTAAGGAAAAAATTTTTTTTATGTAATTCAAATTCTTACTTTGATAGTAAAATGCCAAATACTTATATGTTGCAGTAAGAATAATTTTGATGTTAAAAATATTTAAAATTGTAACATTCACTATTGACAAAACTGTAAAATACTGTCAACAATAATTTAAATCCACATTTTAAAAAAAATTATATCGGGCATTAGTTTATATTGTACCCCTGTTCCAGTATAAAAAAAGTAGTTGAGGTGTGTAAAAAAAAAATATATATAAATTGTGATGGAGCTCCATCCATCCCCTTGCACCCCTCACCGACAATTTGAACACTATTTATAAATATATATTTGTTGTATATTAGTAATTTTTAAAAATTTTAATCGATCATTTACACTTGCGGCAGAATCATAGAGTATAAGTATAGGTATTAGTATTTATTATACAAGTATTAGAACAGCTTATGTACCAATAAAAATAAAAATGAATAATTAACTTGGTAGCCAGTGCGTTGTAAGATAACAGATAAGAATTTCGTTGTAAACTCTTCCGCAATTTGACTATAAATACTATATTATATAATATAACAGACAACATTATATTTTGTGATTGCATTTTAATTTAACTCGTCTAATAACATATTAAATTGCATTTATTATTAGATATTACAATGTACTAGCTATTATATACTATTTCAGATCCATAAATTTTACAATAATAAAACAATTAAGAAATAACGACAATAGACTATATAAGATCGTATATTAATGTATTTTTACCGTTTGTAATTTGTCTTGTGCATTGTATTTAATAGTCTAGAGATTTATATTGTCCATTGTCATAATGTGAAAAATTTGGTGTATATTTAAAAACAATTATCTTACTTCTTCTAATGTATAAAAATATACTCGTAAATATTTAAGTATTCAGAAACGCAGATTTGTTGTAAATTTGTGTAGTTATCCATTTTTTTAAATTTTTTTATTTGTAGTATAATGCATAAAAAGTAAAATTAATGTAGTGTTAGAAAACTAAATAAAAATATAAAAATATGTGTAATATATTATGAAAGGTATACATACATATATCATTTTTTTTATATTTAATATGAATTATATTATTGATCAGTTTTTATGTACTTTTAGAATATTAAATATTTACTTTTCACCCTTTAAAATATTTCAAATAATCTATAAAATAAACAAAAATATACATAAATTATCAAAATAATTTATTTTGTGTTAAGTTTTTTTGTGGTTTCATTTATTGCCAAATATTATATTTTCCAAAAATAATTTTTATAGTAGAAAACAACTTTTTATTATTTTTTAACTTGTAAAATTAATTTTTTTTTAATTTTACTCAATTTTAGATCATCATGTAATATTCATATTTGTTTTAAGATCAGAGAAAGTTTTAAGTCACCTAATTATCATATTTTTAAACTTTTGTACATTGAATCATTCATTACACTAAGGCTTTTTAGTCTCCAAGTACTCTGTCACTGTGGTTAGATAGATTTTCGTTTTTCATACGTAAACTATTAAAGGCCAAAGAGACTGTAAGAAATGTTGCATGTAGATTCTAATACCTATATTATCTTGATAATGATTAATTAATTTTATATTGTCTATTATTTACTTGTTCTAATATGATACTAATACAAGTAATAATCATTAAAGTTTTGTTGGAATGATGATCAATGTTCAATGTACTAATTTCTTAAAACTTACGTATGCAATTGTATATATTGATTTTTATTTTATAATATAAAATGATGTAGTTATAGGTGATAATATTATAATATGTTCCGTAAGGCAATTTACATTATTAAAATAAATATAAATTAGAAATACTGATATAATATAAGTAGAATTTTACTCTAGTTAATATCATTAAGAGGTTTAAAACTAAAACTTCGTCGAATTATAATTTATAATATACTTTAAAAAAAAAAAATCAATTATTGATGATGTAACTAAATAATTAAATTTAATTAAAGAGTAATAGCAGATTATTGTTATTATAAAAAATTATAGTAGACTTATCTTACTTAATCATCATGCATCCTATTAAAATAATATATTTTTTTTATTATAAATTATATTAGGCGCATAGAAAGTTTTATGTTATTTTTTGGTATAGGTATCAATTCGTAATTATTTCAATGTTCTAAATAAATGTATAAATGATGAATTTTTAATTGCATAGTTTATTATCGTATACTGTATATAAGGTATTATCAAATATTAGTGTAAATATATAATCATATAATCTGAAGTTACCCTTATAAATAAAATTTACAAACAACAATGATTTATGCATAAATTTAAATGTATTAAGTAATTTAACTATTAACAATACACATGAATACATGATAATACAATTATCCGCAATACACCTGTATATCGCATAATATAATATGATAATATTATAATATAATAATGCCATATTTAAAAACCAAGCATTCATTGATTCTGGACGTTTCTCCTTCGTCTTTTCATCCTCGGAAAGGTTGGTAGTGGAAAGTTATTGTGTTATATTATAATTAAGATTTGAATGCATCTAAAAAAAAACGATTCTGAGTGAATCTCAGTCAGATATTCAATTTACTGATAATATTAAATAATCACACCGTAAAACCCAAAATTGTAAATTATGTTTATCAAACATTATTGAAAAAAAAATTCCATTTTTAAAAAGATTTCAAAGTTTTATATTTTTAATATAAAATAAATTAATAGTTCCAACATTTTCCTAATATTATGTAAAATATATATTTTTATACTCAAAAAATTTTTTCAAGTCTTTACGTTCTAAATTTCATTAGTTATCATAAAATATTTTAAATAAATTTCGTCAAAATTACAGTATCCATGAATTTTGCAGTTTTTCCTCATCTAAAAGAAAATTGTTTGAAAAATTCGAAAAATGACTGGAAAAAGTACCAACCAATGCAATTTTATACCGAAAGCATACCTTAATTTGTGATAATCGGACCATTATTTCTACCCGAAAAACTGTCTTCAAACATAAAAAAACACATATTGAAACCAATACATTTTTCGCTTCACTCAGAATCTAAAAGTTCAATATTAAAGAAACGTATTTTATTCTAAAACTTATTTATTAAACGATGGATTAGTATGTATTTCATATAATATAATTCAATATAGTTAAATTAATTGTTTTGTTAATTATTATAGTTAAAATACATTTATTTTCTTAACGTCGGAAATTTGAACTAATTTAATAATCTATTTCTATTACTTTATAAAAAAAAATAAACAATATTTAAAAATGAGAAAGAAATAGGCGAGTAAAACACTTATAAATAATTTTTAATTATTAATAATAATTTATTATGGTATATATCAGAAATTAGTAAATTATAAGAATTTAGATCATTATATATTTATATGTTAATATGTTATACTATGTATATTTAATTTAAAATAAAAAATATCATTAGTTTTAAATTTGTATTTGAATATAATAATATGATATTATTCCAATTATTTATACTTAATATAATATATTAATTTGAAGGTTAATAAAAACATAATTTAACAACATAAAGTTTATCTTAACCTTCATTAAAACAGAAGATATTGTAATGAACGATCTACGAGAAGTTATTTTCGAATGAAAATTCAACAAAAATCAATTATTATTAAATATTTATGTATTATGATTTTATTTTTAATCTCTCATGACGTGTGAGAACTACATTCTCAACAGTTCTGCAACATATAAATCCTGTAGCTATTTTATTGCATATTATGTAATTTAAATGTATACTTTGTATATTGAATACTTATTAAATAAAATTGTGTAAGACAATAGGAAACGCGACGAGAATAATTTTAAACGATTCTTTTGATAATAATGTCAAATCAAATTATAACAGGCGATGAATAACAATTATCAATATAAAAACACTATAAATGTAACTCGGGATACGAGTGGAAAAAAATCATGCTTACCAACAATACTAAATTACATCATCTTACTTATAATATAAGATTTGATATAGAATATGCCTACTTAAGTAGGTTTATATATTACAAAAACAAAAGAACATGAGATTACATAAGATCACACTGAAAATAATATTTAGGTCCAAATATTATTTATAAACAATAATGTAATTTTATAAATTAAAATAGTAACTTTTAAATGAAATAATAATAATAGATAATAATAATTGCTATGTTGCATTGCATAATGAACAATACCTAAATAATTTTAATTATTCCAATCGTGACGGCTGTATAATTTTATGAAATCGTATGAGGAAGCCGGATAGATAAATCGCCACCTTGAGATCTCCTCAAAAACAAAACAAAAATTATGTATGTACGTACATGGTTTGAAAACACGTGATCATTTCGAAATTATGCGTAAGAATTATAAAATATATTAAACATTTAATAAAACATCAGATATTAAAATATTTACTATACCTAGTGAGAAGATGAATAATTTAAAAGACTATAATAATAATAATAATAAGTGCTAAATAATTATTATTCCAAATATTTATCAAATTTATTGAAAAAATAAAATGAAATGATTAAAAATCATTTTAATTATAAAATTATAATATACCTACATATTATACAAATCAAATAATTTTTTAGTTTTTTAGTCTCTGAGCAAAGCGAATGCATGTATTGATTTTTTGGTTTTATTGGTTAGCGTGTGATTTTTTTTATATAAGAAGACACTTTTGGGCAGAAATAATGGTCCGAAAACCATAATAAATAGGGTATACTTTCGGTAGAGAATGGCATCTATAGTTGGTATTCTAATTAGATTAGATATATCTCAAAAGTTTTTACTTTAGCATCAATAAAGAAAACTACCGAAAAATGGTTGAAAAACTGAATTTTTGATACTTTAATAAAGTACCTATTTAAATATGTATAAAAATAAATATTATCAGTATATTGTATACTTCACTGAACTTAGCTCAGAATCGTTTTTTCTAATACAGTATTATTGCATTCAAATATTATTTGAATAATTTTATAAATTCAAATAAGTCTTAATGATAATATAACGAAGGGTCGAAGGAGGAACGTCCGAAATCGACTACCCGACTTTTATTTTTAAACAGTGAAAATAAAAATTTAAATTTTTTAAATGTCTAATTTAACTTAAACCAAAAATTATTTTAAAATAAAAAAAGAGTTATTTCTTTGTTACGATTGATTTTCAAAAATTATAAAACATTAAAGACAGAGTAATTGTTACATATTATTATTATGTACATTAGTAAATAGTTATTGAGTGAGTATATTCTATTTCATCAACTCATTAAGAAACAGTTCCAATTGATGAATTTACTCATGTTTAGCATATTATGGTAAATTAAATTAAATAGTTCTAAGAAAACTACTATTCATTAATCAGTCAATGGCGTGGAAAGATATTAGTATTATATAATTGTTATTATTCCTTAATTACAAATATTAATATAATAATACGTCGTGTTTGTATAAAATCTAAAATCATTTATAAAAAAATGTATATTTTTTTCAATATAATATTGTAATGAAATACTATAACATAAACACCCAATTAAATACTAACAAGTAACAACACTATTAAATTGTAATGAATTAATGTCTTAAAATGTTTGTACACAGGTTGAATATCTATATATTATAGGTATATTATGTTAATATGTCATAAGTTGTTAAAAAAAATATAATAACAATAATTATTTGACGTATACATAATATATATATAATTATTGCTTGCATTTGACACTTATGTTATATTGCATTTTATTAGTTGATTCAAGATGTTTTTAAATTTTTATATACTTTATGTCATTATACTAACTTAAGTTTCAAGGATCTAATTGTAATGTATATATTTCTAATTAACTTGTACTTACTTTACTTATATTAAATACTCTTAATAATACTCACCGGTAACTTATTAAATGTATTTAAATAAAAATTAAATAAATTTGAAATAACTACTATATTTTATAATTATTTATAGTTGTGAATTAGTTATAAAATAATATGTAAAGTTATTTTTTATAAAGCTCGATATGAGACCTTTCAATTGTATTTGTTTTTACTTTCAAACATTATGTAAATAATATTCTACAATTAAAAAAAAAAAAAAAATTAAGTACCTATATACTTATTATTTTTTTTAAAAAAAAACATTATCTATTAGGTATACATTGTGTTATTAAGAATTTTTGGTAATATAAAACGATTAAGTACCACCATTTTTATCTTAACAGAAATGTTTACGTTTTAGTCTTTATTACTATCTTAACAAGCACAATATATATATATAGTTATTAATTTAAAATTTGTGTAATTTAAATAGATAGGAGTAATAATATGACAGTTTATCGTTCCTTACAATAATATAATAGGTAGTATATTACCTTAGGGCTTAGACAATACGTATTAATAATTCGATAATGGATAAAAATGAATAGAAAATTAATTTCAACAAATTTATATGAAAATTTGTTAAATTTTAAATAGTATACTCTATATTGTGACCTTGCATCTAGGCTAATATTACGATCATGTTCTGCATGTGGTTTTAATAACAATAAAATTTGATATACCATATACGTATTTATAATCACTTAAGTTAATTTATATTACTGTGGAATCATAGACGGAACTACAGGGTGTGTCTAGGTACACCCTAATATTAAAAATAAAAATTACCTTTGGATTTTCAAAGGCTCCTCCAAAAATTTGGTAGTTATTTTACAAAATATGTATCTAATTGATATTGATCTACAAATAATAACCAGAGTCCTTCTTTATTTTTTCAACAAACTTTAGTATTTAATTATTAGGGAACTACATATATTTAACAAGTAATTTAAGTATTATATTTTATATTGTAAAATATATTGTTTTGAAATTTAAAATTAGTTTATTTTTGTATTTACCTAAGTGACCAAGGGGGCATTCTGTTCTAGTTGCATTATGCCTCACCTTTCGTTAATATTTATAAGCACATTCTGATGTAATGAACCCGGGTGCCGACTATATGTACAATACTTACATACATAACTGATATAAAATTATTGTTTTAAAATAATTTAATAGCTAACATTTTATATTAGGTCCATGATATCTGTATGAGTCAATATGTTACGTAAATAATAAATGCACGATAAACACATCGCGAAGTCAATGTTCTATGAACTAAGATCAAATAACTATCTATAGAGTATTGAAATGCGAGTTGAGATAGGAATAATATAGTTATTGTTATTAAAATTTTAATATGATTTAGGTATGCCTGCGTCATATTATGACTTATAGATGATAAATATAGGTATATAATGTATACAAACGAGATTTGTTTAGGTCAAATATTAAGATGATTTTCGTTATTTAAAAACAATAAACTATAAACAAATAAGTGGTATTGTTATATAATTATTGGGAAATTATCAAAGATGAGACCACGAACGATTTGTTCAAAGTACTCAAATTAAAATTAATGGCGGTAAACTTTAATCACATTATGTTGAAATAATTGTACAACACTGGCTACACTGCAGTATTGAACTTGAACTGGTACGATTACCTACATATATAAATAAATAATATAAATAGTTATTGATAAGGAAGTCTATATTTCTAATTCCGTTTGACGCATAATTAAAACTTCTTTTCCGGTTAAAGCTACAGCTGATGGTTTGCGAGGAAAAATGTTCGGTTTTTTTATTTTTTTAATAAAATCAATTTTTGAATATTGTATGAGGAAAGTTTATAATTGTAGGGATCATCGGTTAAACAAAATAATACGATAACATATTAATAAGTATCAAAAATATCATTTTCGAAAGTTGATTAGAGTAAGTTATGTACATAATATTAGGATTGAAACAAAAAGATAAACATTTTTCGCGAACACATTTTTATTATTCGTTTAAGCCCTAAGGTTATGGCCTTAGACTTCCCGCCGAGATGTGTACAATTTTCGTAGCCGACCTCGTTTTTGCGGTTTTAATTTCGTTAACACAATAATTTCAATTTTTTTCCGTCCACTTTATTTCGTTTAGCGTGAAATGATTAACTACGAAAATAGATCACTATTGGCACTACGGATGGAACCTTGGCAATGGGGTTTACTGATTAGCCAAAAGTTTCGTAAAACATTGTGTGTTTAATATTTAATTATTATAATTATGTACGCGAAAGTGGTTGATAATACTATTTTAAATTAACTTGTTATCATTAGTTAATTTTTATAAATTAGTAATAACACGGGAAATTAATATATTAGTTTAAAACATGTTATTGAAAATAATAGGGGACAAATAAGTATAATTATTTCTATTTTTTCTATCTTTTTATCTTGTTATAAACATAATTTTTGTGTTGTGAATTAGGTATAAATTATTTCAAACATGTTTTTATTTGTTATATCTAGTATAGATATAAGTAAAATGTTATTTTACAAAAATTATTTAATTATTTATGACTGGTTTCAATGCCTCTGTAGTGGAATTTTAAGAAAGGGGAGAAGGTACAAGTATTTTTCAATTAAATCAATTTAAAACATTTAAAATATGTGATTTGCGATAAATGATTATTAAAAAAAAAGTAATAATACAATTTTAAAAATCAAAACTTTGTACAGTTTAGCAAAATAAATAAATAAATATTTTTCAAATATCAATATAATCATGAATATTAATAGTAAAAATAGCCCTAAATTGTCTTTATTTTAACTTTTATGAACGTTTTTGATTAGTTTGATTCATATAACAATATTGTGTATTATTGAATATTGTTGTTTAACAATTAGGTTTAAAATGGATGCTTGTGGAAGAAATTTTAGGAGGGGCAAAAAAATTACATTATATACAATTGGGTTCCAAATTTTTATACTTTTAGAAATATACGTTTAAATCTCAATATATTAAAATTATAAGCTCATTTTATTTTTCCAGGGGGGGGGCAAGTTACCTTTGGACAGGTAACTCTGTCTTGCCCCTCTATAGGAAACCATTAATATCAAGTAATATAAATAATGATTTCTTAATGAAATTAATTACCTAGCGAAAATTCAACAGAGAACTATTAACATTGTAGGTATATGAGATTACAGCGTTCAAACGTTATATATAATATATAATATGGTTAAGTACATAAACGATAAACACATTAATTAAACGGATATACGACATTTTAGAAATTTGTAACATATACCTATAACTTATTATATTATAAGCGTAAGACAATCGTTTAGATTTATTAGAAAATGTATTAAATCGCCATAAATGTACAAAGCGAACAGTTCTACACTTTAATCGCCGTTTTTAAAACATCGATAAAAAATCGTTTTCCAGACGTCGGTTCACCCGAATGTCATTCTGGCGTCATGTTTTCGTTGGTACACTATATACCAACATAACTCATCGTCTCGACAAAAACATTTTATATGAAGTTATTGGATTTTTTTTGATTCGGAAACGATTTATTTAGTGTTTGGAGTAAAATTATTTCGAGAAAACCATATGGTTACTCGTTATAAAACTATATTTTTACTTTGACCGTATGTAAACTACAGTTCAATTATTATTAATTTTATATTTTCATCTACTACTATAAATTAACATTTGCGATTATGAATACTAATTAATTCATAAAATAATATAATACGTATATATTATTATAATTTATAACGCACTTTTTATGCATAATTATTGCTACACTAGCTGATCAATAAATAATATCATTTAAATATAGATCATAAAAAAACACAATTGTTATTGTCATTCTATTAGAGTATAGACTGTCTTATACTATAGTGATAGGTGTATCTAAATGAATTATCTGTTATTATTTTATAAATAATTAAATATATATTAGGTTATGTATTATATGATATTATAATGTTCTAAAATATTTGGTAATTTTTTATTATTTTACATAACGCATTCACATCCTAAAATTTTTCGAGTGGAAGAAAATAAAATCGTAGTACTTATAGAGTCGTAGTTTGTTGTATTTAAATATTTGTTTTCATACGAATATATTATAATTAGTCTTTGAAAATGATTTTTAAATACAAACATTTGGTAATATGAACGTTTCTTACGAACTGATGGCTTTTATTTTTTCACGTACTTGCTTAATTACATAATTTTGAATTATTGTTTGTTAAAATAATTTCGTTTTTATAATATACACGTAAAAGATAAATATATTTTGAAAAACAAACGTACGTATCTAAATGCGAATTTATTGAAATTGTACGTACGTCAAATGCAAAACAATATTACGCAATTATTTTCCGATATAATATTTTAATAATCAAATGTTTTTTGATAAGAACAACTTAATAGATAGAATTTAAAGTATAAATAAATATAGCAAAATAATCAAATGTAAAATAATAATATTTACCAAGTCAACCTAACGTCTATGAACGTTTAAAATTAAATATATAAGTAATTTTAAAAATGTAATATTTCTCGATAAAAATACAACAATTATGATATCGTATTACATTATATTTTTAAAACGATATGAGTTATACGACTAATAGTTATACATAGATTAGTTATCTCATATTGATTATATATTTATATGTTTATTAATACTAAAATACATAGACAGAAGTATGTGTTTGCCTGTTAATTTTATAGTTTAGTTTTTTTTCAAATGATTGAGCTATAATATTGTACCTATACAATTTATATTATGAGTTTATGAACAACAATTTTAAGATAGTACCTATAACGGAAAATAATACAATATTTTAATAAACCTAATCAATTAAATAGATTAACAACTATTGAAATATAATCTGTATACATTATGTATAAGTAAAAAAAAAAGGTTTTTATTTATAAAATCGTTTCTAACGTTTCTATCTTAAATGCAAGCAGGGGTGAACGTAGGAAAAAAATTCGTGAGAGGTTTTTGAAAAAAATGTAAAAATACATTTATTATTTATTATATATTTATAATATAATTATCATAAATTAATCATTATAACAATGAATTTATTATATATTATTTAGAGATCGTTTTATAGTGCAAATTGTAATTACAACTTAATAGTACACTTGTAGGTCAGGTAATTTACTTTTTGTTCCTAATATTTTTTTTGGGGGGGGGGGGGGTTTAAACCTCCAACCCCCCCTACTTTCGCCCCTGAATGCGAGTATACAGTACAACGGTCGTTGTTTACTCTTTTATCATACAATAAACTAGCGTGTTAGAGCTTGATAAATTGATTTAAATCATAATATATTATTTGTAATATGTTAATTGATATATTACAACAATTAAGTAATTTAAGTTATTAACCAATTAACAAATTAAAGCACATTAATAAAATAATAAAATTTAATTTCAAAATAGGTTCTATCAAAATGAAGTCCTTGAAATGATCGGACCAGAGTATAATATGTAAGTGTACAAAATTTTTTTTAAGTATTAAGTAATAAACTAATAATTATTTTTCATAGGGTAATAGTACATGTGTAATAATAAAGACGAATTCTGAAGCGATTTAATCCCATGGCAACAATCCGATTGGGTATCTAGATTTCTAGTCTACTATATACACGCCTAAAGAAGAACCATCACCGATTACCTGTAGGAGGACATCGGGTAATTCGAGATAATTTATCTCTCCCCCAACTAAACAAGTGAACAGATACCATTTTGATAAACATTGTAATTATGGATAGCAACGCAGTATCAATGCACATTGAATATCGTCGTATTCCCATAGAGGTACTCACTGGGGTCGGACGACGGTAACTTCATTTTGTCGAGGTCGGTGGCTTCGCGGTCGTTGTACACGATCACGGCGGAGGCACCGGCCCGGCGTGCGTTGTCCACCTTTGCCTGAAAACTGCACTTTCCCCGGCGCACCAGCGCTATCCAGGGCCCGGCGGCCGGCGGCACCGGGAAACCGTGCACGGGGGGGCGCGCATCCGTTGCGGTCACCGTCCGTGCCGATCACGTGCACGAGCACCCCGGCCGCGGCGCCCACGTGATACTCGCCGAACTTGCCGATCTCCGACTTCTCCGACTGTACCAAATCGCCCGTGACCACGTCGTAACTGGTCACGTTCAGGTACGCTGTCGTGTACGAGTCGGAAGTCTCGTCGACGGTAGACGCGGCAGCCGGCCACGGGTCCGACGACGCGGCGACGCCGAGCAGCGTCCACGCGGCCAGCATCGCGTGCATGGCGAGACGAGCGGTGAAGTCCGCCGTTTTGAACAAAACCGAATTTCCACTCTTCGCGATAATGTAAAATTATTATTATTTCCGTCCGTGTGTGCAGTATCGATCACACACGCGCGCACGCAAGTATCGAAATAAATAATAAACGACGATCGTATATTTTCGTCCGTCTATAGTTGGTTTTTAATTAGTATTGCTCGCGTATTATATTAAATTATGTAGGCGGAAAAAAAAAAAAAACTAAATACGGATAGCAACCGGAAATTTACTACATCGCAGTAAAAAACACGACGGGCGACGGCAGTAAAATTAATTTAGTTTCAAAACGAACGAACGAACGGACCACACGAGTTTTCGGCAGTCTTCTCTCTTCCGTAAACAAACGACGATGATTTTGTGTTAATACAAGACGACCGTCGGGCATTCCGCGGCTAGTAAAAGTATCGAGATTTTTCTCAAAATTATTACTTTATTTTCGTCCATACTATTACGTTTGTGCGCATCGATGCCCGGAGGTAAGAATATTATATATCGCGTCTATGACTACGATTACACGACGGTATCGAAATCACAGAACACTCCTTCTCTACCGTTCGGCAAACGAACCACAACAACGACGTTCAACGACGACGCGTGCCTCGCACACTACTGAAGTACTGACGTATATATTTTATCGGGCACCACTACACTGGGCACTGGCACACACGGACGTCTCGACGCCATGGATACCCGTTATTACGGCGGCGGCAGCGATAGTATTTCTGAATAACAATAATAAACCAATGCCGCCAACCGTGACAATGCTAAAATACCGGACGGATTCGAACGATTCGGCGACGTAAACCGTGTGATGATAATAATAATATATTTCACAATTTTTAGTTCCTCGGACTTCGGAGGCTCGGGTCTCTGACCGCCGAAAATCATTATTTATTATGTTGTTATTTTTATAGCGGGTACGATGCATACTATTATACTATAATATTATAATACATAGGTACTTGCTCAAAATCAAAATCGATTAAACTGATAGAAAGTTAAAATGGAATAAATAATAATTTGTTTTAAAAAATAATTAATGTCACATGCAGTCTATAATTTATTAGAAAAACCACTAATTATGTAGTATTATGATAAGTAATAATACATCTACACAGAAAAGAAAATAACAAATTCTCATAAATGTAATAAATTAACTAATACGTTTCGTGTTATTTTCATCAATCGATTTTTTCATAATAGGTACCTAAATTTAATTTTTAGTTTTATTTCATTCTAATATAATGATAATTAATAAGTTTCTGATTATGTCTTACAGTTTATAATTTTTAAAAACTGTGTCTGTGACATTATAAAATACGAAGTTCATTTAAATTTTCCTACTATCTATACTTATACAGATATAATAATTATTGATATTAAAAAAAAAAAAATCTAAACAGACATAAACCCACAACTTAATCTAACTGTCAACTGTAAAGTAATCTACTGTGTTCTACTCTTTTCACTAAGTTCTAACGAATCACTTGTAGTTCAATCTAGTGTATATGAATAGGTGGTATAAGAATGTCACATAATATTTAAATACCTATCGTGTAGGTACATATGAATATATTGTGATCTATGATAAATTGTCGAATTTAAAAATTATTTTTTAAAATCAACGAAAATTATCGTCGATTGTGTAAAAACTTACAACTTTTATATCTTTACAAGACTACATAAATTATAAATATATTCGCTTACATTAAGACTTTATTTTTTATAAATACTTAATAGTTATACTTGTAATTTACAAAGTCAAATTTGAATAAATTCTGATAGAAATGTCTATAGTTAAAAGTAAGTACCATTATCTAAAAGTCTTCAGGGTTAACACTGTATTTAAAAAACTAATTACGTTTCAACAGATGTTTAAATATAAGCGAGTAAAGTCTTATAAATATGTATATTTCTTATTTGAATTATATTATTACATGCGTACCAATGTATAATTTGACAAGTTACGGTTAGATTTATATGTGATTGAAGATACTGCACCTAACTAACATACTTTACAGAATTAACCTACTTTGACAGTGGATATAACGCTTTCTGTACTTTTCGTTTTTATTGAAAACAAATTTGAGCATACCAATTTAAAAAATTTTTAATATGTTTCCTAATATGAAATTACATACGGGTAGTAATTATCTATAGGAACATATAAGTTCAATGTAAACAAGATAATACGATTTGTAAAATAAGTTCCAGACTTTTGTTTAAATTAAAAAGTTGTTTTTGTACTACATGTATTATTTTAAGTTATAAATATATCTATTTTAAAATCATATAACTTTACTAGATATCCCTATGACCCTATATACAATTAAACATTCTTACATTTATTCAAAGTAGCTATTAGGCTATTTATAGTTTACCTAAATCATTGATTTAGATAATGTACCTACCTAAGCTAAAATTATGACGTTGCGTAAACTAATAATACTCGTAATATCTTCTATTTTTAATGACATTTATTTTTAGAAATACATTTTTAAGTTCCAATATATTATACATAATTCCTGATTTAAAATAAAATAGTTTCACTACATGGTTGATGATTCTAAAATCTATATCATAATTATTCAGATTTAGTATTGTTTTAAGCTTATAACTTATAAGTTATATTAATGTGTTGACGATATTACACTATATGAATAGCTTTCTCTTATTCAATTTCTTCTTAAATCAAGACTCGAATATTTGCGTTTTCTCTTTAAATACATTTTTAGACAACTATTAAGTATTTTAAATAGTATTTTAGGTATCTCGTATCTATATTTATTTCTAATAAAAAAAATATAATATAAAATATTAAAATAACATTGAAACATACCATTAAATAGGTTTTAATCCCTATAATTTCATTAAAACGATAAAATATGGTGACTAACTATTGATTATCCCTATTCCCTGTTGGTCATCAGCTTTCACTTTTTATTTGCTGGTCTTAACTCTTAACAGTCTTAACATAATAAAATAATGTACATACTACATAGTAGTAACTATTGTAGGTACACACTTTCGATTTATCATAATCAGTACGAGATGTATTTTACAACATTAATCATAAGTGATATCCTTATCATTATTATTAATATGAATATACAATTTATTTATCAGGTAGGTACTAATAATTATTTCATATTCAAAAATTATTAATTTATACGTGAAAAATTAAGACTGTTGAATTATTGTAGAAACCGCATTCTCTAGAAAAATAATGATTAATTAATGACTTGCGCTAAAAAATATTGATTTAATAACATTAAAAAATAAACAAATACCATTAGCAATAATTTATAGTATATAAACACAAGTATAGCAGTAAGCCAGTAAGGCAGTATGGCAGTAGCAACAAGTGACTGCTTTGGCGATATTTATATTTTATAATGCTATATTGAAACATAAAACATCGATTTCTTATATAATTTTTAACCATGTTTTATTAATATACATTTTCAAGACATAAGATACTATATATAAGATATATATATATATAAGATACTAGTACAATATTTCTACTTACAAATTCTACTGGTGTTTTACATTTAAGTACTTTTATTATACAATTTTAATTAAGTATAATATTATATCTTGTAGAAATTATACAAGGTACAAGCCACAAGCGTATAATATAATTAATAATATAGATACTGTGATATAAGTATTTGCATTTACATAATTTTACTGAATGATTCATATAAAGTTTTTGAAATGGAATTTTATTTTGTAAATATTCGAATATGTTTTAGTTTTTATATTTATTTTAATAACTTTTAGTTAATTAACGTAGGTATTTAGTTTTAAATGCCTTAATGTTAAGCCATTGTAACCAATTTAAAACTATTTTTATAATAATTATTATTTCAACATTAGTAATAACTTAATTATAATAATTGTTATTCCTATAGATACTTGTTAATATTTTTTATTCAAAATTTAAAACTATTTCATGAAATTAAATAGATTTCAATATATTTTATAAATATTATATTAATAATTTAGGTACTCAAAGTATAAAAAAAACCACAAACGTATCTAAAGACTAATATTGTAATGATAAATGAGCAATGAGTACATATCCCACCATAATTTTAAATAACAAAAAAAATTTTAATTCACACTATATTATTATTATTTATACTATATATCTTAACAAATAAGAAATATATATACTATGTTAAGTTATATTATATTCAATACAAAATATATAATAAGTCAACTTAAATTCCATGCTAAGACAGATAGTAGACAGACATACACAACAAATAGAAACGTCCTACAAACGATATTTTCTCACTTAGAAAAAAAATCTAAAATATGGAACATTGATTTTGAGAACATTTAATACAGTTAAAATTCATTATAATAGTCTCAAAATAAAAAAAAACCGAGAAAATTAATACAAAAGAACAATTTTTGTTACTCACTAACCTGATGAAAAACATAAAAACGATATAACGGTATGAAATCCATTTATCCATATGATATCCTAACCTAACGTATCCCAGGTATCCTAAATTGATCCGTTTATTATCTATAAAATCTATAGACAGTATACGAATATTATATAATGTTATTATCAATATTATATATGATAATATGTTATGTTCCTTAGGGTCCGTTTTACAATAGATGATTAAACCTGGTTCAGAGTTTAAACCTAGTTCAAATGGAAAAGTGCGTATTACGAAAAACTGAACCTGGTTTAAACTGCGGTTAACTTGATCCACCGATTTCAGTGAGTTAAACCAGGTTCAAAGATGATCTGCAATTTGATTGGTTGTTTATTTATGTTGATAACAGAAATGAAAACATTTTTTACATTTTTTTTAAACATTTTTGTAAATAAATCTAAAATTTACAAATTTATTAATTTTAAAAAAAATTATAAGACTATAATAAAAATATTATTTATATAAATTAAATCAGTATATATTATAAAGAACAATATATAAAAAATGAGAATATGCCTAGAGTATTTAAAAAATGTTTAAGAAGGTAACAACTAGTTTCGACTAGACGTAAAGCAAGATTTGTTCTGTAGATTCCTATCATTATTATAGTACTTGTATACTGTACCTATTTGTCGTTGATGATATACGATCTTTAATATGATCTAACACGAAGTAAACACTATTTTTTGATAGTCGAAAGCGATTAAAAAATTGGTCATCACGCAACTTCACAAAATGATTAGGACGCTGGAGAAAAATCTTTCTTCTTCGAGGAAAAGTAATAAGTAGAGTACGGATTTTAAAGGCATTTGCTTTTTTTTTCTATTGCTCTAAAACGAAGCTATGTCAGCTACATATTTGATTTATATTACTTACAATAAAATTCACGACATTTTATTTTGCTTTTTAAGCGTTTTTTGTATATTAATGCTTTTTTGGGCATTTTTTTTTCTTTTTTCAAAATGTGTCTTAAATAAACGTATTTGAAATGTTAATATTTATTTTTATAATACATAATGTCTTCCAAGGTCATAGCTGGCTGAATCTTAAATTATCTTAAATAGAATAAATTTAATTTACAGATTAATAATTGTGGAAGAAAGAAAACTCAAGGGCTTGTAAATAAATTTATTATAACTTATTTTTTAAAAATAATTTAATGAACTAATAAATAATTTTTTTTTAACTTCATATTTAATGCTTTTTTTAAAAGCTTTTTTGGAAGATTTATATAGCTTTATTGCTTTTTTTTTAGTGCTTTTCTTTAGTTTTTCATTGCTTTAAAATCCGTACTCTAGTAATAAGCATAACTAATTTCATGAAATCTTTATCTTCCGTCAAATCTTCATCTTCAGACATCATAATAAATAATTCGTTTTTATAAATCAATTTAGTGTAAAGTGTAATACTTTAATAAGCTAGGAATCGAAAAAATTTAATCAATATCATACTATTATCAATTAATCAACTGTTACATTATCAATACAAAAAATATTCTGGGTTATCAAAGATTATTTCCTTAATATCACGGTTTAATGGAACTGTTGATTGTTATACCGGCAATAAGTTAAACCAGGATCAGTTGATGAACACATTATTTTAGTATGTGTACATTTGTTTGCATCGATACAGTTTTTTGAAAAATATAAGAGAATATAAAGAATATAAATATAAGTAGAATTTTGGTTATTAAGTCAAAAACTCACAACATTATTGTAATATTATTTATATATTAACCTGTTTATACATTATACATACAGTATATACATTCAGTATATTTAAAATATAATAAAATATATGTTCAATCCATTCAATAATTTTGGTTTGTTAAAAAATACGATTGTATATAATGGGTGTATAATAGGTTTTTTTTATTAAACACATAATAATCGTTTAATTTTGTTTACTCTTAAAAATTAAAATAATGATATTATTTTATAAAAATTGGTTTGGAAATATGTATTTATAATATTTAACAAAATAATGAACAATAATAATAAGGATTGATATAATTATTTTTTAACAAAATATTTAATGAATTGTTAATAATAAAATGATAAAATTATTATAATTATTTTGGTATTTTAGTACAACGCGCTATATTATACTTACTAATTATATTTAATTTAAATGAACTAAGTACAGATTGTTAGAATATTAAATAAATAAAATAACATGGTCTTAAATAAATATTCTTATATAAATTATGTTAATAAAGAGTATAGGTTATATTATTTTATTTTAAACAAATTTAAAATTAATATTTCATACCTAATGAGTAATATTATAGGAAAACATTTAGAGTTGTTATCGTGTTATTATCAATATTACATAACATTATGTAATTGATTAGTTATATGAATCAATATGAAAATAATATATATATTACTAATTATAATTATTATAGTAATTTATCAATGCTCAATATAATTATTCCATAAATGTATTATTTTTTATTATCATCATTATAATTGCAATTTAAATGTTATCAAACATCTTTGAGGTATAGTAATGTATATAATATATATTATGTACATAAAATCAATAATAATATAATTTATTTAATTATTTAATGATATTCTTTTTAATTTGTATTATCTTAGTAAATGTTATTGATTAAGTTCTCTGTAACAACAAGCAATAAAAATGTATAAATTTAACATGAATGTACTAACAAAAAATCTGAGTTCCATAATTTGGTTACCTAGTTGTCTACTGTCTAAGTATACTAATGTCTAAATCTACATACAAAATCATGTTTTTATTGTAATTATATAATTTTATTTAATAACCAAATGTTATAAAATTTGTACTTATTTTTTTTTTAATAATAATGAACCCGAATCATATTTAGAATGTCATAATTTCATAAGTTTATTATTGGAAAATTGAAATTACACTAAATTTTTTTTATACGATCTGCTCTTTGAAACTGTAATGAATAATACAAATTTCATTGATTTTAAATAAAATAAAAAATTGTTCTTTTTAACAATTTGTATAGAAAAATGTTTCTAATTTTTTATTTCCTTAGGTTAATAGACAAGAAATATGATAATTTAATAGTCATGCAATTAAATCAAAATTTCAAATTTTTGTCTTGCACATTAATAAATATAAAAAGTACAAAATAATAAAATATATATTTTATAATATAAAGGCTTATTTTATAGGCAATTTATAATACTTCTATGTAAGTTTTGTATTTTACATTCGGTAAAAGATTTCGTTTATTCTACTAATATTATAAACATTTGGGATTTAATTTTTTTTTTACACGCCTTGAAGGTGTTTTGCAACTTCTGCTAAGACTCTCCAACGATTCCTGTAATCAACATTCTCTATTACTGCTGATTGATCAGTCCTTTATAGATCAATCTTTACACGGTCCATCCATCGCTGTCGCGGTCTCTTTCCAGATGGATTATTGATTAAAACTTTATTGATTAGATACTACTTCGCCCTCCAAACATGCCCTGCCCAATCTTATCTTTTGGATAGTATGGAAATTTTGAATGTTTGGTCTGTTGCTTTCAATAACCACGTTTTTCTCCGCTCATACTCCCCATTATCCGGGTTTCGTATATGTCCATAGATTCGTCTCAGAATCTTTCTCTCTCGAACCTCAAAAGTTTTCTTTCGTCACCTTTCGTTGTTGACCATGTTTCACATCCATACACGACGACTGGACGAAGGTGTGTAGTATAAAGCTTTATCTTAGAATCTTTTGATATTAGTCTTGACTTGAACATCCTATTCATAGCAAAATAACCTCGATTTAGTGTCGCCGTTCTTAAATTTATCTCATTGTGCATATTATTGTTAGCGTTTATATTGACTCTCACTCTAGGTATTTAATGTTATATCCACATGTTCAAAATTGTATAGACCTATATTGAGATTTTCTTTGTTGATTAAACGTCTGGTTTAATTATCTTATACTTTATTTTCTCTGGGTTCTTTGGGATTTAATTTTTAAGATTTTTTTATGAACGTATTGTAAAATAAAAGGATAAAGAATAATATTGTGAGATGACGTAGTTTTGTTAAATATATTTTACAGTATTATTATCGTTTCAATGTCAAATGTTCAAATCCTAGATGAGTATATTAAATGAATAACGATTATACATTATTTATTTGTGTTTTAAATACGATATGAACAAATAATAAAACAAAACATTTTTATGACTACATATAAAAGTATAACGGAATAATAAAGTCATAACCCATTATATTTTATGTAAACAATTTTATTACACCCAACTTAATTTATCTAATGTTGATGTGTTATTTGTATTATTCTTGTCATGCAGATGTGGTTTAAAATTGAAGCAAATTTATTTTATTTTAATAGAAATACCTATCGATAAAACTCAACAAAATTGGTTATTCGTTAAAAATACTTACTGGTCACTACTGAACACTGATATGAGAAACTATTTATTTTAAGGAATACCTATTTTAAAATGTCCATTGATTATTAAAGCATTGAACATTACATTATATTAAACATATTATATCAAGCGTTTAATAATATTTTTATTATATTGTAATTATCACATTTTTAGTTTAAGTAAAATTGACAATATATATGGTTGTATAATTGTGTTTAACCACAATTGGTAGTATAGGCGTTGCGTAGGGGTGGCTAAGGGGGCTTTAACCCCCTTAGAATACCTACAAGTCCCCCTTCATTTAAAATGGATCAAGTATTTCCTTATTTTTTCGATTGGGAACTATATTACATCCATAGATATTCACCACGCTTCGCTTATGATTGACAGGTAGAAAAGCATAAATAAAACGAATATAAAATCATTTAATTATATAATAATAGTACAATAATAACTTACTTCTATAAAATTCATTTTATTATTAACATTGTATAAATAAAAAAGATCTCTTCTTTAAACTAAAATATTTTACATTTCTTTATCACATATTCGTATTAATAATATATTACGATAGATTATCGTAATGCTGTTATAAGTGTAAAATAATATTTATAACCTTAAGTTAAGACTTAAGTATACGTTACATTTTGTGAATCAATTGAATGCGTAACAAATTAACAATTTAAACTTATATTAATTTATACGTTCTTGCGGATATAAATTTTATCACAAAAGGAAATTAAATTGTAGACTATTTTTAAAATACTATGTTGATGGTTATTGTTAATTGTCTGAAAAACTATGCTGTCGATTATCAAAATTATATAAATATGCAGTTTAATCTATATAATAACTGTGTAATGCTGTAACCAGTAACCCACATAATCTATAATCCACATGCACCATATATACTATCATAAACATATAGATAGTACTATTTTATTTTTTAACGAACATAAAACACGATTAGATTATTATAGTTCAATATGGTTTCGTGATCAATTTAACTTCAACTATAATTATATGATATCATAATATATTTAGCAACTGCTGCTTCTGCTGCTACACACCCTTAAAACGACACTAAACAGATGGTTCTGAGATAATTGTGCTGCGTTTATTTATTGAATATACAGGGAATTACATACGTCATGCTAAATGACATTTACATTATTTTTGTAATACAAAACTCTAATCACCCTGTGTATAAATATACTCCTGGACATATTATAAATTTTATCATATGATGCATATATTTAAAAATTCTTTAAAATAATATTTTAAAAAAAATGCATTTGACGTTGAATATCATATGTCAGTATAGCGCAGTGATGTTTGTTTAAATAATATTTAGATAAAAGAAAACAAAAATCAAAAATCATCATAGAAGGATTGTGTTATTGTTGACTTATTCTGTGTTAATAAAATTTACAGCATGTACTGCGAAATATCGTTAATTTACAATGCAAATTATATTACTAAATTCCCATATGGGTTACTTTCTGTTTCTAGAATTAATAATAATAACAATAATAATATATATTCCATTAGGACCTAACATACCCATATACCTATATTATAATATTATAAAACCAATGGTAAAATAGAAGAAATACAGTTACTTTTATTAGATACTTGGAAATAAATAATACAATAAATGATCACCAAAAGTGGTCACTCCACTTTTTATGGAATCATGCATACTTTTGGAAAATCAGTAAATTTGACTTTTAAATTTAATTGTTTTTATTCTATGATTGCTCTAATGTGTAATAAGTATCTAATTAAATATTGAAAAATTATATTTATACATTATAGATTTACGAGCATTTATACTGATACAATATCATTATTGTGAAAAGAAAAAAAGTGGGAATGTCGATTTTAGACGTTTCTCCTTCGTTCCTTCGGTCCTCGGAGAAATTAGTGGTTTATTATAATTAAAATTTGAGTGCAATAATATTGCATTAGAGAATACAATTCTGAGTGAAACTCAATCAGTTACTATATATTATTATAATGATAATCCGTTATAAAGTTTTACTATGAATATAAATTTTGTAATCTTCATTTACTTTGGATTCTTTTATAGTTAACACAAATAATGAATATTTTATGTATGTCTAATTATTATTAATTTTTTATTTAAAAATGAAGTACACTTAACAGAATTGTTATAAGTACTAAACAATTTATAATTTCAAACCGATAAACCAAAATTGAAGGAAATATTAAACATTTTTGGAAAAAAGTTCAAAGTTCTATACTTAGTCAGAAAATCAACCAATTGTTTCAAAATTATACCACATATGTATATTATCTTTGTTAATACTCAAAACAAATTTCAAGTCCCTAAGATCAAAACTCAATTAGTTATCACGAAATTTAAAATTTAAAATAACAGAAATCATAATTTTGCTGATTTTTCATCATTTTTTTGTAGTTTTTCCCTTCCCACAGAAAAACTTTTGAGAAATTTTAAAAATGAGTTAAATAAAGTACCAACTAGACACGATTTGCAATCGAAAGTATACCCTATTTGTGGTAATCGGACCATTATTTCTACCCGAAAAAGTGTTTTCATACATAAAAAAAAAAACATCTTTGTAAAACCAATACATTCTTCGCTTCGCTCAGAATTTAAAATATAAAATATAATTATTATAATTTTTATTTCTATTGAATACCCATGAAGTCTTGAGTGAATCAATTAAATTAGATGGAAAATAGTTATTAAATATTAATTTGTTAAGTATAAATAGTTAATAGTTGCCAGTTGGTCGCTTGTACTCAGTAGGTTTCGTTATTCGTTATTGAATTTTGTTTTGATGGGTTTTGTATTTCACTTTGGTATTTCAATTTTGAATTATAAAATAAATATTTCATTACCTACGGTACAAGCAGGTGATTATCAAGAATCATACAGTTCTGGAATGGGGGGGAAGGGATATTTAAAAATAAAAGCATATTTACTTAATAATTGGTTATAGTTATATAAAAGGTAAATCGTTATCCTATGTTTATTATTAATGTATTATTAATTAGGTATTATTATACTAATTACTGCATTTTAGAGTTATAAACTTATATATTTTAATTTTTGTTTGATAGGCAATTTAATATTATGATTTATATGAGTATTACATTTAACTGATAAGGCAGTACAATATAATTTATTTATTGATTATGAAATTCAGAATCTTTATTACAATATTACAATAACTGTATAAAGCTATTAAATATAATATATATATTTATATTTATATTTTAGAAAATTTATAGGTACAATATGCACATTCTCGTATAATATGCAATAAGAACACATAAAATAATTAAAAAATATAATAATTAAGTAATGCTATGAGAGTATGAGTAGGAAAAGAAATCTATTGGTTCATTTTACATGAAATACATAAGACAAATTATAATTATTAATAATGTACCTAATTAAATAAAAAATTCAAGCAAAAATTTTTTTTCATATCATTTTAAACATTGCTTATATAGTTATATAGGAATAATAATAATTGAATAAATAATAAATATTTTAACATTACAACCAAGCTGTCAAAAGAAACGACATGTTTTTGTAGAAAAATCGAAAACAACTATTCAAAATATCAGATTGCCACAGGCTCAGTGACGTGATTGCTATTAAATTTGCTCATCATTCTAACTTATTTTATTTAAAATAAACGTGTGTATATTTGTTGTCTCTATTTTTATAAAGGTATACAGTCCTCGGTTTATTATTATCATTATTCCAAATTAATGGTGTGCAGTGTATAACGAAAACATGTATTATAATAATATTATTATGTACATATTGACACATTGTACATAGATATTATAGTCTATACGGCCATGTTACCGATACATTCTTAACCTTGACCGTTTTCAAACCATATATATGCACGTTTTCGATTTATTTTCATCAAATAAAACAAACATAACGAAATGACCTACACTGCGATATCATCATTCAACATTTCACCCCAATGTATAGGTAATATTAATATATATATGAAAGCCCTTCTGATCGCAACCTATATCGTATTTATAAACCAATTTTATAATCATATTATTTACATTATTAGTTCTACATTTTTAGGAAATCAAGATTGCTTTCTCCGTAAACGTGATACAATTTTTCATACAATTTATTATTCATTATGCTGTAAAGTTATATTATTTAACGATTTATTACTAAAGGTATATACTAATAAAATAATAATAATATCCTATCTAACATAATTTATAATGTAATGTAATTACTAGGGTTAGAGACTTCTAACATTAACATATTTGTTTGTTTTTCATTATAAGATAGCAGAGAAAGCTATATATCCGTTTAACACAAAAAGGAATTTATTTACAAACGTTTTTAGTGCATATTTTTGCATAATTTAAGATTTTTGTATTTTTTCTAATTTTGGTAAAACTATAGTTTACTATTTAGTGCTAATTATTAGGTAATATGTACTAGAACTATGTAGGTGCTCATACAGTTTATAAATTGACAAGAGGTAAGATTTATACCAAACTCCTATTTACCAAAAATTAAATGTAAAAATAGGAATAACCGTTTGACATTAACGCATCAGGTTAACCATTAACCTTTAGTTAATAACATTAACCTAACCTATCAAATAGATATAACTGATAGAAGAAACAAAGAAAAAGGAAGAGAAAACTGTTTAATTTTAAATTACAAAATATTTCTTATACAAAACTAAATTTGTAAAAATTGTTAGAGTATGCAAGTGTATTATATATAGTGCATCTTTTACATTTTTTAATGTATAATTTAGCACATAGTTCTTTGTTTTTTAGTGTTAAATATCTTTAGTCCATTGTAACGCAGATATATTATAAGTTGTTAAGGTACATAATTTAATATATATGATCAGCTCATTATAGAAGCAATCGCATAAACCATACTCATGACCAGTGGCGTATTATAGTAGTGATATCCAGATAATATTATTTTCTCTAAAAATATAATCATAGTTTGATCATAAAATCGTTTTAAGTTCCTCCCCTTTACATTAATATTTGTGTTATTATTTTTTTTATTATTGTCAATAATATATCACGTTTTACACTTTTACGTTTTGACATGAGCCATATATTTCTTAAAAAAAAAAAAAAAAAAATTAGGGGGTATTATAACCCCCAGGACACCTCAAAGATGACACCCTAATTACGCCACTGCTCATGACTAACGTCTATTTAACAAAGTGACAAATATTATGCTATAAACGTAGTAGGTATATCGTATATATAATAATATATTGATTGGGTATGAATGGCGATTCGATGTTGTTTATTTGATGTTCATGTATAATATAACATTATCGTAATTAATGAAAACGAGAAATGCATTCTATGTATGATTACATAAAAAATTTTCGTGTACATTGGAACAAATATTAATTGTTAAGATTGTCATACATTCATACTGTTATTGAAAAGAAGCTGTACGTATGACTGATAACCTATACATTATATATAAATGGGTAAAAAACTTGATTAAAATATTGTTGACTCAAGAAAAAAATAATTTCACGATACATCTTTAATAATTATTCATAATATTCATAATAATGTTATTCGTAATATTAATTATTATATTATGTAGGTATTTAAAATATCGATTAAAGTGAAGATTATAATTTATAACCATAGTTTTTTAGGTTTTTACTTCTATAATTTGCATTGATAATTGTCTCATATAAATTTAATATTTATTATTTATAATCATAATTATTATTTAAACTAAAGATGTAGAATTTTATATTTTAAATTTCAATAATTCGACTTTCTAATTTTTTCACGTCTACCTATAAACTAGCAATACTTCAATTGCAAAACAATTTTTATAACAATATGTAATAGAAGAAATATAAAAGTTTATTTTTCCATAGAAAATTATTTACATTGAATTATCAATAAAAAAATAAAAAGTTGAGACTATTCTACGATACACATTCATTGAGCCATGAAAGTACATACTAATTATATATAATATACTAATATACTATAAAGTATACAGAATGATCAAAATATAATATAGGGGTACAAAAATAATGAAAAACGTATGTGATTCCTACCATTTTTGTAATATGACATTTTGATAATTCTGTATATTATAATGTTATAACAAGTGCAATGATTGCAATCAGCTTCCACGCGCCAATATATTATATTGTTCTACACTGAAAAAGGGATTTCTTATAAAATTTGGAAAATAAAATTTTTTCAATACAAATAAATTAAAAAACACAGGAAGTCGATCCGGGCGTTCCTCCTTCTTTCTTTCGTTCTTTCGTTCCTTCATAATCTCTCAGTTTCTAGTTGTGGAATACTGGAATGTTATCGTGTTTTATTATAATTAAGATTTTATACAACGATTTCTGAGCTAAGCTCAGTCATATATAAAAAATACTAATACTGTTTATTTTTTATACATTTTATTTATTTAGGTATCAAATAATGTGCAACATTATTGGTTGAAATATTAGTTATCATAAAATAATGAAAACGTGCAGTTACAGAATAGAATCCTGTAGGGAAAAGACCTTTAGGAAGACCAAGAATATGATGGGAAGATGTCATAAAAAAGGATATGGAATAGTTAGGAAGTAGTTCTAGTTGGAGAAATCTAGCGTTAGACAAAGAAGAATAAAACTTTGTTTGGGAGACGGGATATTATAGGCTCATTAAACTAAAAAATTTTAAATAATGAAATTCAAGTTTGTTAAAAATGTAGATTCTGTGAATTTTGTTGTTTTTCAACTATCTTTTGTTATTTTTCCTTATTCCAATAAAATATTTTTGAGCTGATGATAATACTGTTATATTTGAACAATTGAATATTGGAACCATAACATTTGTCCACAATGGAAATAATTGTGGAGTTTTCAAAGTTTTCAGGATTTTTCAAAATCTGGTATCACAATATGTATTTATATTTTATACTACTTTCACGTTATTTGTGCGATGTTAAAAATCTTTCTGAATTTTCTATTTTATTTCAAAGTTTATGATACTTCGTGTTGAAGTAAAATCATCAAATTAATAACATTGCATTTCACTTCGACATTCTATATTAGGAAGTTAATAATTAAAATTAATATTTTATAATTAATATAATATATGTCTTTCAATTAATGATAGTGAATAATTTAAACTTGATTTAGCTTGTGATTCTGTCTCACCGTAGAATTTTATACTACAATACAAAAATTGTATTCTGTTATATAAATTTTATAATTTTTTTTATGCAAATTTAATTAGGTATATATATTTTATTCTGAGTGAACTGAGGAATGTATTGGTTTTAAAATGTTTTGTGCTATTTTTCAATGTTTTATTATATATAAAATAAGTTGTATGAGCAATAAAAATTATCCAATTATTACAAATCGAAATGTTAACTGAGAATTGAATCTAGTTGTTATTTTATAAGACCAATTTTCGAATTTCGCATTAATTATTTTAAAAAGTGGAAAAATCTCCAAAAAATACAGATATGATAAACATTTTGTAGATTATATTTTGAATGCAATTTATTATAATAATTTTTTTTTTTTTTATAAATTTGTCTAAAAAATAAATATACTTATATCCCAAAGTGAACGTTGCAACAATATCAATAACTATAAAGGAAATCTAATGATTTGTGTACCTATAAATGTTTACGACGGATTATGGATAAAATGAAAACAACATTAAAAACATAATATTATTTTTCTGACAATTTATTTTTTATTTTATACAACGATAATCATTTATAGTCTGTAAGTTGCGCACAAAAACTATATAAAAACATAATGCAGATGCGCAGACCTTGGAGCGGTCATGTCATATAGATTTTCCTCGGCGTGTCCTTTATACGGTATCGCCTTATATACACTACACACACGTTCAACCGCGGTTGGATTGTGATTTTCGATCATGACCAAAGGCGAAACTAGACTTTTTCTATTACATTTAGAAAAAAGAAACTAGCATAAACGTATCACTTCCTACGTAGTTATATATGTATATATATATAGTATCGTTTCAGTATTTTTGTTGAATTGTATATACCCAAAAGATTTTAAAATAAGCAGATAATCAGGACAATTTTTAAATTTTAACTCAATTTGAAAACCAAATTACCATGATAACGTTAGATTAGTTGTTCATTATAAAAATTATATACAGAATTTTTCTCTAAAAAATAAAAGTGAACATCTGTGCATACAAATATATACTTGTACATATATTTAAAATAATATATAGATATTAGGTAGATTTCTATATTTAAATTTTTAAAAAAAAATAAAAAAATATTATTTAAACATAATGAAGAGTAATTTTAAGGTGGATCAACAAAAAAATCCAAATAATGATTTACAAATTACAACGTGTAAATTTAATGCAAGTTAATGAGAAAATAAAAACATGTAATGCATCGAATATCGACGTTATTTATTTTATTATATTTTATATATGTTCGATTTTGAACGAAAATAATATTATAACCATAATTTAAATATTATTTGTATGGTGCAATTTTATCGATATATCATATATCATATTAGGTGTGTTATACCTATATATAGGTTTGTATACATTATACAAAGATGGTATACAATAAGACCATCAATTAAATTTTAATTGCTAGTATTAATAATAACTAGGCCAGTTGGCCAGTTAAAAGTTAAGGTACCTCATCTATACTCAAGTAAACAATAAAATATTCCATCTTTTCTAAAATTGTAAGATAAAGACGTATCAGTCTATGTTAAGCTTCATATTAATTTAACGACAAAATGTATTATTACCTACATTATGGGTACATTCGGTTTTTTGGTTGGTGTAAATTTAAAGTGTAAATAAGACATTTAACACGTGATTAATCGTCGCTTCACATTGTCGTCATTTTCACTAATGGCTATCGACATTACCTAATATGCGAATTCTCAAACGATTCGGAGTTTCTGGGAAACTTGGGACTTTCATGACTAGTTTTGCTCTCTAATAAATAAAAATCTTGTGTGGAATCGAGCAAACTCATAGAAACGCATAGAGCCCGTAGAGATAAAGGTGATCACAAAATATTTTAATATTTTTGGTTTAGTAAAACTTAATATTTAACAATAAAAAACAATTGTCTTTTTTCAAAATAAATTTCAATTTTTATAAAAAAAATTATTATAAATTATTATTGTATATATTCAAGAAGTAATAAGATAATTTATATTTATTTGTTTAAAACACTATTATAAATATACCACCGATAGTTTGCTAGTTCGCTACTTATCGTCACACCAGCGAACAACGTAGAAATATAAGATCGTTTCGAATAAATGGTAAATGCATAATATAATATTTTCCTTTATAATGTTAAAATGTATATAAGACAATATTGTCAATAACATATTTTTATTTTCCAAATTAAAACAAAATTATATTTCTTTATTTTATTATTGCGATCTTAATACCCAACGTAGTGGGTTAAAATCATTGGATAAGTAGTACAATAGAGACACCGACATTGATTAAAACTTCAATAAAACAATTCGAAAAAAACAATAATTATGGATGAGCACAATTTTCGGTCGATTATAATTTTCCCTTAAATATTCACAAATAAAACAAAAGACCAAACAAAATTTTGGACAAATTAGTGTATACATAAACATAATATACGTGCTACCCCAATAATAATTAATAATAATAATAATAATAAAAAAAATCATAATCCTAATCATAATCATATTTATAATAATAATCGTAATCGTAATCATAATAATAATAATAATAATCATAATAACAATAAAAATAATGAAAATAATGTAATTATAATAATAATATTAATAATATAATAATAATAATAACAATAAAAATAATGAAAATAATGTAATAATAATAATAATAATAATAATAACAAGTGTTCACACTCTTATAAGTTATAACATTTTACAATAATAATATTATGTGTTAATGGAATCTCATAAAATCACACATAAATTATGTATTTATTTATATTATAAATATCTTTTATACAAAACATATTTTTTTGGAAAATATTATATTTTTTGTTTAAAATAATTTTTATAATAATATTTAAAATTTAACTAATTTTTATTAATAAAATATATATTTTAAATTAACAACAAAATTGAATTATATATTCGATTATATTACATTATGTAATTAATTAATCTAATTTATATTTATATTTTTAGGTACATACAAAACAAATTGTATAATAAATTAATTGTATTAATACTCAAGGAAAATATTCCTTAATAATATTTGTTTATCGATTTAAAAATATTATACGACTATGTAATATGGACAAAATTTATATGTCTCTGGCGTCACACATGTGGCAGATACAAATATCAGCGATTATTTAAAAAAAAAATAATAATAATCATAATCATTATATACATTAAATAATATAATTTTGGCACTTACAACGAGTAATAATGAGATTAAAAGTTAATTATTTTTGATTTATTATGATACATGTATGCGCATCAAAAACATCACTTTTATCCAATATATAATTGGTGTTTCCTTCCAATTCGTCAGTCGTTTATTATTTTTCTTAACAGAATATAATAACACACATGATATATACATTTTTCATAAATATGGTACTGTGATAGTATAAAAAGTAATATAATATTTTCTATTGACCGTGACTCAAAATTCTGTAACAGAAAAACATTGGCAAAAGTCAAACGTAAGTTCCAAATTCCTGTATAGTCGTATAGATACTACGATTAAGAATGTAGTATACGAATATAATGTGAACACTCACAGAAATAAATTTGGTAATATCACGGGTTAGCTGTCGACATTGAACTAAAACTCTTAAATGTGTATTATATTTGCACCTGAAAAAATATTAAAAATACAACAATATAATAACAGTTTTTGCATACAATTATTATTTGAAATTATATTTAACATCGCATATCTGTAAATGTTAGGAATTAATGATAATCAGTGAGTGGAACGTGTACGTTCAAGGACATAATATTATATAATGTATATACGATTTAATATATTATAATTATTATAAACGACACACGAAAAGCGATCGGATGTTAAAAAGTTGACCTTCTGGGCTTAAAATATCAGCAGTTTAAACGTATTATTGGAATAACAGATAGCGTTAGTGTATATTATACTTTCGACCTCTAAATAATAAACAACATAACTCTTCATAACAGTATAATAGATTATAGAATATTGTATATAATTGAATTACACTCACCATTGGTGGTCGTTATATACAATAATTTACTTAACTTGCAAGTATAATTATTTGATTTTCAGTTGTTGACTCTGTAACACAATAATAATATGAATAATTTTCATATTTTTATGTTGTCTTGTAATACAAACAATCTTCAGTTTGAATATATATCGTGTTAGAATTTGTTTTGTTATCAAAACAAAGTGAACTACTGTTAGGTAGATTAGATTAGTATCAATTTATGATATAACGAAATATCATAACTAGCGTGCGAAATTATATATTTATATAAAGTTTTTTTTTTGTACTTATAATTGAAATAATTTGATTACAATAACTTCTGATTATGAATCTTTTTTTAGAAAACCAAATCCTATTTATGAAACAGTATTATTTTTTACACAATATAAAAATCTAAAGTTTAAATAATGCAAAATAAAAATTTCATTTTTAAATTCTTTGATGTATAAAATTAATTTAATGTTTGGAAATCAATATTATAGGATATTCAGGAATTTTTTTTTCATAATATCCCTGTTCTATATATATATATATATTCATAACAATATAACATGTATTCATAACATTATACCTAATATTCATTTTTTCAAAATGATAATACAATGGGGGTGAATCCAATACCCATATGCATTGATATTGCCTATCTGGGACGCCGATGAAAAAATTTACATTACATTTGCAAAAATAAAATGGCTGGCGTATAAACTTACGATTTGAGTTGCTTGTAATCCAAGCAATTTTTGCAACTTTTGCAATTGCTGGATTAGAGACCCATTATTCTCTTCAAGGTTAACTATTTTCTTTTTATATTCACTGTTTTCGGTTATGAGAATATCAACCTTCCTTTCTAACGAATCCATGTATTCTTTCTTTTTGCGTCGACTTTCTTGCGCAGATATCTATATGCAGATATATAAATTAAAATTACAATAATTAAACCCAATTATTATAACATATTTTGAACCATAATACTATTTATACGTGCGATGGAATATTCCACAAAGAGAAACTGTAGGTTTTTTATATTTTCTATACTTAAAGGAAATCCGATTCAAAATGAAATGATTACGTTTGGGTAGGTTGGTTAGGTTAGGTTAGATTAGGTATCCTAAGTCCAATTATAATATCGTTACCTTGTTTTTAATTTTCCTTCTGATTTTTTTCAAGGATTTCTCCTCCGCCTTGGTCAGTGGTAACCTGGTAGGTATAGGATATCCTTCCGCTAATAGGGTGCGTTTCTCCTCTTCAGTGAGAGTTAGCGCGCCGGTCGAACCTTTCGGCTGGCAGCTGATTAACGGCGTCTGTATAGGCTGCCGGCTGCTGGTGGTGGCTGACGAGGACGATAATGATGACAGGAACAACCGCCGAGTAGGAGAAGACCTGTGGTGCGGTGATACGTTACCGCCCTCGCTGTCGCTGGACGTGGAAGAAGGTGGCGTGGGCGGAAGTGTAAAACCTGCAGCAAAGATTGTAAAGTATTATAACTGCATAAACTAATATATTATCATAAATTATATAATGTTATACAGTGTGATTAGAATATCATAATAAAATATAGCAAAAACTAAAGATTACATTAAAAACAAATAACGTGAATAATAATATCGTTTTTGTAACACGAAAATCTAATCACTCTGTGTATCTATAGGTATGCGGATCATCACGAATATTTATCATTATCCAAGTATTAAAAAAGTGTATAAAATAATTGTAATATGTGTAAGATATATAAATTATATTGTATAAAATTATGGGAAAAAAAAACCCTTGTCACGATACACACATCCTGCAGTACAATATATTATGAATTACAATATAACACTATTGTTGGGGGTCGCAAGAGCATATAATATCACAGATTACGTATATTAATTTAATCTGTGATATTTTATTATATCGTGGAATTAAGAGTCAACCTCAATTTCTCAAGAATTTATGTACATATATTGTAAATAGTCACAATATCCCATTCGTCAATAACAATAATTAATTATTAACATTACCTGTTCCGTCCATTTTCAGACCGAAGTTCGGTACGATTAATCTATGCGTTGGTTGGTTGAGGAATGCTCTAGATGTCAATACAACTGTGGTGGGTTCTTTGTAACTGGTTTTCTGTACCTATATAATAGATTTATTAATACTTGTATGATTTTTTATATTAATTAATCCCGTCTGTGATCACGGACTCTACATGATAATGTAACGCAAATTTAAAAGGGTAATAAAAAATAATTGATCGTTTATAACATTATCAGAAGTTATATTGTTATATTGTTTTGAACAGACACTTATAATATTTATTCAATATTAAATTGTATTTGTTTCTAAATGTATTTGTTTGATTATAGTAACTAATATACAATTAAATAAATCTATTCATTTTTTTTGTCAATATATTAGTAATTTATATTTTATTAAACTATAATAAAACAATGTGAAATTAATAATTGTTTTTAATATTAAATAGGTTATTATTTTATTATTATATATTGTTTATATTGTTAGTTACCAAAAATAAATGATAAAAATTTTTATTTTCTTAACGACATTTAACTATTATGAACATTCTAACAACAAACAATACTAAATTATCGTCATCATTATTTAATTATTACTTATTATATTATAACAAATATTTTAAATTAGATATAAATGATTATTTTTCAACATATTAATTAGTTATTATTAATTTTAAAGTGTTAGGAATGAAATATAATATATTACATAATTGTAACTGCGTAATAATTGAGCAATCAAACATTAAACAATTTTGATACAACTATAAATTCAAACAATCAAATTGATTAACCAGTAACGATTTAAAATTTTTTTTAGTTTAAAATGTTTTGTTTGATATATTTAATATATTTTTTTTTCAAATAATGTCTATTTATAATTTATAAATATCTACTAAACAATATGAAAATAAAAATATTTGAAGACAAGGGAATCATTTTTATAGGTAAATTGTTATATAGTAAAACAAACTGATATAACGTTGGAGATAACGTGAAAGAATCTATGAATATTGATTTTTTTTTGCTAATTATAGCTGATGACATTTATTTTCCAGTATCGTATATGACTATGTATATAAATATATAATGTATGAATAAACTTATCCACTCTTATTAAGTCTTATGAAATATATTAAGCATGACATTATATTTTTCTATGGTTGAATTGTGATCTCTCGAACATCAAGTAACATGACGTAATGGTAAATTGTATTATTTATTGCCGCTACGGTTAATGGAAGCCGTTACATTTAAATGAAAATTAATATTATATTCTAATCTCTCTTTTTCAATGATAATTCTTGGAACAATTATTTGTAATAATTTCATTCTTTAAAATAGGTTTCTCTTTACAATATTATTACTTCGAGTACCTATATTATTATTCTAAACGTTTTATTTTTTTCGTAAAATAATATACTCGTATAACGTTAAATTATAAACACATTTGAATAATGCTTTATATTAATTTAAATTTTAAAAATTTAAAAATTCAACCTTACACTATTACATGCATTTCTTGTGATACATGTTTACTTTAATGTTAATAAGCAAGGTTATACGTTAAAAAACATAATGAAGGTTTTTACAGTTCATATTTTGCTATTTTCTACAGATGTTAATGTTTATTTTTAATAATATAAATATTGACTATTGTAAAATATTTTTCTACTATATTTTGGATATTAATGTCAAATATAGCATATGCTTATCAATCAGTATATACTAAAATATTAATTTTTAAGTTATTTAAAAACTTGGTTAAAAAAAAAAATCAATCTCGTAAAAAGTTAAATTTTGTCAAATCATATTATATTATTACCTTGTCATAATGTCCGGGCGAATCATCAATCGCAGAGCACGGTGAAGGTGGACAAGAGGAAGTCTCAACATATTCCTGGTCACTCATCGGTTCGTCTTTTACTGAAATCGTATCTTCTTTGATACTAATCATTTCGATATTATCAGTGCGATCGCACCTTACTTCATCAAATGTCAACTTACAAGTTCCATCTTGACTACTATCACCATCAACATCTTTAAACATCAAATCATTTATATTAATCTTTAACGATAGAGTAGGCATTAAAAATATTTAATTTATATCTTCTTAATTACTAAGCCTGTATTACGATTTCTAAGTATTTTTACGCGACTATAATCAAATGTATTTTAGATAATAATATGATAATTGGAATAAATGACATAAATTACCTACGTTATAATGACTAATGATAATTGATAATAGTCTAAATGGTAAGTAGCTTAACATTAATTAGTCATTATATATATAATGGTTTAGACTTTAGATTAATGTTTACTTATCCTATTAAGATTTTCAATCTAATAATTAATCATTTTATTATACTCACTATAGATATATAGTATCATTAATGTAAAACAATATCTAGAACTATCTTGGAAACTAACTAAATTTTGAATTCACAAAAAACCTAATATATAACATTATATAATACCTACATAGTTATTACCTAAGTTTAGTGATATTTTAATATGTATATACCATGACCATACCGTGGTTTGTGAAATGTAAATTACTATGAGTTTTAAAATACTTGCAAAGTTGTAATTAATAAGTATCATATATTCTTAAACAATTAAAAGTACGTTGTCATTTTTTAGAACAAATTATTAAAATCTTAATAGATTTTTAAAGTAAATTGTAATAATATCGCGTTATAAAAAGATTATAAAACTATTTACAATTAATTTATTAATAAATTAATATAATTCAACAAATAAGATAATCCAAAATGTTTGGGTTTTAGAACAACTATAGATACGAATATCGGGTCACAGAACAGCCAAACGCTGGTGACATTATTTTATTGTACTTGTCAAATTCGATGTGTTTGCAATAGGTTATAGAATACATATTAAAATACAAATTGAAGCTCATTATTGCAGGTTTTGTAACTTACTTTATTTTTGGTACCTATACAATATCATTGCAGTCGTATTTCCGTTAAATAACTATCGTATATACATTATACAATGATACACGTAAATATAATATTATGTAGTTTGTAGATCTATAATTGTGTGTATGCATTTTTTATGAGACCTACAAAATCATCGTGTTATTTTCATAAAAATAACACAAAAACGTCATCTTCGGTTAATATTTGATAAAATAAATTTTGAGTGCTACATAATTAACTTTCTGAATTATTTCGGAAATCCACGATGACCAAAAATGAATTATTTTCATCGGGGACTGGAGAGTTGGAATTGCATCCGGTTGTATGCGTCGTGTATAATATATGTACCTACTACCTAACATAATATATACCTAATAGTATTTTTTTTTTCTACACGCGCATAAGATATTTAATATTTTGCGAGGTTGACATTCTTTCTGAATTCTTATAATATAGGTATACCTACCTATTTATTACAATAATAATAATAATAATAATATTATTATTATATACCTATATAGTAATAAATGACCATTTCAGTTTTAGTGGAACATGTAACGGGTTTCTCTTCCATGACTCATGGTCGTTGCACCTCTTGGCCTGCACAAGCGGTTCGCGGTTTTATACATTATATATTATACAATAATATATAATATATTTACGATGTGTATTATTATTATATTGTCCCGTGAATATCATCAATGTTATACAGGTAGGCATATTATAGGAATGCGGCAAAGAATTTATATACGCCAAACTTATATATTTAGCGAATTATTACGATTTACATCGACGACGACGACGATAGATATTATTATTATTATTATAACGACGTATATTTATATTATTATTTAGTGTGACTCACCTATAGCGTCCAACGATTCCCTAGACCCATGCGTGGTACAATACGAGTGTTCGGCCTTGATGGGGGCATTGCCCAACAACGCGTCAGTCATCAGACGATCGTGGAGCACCACGTGAGAATTTGACCGGCCGTTGCCGGTGATCAACCAATCGGACGCGTCTTCTGTGGTCCTCAGAACGTCGCCCAAATCCTGTAAAATAAAATATAACAACAAACGTTTAAATATCCGCGCGTTCATTCATGGAAAAAACTCAACATTGTTTGATATATACGAGTTCATTAATAACGAATGGAATATTTTATTTATCTTATTATAATATACCTAATCATCATCATCATCATCAATCAATTACGTATATATTATCAATTATTTAAATACGCACGTTTTGAGTAAAAAAATTAATTTTTTTTATGTCCCCTAAGACACTAATCGTATAGAATCTGAAAATGTATGATATCATTATCATACAAATTTAATGGGTTTTGTAAAATCAAGGTCTTTAATATCAAATTACTTAGAGAACCTTTTATTCCAAGCCTATACAATAATGCCTAGAAAATAAAACAGTTTAGGCATACAATTTAGAACATAATATATTATATTTAATGGTGTTTATCAGCAGTTGTCAGTTTGTCACCCTTCTTCGGTCTTCACCATTAGGTAGAGACCGGAAACATTTTCGGTAGATAAATTTACGATCAAGTATAATGCGCCCGCTTGTAACATTAAAATTTTTATGAGTTTATAACCATTGTATCATTATCATTATTTGATAATTAAAAAATAATCGTTCTGTATTCTATCTGGCATCCGATTCGTGTATGTTAATATAAAATATATAAACATATAATGATACACGCAGAGTCATTACAAAATACTTAATCTTTCATTTTAAATTTGAATATTATTATTATTTTTTAAAAATATTTATCTAATAATGACCAATATTTATCCATTGACCTTTATTACATATTTTCATCGTGGAAAACGTGATACTTAGAAAAGGTCATGAAGACGTGACAATAATTTTAATTCAAATTTTAATTCAAACATAATAACTATAATCAAATTCGACCACACCTAAAAAGAAAAAAAAATGCATAATCGCTGTATCACTGTTTACTTTTGCTAACGAAAAGTAAACAACGCATTTTAAAGTCAATATACAACGCTGTAGGTAATTTTTAAACATTTATTATTTGTATAATATATAAATGCAATGTTTTGAAAATATTATTAGACTGTACATAATTTATTTACAAAATGATGGCCATGATCGTATTTTGAAAACAATATATGCATGTACTTTACAGCTAGGAAGTTAAATTAATGTATTAGAACACAATAATATAAAGTATGTATAGATTTATACAATTGCTGAAATGCAATAATATTGTTTATTCCAAGTGTGTAATAAATAATGAATAATTGAATTAAAATCACGTTTGTATTTCAAAAAAAATAAATCTCTTAACGTATACAAAGAAAATATTATCCTGGGCACAAAAAGTCAAATATTATTAAATATTTCAAAACCATATTATATAACATAACGCATCATAGTTATCTGTAGATAAATGATGTGGATACTTGTATTATAAGCCTAGAAAGTCAAATAATAATATTGAACTATTTAATAATAAATATATAATCTTACGAGATATGTGCATAAAAAACATTTGTACTCGTATACTTATGTATAATAATTCTTTTTCTTATAATTTATATTTCCTATTATTATTAAAACGTAAAGTTTAAATAATCTATATAACTACATAAAATTGTCATAACATAATGTTTTGCACATATATATATATATATACATTTATTTCCAGTTGGCATTATCACTGATATATGTATATATATATTTGTTAAATAAAACCCTGTTAAAAAAACTAGTTTTTTTTTTTAAATTTATTACACTTATAATATATGTCACTCGCAATGACTGAAAAATATATAAGTATTTTATTGATACTTATTTTATTTATCTATAATTCTGATTTTAATATAGTTATAATATTATATATTTTCTATATAGTGAAAAAGCGGAATTATGATTATAATTCTTTTTTTTTAAAACGTCCTTGATTTTATGAGTGAACTTTATATTAAACATAAAAAAAAATGATACATACGATAACATATTTATTATAAAATAATCTCTGTATACTTTGCATTAATTGGCATCCAACAGAGTATGGAATTTTTCAGTCTATCGTAGTATCGTCTGTGTCGAAGAATACCTTAGGAATATATATTTTACCATACTCTAAAATTTTCGAGTTTTATTGGCTTGGCTTAACTGCACGTGTGGATTGTGTACAAGATATTATAGTATTTTACATATGAACTGAACACACATTAAATATGCGTTTACGTGGTGATTCTCCAATCCATAAGTAAGTGAAGAGTGACGTGAATTATAAATTTAAACAATATACATAAACAGATTTTGACATAGTGTAGACTGTAAATTATTTTACCCGCTAAATTATACTAAGCCATAATATTAAAGGATCGGGTCCTTGATATTTAGGTATCATAAGCAATTAAATAAGAAGAAACTCGTCATTTGTCAAAAGAAAATAAAAATAAATATTACTCTAAAATTATATACTCGTTAAACTATTCGTATTATAAATTATACTATATTAGTATTATACCTTTATATTATAAATTATAATAATTAATAGCTATAATTTTTTAGATTCTGAGCGAAGTGAAGAATGTACTGGTTTTACAGATATGTTTTTTTTTTATGTTAGAAAACACGATTTCGTGTAGAAATAATGGTTCGATTACCACGAATATGGTATGTTTTCGGTAGCAAATTACATCTTGTTGTTACTTTATATTGCTCATTCATCAAATTTCTCAAAACTTTTTCTTTGGAAGAAGAAAAACTACCAAAAAATTACGAAAAACGTCAAAATTTATGGAAATTGTAATTTTGATGAAATTGATTTTATGTTTTGTATAATTGTATTAATGCGATTTTGAACGTAGGTACTTTAAATTCTTTTTGAGTTTTCTCATAGGTAGTTTACACACATGGTAAACTTATGGAATGAGATATCAGTATATTATAATGTATAATGTATTATATCGAGTTTCGTTTAGAATCGTATTTTCTAATACAATATCATTGTATTCAAATCTTAATTATAATAAACCACTAATTTCTCCGAGGACCAAAGGGGCGAAGGAAGAACATCAAAAATCTACCTTCCCACTTTTTTATAATAAAATCTTAAAACTATAATAGAATGTTAAAATTATATTATTAAAATATTCTATAAAATAAAATATAATAATTAATAAATTTCCTACTTAAATTAATTTTATTTATTTATTTTTCTATACAACAGATTTATACTATTATTACGAAAATGGCTAAATGGCAATTATGTATACCCAAAAACTTCTTATAGCCTATAAAGAACAACAATAATTCATAATAATGATAAATAAATCTTACACTATAAAGGTAAACATTTAAAATATTTGAGTAAATTTTAAGGTATTAATAATCTCTATTCATCTTCTCACTAAACTTATTTGGATTAAATAAATATTTATAATATATTTGGGAAGGGTTAAACAGTATATCGTATACATTTATTTATTAAAAAATTGTATTAAACAAATTTTTTATTAATAATGGTTTTGAAAATTTAATAAAGGTACGTAAAATAATATCACTTCAAAACAAGTTAAAACATTTAACTATTGTATTATTATAGAGTATTTACACTTAAATACTGTTTTCGAAAATAAAATATTTATACACCAAATAATTTGTTTTTAATGTGTGCATATTATGTGTGTATAAGAAGAACGGTTAGGCCAACCATGTTGAGCACGACTTCGCAGGATCGTTACCATCAACCGAGGCAGAGTCCGCGTAAAATGCATCAGGGTCATGAATATAATAATATATTAAGTACTAACATATACGTGTATAAGACGTATATAAAAATTATAAACTTTTGATACATAAATATATTATATTATTTAGATATGTATAATTGTATACGCATTCGTTCGAGTAAAATGCATCCGCCGTCGCGTCGTCGTCTGCGGCGGCGGCCTTTCTCCATACTATTATATTATAATACTCTCTTCTCGCGGTATTATTATACACCCTGCTCGCATAAACATTTAAACGGCTTATTTGATCGTGCTGCTCACACGCCGACTACACACAATGAAACAATATTATAATTTATAATAAATGCGTTATAATAATATAATATATTGTTATACTTTCACCGTGCCCTGTCGCCGTACATAACACAATTGTATATAGTGTACCGTCAAGCTATGCGAAATATATAAGTATATCAGTGCACGCCCACTATTGTTGGATACTTTTTTTCATATCTATATATTACATTATATTATTTATGTTTCATGTATACATTATTATTGAAAAATATACCACTACAAGCCACGCCCTTGCCAAATATTCATACTTGATCAACCGGTTTTTTACCTTTCTCCTCCGGGTCGGACCGGTACAAACCGTTTCCTAGAACTACGTCAGTATTATTAACAGTTACCTTCAAATAGCGCGGCGGCGGAGGCGGCACATTGTCGTTTGATAGAATGCTAAATTCCTATAGTTAACCGCGCGCGCGCGTCATTATCATTCATTTAAAATTACAATATTTATTTATTAATGATTTACGGGCTGCGAGAGAGAAAAATGGTAAATACGATTTAGATTTAAGTCACGATACTACAAATAATAACAAATCCTAAAAAAAAATTAATAAACTTGGGAGGTAGGATCCGCCTCGGCGATAGGCATTAATCGCGTCATAGGCTAATTATTTATAAAATTACTCTTGAATTGGGATACATGGAAGGACGTATAGATGAGCGGGTAGAGTATATAGTGGAATTTTAAAGAGATAAGATATGACAATATAATATTAAATACTGTATAAACGCACGTAAATACGTAATAATACCACTAACAATAGTACAACGTAAACTGCCAAAATCGGAATGTTCTAAATTCAGAAGTACTCGGCAGAATATTTATTTATTTCTATAAAAATATTTGTTCTCCAATTCTCATACACGTGAAACCTTAAAAATGCAGTGTAAAATGTTTAGTTATTGTTAAGTAAATTAATATTTATAGTCTTCGTCTACCTCACCTTAAACTCTTAACTGATGGAGTCGGCCACCCTAGTCCTATACTCCCATAAATCTCTATATCTAACCTCTCGTCCATTCACACCAGCATGTTTCTGCATTTTAATCTCTATTCCATCTATCTATATCTTCTTAGGTCTTCCTTACCCCCCTTACCATTTACATTCATTTCCATAACAACTCTCACTGTCTCTGAATCATTCTCATCATTACATGCTTAAATCATCTCAATTTATTCTCTCTAATTTTCTCCACAATTAGTGTATTTCTAACATTTCCCCTTATGTATTTATTTCTTAATCTATCCTCTCTATAGTCACTCTACACATCCATCTTATGATATTTTCATGTCCGCTACACTCATCCTTTGTTCCATTTTTTTTTTTGTTCAATGCCCAATATACTCCGATCTAAACAATATTACTGACCTCACTACTGTCTTATAGTTGTTATTTATAATAGGTAATAAATATAATGATTATAATGCAAATGTAAAAAAATATATATATTATTACCATTGGATGCGCTAAGATCATTGATATGCCTACAAGAGCAAAATATATTTAATTCAGCCGCGGTATTGTTGTAGGCGTTTATAAAACAATACACATAATATATAATAGTATGTATACGAATAATGTCAAAACATGTATATATTAAAATTATGTATCATACTGTAATATATGTAAAACATACTATGTTTTATTATAGTATTATCATACATGATATTGGCGAATGATTATAAAAAATCAGTAATGTCGATGCGCGCGACCTTATTATATAATAATATATGTATATATCATATTATGTTCTTCGAGGGGAGAGAAAAACATATTTTCGGCACCTAACTAAATATTGTCAAACGCGAATTGATGGTAACTGGTAATAATATATTATGTTGTACGTGTTTGTAAAAAAGCGACAACAGCGTACCTATACACATATACATGTATTACATATATGACTATATATACATAAAATATTGTAATGTCGGAAACTGTTAAATTAAAGTTTTTGACACACAGCGACGGCGACGTGAATATTCTATGATAAATTGATAACGATGTCAAACGGACGAAATATAATTTAAAAATATGTTTATCCATATTTTATTATACGCGCATTTACGCAAGTAATAAAAGTTTTTTGGTCCGTCTGCATAAAAATTAAACAACTCCCAGTTTTTCAGAATACTATATTATACCTAATATAACTAATTTTAATTACGATTTAGTGTGATATGTGACAACTAATATAGTACCGTTTGAACATAAGTGTTTAGATAATTATGAGCGATCAAAGCCGACTCGTGTGCGTACTACACCTATTACGATATAATAGTATTATACCTATATACTTATATAATAATAGTATCATACTTAAGTAGTGCATAATACAAGGGCGTACCCAGAAATTTGTGAAAGAAAGGGATATAAAGTTATAATAGTTAGGTAAATAAAGGTAGATAATAAAAAATAAAAAACAGAAAAAAATTGGAAATAATTATATTCTTAATTCTATATTAAAAATTAAAATGTTATAAACAATTGGTGATAAAAATACTATTTACGATTATTCAATTTTTTTTAATTTCTCTAAAAGGATATTTAGAAATATTAAAGTTCCAATAGTAGATTAAGATTATAAACAATTGTTTATACATCATTATCTAATTCGCATATTAAGACGAGAAAATGGCTGCATGGACACAATATGTTGATAACCACCAACAGTGTGATGTATATAGAAAAAACAAATGAGAATTATTAAGTGCGTATATTATTTATAATTTTTGAAAAGTTAATTTAATTTATAAGTATATGTGAACAATGAATACATATTTTTATCATAGACATTACTTCGAGATTAGAAATCCATTCTACCGATATAGTGCAATATAAAACATATACTATATTATATTGCGATATAGGTACCTACAGAAAAAAACACGTTTATTACGCACACATATTTACCTTTTAATAATAAACTATTAACGGACGTCTAAATACGGTCGATGATGGCCAATTATTATACATACATAATAATATTATATACGTATTATAATAATATTACAACAGATGTAATTGAATTTGTATATTGCAACTGCGCGCTGCAGCGTTAGCAGCGAGCGTACGCGCGGGGCGATGGAACGTCTTTAATAAGTCTCGTATCCGGTATTGTTTCTATATTATATTATTATTATACACGGTCGTTTTTTTTTTCACAATTTTATTTTTTTAGTCGTTTAATCTGTAACGGAAGTAGAACCGGTAGTTATCACTGTGTGCTATACTGCTATAATATAAATATAATATATATATATATATATATATATATATGACAGTCATATTATACTCATCATACTCATAATACTGTACAACTATGGTTAACGGGAATTCGTTCCAGAAGAGGATCAAATTGTTTAAAACACAAACTCGCGTTATGGAAACGATTCGAATATATATACGATTTACGATACTATAAAATACCTATATAGTCCTATACACTATAAAAAATCGCGAGAGCTACACATTAAACTAATAAATTCGGTGACAAATTATATAATAGGTATAATATATTATATTATGTTAGATTTTCGTAATTCGGTTCCCGTCGCCGCCAATTATTTAATGTCTAATGCATAATCAGTCGGGTTCTAATCGAACAATTTGGTTTATTTATTCATATTTCTTATTATTCGTGTAATTTGTTACTTATTTGTATAGGTATCACATAAATTAACCCATTTTATAATGTTATAATATGTATCTTTTATAATAATTATATATTCATATTTATATTTATATAACACATATTCTAATCATAAAACTTTTAGACTATTTTATTGCTAAATTTATTTACTAAATTTTATTAAATAAATAAAGAAATATTGCATATTAACATTAAAGTCTTTGTAAAAATTAATTTAATCTCTTATATAGGATTTTAAAAAGAAAACAAATTCTAATCTCGATTAAAATAAATAAATTAATTATTTAAATAGTAGAACATATACATATATTTAATTTAATTAACCTATATTTATAATTTTTTTAACATATAATCTATTTTTAAATATAGGTATAACCGGTGTATGTACTTATAAGTCAAATTAAACTAAGAAATTAAAATTAACTAAGTAAATGCCAAAATATTAAGGAACTATAGAATTTTATCTGTAATTATGTTTTTAGATTTTATAAAATCTACTCTACATATATATTATGTATACACTTAAAAAAAATATCAACCAGATAATATAATGAAGTATTATTATGACCAATTTTCTTTGGATTAATTAGTCTATTGTCACACTTCAAAAAATATAATAGGTATATAAATATGAAAATAATTACATCAAATATTTAGAAACTACCATTAATTATATAAAAATTACAAACATAGAGTTTGTATTTAACTATATTTAATGTTAAAAATAAAAATAACGAATAGTCTTTTGCTCTTAAAATATTAAAATTTTGTCTGTATACAATTACATCAGTTTCAAAGTTTATTAGTATTTTTATTGGATTTCGATACTTACATTAATTCATATTTTATAAAGTTTACATTATAGACAATAAATTCTATATAAATTAACTTTTGATTAACTATATAATAAATTATGCGTGTTTACTCTGACAGTCTAACTATTTTAAATCATGTGTGTAATATAATAATTAATTTAGTAACGCACAGTTAACTTTGAGGGTATTCATATAGGTAACTAAATTGTTAAAAAAAAAAACACAATTTTTCCTTTACAAACATAATAATTAGGTATTGTAGTTACCACGCTTTATTTTTCAGAGTGTAAAATAATTAAATTTTCACTTGTAAACTGTAATTTTCATAATAATTATTAATTATCATTTAACTATATAAGCAGACAGAACATTTTGGAAATAGCTGGTTATAATATATCATTAAATCGTATGCAACTAGTTTTTAGTTGAATTAATCAAATATACCGTACGAATTTTTACCAAACGTGCAATAACAGTGCCTTAAACGCGGTAATTAAAATAAAAAAAATTGTATAAATTTCTAAATATATTTTTTTCGAAAAAACCGATAACTACTATTAAAAACCAAGCGAGTTTACCGTTACCTTTGTGACCACATTTTTGATTTGCTATATAATTTGTGGATTGCGGGCGGACGTTTAATATGAGTTGTAAAAAGCCACTTTATAATTCAATAATACTAGTATGGTTAAAATCTCGAATAACAACGAAATTCATTTTATGTGTTAAACTCGTATAAGACTATAAGAGACATGTTTATATTTTTATTAAATATTTCAGTAGTATACTAATTCAGCAGAAATGTGTATTTAAAAAGTATAACAAAATGAAATACATCATTAATTAAAAGTTAAAATATTATGTGACCTAAACACATTTATATTTATTCAATTAACTGTAATTGTAAATTGATAGTACCAATACCTACTTCAAAGAGAAAATAGTCATGTGACTGCTACAATTTTTTTATATCTCAATAATAAAATATAATATTTAATTTATGATTATTTGTGGAAATTCAAAAGCAATATTTCAAATTTTAATCGTTGATACATAATAATATAAATTCTAATGTAATTTGTTAATATTTATAAATTATAATTGCCTTGTTTTATATCTTATATATATATATACGAACTAAATCTCGAAGAAATTATAAGTAGGTATAAAATATGTAATATTAATAAATGATAATCATGTATTTAAACATAAATGCACAAATAATATAATTAAAATAGAAAGTTATATTTATATGTTTAACAGTAAGTTATTCTAACTGCTTATGTACGATTTATTTATGATAAAATATTATAGTGTATATTAATAGGTATAATTTACTTTACATACAAAAACAATTTAATTAATTTAAAGGATAAATGACGAGTCAAGATTAAAACATACGAAAACAAAATTATTTGCAACATTGAACATGAATACTGACAATGTCTTTTTATCGACATTTAATTATTATTATAACTATATATTGTGTGGCTGCGACAAATTAACTAATAATATAACTATAATAAATGCTAAATTAGTACCTACTAATAAGTATTAAAGAGAATGTGCCACTGCTACAAATATATGTGACACAAATGTGTTCGTGTAAACCGGATTATTCAAAGCGAATTATACTTATGTAAGTATCATTTTTACATTATCATTACCGGTTACAGTCATAATTTCATATTAATATACCAACTTATAGCATGTTATGTGCGCGCGCATGTGCACGATTAATATACTTGGTGTTATAATTAGAATATTATTTTTTAATTTTAATTTTTTAAACGAGCACAATATTATACGGAAATGTTGAAGTACATTATAAGTATCACTGACAAACGAAATTTAACTCTGTTAAATTTAGTATAACTTCATATTAGTATATGTTTGCTTCTTTTAGTAGACGTGAAACAAATTTTATTTTATAAATATATGAGCATTTATTTTAAATAATATTACCAAAGTAAGTTTACTAGTTATTCCAAACATTATCAGTGTTTTAAATTATGTAATCAAAAAACGCGTTATATTGTTTTACCTATTTATATGACTATTTTCATCACCGTGATTTAAATATTGAATTTGTTTTATAATGTATCATAAAGGCTTAAACGATGTGAACATTAAACCGGTAAAACGTTTTATACTTATTAGTTATAACTTATAACATACGATGTCCCTAATGTGAAACACATGAACAAAACTCGTTCAATTTCTATATTTAGTCCACACTTCACGATAATAATTATTAACGGACCATGAACGAGAAAAGAAATACAATTTGGTCTACATAATTGTAACTTCAATATCAAAATTTTTATATAACTCTAAAAAAATCTATAATTACTATAACAATATGTCATTGCTCATTAATCATTCATTTAAGTTAAGTAGTAATTTCATAAACTGTTTTGTGCTATTAAAATATTAAATAATAACTTTACTATATGGTCGTGGAGTGATTTCGTTTCATGTAATAAAACTTCTCAATAACTTCAATTAAATGTATAATTTTTTTATAATAATTGATAAAGGTACGATTAATCGTATAAAGGTACTATATAACAAGTAACAAACAGTAATTATTTAAGTAATGTGTATTGTGTATATTATTACCTATGAGTTATGTCTACCTATATCTATATGACCTATATACCTATATATAAATATTAGATTACTATGGACTATTGAGAATTAATGTACTCTTATAAATGTGTTATTGGTAATATGATTAATATTATTGGTTTTCAGATTTTATGAATAAAATATTAAGATATCATACGTATCGCTCAGCATCCGTATAGTATATATATATATAGGTATAGATTTAGGTATATTATAATTAACTTGAACAAGTTATTAAGTAACAAATTATTAACTATTAATATATTAATTAACTAATAAATTATTATTATATTTTATTAAATAAGATTATAAAATATACCTATGTACTTGTACTTCAACTCGATAGTATAAATCAATAAACAATTTCAAAATTTAAATCTATTTATTGATAAGTTAAAACGATAAAAACGGATGTTAAATTTTAAAAAGTTCAAACGAGTGCATAATAATAATATTACGCATATATTAAAAATTGCCAATATGGCAATAAATCTTGAAATTTGTAAAAATCACACAAAAACATCAACAATGATAGCACGATGAATGCCATGGTGTCTAGACGGTGTCTAGACACCATGGAATACGGTTATAAAATTCAGAACGGAACAAATTGTGACTGGTATGGCGGTATCCAACAATTCTCTCGTCTGGTGATTGGCGAGCAAACCTATTTGTTATAAACCGGTTTTGTTTTCTCAATTGTTTAAATCAAAATTGGTTAATTTAAAAATGACCTTTACAATAATAATTAAAACCTTTTCCACAGATGTGGTTGTGTGAATCCTAAAGAATAAATCGTGTGTATAACACGCCACAATTACCAATAAATTAATATTACATTAATCGCACAATTATTGAAATAACTGTTGGTAATAATTGCAATCATTATTATTTCTATTTATTATCAACTAAATCCTCATCAACGAATTATTATACTACCTGTATATCGAACGACTTGAATGTTATGTTATGTTATATAATATTATATAATTATATATTAATGTATATATATATATATAATACGAAGTCCATCCATCGCATTAGGATATAATAAGTATTATAATATTGATAAAATATCAAAAGTGTGTTTGTGTGTGCGTATACGTTCAAGGACAAGTATATATATATTAGTAATGTTAGGTACTTGTTAGTGAACGTTTGATGTAAGTACGACTGAAGAAAGGAGTAGGGTGAACGAACAGCACGGAACGGAAGGAAGTCACTCTAGGTCATTCACACCTGTCGAATATAATATTACGTATTTTAAGTATAAATAATATATAATACGTCGAGCGGTGTTCATTCAGAACTGGTGTTTTCACGCACGCGCAACGTGCATACCAGCCGGGGGTCAACGGGGCGGCCGCATTCCGTCCACATTCCAGGAGTGCCGCGCGCGGCATATCCGCGGCAACTGCCGTCTACCGTCGTGCCTTCCCCCCCCACCCCGCCACCATTCCATAACCCGGTGACAAGACAACGTCAATTGCATTTCTCCCCACCCCTCCCTTGACTCATTAAAATAACAAATTACCAAATTACCCCTACCCTTTCAACCCCCTTCTACTGCAGGGGATTTAGAAGAGAGGTTTCGTACGTATAATATCGCAGAGGAATCTCTCACGGTGAAAAAAAATAGAGGAATAATTGAAACACTACTTACATCATCAATTAACCATCGCGAAATATAAAGCATATCCGGACAGACATTGTCTACTTTTAATGGATTTCACGTAGAAAATTATCCAATGACCCATCTCTTGTCTGTAGATTTTAGATAGGATTCAAGTCTCGCCTTGGTTTTCCTTATATATATTATATATACTATGTACTATAAAGTAACGATGCCGTCGCGTCGACTACAAATTATTTTGCTTTGTACAGTAAACAAAAATATATAATTTGAAGAATTCTATATTTAAATTCATTTTTTTTTATATATATATACGTGTTAAACATACGTTGTTTGTATTTCATATAAACAATGTATGATTCTAATGCTTGGAAAAATATTTTAATTAAAATATTAAATATAGATTAATATGACTGCTAGGTATATAATATTCTTATTCATATATAACTATCAAATAACTATTTAAAAGAATTATTAATTTTTAAGCGTGTCATTATACTTTCTTAGTATTTTTATGCATATTATTGATATTTTCATGAGATACATTTATTTTTACCTTTATGAAATTTAAAATATTATATGGGTTTAGGGAAAGTGTAGCCAATTATTTGATTGACAAGTAACACGCGTTAATGAATTAATCAATAATTACATCTGACGTCTGTATTATAGGTAGGTAGTTATATATATATATATATATTAAAAATTATTAAGGGATTAGAAATTTTAATATTAGTTACCATTGCATTAGAAAGTATTTCCATATAATTTTTTTGTTCCATAAATATAAAAAAAATTTATAAATATATCGAAATTTGATGTATTTTTATGTTATTTTAATAAAAAATAATAATAATATGGTCTTACTGATTTTATAAATCAGATAGCATTTATGTAATTTGTCTGCAGAACAAAAATTGTTTTTAATCGCGTCGTTTTAAATACGTAAAATTCATTAAACAATGCACGATTATGAAATTGTCATATACAATAATAGTATAATACACTGCGATGATGACAACGTCGTGTTATTATAATTTTCCGTCCATTCAAAACATTTTTTTTTCACTATATTTTATTATAATCTCGATTCTAAATAAGGTCAACGGATATAGAGTTATGTTTATATAAAAAAAAAAGTTAACAACACAAAAACACGATTATATATAAATGTACATGGCGTATGCGAAATTTTCGTGCGGGTTTTGAAAGACTACAAGTATAACCGAATACTGCAATGGTAGCGGAGTTGATTGCAAGTTGCGTCATTATCGAACTATACGGTTCTTAGACATGGTGGCTAAAGTTTCTCATCTGTGACCCGTTTTTACACACCATTGAATACGAATTTTCGTTTTCCTTAAAACATAATTTACGTAAGACGTGTGTATAACTAACCTGACTGCGATGTAGGCGTCACTAAAATATAATCGGGTAGTCAGATACGAGTATATAGTTTACATTTTTTTTTCTTCTTCTTACAAAGGAAGTATTGCGTCAGACCTATTATCAGCCAAATGCAGATAACCATTACGGATAGATATCCATACAGCTCTCAATTAATTTTAATATAAAATACTTTAAAAAATAAATAAATTTACAATAATATTTCAAAATTATATCTATGATGAAGTGAAATCATTTGAGGAAATTATCTCATGAAAAACTGTTGTTTAAGTACTACAACTGACCGGAACTATACAATACATATAACATAATATATACCCACTCATATATATGTTTATATATAATGTAGGTAATCGATAATCGAGTTTGTCAAATTTAGATATATTTATTATTTAATTATCTTCAATGATGGTAAAATATTATAATTTATAGTTTACCAAATGGTCTGATACTCTGATATAAACGTATGTTATACTGATAGCAGTACAGGGTGGTTGAACAATAATTATGGATAATGTCTTTAATAATATACTTTTTTATACAACTATAGTAGATAATATATTAGATCAGGAGCGCGTGCTTTGATGGGATGCTTGATGTGTAAACACCCCACCCTCCCATGAAATTTCAATACGTTTAGAAAATAATAATTATTTAATATTATTACATAAATAGTTTATAATACATAAAATAATAAATCGCCCCCCAAAAAAATTCTAAACACACCCTTGTATCATAAAATATAATAAAGTAACGGTAAAGTAAAGGTTACGAATCACCACGTGTTTTGATTTTTTTGTGTATTCATTACACGGATATTTATATTTATTATTTTAGATTTATTCACGTGAATATTATAAGTATAACCTAAACCTATGCATAGAGTACCTTAATTATAACCATCACGTAAAATTCAAAATCCGTGTTCGCGCATATATCATTTTTGTCTTTTTGATTATGTTTAAACAATTTAATAAATTATTATTAATCCAAAAAACAATTAAATAATCTTAAGTACAATATTTATTTTAATATAAAATCATTAAGTGATATTGCGGAGAACTAGTATGATACTACATATGATAATAATATTGTTTAATCTGAACAAAGTAATATAAATCGATGAATAATTAGGTACTTAATGATTAATCATTTTCACGCAGTCATTACCAACACAAGCTATGGATAACCAAACATTATTTTGAATAGTTTCACTAATATTTAAATTAATAATAATAACTATGTACGAGTAAATTCATAAAAACATCCATAAAATATAAAGCACCTTTATTATAGTTCAACTATATTTATCGTTACATTAACGGTTTTAATCTGATAGCAGATTTTGGTTAACATTGAAAAAAAACCCATGTCAAAAACAACAATTTTAAGTTTTAACTTTTAACGTGATGCAGAATCTGGTTTAAGAATAAATTTAAATAAAATCATTAATTTATATTTTGCAATCACGTAAACCACTCTAACCAGTAAATTTGAACAGAGGCCAAAGATTCACGATTTTGAATGAACATTTTCAGTTTAACACATTAGGTACACGTTTTATATTAAACTATTTAATTTACTGTTTTTTAATTTTTTTTTTCATATACTTTGAAATGACACTGTTTAACTAATCAATTTCAACAACGATCAAGAACAATGTTGAATAAGTACATTTTTTTGAGTAAAAAAAAATTTTATAATTATTTTAACTTACAAAAACCAAACCTGTTTCTCATTAATTATAAATACATTATTTCAACGGTTATATAACGGTTATAAACATTCAGCTATCACCAATAAATGTTTTTATTTATAATAATTTAATATTTTTTTTTATATGTATTATGTTCAATAGGTCTGACATCCAGACAAATTCTGTATATATTCTATATGTCCTACAACTATAAAAAAAAAAACAATTATTTAAAATTCTTAGTTTGTCAAAATATACGTACACTACATTTTGTACTTAATCATTTTAGTTATTTTAAATTATGGTTTAAAACGTGCAGACAAATCTAGTTTAAATGCCTAATGATAACTGCAATATAATGATCAATGATGTTATTAACGTAATAAATGATTTTGAGTTTTTCTTTAACGGGTTGTCGGGTTCGATATTCGCAATGACCTGGGCCAAGGTCATATTCACCCGGAAACGCCGCCGCCTACTCTCGTTTGTAAGTAAATATAATATAACCCGAGACACATTCACCCTTCACGACCAACCTATGGATCCTTTCACATTTTTATATACACACACACGCGTGCATACAGTTGCCGGTCCGATTGCAATGCCTGTCTGTCTCATTCTAATGGTCTTTCACCTCCTGTATATACCTTTCACTTTGACTGCCAAGTGCCTTTCACCGACTCGGAATTGGCAAGCTTTTTTATACACATTTAAAGACACCCTCTCTCACATATCTGCATTATAATGCAAAGACGGTCACGATTGAAGTCTAGGCCACCGAAGTCTCGTGGGAATGGATTTTTATTATTTATTATCACTAGTTACTACAATACTTTGTTTATACTATATGTAATAAATACTTCACCATATTTTGCACCCTTTCTTATACAAAGACTAGGAAACTCAAGAGATAGTACGAAATTTTTCAAGAAGACGTCTAAATAGTTTAAATCCACTATGTTTTAACCATAACAATAACTAACTCTTGAATTTTTTTACATAATAATACTATATACTGTTTGATTTTAAACTAATATAAAGTTGTAATATTTAATAAGTATTAGCCAAAGAATATTCAAATATTGGAATATAAAACAATTTTTTATATTCTTTATTCTACTTTTTTTATAATTTTTACAAATATTTCGGTATACAATCATTAAATTCATATTAAATACCGTGATTTGTCATTCTGTTACGTACTACGAGTTACGACACTTTAGGATCAGGTAAATAAAAATATATTTAAACACTAAACTATTAATTTTAAATGATATCTATATTTATTTATCCATGCTGTTAACATATATTATTTATTAGAATATAAACGTGCTATATGTCCTTTGCTTCATTAAGAAATATATATTCACAAGTAATAAGTTAAAAATAAAATATAAAATGAATAATTAATGGTGGGGTACGTATTGGTAATTGACAATAAACATCTAACTGGTTCATTTTTCATATTAATATTAATGTGTATTCATTAATAGTGCATTAATGTTGGCTACGCAACATAATTTTCATGAAACGAAAAAATTATTCATCATTGATATTTGATAATTATATTGGATAAGTTGTGGATTGAATTTATGAATCATGCAACTTTGAATGTGATGCTTTATCGTATTGAACGCCTACAAGTTATTGTTATGTATTAAATAAATTGAAACTCCTTCAATAAATACCTAAACACAATGCAGTTTTTATAATATAATAATCTATTTAAATTCCACCAACACCTTTTCAATTTTGGGACTACTCAATACGAGTTTACATATATATTATTCAATTTTACTTTGTGTCTCATGTTCGCCCTAGAGATCACATTAGTCTGTTATTGTATATATAGATTCATATGATTACTTGCATTACGTCATAAAAAAAAGTTGCCCATGTTATCTATAGACTACCTATATACCTAAGTTATAATAACTTCATTTTTACGTTTACTAAAATAGTTTTAATTTGTATTAAAAACTATGGATTCTCCACAACGCATGCTTTTATGCTAATACATTTTTTTATAATTAATTTCACGTTAAATAGTAAACCAATATACATAAAATATATATATATGCTAGACAAAGTAAACAGGTGTGCGATTGTTTGAAATTTAGAGCAAGTGTTTTTATAGCTGAAAACGTGCAAATGCAATCGTAAAACGTAAAAATAATAAAAAGCGTATTATGTGCACGTGGCTTATCGAACTGTTGTACTTAAAAATATTTCCACTTAACTATCTATTAAAAATCTAAATAACTAATGAGGTAATTCTGTTATTGCAAAATACACATTTATTTGATGAACTTTGAAAGATATAAAATAAAATATAATTACGAATTCGACATAAAAGTTAATTTATTTTCACATATTAATTTGCACAAAATTGTGTATTACGAACGTTTCTATAAATAACAAAATCATTATGCAAAAATTGTTTGACATTTTAAAATTGTTTATGCAACTATTTAACTTTTATCACATGTATATTGTAGCATACTATAGTAACTATTATTATTCTCAAAGTTAATTTTCTTTGAATTATGTAATGTAAAATTTTTTTCTGATATTGATTTGAAGTTATATAAAATTTAATTCAACATTTTAATAAAACATTAATATGGTTGATTTTAATATAATATATCAATATAACGAAGAAAAAACAAATGTTTTTAATCGTCTGTTAATCCGATGTATTACATGTTTACAATAATAAGTATATTATATAATAAAAGATAATAATTGGTAAAACAATAATTACCAAATACTAAAAATTAGTGCATGTATGAATTAGTGATTATATTACAATTTTAATAAACAATCTATTGGTAGGTTAGGATGTGAATGGTAAAGATGTATATTAGAGGAGTTGTTTTAATAACAATATTATAATAATTCTAAGCCGATATTAATATAACACATATTTGTACTGGATATCTATTAATAACAATTTTTTATATAAATATTGTACATTCTATTTACATATAACAATATAGCTAAAACGTAGAGTGTATATTGTAGTACTGAAAACCCCGCAACTTTTCGTTACCATTTAAAATGTATACTGATTAGTGATTACTAATTACTAATTACCTAGATATTTACATTTCCTAAATATTTTTTTTCTTCCTTAAATATAAAATGGGAAACTATATTGCAAATAAGCAATTTTTTTTTTTTTGAGGGTCACTAAATATTTGAGGGTCTGGGGAATATGCCTTTATTTCTCCCAGTCATATCCAACCCTAATATTATTCCACGTACCTATCTTTGAATTGAACCGTATAGAGTGATACGACTAATATAGTAATACATAATATATATAATTTGTACCTACATTAAAATTCAAAAATTAATATGTTAAATTTTATGTATTAGACGTACATTTTTAATATTATTAAATTATGAATTATAAATGATCTAACGTTTTACCACACAATAAATCGGTGTAACGTTCATTTTTAAATATCAAAAACTATAAATACTTGAACATTGTAAGTACATTTTCAAATAATTCTTCGTGATTCGGAATATACATTATTTCGAATGATTTTAAGTACATTACTGTATTATAGTGTTAATGTATATAGTTTACTGTTTCGACTAAAATCAGATTATATATTATAGGTGTATGCAATTTATTAATCATATATATATTGGTTTTTTTTTTTTTTTGTAAGCAAATATTTGTTAAAAATATGGTACGTATAAGTTATAACTTAAATTAAATTGTATATTTTACGCATTTTATGCAAACGTTTGCGACAGCTGACAGTGAAAAACAGTAATACTATACAACAATATTTTAAAACAATATCTTTTATCGTTCAAAACTACTATTTTATATATATTTTTTTTACCTACCTACAATATTTATGACAATTGAAACTGATTTGTCAAATAGCATCAAACACATTTATAAACTATAAAACAAGCTTTATTCGAATCATAGCAAGTTATCAATTTACAAAATAGTTATTTCATTGTTTAAGATATAGTAACATTAGTAACTATTCGGAATAGATGTTTATAGCTAAATAATTCTTGAGTATTTTTATGTTTTATTAATTCCGAATACATAATAGTATATCACATATTATATTGTTATATGAAATAATCATAATAACATATTGATTCACAAAACTTTTTTCCCTAATAATTATTATTGTTACTAAAAATTGTATGACACATTGAAAAATTAAATATTTCCAAACGCAGCGAACATTAAAATTATTCGCATTATTGTCATTTGTCAGTATATATATATTAGTAATTTTTAAACCAAAACTAATTTATTTAAGAATTTTCTAGTTTACAGTTTAGAGGATATATTTCTAAGAATTGTTATGACAAATGCAGTTTAAATATTATGTTGAAAATCTCTCAGACGCCGTCGTCGAGTACTCCCGAAAATAATTCACATATCTCGACACTTAATTTAAACTGGTCTTAACCGAATATTAGACACGAGTGTCGTAATTATTAAATCATATGAAAACTATAATTATACTATTTAAAACATTTTCTTTTTAAATTTCATTATCCATTCAGTTATTTAATATAAAATATCAATGATAATCTAATATAATAATTATTATTCTTGTAGATTCGCTTTAACAGTGATTAAATTGGAAACAAAATATATAGAAATATGAATTAAGAATTTATTTTACTAATATCTTGAATAAGTAACATAACGAACCCGGATTAAAAAAATTTGAGGCCCTGGGACAATATTTCCCATAAAGTCCCACTCCAATATAGAAAAATATTTCCATTTCATAAAAAAATGTCTCGTATAAAATTTGAGGCCTCCCTAAAAATCTCAAGTATCCCGAGGTTCAAGTCCCCCCTTTAATCCGGGTGTGAACGTATATACTCGTATAAATATAAAGAAACAGTATCAATATATGTATAGGTAATATTATAGTATGATGACATATTTTTTTAAAAAAAAGTTACTCTACCTTTGGCTTCCCCACCATGATTTATTTGCAAATAATTTAATTAATAAATCTACTTGTTTTATCTTTAACCGTAACAGATTATTATACCTCTGTTTTAATCATTTATATTTCAAATTCCATTCGCCTACTAAATTATTCAAAGAAATACGATTTAAATTTATTTTCAATTCTTTAACGAAAAATTTTAATTTAAAATGAAATGATCCAGTGATGATCATTACATTATTTTAACCGCCTCCGACACCTGTGATTCAAGTTCATCTAAACTGATAATGTTTAACGTAACGGTAAACGAAATATAATATGTATTGTTATGTATATATATATATGTATGCGAACATCACGACGACAGCGATGAGCCGTGCACCGTGCACCGTGTTTGCGAAAAAGGCAGGTCAGAATTTTATACGATATCCCCGAATGGCCCCCTCGCCAATCGCCTCGGATAATATTATGTTTGTCAAATCCTCGTGCAGAAAACCGGTTCCGCCGTACCGTAGCGGACAATTAGCGAATTTTTCAACAACACGTGAAGTTTTGGCAGCTCCGAATCTTTTTCCTAAAATGAATTTTCGTCTTGATTTTAAAACTGTACGGACACAAATACACAATATTATAACATACGTACACGGGGAATCATCCGAAACTTTGGAACGCGCGATGGAAATCATTCTCAACCACCGTCGACCGGTTTTCATTCCCAGGGCCCCCCCAAAAAAAATCCATTTTAATACCGGTTTCGTCGTCGTGCGCGCATGTAAATTATAATAATAGTAATATTTTTCCGACAAATATCTATCGAATTATAAAATACCTAATAATGTACTATACACGCGCGCGCGCGCGCACGAGCGCGTGCGCGCTTATGGGTCACTGGTCTTTTTATTATCGTCTTTAATAATAATATAATATTCTGTATAACGTCGACGTGAGACGACGACGACGACATGTCGTAACAATTTTACCGCGTTTAAAACTCGTGCGGTTGACAAATTGATTTTCCGAACGGTGTACATCGAGTAAAAACACAATATTATATTATATATATATATTATAGCTAATGCGACACACCAAATCCCGTCGTCGCCATCGCGTCATCGGTACTGTGGGGGTAGTGTTTTAGCGACGGCAACGGCGCCGGAAAACCGTTACGCTTCACTCGTGGGCCGTTCGCCTCCGTCATCACATCCCGCGTGATCCCTGCATGACGTCAGCGACGAGCGTGGGTTCCTGCAGGGTACACTTTTCCGTGCAACTCGTACATGCGGATATTTTTAAAGATTAAATTGTGTGTTGCGGGGTCCGGTGACAGTGAGGATGATGTCCGCGCCCTCCTCTCACCCAGCGGGCACGAGGTTTTACCGATCGAAAATTCAACGAGTATCTATTATATAGTTCAGATATGGATGTTTTAACCGAATTTCCTAAATACGCCCACGACGAACGTGTAATATATTATGATGACGTATTTGTCGCACATACGAGTATAATATTATTTTCATTCAAAATAATTTATGTTATAAAACATAATTCCCAACAACGAATAATATTTAAAAATTCTGAACGAACATTTCTTCCCCCAAATTGTAATATTATTATACCAAACTAGCTTAAATTAAAACATAAATACCGAGCAATATTATTTATTATATCATTATAATAAAATTTAATAATTAATAACACGTATTGTATTTAATTTACTTTTGAAAAATTAACGAAACAAACCTTTTAGAAACTTGAAATTTAATTAAATGTTCACTCAAATTTAAAACTATAGAACGTCACAAGTATACATAATTTAGTTATGTAGCCGTATTAGAACATAATATATTTTTTAATACATGTTATCTAATTATTTAATATTTACCAAATATGCCTTATATTATACAAATCATATGAACAATAATGATCGGAATTTCTGATTTCAAAATATATATACATGTCGTAGATTTATCGAGTTTCAATTTTATTAACAACTTACATACCTATCAATAGGTATGTACCTACGATAAAAATTATCAAATTAATATAGATACAACAACTATGCCATTTCTGATTGTGGGAATATAATAATAATAACAAAATAAAAATTTGGAATCGAATCGATATAATGTGTGGTTTGACAGACGAGGTGCCCATCCTTGGCATCCTTTAAATAGCCGAACGAACGTGTTTAGATTTTTTATTATTTAAAATACATCGTTTTTTTTTCTTTTCCGCAGTACGAATTCGCACCTTCGAATAACAAGGCGTTCACTGACACTGCGTGAAAAACATATAATAAAGCATGCCAGAAACGAGTAGGTAATAGTGGTATTACATTAATACGTATCGTATATTATTATTATTATTATTATTATACGTATCGCATAACAAACAAATTATGGTATCACGATAGTGCGCGATACGATTCGCTTTTATTTTTGACAGAAAACATTTAAATAAAACAAACATGTTCAAGAAAACGTGGAATTCATAAAATCATATAATTAAAAATATATATTGATATACACGAATATGAATATGTATGTATCGTAAATGTTTAAAGTTTGTTTTAAACTATTTAAAATTTTTTTTTTTTTAATTTTTGTTTGGTTGAGTTTTATTTTTAATATCGAATGGATTGATAATGTTTTTAGTGTTTTTACCGATGATGAACGATGCATGTGTTTTATAAGAAAAATAAGCAATTAACTCGAACAACACGGTTTAATAACTGAACGCATAAATAGTATTAATAAACGGTATACAATTATAATAAAAAGAAAAATATGTATTTTATATTTTTTACCTAATGCCTTCGTCCTTCAATGATACAGGGAACAACAAGTAATTATAATATATTATTTTTATACGGAATATTACAAATTGTTTTTATGCAAAACATGCCAACGAATAAGAAAACACAATGAATCGTACCTAACGGTAACTCTTATTCGCGTAACTATACGTTTTCAAAACGAAAGTGATACGTAGGTACAAGTAAACTTTCGTACTAGACTGTGTCGCCGACATGCACACAGTACAATAATAAAACAATATACGTATGTACGCTGAATCGAGTTCAGTAAACCCCTGCGTGTCCTTCACGATTTCGCACATATAATACCGTACCAGAAGAAGAAATATTTCGAATATTTGCGACGCGTACGGACTGTTTCTCAGAATACAAAATACTATATACGTATATTGTTTTCCGAGACACCTTATGGGATCCGTCTGTGCGGTGGCGATGACCGCGACCACGCAGAGCCGCCGCCAGTCGTATACGCAAGACGCAACATACTCGCGTTCGTATCACGATTATTATCATTGATTTTATAAGTTTATTCTACGTAAAATCAATGATATTATTATATTATGTACGACCGTACGTGATGAGTGATGACAATTCCGTTACAAGCCGAGGAGTGTCGAATCCAGTCGACCTTCGAGAGAGATGTACGACTAAAAAACGTTCCTCACACACTACGCATAAGCACACACACACATACGATATATAATGTAGGACCTTGGAAATGTAACTTCACGAGCGTCAATGACCTACGCGTGACGTCACTCGGGGATTTTCTAGAAAAACACGCACACGTATGAAAATATTACATACATAAAAATATCATTTTTTTTAGGTATATAAAATATTATTTTATTTATCGATTTCTCCACCCCTAAGAAAAAAAAAATTAAAACCCAAACCGATCCCTGACCGGTTTTCTGGCGAGGCACCGCCGAAAAAAAACCGGATTTATTTTTTAATTCTGCTTTCAAATCCTATATGTATATAACAACACGTGAGAATAGTTCGATGAGGCCCAGGGGGAAAAATGTTGTACGCTTCACGGATTTTTAGGAGTCATCGACCTTGGACGGCCCGCGATGGTAACAACATTATATTATTATATATTATACATGACGAACCACACACACACACACACACACACACACACACATACGTATATAATATTATATATATATATATATAATATGGGTTCGCAGCGAGAGACTGGAAATCCATTAACGTTTCCTTACGGGTCTTAAGCGCGCGCACGCCTTCCGGTGTCAGCGTGCTCGAACTATATACATTATATTATATACTGGAGCACTATTTTTATATAGATATACACACGTGATACAGACGCACCGATTGTGAATTGGACTTTAATGAATATTCACCCCGTCCATTTACGAAACGCACACACCGAAATCACGCTGAATTGATAACCGTTATCAAAATTATACAACATATATATATATTACTATAATATTATAGGTACGACTGTTTCGCACCATATAGTCCAAATAATATAATATATAGCTATTACGCGTGTGCAATGGTCGTGAGAACTATCTTGTACGAATTCGTGCGGAAATCCTTTCTTCGACTAAACGCCTTATACATATATTATACTGTTTAACTGTTATTATAGATATTATACCTATACGTGCGTCTATATATATAATACAATAATATACTACTCGACAATATATTATTATGTAAACTAATTGAAATATTTGCGACCACTGCTGCCGTTAGAATACAATCAAATGAATATTAAGGCGGTAATATATATATATTATAGCTAACGAATGTCGTAAATAGGTTCACACCGGTGACCGATGTCCTAATAATATTATATTATAAGCCTAAACATGTGGAAAATCATTGTGAATTAATACTATTTAATAGACTATTTAATAAAACTGCTTATTGCCTATATCTATATTTTATTATACTCGCGTTTTTAATAAAAACATTTTTAAGTAATATATGTAATGTATTTCAGTTCATTATGATATTAAAACAACATTATTTCAAAATGATAATTATTATTTTTATAGTATACGTCATATTACATTATAACATAATATGTTTTTTTTAACTTTCATTTAAATTCTTTAACCTGACAGGTATTGTTTAAACAAAAATGTATACAATTAGTATTTAGTTTTTAGATTTTGAAACATGGCACTATAAATAAGAATCATATTTTCTTTAAATACCTAGTAAAATCTTAAAATAAATACCGTGTTAACCAGGTTTTTTAACTGGTTGGAGTTGGAAATAGTTATTGAAATGAGTTCAAATAACTAACAATTTTGTATTTGTTAATCCGGAAAAATATCAAAACGATCATAATTAATCTTAAAAAATATAAAAACAATAATAAATATAAACATGATATAATGTATATAGATTATAGATATATACCATAGGCCTACCTATAAAATATTTAAAAAGTTTAACTAAATTTAAACTCTTATACTTCTCCCCTTCTAATAAAATAATTTTGCATACTCTGAACTCGAAGTCTGGCCTACCCTATGATAAATAACGTACATATTATGATGTTCATATATAAAGGCGTATTTAGCATTTCTCGTTTCTATATACGTCCAATATCTATTAAAAAAGCGTCTCAAATCATAAAGTCTATAGTAAAGAAAAATATTTATTAAAAATAAGTCACTATTTGCAAAAAAATGTGCCCCCTATATATTTTGCGCTCCATAAACACATATTTGCGTAAGTGGCATAAGTGACTATGCGTAAATATACCCCTGTAATTATATGTAATATTAATAATATCACAATTTATAAATGAAATAATTATTACATAATTTATTTTAAAACATTATTTAATTATGCTCCATCTTTTATAAATCTTCTCAAGTATTTATTGAGGTAAAACATAAAAATAATAATATAAACAATGTTATTAACGTAACGATAACCCATCTATAGCTATATATTTATATGAAATTTAACTTTATTATAAACACTTAAATCAGTATTAAATCGTATACTTAACTGAATAATTTAAATATAATATTATATATATATATATATATATATATATTAAATAAATTATGTAACGTGAATAATATATGAACGACGATCGTACCAAAAATAATATTTTTAATCAAAACCTTAAAAATTGTTATTTTTTTCCGCTTTGTCCTTGAAATATATATATATATATATACTATTTTAAATTTTTATATTCATGTTGTTTCATTTGGCTGTCGAATCTCGTACTCAAATTGTGCCACAATATAATTTAAAGATTAGGTTATAACCTGCTATATACCGTTCTATACCAACAAAAAACAAAAATAATTAATTGTATTCTCATTTCGTAAACACGCATTCTGTTTAATTAAACGTAAATGCAGACGGTCCATCATCAGTATGATTATACTTGATATAATATGTACTATAATTATATAGATTTTATTATTACTTGATCATAAAATACAATATTATATATTTTTTTACATTTCTCAACAAATTATTTGTGCAGTGTCAATATAATATAATACAAAATACAATTTATTGTCTTTTCTCACTCGCCCAGAATATGTGGGCCACCGAAAGGTGCAATATTCTAATGTTTTTCTAAGACACTAAATGACTATTTACTGCAGGTTACAAATTCGTATTACACACTATTATGATTTTGGTGTCACTTCTGTAAAACGTAAATTCTATGAAAATCAACATTTTCACTCATAATTTTGTGATTAAATGGTTTTAAAATTATGAGTACATTGTACCATATTAATTATGAATTACCTAGGAGAAACCACCTATATTGCTTGATTAATAATAATAAAAATAATTATTCTAAATCTACAAACTACAAGCAAACAACAAAGCAAACAAAAATAAATGACTTTCCACAAGATGTTGATATTGATTTATTTAAAGGCTAAAAGTGATCAAAAATAGTAAAAAATAAATTAATATGCGGAAATAAATAATACGTTCCTAATTCAATTATTTCAACTAGTCATTGTCTATGTCTATAGAAATATATATGAAACAGCTGCGGAAAAAGGGAAAGTGTGTGCGATTACCAAATGACAACGGTACGACTGTGGTTAACTAGTAGCTGAGACGGCCATGATACAAAAATACCTACTTCAGGGGTTTTTAAATTTCTAATGCCTATAATATATTACATTTTCGTACTGTAATGTAAATATGATATTGCAAAAATACTGCAGCCAAAACAATTGAACAAGAGAGAAAATTTAAAAAGAGTCCAATGACGGATTTAATATTTTAACAGTGAAAATATGAACATTTACAGATTTACTTTGTCAAACATCCAAGAAGCTAACTCCCCAGATGGGTTTATACTATATTGAAAAAAAATATAAAATTGTATAAAACAAGAAAACATGTAATCATATAAATTATATACTAAAAATATTTAAATCAAGTATATAAAAATAAAATATAAACCTAACCAAACATTTTGAATGTAAATTAGTATCAATTATTAGAACCAATTGATTTAAGTATTTTATTTTATTAGATATTTATAATCTATTAACCTCAGTAGTGTATTGGGGCAGTCCTCCGTGTCTGACACCCCCCAAATAAAAAAAAAACCGTTAAAGTAGACTTATTACTAAAACTCAGTTTAGCATTAGGAATTGGGTACCTATGTTATGAAAATCATGGACAACCCACAAAAAATTATACAAAATGCTTCACTGTATATCTTATTGAAGTTCACAACAATAATTTATTGAAAAGTTTTCCATAAAATAATTATTGTTAACTGGCATTTTGTACCGATTTCTGCTTGTACAGCACTCTAGCCTATTTCCTTAAAATGATCACTGCACATGATTACATGATGAATTTATGAGTATACTATACTTTCTATAAGTAAACTTCTGTAAGGTACTATACTATAATATAACACAATACGCATTTATATATATAATACTTGTATTTATTCGGAAATTGTATTTATTTTACACGTCATGAGTATCAACAATATTTGAATACCATGTGGTTTTAATAGATAATGAATAGGTAAGTCAAAATTTCAAAGAATTGCCACTTGAAATTAATAAACTATTTGATTTTGTTGAGAGTCGTAAACGTATTATGTTTGCTATTGCAGTTGATACACACGTAGCGAGTCGGTTTATGAAGAAAAAGTTCTAAATTCTATTTTGTGAAAAGTAGATGTTATATACTATCTTTACACCTACCATATCTTATCAGAAAATTTTCATAAATGAGTTTTAAAGTATATGTACATAAACAAAACAACAATTATATAATATTAACGTATTCAATTATTTTAAAATCACTCTCCTTAACAGTTTCAAAATACTTAAATATAGTCTATAGAATACATTTTTATTCAAATTTTTAAGTCAACGAATATAACTAATATAGTATGTAAATAGGCAAACAGCTTGTAAGGAAAAAAAATATTTACAAGATAGTCACATGTTTGCAAAACCTATTAAGGGAAATATAAATACCATATTATTATGAGGGCGTTACAATATAATATATTATTATTGTATGTGGTACATAGTTTGAAATAATTACGACACAAAATCAGGAATCCACGAGTTTCCCATATCACTCAGCATTTAAATACATGACCACAGATCGATGAAAAAAAAAAAGAAAAGAAAACGGTATAAATCGCGGGCAGCAAATGTAATAAAACCGCCTGGATATAGAAAGTGTAACCCTCATGATCGAGGACGAAAAATTATATTGTGTACCTTATGACCAATATTATAAAAACTCTAATTTATTTATACGATAAGGGTTCCCTCATTGACTATAATATGTTTTTATCAAAGACGATTAAAACCGTTAAATAGATAAAGGACACGGCCCCATGCAAGTCGGACCATTTACGATAGGAAACACCCGTATATATTTTAATGATGGTTATAGTCTAATTAATATTATGTATTATTTTATTGCACAATTGCACAGCCTAAAATGCTAAACAAATAGTATAATAATATTACATTATTCAAAAATATTTAATATATTATAATAATATTGCTATTGTGTAAATTATAAATTAATTTGCGAATGCATAGTTATGCGTACGCGGTAAATTGTACGATTTATGCTGAACATGCATATTACGAGGAGTAGGTTATAAGAAAATCAATTATAATTTGAATGTAAATATCTATATAATATTATACTAGGTACTATTAGCAAAGGGCGACGGGTCGTTTATATTATTATTTTAATGTGTTAGAAAATATATATTATTACAAAAAAGAACTAGTTTTAAATCCATAACAGCACAATACAAAACAAATTAACAACTATTTCTCAATGTTATTGTAACGTGAAATTCTGGATAATATACTATATATTAGGCTATATACCGTCATTAAGACAATCACGTCAAAACAAATTTAAATGTTATAGTATACCTAGTATATACTTACTGTATACCTTTATGGCTATATAATAAACTATAAACCACTTGTTACTTTAATATTGTTAGCGTAACATTCCGTTGTATATATCTATCCACTATCTGTCAATTTAGATGTGAATGGTACGAAGAAAGTGTAGGTGAAAGAAAGATTGGTCCAACTTTCAAACGTTGGTTATAATTGCACGCGTCTCGACTCTCTGTTGCGGTAAGTACCCACAATCCGGTGAAAAATTCTACCGACTCAAGGTCAGACAAATCGCGTAGTTAGTGTTCAAGATAAAACGTATTTAAATATTAAATGTAAATACATTGATTAAAATATTCATTAATCATTAGAATTCGTAGGAAATACGGATAAATATGAAATACTTCTCTATAAGTAAAAACGGAAATTTTTCCATTGGTACACGTAATGGAACATTTTTTATCTAACAAAAACTGGTTTTCTTGGCAGCACACCACCCGGTTAATAAATAAATATATTATAGGGAATAGGCATATTATTACTGAATTCGTTTCAATATATAGTAATATACTAATATTATTACGTTATAAAACCGAAGGAAAGGTTTTGAATTGAGATTTATTCGTACTTAAAACGACGTGTCGAAAATGGTCAATAGAAGTATTGAAGTAGGTACCTACTGAAAGTTCAATATAAATATGAATGTAAAAGTATATTTATATATATATATATATATATATATTTCCATGCAAACCACTCAACGTGCCTACTATAATATATAATATTATAATGTATGTATGACGGCATGACGTACCCATATGTATTTAAAATAATATAATACATATTAATACGTAAAGCGAACATTTTCTATCGTGGGCGTTTTTCTATGTCAAACCAGAAAGTCATAAATACAACCTGTGAAAAATATTAACCGTGAGATTTTATAAAACACATTCTTGCGAAAATCGCACGAAAAGAAATATACCCTATCTATAATAATCATTAATATGGGTATATTTGAAAAATATTTTATACAGACTTCTAGTATAATTTCACTATATTATATTTCCCGGTATACCTATTGACTATAATAATGTCAATTAGGAACCTATATAAACACTAAATAATTACAAAAATCCGAACACACAAGTCATATTATAATTTGGTTTAATTAAAATAATAAAATAATGTAAAATAATTTACATTGAATTTCTTTTGCAAAATAATATTATTCGTTGATTGGACAGCTGGTTATTTTTATAAATTATATTAATGTTTATTAATGCTTGTTTTTTAGTTAATATTGTACGCACGCTATCAGCTGTTTTTTTAAACTTTTTGCGACGGTTTTAACTATGTTTTATAACTTTATAGTATAATATAAAGTATGAAACTAATAATGTTTATAATATTATATTTTTGACTTATTACACTTAAAGAAAATCAACTGAAAACGGAAAAAACAACCGTTACAATACCTATCGAACCTAATAGACAATAAGTGGATATCAATTTTCTTGATTACAAAAATCGGATAAAATTACCTGATCTAAATCTGAATCCCAAAGGTCTTTCATATCTTCGTTAATGAACGGATCAAGTTTTGATGGAAACTCCATGTATATTCCCAAAGCGTCCATGTCTTGACAAGACATATTCATGTTGTCTTGTTAATTTGTCAAGTTATTTTTCGCGGAACAATTATAAACAAAAAACAAAAATCAAAACAAAATTTGCGATGTATTATTAAAATTATATAAAAAAAAAAAAAAAACGAAAAATTATATTATTCAAATTATTGTAACTATTTTACGTATTATATATAATATAGAAAGCGCACAGAAACTCGAAAATTAAATTCTCGCGAATTGTTTTACATTTTCCGGTGTATTACGGTTTTCTCTAGCATTTGGATTCGTATCCAAAATGTAACAATATGTTTTTTCCTGTAAATGCAGTGGTAAAACGCACACACGCACAACGTGGGGACTGAAGAGTTTGCCGGTCGCGTCTGATAATGAGAGAACGTACGAGGCGCACGCGAGAGAACGACGACCTGTTGCTGATGCCGAGGCGTGTACGGCGACCGTCGCGTCGTCGACCGTAAGTGCATCCGTGCGCGTCTATTGCCGGGCGGAGGACAGCGCGATCATGTTTGTCAACGGGCTAACGCCATCTACCGGTGTTGTGTGCGAGTGACGATTTCAAAACGTTTGCACGAAAACAACGACGGCGGTTATACGAAAATCGTTCGCGTTTGCGGAACATATATTTGTTGACAGTGCTTGTATTTTGTATAATACGAGTTTAAAATTTCAAATCATAAAATAATTCACAGATTTATAGCGCAGTAACTATAATGTTTACCGACTGTAACGTTTATTAGGTGTATTATATATACGTTTTTCTTTTTTTTTCTGTTGAAAGCCGCAAAACGAAAACACCATATACGATAATTGAAAATCTAAAGTATAAACTTATATTGTTTTGTTTAAAATGTATAAATTATTCACCTCAGTTAAATACTCAAATACAAACAGTTTTTCTCATGTTTTCAAATTTCAATAAATAAAATTGGTAAGTTATAATGGTAATATTTTCAAAATACAATCGCAAAAACCAAAATTTTAGTCACAAACATATCATAAATATTAAATAATTTTTTTTATTATTAAAGACAGTGCTCGAAATAGGGGAGACACAGGGGGACTGAGTACCCCAACTATTTGAATGGTAGTCTTCACGTCATACCTAATAGTGTATAATGGGATTGGAGGACGTTCTTTCTTCAAAAATGAAAGGAATCTCCCCTTACTTTTTTTTGCCCTCTTCGAACACTGATTATAGGCAATTTAATTTTAACATTATACATATAAAACGACCTTTTGAAAATAAATTATTATAATAACTATACGTAGATACCTACTTTATTTGCTAAAATGGTAAGTTAAAAGTTATAAGTTAATAATAATTACAACACAAGTATATAATATTTGCTTTTTATTATAACCCAGATCATATTGGTTACAAGTGATTAATAAATAAATACTTTATAATTTTTAAGAAAATAATATAATATATTAAAAATTAAAAGTACATGTCCTTGCGTCGTATTCGTAAAAAGAACAATAAAAGATAATATGCATACAAGATCTGGCAAACTTTTCATTTTGGTAGTTTCCTAGTGTAATCTGTGTAATTGTTTAATCATATTTGCTCTCTATATATATATATATATATATATATATGTGGTAGTATAACCCTTTTACATCCATAAAAGAATGTTTTGCTCATCCAAAAGTTAATTTTTTCTCCTATAATAAGGAATGAGATTTTTATCGGTATTGACATGTAGGGGCTAAGAATTTTGTAAAACATAAGCAAAGGTGGTATCTTTATCTGTAACACCCTCTTCATGTAAACGTTCCAATAGTCACATTTCGAGACCAAGAACAAATTTATCTCTTAACATAATATCTAGCTTCGTACCAAAACATCGTGATAGTAAAACCAACGTTCGTATGTGTACAGCCTGTTCGCTGACGTTTTCGTTGACTAATTTTCTGGCATCATGGAATGTGCTTCGGGCCAAAAAGTATGACTTAACTGATGTAAAGTAACATCTTATTAGAGGTCGTATTAGTTAGAGATGTAAACTTACAGGTTTCATCAACGATGTTGTTAGCATTTGAAGATTGGTTAATAAAATTAACGTCTCATCGCACAAATCAGTAATTTAAATAGCTTCTTCTTCATTTCGCTTTCAATATTAGTTACTAGAAAATTGTTGGATAACTTTAGTCTGAAAGTTTTCCAGTTACCTATTCGATGACTGTAACTTAATGTAGGAGCCATGTTTTGTTGCTGAAAAGATTTTGGTAGAGACGATAATAGTGTTTTTGAACTATTGATATTTGATAGTCTTTCGTACTATTATATTTGAGATCAGAAAATTTTAACAAATCCCATCTCTGTTGCCATTTATGTTATAATCTGGTTATACATGATTAATAAATAAATACTTTATAAACTTAAATAAAATTATATAGAATATATTTCATAATTAAAAGCACATGTTCTTGCATCATATTCGTAAAATGAACATTAAATAATAAAAGATAATACATAGGTATAACTATAACATCAGTATGGACAACATGAAATATACAATATTATATAATATTATTTATATTATAATAATTAATCAATAATACCAAAAATTGAGTTTTGAACTAATATACAATAGGCAACCTAGAAACGAATATAAATTGTATATACTTAAGTATCTATGAATTATAATATAACCAACTATTTAAATTAATAAATGAAAAATATAATGATTAATAGATATAGGTATACCATATGTATTTTATAAATATGTTGTCACAGTGTACTACACACGGATAACTGCATGCATTATATTATCAATGTTATTTTACAATACATTCCTACGACTTACGAATATCAATTGATTATTATAATGATCAGAAATATTAAAATTTTAAATATCTCAGAAATGCATATATTGGTTGTCAATTATCATGTGCATAGTATGCATATTTACCTATTAAATTTTGTAAAATTTACACAATTGAATATCGGAAAAAAAATATCAATATCAATAATCAATTGAAAATAAAAAAAAAACTGTGGATACCTATTACAGTATTACTATATTATTAGACATTTGTAGTTTTTATAAAAATTAAAATACTTACAATTCATTTTGATATATATGTGAAAATATGCATAACTTAATTTAGTGTGAAAAAAATAAAAAATATATTAATTGATAATTATCAATTGTAACTTTTATATTTATTTTAAAAATTATTCTATCTATAACAAATAACAATATTAGTTTATAGTTGATATAGATAATATATTTTAGTTAAAAAAAATTGTAATAACTATACATTCTTTATACCTAATTAATTATTATTTATTATTGCAGCATATATTTTAGTTTTAATTTTTACATAACTATATTTAGCCATAGTCATTCACAGGCAGGAGGCAAAAAAGGCAATGCCCCCTTTTTGGGTCAATTATTATAATCACTATATGTAATATAAAATAAACATTTTTTTAATAATTTTTAGGTTACTAAATTACCTATACCTATGAAAGAAAACATTTCACAAACCATAATTTAACACTACTCGGATAGTGAAACTAAAAATTGAAAAATGAAAATATTTTGCCCCCCATCTTGAAAAATTTCTGCGGACGCCAATGGTTATAGCTTTGAAATACTATAGTTATTATAATTCGTATTTAATTTTCACACCTGTATATTATATTATACATTATGTATATCATATACAGTCTATATGTATTATAATACATATATAATAGTATGTGATATTCATTACAGTAAATAGCAATAAAATACTACTATATTGCAATGTATGTTTTTAATAATTTTGTGTAATAGGTATTCTGTTAGAAAATATTTTTACACAACTTTCAATTTTTCAATGGTGAAGAAACTGAGACACATGGGTTTGAAGTTGTTTCACTTTTTTTATACCATAAAGACAAAAATCCATCACATAATTTATATATTATTATAATAAAAAGTAAAAAAGGGACGATATCATAGGAAAGATTAGTGTATCCGATAAAATTAATTAAACCTACGAAATTATAATAGTATAAGTAATTTAAATATATATTTGTCTTCCGAGTAACATAATATTTTGAACAATACCAATATTATTCTAAATATAATTAATTAAATTTTAATTTAGTTTTTTTGAGAATTTTCATTCAAAAACATAATTATAATTGTTGCTGTAATTAAACATATAAAATTTATCTATAATCTATTGTATTTGTATGAAGTTTAAAGTGTTTATACAACTAAATGTACATATATACTTATACTTAAAAGTTAAAATAATAGAAATATGTGAGTTAATATAAATTTAATAATAACCTTGTTTTCTAATATAAATTATAAATGTTTCTAGTATATAAAACAAGGTGATTAAATTCGTTGGTAATATTATTGTGTTTTGTGTAAAACAAGGTCAATAAATCGTAATGGCTTATAGAAATTGTCAACAACGACAACAAGTTTCGAAAATTATAAATCTATATATATATTTTCAAAATGACATACCTAATGGTAAAATAAAATAATAATAACGTTATCGTATGTTATTTAGATAAACTTATTATAATTATTGTTTTTTGATATTATATTTCAATCCTTTTAATCCGTCTGTATTCAACAAATATCTTTATTAGACTATTAGCATTGAAATCTATAGTTTTAGATTGTAAATAAAAATCATAATAAATTGCTTACGTGATATCATCTTGAAAATAATATTAATTGAATTCATATCTACAAAGTACTGGCTATACATTCATGTATAGTTAAATTAACGATTTTCAAGGTTTTAAAATATCGATTGTCATAAAAATACAAATAATTACTCTTATCCAGCACTCTGAGAAGTTAGATACATATAAATACATTATTATTTTTAATTTAATCTTGATAAATTCGTTCGTTTCATAATTACATGAATTGACATGATAGTTGCTATAATTTATCAATAAGTGGTATTTAATATAAATTTAATGATGTTAAGGTGAATATTTGATAAAGGCATAATCATAATTGTAGTAAGTAGAATATTATGTAACAATCGCGACTACCTACCTTTTTCTAATTAATTAATAGGAAACAAATTGCAACATTACCAATATTTTTTATAAATAAAATATAATACATATAAAATTTGTGTAAATTGGTTTAAACAAACAAGTCATATACTACTAAACTTAGGGTGCTAAAAACTTATAGATGTTTATAATATCAAAATTACACTGACTAGTTTAATGTGAATTTCTTAATGTTCTCCTTAAAATCAATGTTATAGTGTTATACAATATTACAATATGTATGCTATATAAGTACACCTATTTTTATTACTATATTATTTTTAATATAAAATAGTTTTTGATAATATTACAAAATTTAAATGTATAACATAGGTTATAGGTAATAATATCAACACCAATTTTTACGTCATTTCTATACGGTAATTTCGTCAAATGGACCATACCTACGACATTTCGACGTATTTATATAAATATAAAGTATTTAAATGTATAATACAATTTTCCTTTTAGTAATATTGTTATTTTCTTAATCCAATTTTATGTATTTATATTCATTAGGTAAAAAGTATCAAACTGTAATCTTAAACAATATATAGTTTTCTAATTTCGCGTTTATCTTTATTTCGTTATATGCCGTTCATCTTTATCGTATGGCATATACTTCTATATATATATTATATATATTATAACAATAACTATACTAAACCCATAAAATATATACTTACATTTTATACTATAATATGTACATTACAAATATTAATTTATTCCTAAAAAATAATCCTTCAAATAGTAGGTAATTTAAATACGCTAATAATTAACAAAGCATTAAACATTTAAAAGGCATTACACATAACTTAAAATTATATAAATAAAATGTGCATTCCTTATTATTTTAATATTATAACATTTTATATTATTCAAAAATAAATATTTTTTACTCTTATAAATACAATTTTAATATTTAGTACAAATTCTATAACTCGAATCAACCTGCGTCAAATTTATACGCGTCGAAATGTCATATAAGCGTCCAATTATTGTGCGTCGAAAAGACTGCATCCATTTGTCGCGCGTCATAATATCCATATTTCAGTGAACCCCAATACAAATTGTATAGTCTGAAATAGTATTGGTGTGTAATGCGGATTTAAGTAGTATATAATTAGTATATATAGTTAATACAAATAAGTATATTATACAAAAATTCAGATTCAGTTATTAATTGTTTAACAAATAATATGCAATTGTTTGAATTAGAAATATATATATATATATAATCTATGATAATAAAAATAATGTTATGATAATATAATTATATTTCATAAAATATTCTAGATAATTAATCCCAATTATTATAATATGGAATAGGACTATAAGACTATAATATATTATATCAGCCCCCCACGTTTTTATATAATTAATATATATGTACAATAAAAATGTATAGTACATTAGTACAAATAATAATTAGAAAAAAAAATTGAAACTGGGTATTATGACATTATTATGCATAATATATACGTAACAACATATGCAAACATACGTAGGTATCAATAAACGTCATCAATGTTGTACACTAAGTTAAGTTAACCCAACATATTGATTTTTGATTCATAATTTCAATAAATTTATTACATTTTTATAAATATAAATTACAACAATATATTACTGTCATAGATTTACGCAGTTAGGTGACAGCCTATTATTATTTCTTTACGGCCCACAGATAATTTTTTAACTTACATCTTATTATAAATATATACAATAAACATGCTTAAGTTAATAACAACATATTCTTGATTGTCTTTATATAATATGCTACCTATATTTTATTTTGATTAACTTGCTAATTAAATACATTTTTTGGATAACCAACTTTGGTATTTTATATTAACACATTATATGGTATCCTAGCTTGGACACGTTCTGCCTTTTCAAATCTACCCGAACTGTTCAATGGCAGCAAGAACATGCTGCCCCTGTGTGCACGACTATGTAAAATCTATATATTAAGTATATAATCATTGATCATTGCTATTTTAGATTCGTATTATAATATAAATATATAATACGATTTAGAGTTATTTATAAAGAAGATAAAACAAACTTAAAAATGAGTAAATTAAATAATATAAAATAACACATTATTTATACATTATAATTTATACTTATAATTAACTATATAATTGTTTTAATATATATTTATATTATATAATATGTTTGATTATATAAATATATATTATCATTTTTCTTAATAGTTAAATGATGCAAAATAAATTTTAATCTTAAAGATCTACTCTAAGTATAATTAAGTATTAGAGAAAATACATAAATTGTATTTATAGTAGGTAATGGTTAACGACTATATCATATAATAATTAAATATTATTTAATTAAAAAAATACATATTTTATATTATTATTTGTATTTTTTACTATTTGAATGATCCCTATACATACTAGAATATAATATATTAAAATCATTTATGTAAAATATATTGCCTATAACTTATATGTCAGGCGTTATTATTTTGTTTTATTCCTAATTTAGTTCATTATACCAAAGCATAATATATAAAATATCGATTATCATATATTATTCTTTAGTCTTTATTTGTGATGAAAAATCAATTAACATTAAGATTTATGACAGTGATACAAAAACAAAAATTAAAAAGATTAATACTGAAATTGGTTTAAAATTTTAAATGTATATTAATTTAAAATATATAAGTAGTATAAAAATAAAACAAAACCCATAAAATAATTTCCATAAATTTTAAATTATTTTGATGTATTTTTATTTAATAGAGTTAAATTAAATTTTTAGTTGAATTTTAGATTCATAAGTGCATAAAAACATATAATATTTTAAAAATACTTTTTAATCATTTTAATTATTAAATAACAAACATTTAAATATAAATCATTTAAAAAATGTATTTATTTTTTGTTATTGTCGACAATTACTTTTATAATTCATAATCAGTAAAACTGATACACATTTTGTCAGTGGAATATTATGATTGCTGTTTAATTGTCGGCTATAGCTGACTTTTGGTGGTAACTGTTGAGACAGCTGTATGTATTTTTCTCGGTTATTACAAAACGTTATAGTATTTCAGTAAAAAAAAATGATTGATACCTATAAAATATAAATTACAATTGAGAAACTTATATTAAATAAAATTAATTGTATTAGCCAAGTCTATTAAAGCATTTTGGTATTCATATGAAGCGCTACGTAAAAGTTTACAAAAATAACTTTGAATGTTAATGGTTTTAATAAAAATACTAGAATTTCTCTTGGTCTAAACAAAAAAAAAACACATTTTTTAACATTTTATTGTGTCATTGTTATTTATGAAGGAAACACTTAATATACAAACTCAAAACTCTTACTGAAACGCATGCAAAATAATTTATGTATAATTGATAGGTACTTCTAATTTAGTCAATGTAACAATAAAAAGTTTAGAAGATATTTATAATTATAAGGCAGTTATGGACAACTCAATTTTAAGTATAATAATATTTACTATTACTCTTGGAATTAATCCTGAATCTGATTTTAAACAATAACATCAGCAGAAAAAACCTCCTGAATGATTGTACCCAAATTTATACCATCCACACTTTTTACCGTAAAGAATTTAAATGTGTCAACATTGGTTGGTTAATCAAAAAAACAATATTAAAAACAGTATTGATGTATTTATGATTTTACTTCAAATATTTGCATAACCTTTTAAAAAGTAAAATATAACAATAGATTTAATTTTATAAGACTATGTCGTTAAGTCCTCCAAATACTTATGAAACAAAGTGTAAAGACATAGATGTCTATTTTCAAATAAAAATGTAAATATTAATAGAAATATGTCAAGATAATGATTTAAACACATTTGACGTTTTAATAAATAAATCAGAAAAAAATGAAACGCATTTTACCATTAGCTAACAATATTATTTTGCAGATTGGCTCTAAAGTCTAACATCACCAATCACTGTAGGTCTAAAGCAACAAATGAAATAACTTTCAGTAAACTACGATTAATCAAGAATTATTTAAGATTATGTATTGGTAATGGAAGGTTAAATGGTTTTTAGTACTGAAAAAGATATATCTAGTCAATAATTTGAATAAAAAATATTAATTTAATTATAAAATATTCATATATTGGTATATATGCGATATTGAAATGGTGCTATTTATTTTTTATTACTGCGTTTTATGTACATATGTTATAAACTACATGTACTAATTTATGTCCAAAAAAATTACTTTTCAAATATATTTAAGTATGTATGCTTGATAATAAAGTTGGAATTTTCGTAATGTTTAACAAACGCCTTTTAATGCTATCGGGACGACCCTGGCCATATTTAGCACAAGTACCCGCCGTAAGCCTAAACTATCCTAATACACTGTCGATACAAGATACATTTTAATTTGTTTTAATTTGCCCGGACCTGAGTATATAATATTATAAATAAAAATACTTAGATCATGAACGTTAAATTATTCCGGAAGAAAACACATTCAGGTTTTAAATTATGACGCAAAATTAACACATTATGTACACATATCTAGCCATGTAAATGTAGGTTTAGATACCTGTGAAATATGTTAGGTAAAACATAATAACAATACGAATACCAATTAAAACCTAGGCTACAACTAGACTTCCACGTACTGCCGGACTTTTATACAAAAGCGATAAATCTTTTGTAATATATTTTCATAAAATACGTTTTTTTCTGAGTTTCCTCAAAAAAATTAAAAATTGAATTTTGTCCATTAATCGGTAATGCATAAATGATTATTATATATATTATATTAAATGAACCTCAAGATTTGTTTTTTTTCGAACTTTCAACAAGTAGTTTTTAGTTTTTTGTCGTTATGATGAGAAGATCGTTATGCGGGTTACATAATATTTATAATAATATTAATCTATTCACCGTATGTCTACCGCTATTGTAATATAATCGTCTGACCTATTTGCTTTGAGTATTGTTGACAATACTCCATCGCGATGGGACAAGAAGGGATGTGGCAACTCTCTACGAATGCGCCCTCGCGGTAGGACGCGCGTACCCAATAATTGCACATACACACAAATACATAATTACAAACACGGTATTATAGTAGTCACACACGATGGAATTTATGCGTCGTAATAATAACGAACACAACAATAATGTTATTTATCTGGTGCCAGTTTTACGCGTCACGCATACGCGATGAGTCACGATCGGCACACGCGACGCGCTGACGGACGGACAAACCGGAGGAGGACCCACGTTTACCTGGCGGAGCAACCTCATTGCGGCGCGGTGGTGGGCACAGCGGCGCGACGGTATGTCGTCCCCGTCGCGAGTGACCGCCGCGGCGTCCGTGTATCCGTCATATGCACGCCGTCACAGTGACAGAACGAACGCGACGCCGGTCGTACACACGCTGCCGCGCCACAACAGTACGATGTTCGCCGACGCGCTTCTGCTACAGGTAGTCGTCTATTGCTCGGTGCTCGTGGCCGCCGCCGCCAATCCCGGATCGAATTCTCGGATACGGTTCCACGGTGTCGCCAACGAAGATGTCGGCGTGAACACGCAACCGCAGTACCGCACCACGAACGACGCCGGAGGCGGCAGTAGATCCTGCTGCGGGTCGTCCACCGTCTCAACGACGGCTATGAGCGACGAGAGAAATCCGCGAGAAGTAAATCGAATTGATTTGTTTTTATTTCCTAATAATAAGTGGTAAAAAGACAAAACATTATAGATATACCGAAATAACGACAATATAATATAACGATGTCATGACGTACAGGCCCGAATCGGCCCGGCTAATTACCGAGTGGGCCGGTAAAAATATTCACAGTAGGAGCGTTAAAAATATTTGAAAACTTAATTATTAACATTATACTATTTCTCCACTAATTATTATATTGATTGCATTTCAAAATAAAATTTCCTAAACAGATTAAAAACAATTTAGTTGCGTTAAAAAGATAAAATTTAAAAAAGAAATCTTGGTGGGCTGAATTTACCCAATCCGGCCCTCATGATGTATTCTTATACACGTAACCATATATACTTAACGTTAGTTTATTATTGCTTATTACCTACCAATAGACCTTGTCCAATGTATATTATGCAAAACGCAATCGTACAATGAGTGGGATATTCTACTAATATTATAGTATTTTATACAATCACCAATAAAATAACTCACTATAAAGGTAGTACTTTGATATACTCGTATCCAGTATATCGATAAAATAATCGTGTATGAAATAATAATGACTATAATATAACAATGGATACAAACTTAATCGAAAACTGAAAGTTATGTCTTAAGTATGTCAATCTATTATGTCGTCTGCTTCTTCTGCAGTACCTTGTCAATAGACTACTATTAATTATTGAATAAATAATTAGTTATACCATTTGAAAATATATAGAAGCAATATTCTCCTGGAAAATAGAAATTGGGAAAGTAACAGTAGAAACACAAATTTATGCAGATATAAATATTAAATATGCATTTATAAAATAATATATACACTAATCATATTAAAAATTATAAGTATAACATTCAATTCTATACTTCTAATTTAGTTATTTCTATAAGCCAAATAAATACACAAGTACCAATGTATAAAATATAGATACTTTTTATAAATACATTATTTATCGTAATTACGGTTTACACTTGTATATTATTCATTTCATACAATACATAATATGCTATGCAATTCACATTTCGTGAAAATACTAAATAAGTATCTCTCTTAAAATATATTATAATAATAACAATATGATAAATAAATTATATTATATTATTGATTATAAAACTAGAAATACGGCTACAGTCTAATTGTTGATTCCAATTTGCTTATTTTTACTTTTAAACTTTAGGTGTCCTAACACCAAGTACTCTTTAACCTGTCTTTTTTGACATGTTTACCTTTCATTGACCAATTCAAATAATGTATAGTTTATGTATTAATTTACCAATAATCAATTAATAATTTAAACTTTATTACTTATCATTATATTGCCATACACAACCAAATGTTTATGCCTTAACTATGGTTATTATTATTATTATGCTATTATATTATCATAAAATCAAATTTTAATTAATATAGAATAATAATCATAGGTAATTACATTTTCCTATAAATTATAATTTATCAAATAAATTTAGTTACAATTATAACAAATTATTTCATATATACTCTCGAATGCAATTAAAAATGAACACGATTCAACAATATAAATATATGTGTTATCCATTTATTAATCAACTTAATGATTATCATACATTTTCAATAAAATCATTAAAATCTTGATTATTTTACTGTTTTTTGTTGTTTTTTTTTACTATACTTCAATATAAACTGTTGTTTAAAACATAAAAGATAAAAATATATCCTGAATATATATAATTTTTGGAAGAAATCATAAAGATTTTCCCTTCTCCATTTTATAATATGTACCTAACAGTTATTAATATTTTTTGTTTTAAACCCAGTTGAACCCCCTTCTATATAAATACGCCACTGTACATTACCAATTGATTGTGTATTAATGTACAGAAAATTTCGTAAAAGTATAAATGTAATTTATACATTTTACATATTTGTTATAAATTAGTTTTAAATATTTATGCGAAAACACAATATTTCGTTGTATATAATATCAGAATTATTTTAACTTACTAATTATTATGCATTGTAGAATCGTAATTTTTGCAAAAATAGGAATTTCCATAAAATTACCATATGTTTAAAAGTTGTTCCTACAAAACTCGTTTTCCCTCGATGTATTATATTATATTACATATCTACCTAGATAATTTGCTAATTGCACTAATTATACTAATTATACTAAGTTTTGAATTTGATTGAAATTTATATTCTTTGTATTTATAGAGAAATAAAATAGATATAATATATTATCAATTTTTTTTTTACAATGATCAGATACGCAGGACATTATAAAATCAATTTGAGAACATTAAATAATATTTAAATTCTAATGTAGTTAATATTTTATTTATTTGAAAATTGTAATTATACATATTCAGATTGATTACAAAAATAGTAGTAATTACATAAATAATGGAATATCATCTGCACCGTTTGTATAATATGAATTTTTGATCAATCTGTAATCTGTATTTATATAACTTAAGTAGGTAAACAACAAATTACGGCTTATAAAAACGAATTTACCAGATATGTATGTTTTTATGTAACTTCAATATTTTGTAAAAAATTGAAATATTAGGTATGTGAAAGTATAATTAATTATATTTTAGTTTTAATTTTAATTTTAGTATTTAATTATCAATTCTATGGCAATCAAAACTTTTTGTTTATCAGTGTTTATTTTTTTGACATTAAATCTAATTGGCACCCGAAATACATAATCATCAGTCACCTAATATTACTTAATCATATAATTCATACAAATATATTTTGTTGTTTAAACAATCAAATTATTATTCAAAGAAGACAAAAAGTCGTATAGATTCTATTTGTTTGAATTAAATATTTGCCCCACGTAACAAATACAATATCTGATTATCATTAGATTATCACCAATTGATTATTATTATATAGATACATGATCAAACTCGCTAGGTACTTAAATTAATATGTATATATACCTGTGTAGACATTATTATTCTATTTTAAGAACAATACTAAGGACATTCAGTAGTAAAATGTTGGACAGAAAGAGAATAATGATATCAGGTGATGATATATCAGTATATATATCTATTTGGTATATTTATTTATTTTTATATTACATTAATATTATTATCTATATAATTTGATGAAACTTATTAATTACCTAATGGTGACGTGACCAATAACCTTTAATGACACACCAATATTCAATATTATCTTGTATCCTTGAGAGTAATGATGAAAAAATGAATTTAAACCATATATTTGAGGTGAGCTATTTTGTTTTTCAGATATTAAATAAAAGCGATTAATCTAAAGTTTTAACTAAACCATATCATAGCAAACTCAAATCAATTTAATCAATTATTATTATTGTTATTATAAGGAAAACTAGTCTATTCTCGGATTAACCAAGTGCTATAACTTGATTCATAAGATATTCATAAATACAAACACTTTCTTTGTGATGCAATTCTGCGAAGTTATGTTGACATAATCGAGACATAATATAAATTTATTTCAAATTAACAAACATAGTGGGATAACGACTAACAAATTAAACATGAAATATTTGTAACGACTAACGGATTTTACGGTGTTTTTCCTTATCATTCACTAACATTTTTACTTTATGACTCACATAATACTTAGAAGAATTTATTTGTCAAGTAAGAGCTACCCCAAACAAACTATTTCAAAGTTTTAGCTCTTAGAATTTGTAAATAATGAATAAAAACGGATGTATACACTTATCATATTTTATTTAAATTATTAATTTATATATTATTTAAAAGGATAAATGGTATGGATATGAAGATTCAGGATATAAGCGTTTGGGATAATATTTTACGTAAAATATATAACTATATAAATAAACTACTCGTATTAAATTAAGACCTAGACTAATATTAATTAAAACATATTAAAACCAATGTATTAATAATTTAACAAATCTAACTATACAGAGTACCTATATGACAAAAAGTTAGTTTATTATATTCAATGGCACACACCTGCATGGTGGGGGGGGGGAGAGTTAAGGAGTTAAATCCCCAAAATGTTTTTTCTTTCATTCAATTTGTATTAAAACCCAGCATATGTTCATGCAACAAATCTAGAAGTGACGTAAAATTTACAATGTGCAAATACACTATTAAACTTTTTACCATATTAAGTACTACACATTCTACAAATTTCACCTCTTTATGAAATTATTATAAACACAACCCCTCCCCCCCCCCTCCGAAAAAAATCTTGTGTGCCCCACTGATTAAATTACTATATTTATAAATACTGTATTTTATTTATAATATTACTACATTCGTTGATCAATATCTACAATTCTACATAATATATTATATATTATTACATAAATTATTTTAAAAGACCATTAAAGTTGATCCAAACGAATATTCATGTAGTAAATAAATTGCAATATATTTTTAAATCGTATTATATTATTCTTCTAGTTTGATAATAAATTAAAATATACGATAATACATAACACATAATATAATAAGGTAATTTCCAGTAGTTAAACTATTAAATAAGTTTTAATCTTATCAGTAAAAAATTTCAAAAAATATCATTGGTGTTTCCAATAAAATCGAATTAATGCATTATTTATATTATGCCTAATATTACTAATATTACTTTAATATTAACATAGTTAAATCCACTTAAGAATTATAAAAATTTATTAACTCATTTTGTACTTAAAAATTGTAATTGAATATTAAATTTAACATACAATATTTTTTACTTAGACCTTGGCAGATTTAAAACAAAAATGTTATTAACTATTTTTACTTTGATCATAATGAAAACAATTATTTTTAATTTATTTCCTAAATATCTAAATGTAATAATTATAGAAGTTGTTTACACTTTACATTAGGTATTATTAAAAGTTACAATTTCAAAGTATAAATGTTTTAGGTATAGGTACTATTGTATGAAATATTTTTAATATGATATGTTATATAATTCCCAACATTACATTATTTTTATATTCAAATCGATTTATGATATTTAATAAACATTTTATCTTGTTAAGATGAAGAAATAGGAATTTTTCCTAATCAGTATCCAGCTAAAGCTTATATTTAAGTAAGGAATTTATACATCATATATTTGTACCTATTTAATATAGGACGAGTAAAAACTCAAATAATCATATTGCCCTTGCTGCATTCTCTTTGCAGGAAGAGGATTTTTGAGGTCATACGAATACTATACTAGATAGTTAGTTCACTATACAGATTTTATAACAGTATAATAATATAATTATATGGTGTGTGTAAATAAATGAACTTTAATAAGTGTTTTGTACACTCATTTAAATTCTAAAAACAAAATATTACTATTTCTTAATATTATTATTAAAACTTTTTTACCATAATATTTTCATTTCTGTTACCGACCACTGTAGGTATATTTAGGTACAGGTAATACTCATAATATGACGTAAGTATAATACACATACCACACAATAATACACAACACATTTTATTTACACATTTAACCTTGATGAAATTAAAGAATGCAAAAAAATGTTCAATGTTTTATTATTTAACGAGTTTTTTACTATTTAGGTTATTCTTATTCTCTATATTAATTATTGTTTCTTTTCATTAAATTATATTAACCAATTTATTGTTACGACAACAAAAAGTAATTCTATAAAATTGACTAGTTATATGTGTATATACGTCAGTTATTAATATAGGTACCTGCACAGTTGTCAGTTACTGTGTAACTTGAAAAATATTTGAATAAAACTATTCTATATATTGTTTTATCATATTTTATTTATATTTGAATACTATTCTGAATAATATTGTTTAGTATTTTTATTTTTATTATAATTTATTTCTTTATTTTTAATCTACATATAGGTACATATTTATAGTGTGTAAAAAATTTCAAATTGGTATAAAAATTAATTCTTTTTATTGTTGTATAATAATTATATAAACCTCATACCTAATTAAATGATTAAAAATTTAAATTTAAATATATTATAGTTTTTTGTACATTTATTTAAATAAATATGAAACTATTTATTATTTAATATTCTTTACAAGTCTATTATTAGTATTTCCTGCACATAATATATTAAAACTAATCATAAACTCGTGAACATATTATTACACTACAATATTATTAGTCATTAACATTCACATACCTACGAATATACACGTATATGTAAAATACTTTTACTTACTTTAAAAATATAATTTTGCATATATACATACCTATATATTAGCAATTAACATCTATAAAGCAAAAAAAAATATTTAAGTAGGTACTCTTAATTTGCACTAAATTTAATAATTATTGTACTTATTAAAATTTAATATTGAAATTATTGTATTTTATATTATATATATAAATATTATATTATTTAATATTAATGTTATACCTATTAAAAATAATTAATATAATAGTTAATTTATCCATTATAATTTTTAAATTATGCAATGTATGTATATACAAAATATTCATCTCTAATAGGTTTTATTTTTAAAAATTTCAGATTCCTTTAAATGTTATATTAGAACTGAACCAGGTGAGAAATGTTTCAGAACTGTTTACCAAATTTTTACCGGACGTAGATTTACATGTGGCTCAAAGACTTGTTGCTACGACAGGTTTCCAAAGTAAGTCAAAGAACTAATTAAATAAGGGAATTACGTAAAAATAATGTACTTATAATTAAGGATAAAACTATTAATGAATACAATTTAAAACTAAGCGATTTTTGGTATCTCTTAACGAGCTCTAAAAATGACTGTAGTTAAAAATTTAACAATATATTTTGTAATAAACAACATTAAGATCAGAGATAGCAATATAATATATATATATATATATTAATATACAGAGTAATCATAATTTTATGCTACAAAAATGGTGGAATTACAAACGTTTTAAATCCATTAATTTGTGTTGTACAAAATTATGATTATTCTGTATATAGGTATAGTTGAACCTATAATGCAGTCATTAAATTATTCTGGTTGCTTTGTTAAATTGTAATTAGTAAGTTATAAGAAGAAAGATAATAATAATATTATAACAGGTACTCTTTTGGTTATTCTACTATTTCAGTAGCGATATGTTTATATAATTTATTTATTTTCGTGTTTTATCATACATTTATACAATATAAACAGTCTATATAGTATATACTAACTATATAATTTAAAACTTTAACCACAATACATTATAACTGAAAATGTGAATACTTAAATATTTCAAACAGCAAATTACCATACATAATGCCAACAAAAATAATCATAATAATAATCCTTTGTTATTAATTATTTTTAATAAAATTGCTAATAATAACAATTTAATTATTCTTAATTATTATAATATTATGTAAACGACATTTTTTTTTCTGTTTTAGGTCGCACAGCACTGAATATAGAAAGAAGTATGTATATCCTACATTATTACAGGGTTTATGTTAAAAAATGGTGATGGACTGATGGATATACAGTTTTCAATTTTTTCTCAATTATTTTTATTCTTCTTTTCGTGTTGGTCCACGGTAGAATTTTAAATTCCTTTCTTCTCCCAGAAATCAGCAATTTAAATTGCACTGTCCTTTAATAATTATTTCTATAACACAATATTCTAATTACATTGTACCTATACGCAGGGCTTAAAGTGGGAAAAAATTCCAGAGGAGACTAATGTCTCCATATAGTTTTAAGCGTTCCCTTTAACAAATACACATTACAAAACGCTCTGGGGACATAAAATGATATACGGAACGCTTTTTAACCACCATTAGAGGTAGGGGGCTGAGTCCCTTTACGTCCCCCCCCCCAATTTAACCCCTGCCTATACGGTATTAAATTATGTGTACGGTGTACTTAATTATCAAACATAAAATAATAATTTATTAAATTACATTATAGAAGCAGCATTAATACCTAAACCGGCAGGTTGTTCCGTTGAAATTCAAACGATCAGCTTAAAAGATACGGATGATCCTAGTCTATATTATTATCCACCGTGCACCAGAGTGAACCGGTGCGGGGGTTGCTGTGCTCACGACTTGTTAGCGTGTCAGCCGACCAAAACCGAAACGCTTAATTTCGAAGTATGTTATTACAAATTGATACAAAATATTATGTACCATTAAGACAATTGTTTTCTATACAATATTATCACGATGTATATATATATATATATATTATAGGTAATGGTCTCACAGTATAATGCAGCGGGAAAATTAGAGTTTTTAGGTAGAAAAGCAGTATCAATAGTCCAACATTCGAAATGCAAATGCGATTGCGTCGTTCGTCAAGAAGTGCGTTCTTTTTAATATAAATTGTATAATTATAGTTATTTTAAATCGTTTATATAATATTATGTTCGCTTGCAGGATTGTAGCCCGATGCAAACGTATTATCCAGATGAATGCCGTTGCATGTGTAGCAACGAGGAAGACCGCGATAAATGCAACGAAGAACATAGCTTAAAACTATGGAATTCTGGATTATGCACGTGTCAATGTCGAGAAATTCAGGAATGCACTTCAGGATTTGGATTCGATTATAACACTTGCAGGTAATTTCAAATTTACTAAAAATGTAATATTTATAAATATGTCTTTAAATTTTGACTATACCTAATTCTATAATAAAATATATAATTATATTAATTATATAAAATTATGTTACGCGAATATGCAATACACATTATATATGATTATGTTGTTTAAATTTAAATATTTACTAATTATTACAGATGTGAAGCTTTAAGGATAAAAACAAAAAACACTGGGTATGAATTTAACAAAAACATGTATTCATTAGGACAACCGTGATGAGCTCTTATTACATCCATAAAGGGAACAATTATTATTGTATACGCTTTTAATAGCGCTATTTGTTAGAATAATATAACAGAACTCTATATTTTTCTATTATATTTTGTATTTAATTATTTAATTTACACTGAAAATATGTTTATGTTTCATGTAGGTATGTATATATAGACTATTGTACCTATATACCTAATCTCAAAAATTATTATATTATTTTATTTATTTATTTTTTTTTTGTAATTTATTATATATTATAGTATAAAATACAATTCCTATATAATATTATGTTGTTCAATAATTTAATATATTTTTTTTTTGTTTAAATAAAAAATAAGATTTTGTTATAATATTGTATTTTTTCTATTATCTACCTGTTAATTTTAATGCGTTAGAGTGTTAGACGCTAAAAATATATTACAAAACATCACGAGCTCCTGTGACAAAATACTGCCTATATATTTGTTTATATTTATTTCTGATAAAATTGATTATTAAATATTATTTAATAATAACTAATTGTTAGATATTAATTATTATTTATATGAACTACCAAATCATTACGACATAAAAATCAAACAAATTTAAAGTACCTTCTACGTGTTAATGTGTTGTTATAACGGTAAGGAGTAGATAAGTAGATTATATACCTACACGCAAATAAAAAAAAATATTAGACACTTGAAAATTTTTTATCTTGGGCTTTAGTTATAATACTCTTAATCTATTTAAGATTATTTTACACTAAAAACTATATACCTACCTAACCTAATATATATAGATATATTATACAGTATAAATACCTACTTGTTACATTCAATATTATTTCTACAATAAAATTCAACATGTACAATACCTTTATAATTTATTGGCTATTACTCGTGGTCATAACCGTCAATAGTTTCGACAGTAATTATCGGTTTAAGATTTTTCCAAATGAACATACCAAGCACATTAATAAGCATGAGTTTAAACAACCTTGTGGGCAAACTAACAAATCCAATGGTCATCAAATTAAAAATTATCCAAAAGTAATTATTTATGAAATTTATTTTCTTTTATGTACAAAATTAATAAGTTACATCTTATATGATATAATATATTTATATCTGTAAAATATATTTATTTATCGACGAGTCTACGATCTATACCTATATAGGTTAAGCTATACGCATATACCGATGTACAAATAAAAGATATATTATTTTAGTTTGTAATATTCATTTTAATTTTAATTATTACCTATTTATAATTTATATTTATAGCTTAAAGTCTATAGGTATAGGTAATATATAGGTATAATGGTTAAATGGTATATTGTATAAATGTATACACAATATATAATAGGTAGGTTGTAGATAACTATAATATTATTTATTTATTAATTAATAATTATAATAGATCAACATTATGCACTAAAATTAACATTAAAAATTAAAAAAATAAAGATTTTTTGAAGTAGTTATCTATTAAATATTATAAACTAATTTACAATATTATTATTCTTAAATTTTTAAAAAAAAACCGAATAAAGTAAAGTTACAAAAAAAACAATATTTGACAATTAATCAATATAGCTACCGGTACAATTACCATACCTATATAAATAGTATAAAATTAAAAATATACTAATTATGTACTAATAAAATCATCCTTGTGGCTTGTAAACTGCTTCACAGACAGTCCAGACCTTCTATAGTTTAATGTCTAAATGTTCAAATACTCTCTATTTTGTCTCAAACAGTCTATTAAATGTTTATATTTTATGTGATTGTTTAATTGATTGTGATTTCTTTAGAGGGCTAAAATATATACTTTTCGTACTGTACACTATAAGCGGATATGAGGGGGCTAAGCCCCAACATTTTCTATTAGCTACCATAAAAATTGTTTGTGTTTTACATATATTTAATATATCCTTCATGGCTTAAATTTAACTTAAAAGTATTTGCCCCTAAAATTTTAATGATTACCCGTCTATGCTGCACACATAATATTATATAAGCACTTTACACATTTTTTAATTTTGTACTGCACTTAACGTGTCTCATTCACAACCATATGTACAATTTGGTTCGTGCTTGGGGGTGTTATACACTCTCAAATTTTATATTAGCACTTCCAAAATTCTTTCGTTATATTTATATGTTTTTCATTATTAAAATATAAATTATGATTGATATAAGTACTTACCTATATTTAATCGTCCATCATTAAAAGTTTTAAGAAAAAACAAGCACCCCCAAGGCTCCAAAATTGTGCCTATCACGACGTGTATCATACTGCACACGATTTTAGTCACTACTCAAGAGAATATTTCTAATTACAAAATCATGGGTACCTATAGGCCTATACCATATTATGGTACCCATTGACCATTATTGCAATAAACTGATATACTACATTCTTTTTATAGATACGTACATACATCTACTCACAGTCTCAAGCAATTCGTATAAGAAAAATAAACATTTATATATTTGTTAGGTTTTTTGTGTTAACACACCTATCTATATATTTAAAATAGTATGTAACTTAGTGCGTTTGGTGACTTATAAGGCTGTACTTGGCATACTACGATATAGTATTGCGATTTCTTATTATCAACCCCAATTTTTTTTATAAAAATTTGAACTACCTATCTATTGTGGCTACAATAAAATTATACAAAAACGTGGAGGTTGATGTATGTCTCATCCCAGTGGCGTAATTGCTGGGTGGCCACCGCGGGCAAGGCCGTATCTGAGGGGGGTCCAAGGGGTCCGGACCCCCCCCCCCCAAAATTTCTTCAGTATTTTACGAATGTTTAAAAGAACTTATTATAAGTCTTATTTTTAACCACATTTTAAAACCTAAATTCAGTAAAATTACAATAAACATATTATGAACCCCCCAAAAAATTATTTCTGGATACGGCCTTGAGCGGAGGCACTTAATTTTATCGTGAAGGGGCAAAAGTATCATTTTGCCTCCCAGATAAGTCAACAATTTATTACTAACAAATTAAAAATGTGTTTAAATATTGTTGACAGTGATTTTTTAAACTTATTATTATTAACACTTATTAGTTATTATCATTATTAGTATTATTTTAGTATTAGCACTTATTATTATTAACTAAAATAAAATAAAAGTAATTCCCATAAGGCTTGAGCCTTGTATAGTAGTGTAAAAACAAAAAAATTAGGTATATGTAAAAGAAAAATGTATTTTACACCCCCCTCCCGTTTACAATTTTAGTGAGTACATTATTTTGCCCCCTCTATTTTTTTACCTAGTTACGCCATTGCCTCATCCAATATTATTATAATTAAAATGAATTTATCAAAAATTATTTTGTAATATATGACCAAATGATAACAATATTTTTGTTACACCTTATACTTACATTAAATAAAGATTATTTCGCATTTTTTCTTATTCAAAAAAAAAAAATTGTGTATTCTTTGTTGAGAAATTAATAACTGAATCTAAATGTATGTATACTTACACTTATTTGCAAGTCACACACTAATAATCTACTTAAATTTATAGTGTATCTATACTTAGGTACATAGAGACATAACTTGGTATGTAGGAGAAACATCCAAAATCGATTTTCCTACTATTTTTATTTTAATAAATAAATTAATCTATGTTTTGATTATTCAGATCGATTGGAATTTCCTATATCTAAGATTTTTGTAACATGAATTTCTGATCACTCTGTATAAAACCATCATATAGGTATAATATAAAATACTTACTTTAATATATTTATGTCTTATGTAGTATATGAATCATAAAATATTTTTAGTTAAGTCCTATAAATTATAATATTATATAGGTACCTATATATAATAAAGTTGAGGTAAGTAAATCGTATTATTATAAAAATACATTTTTTATTTTTTTATTAGGGAAGTTTTGTTATTAAAGGAAATAGAATAGGTAGGAGCCTATTTATTTAATCAGGTATCTTAAAAACTACAAATAATAATTAATTATTAAAATATATTGAAACACGTTTATATATATTTAAAAATAAAAAACTATTATAATACCTACTTAGACACCTTTGTCAATAACTAGGTACACCAACTTGAAATTTAAATTATTAAAAAATTCAGTGAACAAGTGAATTGTAATTTGTAAGTAGGTATTCCTATTCTATATAGTGAAATGATAGCTAATGAACTACCTATTTTTCAATTTGATGTATAACTAAAAACATAGGCATATAGGTATATAGACTTTAGTGGCTGGAGGGTAGACTGTATACATCAACGTTTTTCATACTAAGAAAAATAAATACAGTATTCATCATTCACATAATTACTAGTTATTATTATTTACCATGGTGAAAAATTTTACCGGGAGAAATTACCGACCCTGTCCTATCCCTGTAAACAAGCCTATGGATTATGAATGAGAATTTATAATTCAAAGTTCTTTAAAATATTTTGATTAAAAAAAAAACACTTTATTAATATTAAGTCAATTAGGTACCTTCTTTAATCAATTTATAAAAGATAATTAAAAATAAAGTTATTTTATCATTAAATACTTCTGTAATATGTATTATGTAACAGTTTCTTAAATACGTATTAATTATCTTGACTTATTTTAGATTCCATTGAGCATTATAATGGAACTAAATGAGGTAACAAGTATTGACGAACTTTTATGGAAATTTATACCACTTACCAATGTTTACAATGCTTTAAAGAATAAAACTACAAATGATAATCAGAGTAAGAAGATATCTGTTTGATTTGTATATATGAAGATATGAATACATTTTTTTTGTTTTCAACATTTTAAACATTAGAGATCGATTTGTTTGATGTTCAATAATAAAATTATTTTGTACTGTAGACTATATTATGCTACCTCTGATAACTCAATATTTTGTGTCTATAATTTAATAGGATCAATTTATAATATGTCATATAACTGATTTATGTTGAAAATAAAAATATGACAAAATCAACAACAAAATATGTTTATTATTTATTCAATATCTACAGATTCAACTATTGTTCCAAAAGCAGCAACTTGTACAACAGAAAATCGTACTATTAGTCTAAGAGATGATGATAACCCAAGTCTATATTATTCGCCATCTTGTACGCGAGTCAAAAGATGCGGTGGATGTTGTGGTAGCAATTTAGTTTCTTGTCAACCAACTGAAATTGAAACACTCAATTTTGAAGCAAGTTCTTTTTAATATAAAATAAATACTTTTTTAAAACTATATGTTTTGTTATATAGGTAACAGTTCTACAATATAATGAAACATTCACTTTAAAAGAAAAGAAAATTGTTACTGTAGAGCAACATGTGAAATGCAAATGTGATTGTATCGTTAAAGAAGAAGTATGTATATCACAAAAAGTTATAAATAAATAACTAATACCTTTTTCTGAATAGGATTGTAAGCCCTTACAAGTATATAATGACAAAGAATGCAGTTGTGTTTGTAATAATTTTGATGATCAAAGCATGTGTGAAGAAGAACAAGGAACAAGAATATGGGATTCAGAAACATGTTCATGTCTGTGTATTGAAGAAGTAGAATGCACAACAGGATTCAAATTTGATTACAATACATGCAAGTGAGTGGCATTAAATGTGTTAAAAGTGTACATATTACACCTACCTGCTACTAACGCTATAAATGTCATATTTATTAAAAAAGTATTTTTAGTAATAAGTGAGTAATTAGAAAATACTTAATATTTATGAATAAAAAATAAAAAAAACACAAGTGGTGTCTTACAATGTGAAATCACATTATCAAATCTTTTTTGTTTCAAAAATATTATTAAAGTAAGCTATTAAGTTATAACTAGAAAGCAGTTGTTTATGCTTTATTAAAATAAAAAATATGCACTAAGTATATTATAAAATATACTTCTATCAATTCAAAATAATATGTATAAAAAAGTCTATCAAAAATTTAAAGGTAATTAATTAATTCAAACTTCATAATTTTTTTTTCTAGATAATTATATTATATATAAATATATATAGATTATCTTTATTCTAAAATTTTGAAAAATTACCAAATAAATAGTCTACAAAAAAACTGCAAATATGATAAACTGAAAAAATTTGAAAATAAAATTAATAAATAATTTTAATTCTGTAACTTATGAAATAAATATTTTTAATCTTGTACTAATTTATAAATAATAAAAAAATAATATGAAAAATGCATAAACATCCACTCCTTAAGTTATATATAATTTTATATTTCAATACACTATTTATCTATTTACTAGTATTATAATTAACAATCTAAAATTTAAGTTTTCAAATTTTAAAGATATTGAATGGTGTTTCACTAAATTTTTTGACGTGTTTAATAACATACCCATGTTAAATTATTATTAGACATTAATAACTTCAAACAATTGCATAATTTTTAGATAGTATAATATAATTATAGAAACTAATTACTTAAGTTGTTTGCACATGGAGCTACTGTTTTGCGACTAAAGATGCAAACTAATTGAGCTTGCAACTGTTTTGACTTTGGCAGCGTATAGTTGTAGGTATTCATACACGAGGCAATCAAAATGAAATTAGTTTGAAATCAGTTTTCCGTGGTCACAGTTGCATTGAAATTTTTGTATGGTAAGTTTACATTTTAGTTTCAAACTCAACTGGTTTGCAACTTTGATCGCAAAACAATTGTTTACACCATGTGCCCTCGGCTTTTGAAATGAACTTGTCCTCAGTAAGTCTTGATTTCATATTATATACCAAGTTATCATAACTTTTAAACTAACAATAAATGTATATAAATAAACTAAACTAAAATAAATAAATTTTAATTAAAAAATAATATTGGTACTTGTATTTTATTTCACAGGTGTGAACCATCAGAAGACCCTTAAAAATCCATACATATTGTCATTTATCGAAAACAGAAGTAATTACTCTTGAAAATGATGCCCATAAAGTTACATTGAAATAATTATAAATTACTATGTATAACTAATAAATAATAAAAAAAATTTTGGTTTTATAATATATAACTAATTAAGCTTTATATTTAGAAAATACACAATCTTGAATTTATACATATTTCTAAGGTATTAATACACACGGGTGTTTCTAACCATTACTAAAAAATAGTCAGATATAAATGTATTATTTAATTATTAATCAGTTTTATGGATTAGACCTTTAAATACTTTTAAAAAAATAACACTAATATAAAAATAAAACAAATTTATGGGTTTCTGTCAATATTCTACTTCACTCTACATGTATAAATGCATTGTTATTTATTGCTGTTAAATAGTATGGAAATTTTAAATTGATAATCATTGATCAGTTAGGGATATTTTTATTGATGTTATTTACTTATTTTAATTATATTTTCAATTAGAATTTGGAACATTTCATTAACAGTATAAATTGTGATTTCTAGAAATAAAACTTAAATACTGTAAATATGAATATATAATTATTCATTAAAATAATATGATTAGATTCAATAATATTACATTAAATAAAAAAAAAAATTTTTAAACCAATTGATCGAAATTGAACACAATATAATATATACAAAAAAACTTGAAATTCATCAAAATGAATGATATTCAGACATCAATAACTATTTGTTAACATAAAAATATTAATTATTTATTTTACACTAAGATTTTTATTATAATATTGGTGAATTGAAGTTAAAAAAATACTTATATTTTCATATGGCACTATACCCATTTTATACATAGACTGTTAGTCCAACACATTCAAATAACATGTAGATACCTACATTTACCACCACACAATTATAAGTCTTATAAGTAATCCTAATTTATAATTATATTTAAATTATAAATTTATTTATATTTATGCAAGACATATTTTAAGCAATAGGACAATAACCCCCATCTCTTGGGTTAATATTTTACCGATTTTATTGAAATAGATAATAATGATAACAATCAGACGCTGTATTGTTATATTACTGATTATTAATAGGTGCCTATTAACTATGGTTAAAATTAAATTTTACAAATACTTTTAAGTAAATTAGAACTTCAGAAAATTTGCCCCTTCATTGAATAATCTATAGATCCAGCCACCAATGTGAGATAAATGAAGACGAAAAATGTTGCACTAACAAACTCTTCGTTTTTTTTATCAATCATTTAATGTAAATAAAAACACAAGTTAAACATTTAAATTAAAAAGATTTGGTGTTTATTAGTCTACGCAAAATTCTTTTTCTTCAAAATCTCTAACAAAGTGTCCAATTCTTGTGTATCATCTCCGAAATGTTTGACGACAACACATGAACATCCTACCACTTTCCTTGCTTGTCCGTTGTTGTCATATTTACAAAGACCACTCCATTCACCCAAAGTTTTGTTACTGTCAACTTCAATCAGAGGGATACTGCTTTCGGCGCACAGTCCAGTCACTAATTTCTTGTACATCGCTTCTTCGCAGTTGTTGGCTAACACGCACAAAACTCCTATTCATAAAATTTTATACAATTATAATAACTTTTAATAAATTATATCAAACTGCTAGTGAGACATGTACCAAGTTTCTTCTCTAAAGCTTTGGCTCCTTCATGAATTCCGTGCAATAGACTGCCATTTACTTGAGCATTCTTCAACACTTCTTTCAAAAGATTGTACATGTCTCCGTGTTCACTAGCTTCAACGGGTTCTTCAACGTCAGACATTTTGTATATGTTAACAAAACAATCGAGTTTTTAAAAATTAGCAATTAATTGCTTAACCGATTGAATTGAATCAAATCGAAATTATATTTCTGAGAGAAATATTTCAAAAACGAACACGTTTTCGAGAACGAAAAGAAGAGAAATTGGAATACCGAAATGATATAGTTGAGGTTAAGTTGTTTGCAATCTGTTTATTAAATGAACCAGTGTAGGTAACTTGTTAACTATACGATACTTTCATTGCTCTAGTGTTGTTATCATCATAATTTCTAATTATCATTTCAGTGATAATCGTATGATAACAGGTTGGTATCTATAAACCTTGAATAACTGATAGAATTAATGGTGATTAATATATTTTTACAATCCATGCAAAACAAATAAATGAAAACCTTTAAATAAACATTTATTTAAACAATAAATTCCTAAATTATTGTCATTTTATTACTGTAATTTGTAATGTTAACTTTGCCAAACTTTATGTTATAAATTAATACGTGTCTGTGTTGTGTAACAAGTTTTGAATAATGAATTCGACTACTAAAGTTAATGATGAAAGACGGAAAAGGGTAAATTATGCAATAAAACAAGACTTTCATTAAGCATTAAACTTCCTATATAATATTATTATCTTACCAATTTAAATACTTTCGACGATTGAGTATTGATTATAGAGTAAAGCAAATTATAATAGTTGATAATATGTGATGTACTTGTTACCTATAATTAATTTTTTTATACTTATTTACTTTATTGAAATATAAATAAAAGTTACTTGATATTTTACTGAAATTAAAATACTCAATGGGTAAAGTATACTAACAATAGAACAATTAAACAAATCAAAATGTAATCATTTTAACAATTTGATATACTTAAGTTTCACATAATATGTAACAGTATTCAGTAGTTTAGTTCATCTAATTATATTCATTTAACATTTTAAATTCTATAACTATATGAATATTTAATGGAAAAATCTTACACATTTAAATTCCAGAATACAAAATCATCATATGCCAAAGATTTTTTATACAGAGTATCGCTTGACATAAGTTCCTTTATACATCTAAATTCTAAAAGTTATTAAATTATTTATTAATAATGATAATAAATTAATATTCAGAATAAGAATTATTTATTTATATGACAAAAACAAGTACCAAATATTTTGAAAACTTGCAAAATTATTTAAGAAATATTCACAACATTTTTCTTCAAAAACAATTGAAAACGAACAACAGATAATAAAATAGAGAAAATACCATACTGCATACACAGTTATGTCATATAATATTCCCTTATTTATTTTATATTGGTATATATATATATATTATTGTGGTTATTAATAAACAATAATAAAATCAATAATCATTTTACATTATGCTTAATTTTACACATTTAAAGTCTAAAATAAATAATATTCCAATGCAATAAACAATTATATATTTATATACAATTAGTGAATTAGCATATTCATAGTTCGTACCTACTTATTAATGACATTTAAGTTATAGGTACCTAATACTGATAATATCACATTTAAACTGCATCTGAACATCTCCAATTAAATATATTAACTTATCTATAAATGAATATATAATGTATAGCAATAAAATATAAAATTTGAACAATATTAGCTATTTCTTCAGTGTCCAAGAATAAGTATAATTCAACTAAACTAATAAATTTAATTTGTAATAATTTATAATAATACTATAACACTAATAATTACAGGTGTATATTGGAGATTTGCCTAACGATTTTTTACGCCTAAATGTGGTTTCATTAGATAACTCGGCAAGTAGATTGCAACAAGAAGCTTCTGACCAACAAGCAGCTTTAGCTCTTCAACAATCACTATCATACCCACTAGGTGGTGGTGATAAGAATAGATTAAATATTACAATTGTACAAGCACGGCTTGTCAAAAACTATGGTTTAACTCGAATGGATCCATATGTACGACTCAGAATTGGACAATGTGTGTATGAAACACAGACAGATCCTAATGGCGGTAAAACTCCTAAATGGCATAAAACTATTCAAACGTAATTACATTTTTATTATAAAAATTTTAAAAAAAGAACTGGCTGTTTAAATTAATCATTACATTTTAGACTTCCACAAGAAGGCTTTAATCAAATTCACATAGAAATATTTGATGAATGTTCTTTCAAAATGGATGAACTTATTGCATGGACAACAATACCAATTCCTATTCAAGTTTATAAAGGAGTTACAATTGAACAGTGGTACAATTTAACTGGTAAACAAGGGCCTAAAAATGAAGGAACTATACATATAATTATAAATTTTGGGGTGAGTATTTAATTTTACAATATTTGGTTACTAAAAATTTTTTAATTTTTAATATAATTTTTTGTATTTTCCTAACTAATTTTAGACACCACATAATTTACCAACTTCAGTTATGATGTTACCACAAATGCCAAAATTCACCAATTCGAGTGGTGGTTTAACTCCTATTTATATTCAACCAACTGCACCACAAATACCAACTTTAAATATAGAAGACTTGAAACAAGTGATTATATCTAATAAAATGATAATAATATAATTGTAATGTGTTTTTTTTTTTTTTTGTAGATTCAAGATATGTTTCCAAATATGGATAAAGAAACGGTGAAAACTATTTTTGAAGCCAATAATGGTAACAAAGATCTTACAGTTAATTCATTACTTCAGTTGGCTGACTAAATTATAATTAAACTATTAAAAAGCTTAAGTTCTATTAAATAGACAATATTATGTTTGTGCCATTTAATGTTAACAATTCGGCAACTTCATCAAATAGTACTGCAGAAAATTAAAAACTTTTAATAGCTATTCCTTTATTTTATGTTTTTTTTTTTTTTAAATTAATAATTTAAATATAAAGTAAAGTAGATATAAATTGAAAAATTGATTATAATATAAATATGTCTACTATTAATGGTTTCACATAAATTGACAGTGTTTAATTATTTTGTTTTATAATAAAAACATAATTATTATATAGTTAGTTAATACATAATAAATATATTATTCAATTATTTTCCATAATAATCAAATACTTTTAATTAATATTATGTTTATTAATTTCTTGTATAAATAAAATTAATGTTACATTTATGTTCTATCACAGATTATCAATATATATTCCTAATTAATATATTTTAAAATAATAAACTTAAATGGTTTTATCAATAATTTAATTAAGACTTATACATTCCTAAGAAGTTATTAAAATAATTTTTGTTGACCTTATGTTTAAAGTTGATGCACATTTTTTTCTATAATTAGTTATATCTTCTGTTTCTCACTATGATCACTTATTTTTTGATGAACCAATACTGTTACCTTTTTACAAAGTATTGATTTTATCTTATTATAAATATTAAATGTATATAAAAAATAAGATAATTTTACATATATTTATTATATCTGTTATTTTTTAATTTAATTTTCTTTTTTTTAGAAATTATTAATCTTGTTATAAAATTATTTATTGTTTAATAAAAGAACTAAAACTGAAAACCAAAATGACAAAAATATTCAGCAATATTCCATTGGTAAACTATCATGGTAAAATATTTATTTTATTTTATAAATACAATTTCTTCTTCATAAATGAAGGTAATTTATAATGCTCCAATAAATTAACTATACCGAATTAATATTTCACTAATTAAAAATATTAAATTAATTTCCAATTTAATATAGTACTACTAAAATTATTACTTAGACAACAATTACTGTAATTACTAATAACAGTAATACATACTGTAATAACTAGAGTCCGGATTTGTATGCAATTGCCTATTTTTTTTTGAGAGTATGCAGCTTGATAGGTGTAAGAAATGTCGACGATTTGTTTAACAATGAATGCATAGGAAAAAGTGTATAGTGCATATAAATGCATATTTTAAGGATTATAGCATATTTGAAGAATTTTGCATATTTTTATAGACTTTCGTAAAAAGTTTTTTTTTATTAATGTAAAAATGTTTTTATACAAAATATGCACGATTGATAAATCTATATCTTCATGGACATTTTTTTTTTTTTACCTAATAATTAGTTTAATGAATATTATTTGCTAACTATGTAATTTATTTTTATTTTTTTTCTGTCTGATGTTAAAAAAAAAAGAACTTAAAAAAATGAATATAAATATTAACCTAACCTAACCTATATAGTTTTTTTCTAATAAATGGCATATTATATAAATTAAAAAGTGTATTTATTTTTACATTTTTCACACAATTTACAAATATTTATATTTGTGTATATTTTGGATAAGAGTATATTTTTGCATATTTTAAGTTTTTTATGCATATTTGCATATTATTTTAAGCTTTTTTAGTGCATATAAATCCTGACATTAATAGTAACTATACTATACTCAAATAATTATTTATTAAATTTAAGCAACATTCCAAAAATGTAATATTTTAATGTTGATTGCAAATTTGTTTTTTAAAGCCATTAAACTTTTATGTTTATATTAATTACTAATAACTGTTAATCAAATATTTAATTAAAACTTAAGAAAAATCCCATGTTTTTTTTTTGTCATTTCATGGTTAATATTTAGCTTTTATTATTAAACTTCTGCTGTTTGTTTAGTAAAATAATTTATGTTTGTTATTTATTTATTGTTGTAACTTGAGGGAAAAATGTATTCTTAGTATTGAATTGTTAATATTAAAAACAAATAAAACATACATATGTAACACCAGAATTACAATTTAAGACAAAAATTTGTTTAAATATTGTATTGTAATAAATGTAACTTTGTTCTATTAACATACAGTATGTAAACAAAATGTTATAAACATTATACAATTTATAATTTAATATAATAATAAATACAAATTAAAACACTCATATTTTCAATTTCAAATAACGTCACAAAAAAAAAAACATATATATATATCGTATTTAATAAAATAACAAAATATTGTTCAAAATTAAATTATAAATCAATAAATATGTAAAATAGTTAATAACTTAAAAATAATAATAATGAAAGTTACTGGCAGTTGTTATTGCTTGCAGCCACTTGTGCTGCTAAATCTGCAAACTTGGCTGTGTAGTCTACACTGTTCTCACTCATAAGACACTGAAATTGGGCTTCCACCTATTGCAGATAAACATTAATAAGTTTTATCACATTTTGTATGCAAAAAATAACACTAACATAGTTTAATAACTATATTTTATTGTTTAGGCGTTTTTTTATAATATATGTAAATCCGATCCTCTTAAAATAATTAAACTATACTTTGTAGATTTACTGCATACAGTTAAAATTGATGTTCAATTTGTTAAATCTTATTTTTAATAAAAAAAAAAATAAAACAATAGATGAAGATAGTTTACAATTTCAAAAGAATTTTAAAATTAGGCTTTACGCAAGAGCCTTACTAATTTATTACATAGTACCATCATTTTAATTTTTTAAAAACACTAATTGATAAAATACTTAAAACACTTATCCAAAAAACTAAATTTTACTAAAGTTAAACTAAAAGTTTAAAAGTTAACTGCCATAAATAATTGTATATTAATAAAAAAAATTGAAGCTTAGTTTCAAGGATGTGATTTAATTTTTCCTCAAAGATGAAAAACTAATTTATTTAATATAACTAAGAAAATCATATTTTTAAACTAATTAAAGAACATGAATAGCTTAAAAAAATATAGGGGATCTTATATAATGAACTGAAATTAATCATTTAATGTTAGCTGCAGGTTCTGTTATTTTAAACATATTGATATTTTAAATTACATTAGGTAATAATTTAATAATAATGTAAAATAATATTTTCAAGATAATTTTTTTACACTTTATTTGTATGAGACTTACATCATTTGAAATAATTTTTTGATCATTTCTTGTTGATTCGGCCGTTTGTTCTTTGTCTAAATGTCCCAAAAAACTGCTTAAGGAAAAGTCCATCTGAAATAATTAACTTCACTTTAATGATTGAAAACAACACTATTTTTATCATAAAAATATTTGAAAAATGTAGTCTCTATTTATTATAATATTTAAAATAACTAAAATTTGACATACATCTGGGTTAAGCCACTGATTTCCATCATCTTTCAAAAGTCTTGATGGACTAGTAGATGGTGTTATTAGACTAACAGATGTTGAACTATTAGAATTAGGTAATAATCCAGAGAAATTTGGAGTGGAGAGTTCGTTCATGGATGGCAGTGTTATGTCCATTAATCTGTTAATGGTTGAAGATGTGATACTTACATCGTCAGGAATATCTTCCTCTGGTGGTTCCCACTCTTCTAAATATATTAACATTTATCTTTAAAAATAATTATTATAAAACTATAATCTAATTATTCTAACTCAGTGGAAGTTATTTATAACTCATAAGATTGAAAATTGGGATTATACTCTTTGAGTTTTTAATTTAAAACATTAACCTGTCCTTGGGCACGTCTATTTTTTATACTTCGTTGGTCGTGCATTTATCAAACATAACTTGTGTGGTTAAGAATAAATCAAATGTCTTACCATGTGTATACAAATCACATTAGACAAATACTAACAATAGACAATTATATTTAGATTATAATTTACTGATAAGGTAGGTGTAGAATATCTGATCTGACCAACGACAGATAGTGTTTTTAATTAATCCAAAAACGATACATAATGATTTAGACTTAATAGATACATAAATTATTACTTTAAAGTATAGTTATATACTGCTGAAGATAAAAATGTATGATTTGCTGATCAATCATGTTATTATAACCAAGTAAAATCAATGATAAATTATTAGTATTAAACAAAACATAAATAAGACTTTTACTAACTTTTTAAAGGAAGTAATTTTTGATCTACTTGATCAACATTATATTGGTTATCTTCAACGGTTTCGATTTGTTCTGATTTAATAGCTGGTAAAATAGGCCTAAAGTTAGATGTTTGTACAATAGTCAAACTGGTCTTTGGTTGCAGTGGCAGAAGTTTTTGAACAATATCTACATGTTTATTCCCAGGTCTACCTGTTCGATTGCAATACCTTGGTTGCAATTTCTAAACAAAAATAATTGTAATGTTTATAAATATAAAAATATATTATAATAATTTTTATTAAAAAGAAAATTAACTTATAAATAAATAAATAAACGTACATCAAGTTGAGCTTTAAATGAACCGGTTGAATGTAAGGGTTTTGGCTGCAACGGTCGCCTGAATACAGAAGATGGATGAACCATAACTTTACATCCACTAACTAATGAATAAGCTCCACGTTGATTTTGATCCACATCTGTTTTATTCTAAAGTTTAAAACAAAATAAAAAAACATTTATCACTTTCTATTAGTTTATATTTCTTAAAACACATTTAATAATAATGCAATTGGGGTTTAATATTTACCTCAGTTTGTCTTGGCAAACTATGTGATTTATTATTTATAGAACCACACGAACAAGACTGAAAGTTTAATTAAGTATTAGGTTTATATTCAATTAAATATGAGTTATGAATGATAGTACTTTAGGAGTAGTTAAGTTATACTGAGCAATAGAGATGAGTTTATTGAGTGATTGGGATATTCGGTTTTGACTGGTAGCTTCTACACAATCTTCAAACCAATATTCAAGCTGTATTTTAGACTCACTGCCGCACTAAAAAATATATACGTTTGATTTCATTTATTTTTAATTTATATGTACTAGTCACAGATATATACAATATTTATTCTATATATCTATGATAATATTAATATACCTTAGGTTAGGTAATAAAAGTACTATCTAGGGTTCAAGACTTATTGCATTTACATATTTTTATTTAATTTTCTAAAAAATTGTTATGTAACATGAACGAATTAAAAAATATCAAATTTGTTTTGCATATTTATGCATATATAGATCATGAAAATGTGCATATTTTTATGGATGACATTTTTTTATGAATATTTATGATATTTAGGTCAATATATTTATTTTTAAATTAAATATTCTATAATATTTCAAAATACAATCAGTTACAATCATTTTTTCATTAAAATATTTCTAATGAGTAAACTTTAATAGTCGTGTAATCATTGTAAAAAGAAAAGAAAAAATTTTCTGGTACTTTTTTTTTAAATAGCTTTCAACTTGCATTGTAGATTGACGATTCATCATTGATATTGGCAAATGGAAGACTATAGTTACGATAAGAAAGTAATACAATTATTTATTTTTATTCTTTTAAAATTTATAATCAATTAATACATTTATAAACTAACCAATTTATACTTTATTTAGTTAAATATTTGTATGCATAAACTTTTATGTGCATATTTGATGAAATTTTAATGCATCTTTTCATAATTTTCAATACAATAAATCCCGAGCCCTAGTAATAACTATAATTTAATATCATTTAATATAATCAGTTAATAAATGTTTTTATTCTATAAAATAAAAAGATAAATATTATATGAAATTGGATACAAGAGTGATTTTTAATCAATTATATTATTTATTTTATTAACCAGAGATTATATTAAGCAATAATACTCAAAGAAAATATTTTTTTTCATTTAAAAAATAATATAAAAGGTAATTACTATTAAATAAAGTTCCCCAATTTTAATAGATTCAACATTGGCTAATGTCCATCCCTGTTTCACTCTAGTAATAAATTCGTCTTTTTTCTCTTTTTCTTGGTCATGTGATGAAATAACTGGATCAATTTTTGGAGGACTAGACAGAACTATATCTATGCCCTTTTCGCCTTCATAAGTTACATCTGTCGTTGAACACACTGTAGATGGGCATGAAGTTGAATTACTTTCCTGACTTCCTAATGATCCAGAAGCTAGATTTACTATTTCTGTGCGAACTCGTTTGACATAAGATTTTTGTACTTTAGTCGAACTGGTTGAAGGGAACTTTAAAAAGAAAATATACAATTTGTAATATTCAATAAGATTAAAATAATTTTATAATTATAATATTACTTTTTGAAGAATTGATTCAACAGATTCTTTGGAAATTCCATGTGTATTTCTGTGAGCTAATAAACTAACATTTGTATTTTCAATATCACTAAAATTTATACTGATGGGGGTAATATTGACTCCAGTTGCTGGTGCAACTCTTAGAATTCTTTTAGATTCTTGATCAAATTCGAGTGTTTTATCTCTATGTATTTGTTCACGCTAATAATATAGAAGTTGAGGACATTTAATTTTTAGTTAAATCAAAATTATTTTAAATATATACTGTTAAAATTCAATATGCTGAAAAGGATACAAGTTTTCTGTTTTCTGTTTGCCATCTATTTTCTAAAAACGCCAAAAGCATTGATAGTGGTTTTTGTAGCTCAACTGTTGCTCTTATACGAGGATTCATAGCAAGTGATTGTACTAATGACCAGGTATCCATATCACGTGGCTTCAACTCAACACTCACTTTTCCTGGTAATTTTAAGTCTCCAATTGTATCTGAAATAATAACAATAATTATTTTATGGTTTACTTTTAAAAGAAATGCAATTTGAAAAATAATATACCTTCAAGGCAATTGAGCTTCCTTAAAGCTCTACAATGTGGAGTTTTAACTCTCCAAATTTTTCCTTTGCTCTTAACTTTAGTTGAACCATGATAAATCATTTCATACAATTTTGACCAGTTTTTATCATTAGATAAACCAACTCTTCGTTTTAGCTCACCATAATTAATTAATCCATAAAGCTCTTGTACCACTTTCTGCATTTCTAGAATAAAGGAAAATAAATAATATAATTTTCATACAGACGGATTACTTATTATAACTTACCTTTGGGAAATTCAATATATTTGCAAATTTTATGCCATGTCCGATAGTAAAAGTGTCTCAACTGTTCCTTACTTTTAATAGCTTGTTCACAAGAGCCTTTGCGCTTAGCTCTATTTATCATAAACCATTGAATGGATTCAAAATCTTTACCAAATTCATTTAAACCTTCAAAAAAAGAATTAGAATCCTCGGTTGACCAAAGTTCACGTTTAATTTTTGATGATTTTATGACTGGAGCATCATTTGAATCTGCAAAATTAATTAAAAATGATACTTAAGTATATTTTGATTACTATAAATACCCACTATACAACACAAAAATTGTAACCTATTTTGGAGCAGCTGAGTCCTGGTGAAAGAGACACTGGTGTCATACGTAATTTTTTGGATACTCTAGCACTAGTCCTTAATAGCACGCCCTTTTCTGAAACCACTGTTGGGGCATCAGGCTCTGGAAGGCACTCTTCTAGTTTAATTTTCACGTCCATATTATTGTGACATAAAAAATGAAAAATCTAGACCAACAATATTTTGACCCAATTAGACAAATTTGGTAGTCAAAGTGCACAGCTGCAATCCGAAAAAAAAAAAATTAAAATCATGCACCAACTCACTCGAAACGATTATCATCTTGATAGTCCTTCAACACCAAAGCTCATGTTAAACTCATTTATCACCGAGGGGTGTCATTGGAATACCGCAAAGCTTTCTGTCGGCCAAGATTAATTAGCGCCATTGTGGAAATCTTCTGGGAACGTATTGTACGATCGTGGTTATTTTTCAATCGACCAGATTATGGCTTTATGGGAAAGAATGACGTAATGGGATGAAAATCTAACGAAATTTAAACAAGAAATGCGCACACACAATTACGCAAAGTTGTTGATTGTTCATACGAAAATCATAAACAGAACAATCGTTTCAACTTCTATAATCAAACGGACACACAACAACAAATATGGCGAAATGTACTGTTATCATTACCACTTACCAGTTAAAACGGTGCTTATCTTAGCACGCCTGCGAAGAAGGGGAAGAAAATAATAATAACAATCGGCGGTTTATGGTGGAGACGGTGCACGAAAACGGAAAACAGTACGCAAAGACCGAGTGGTGATCGAGGAAAGCGTCCGGAATGACAACTCGACGACGACGCGACACTTCCAAATGAGCAGAGATTTTGTCGAGAGTGACGCGCGCGTGGCTTATTAGGTATCCCCAAAACTGGGTCAACTTTCAGAATGGAAAACCATAACGTCCTGCAAAGTCCATTCTTTATACACCGAGACCAAATCATAGCGTAAATCCTACAGGGTGCGCGTTTCGCGACATATGTTTTAAAATATCCAAAAATTTATTTTTACCAATTAACTAATAAAAAATTGTTATTGATGAAAAATGTCAAACAATAATCTGAAATGAAAAATATTGAGGTATTTTTAATTAAGTAATTGAAAGTCAAACTAATGTATTTTTTTTTATTAATGTATACACACACGACAACGCATATTAATTAATTTCATTTCCTGTGAACTGACTATGTTATTTATTTTTAAATTAAAATAACCTCAAATGGTATGAAAAATTTGCAGTTAGGTTATTAAACCTTAAATTGTTCCAATTTCTAAATTAACGTATACTATGTATACGTACTTTAGCAAGAGCGCTGCTTCAAGAGTAATTGGCCATTTATGAATAGATTGACTAGATTTGCCTGTACAAGTATAATACACATAATCATAGGCGAAGCGTGGTGGGGCTTAAGCCCCTTTAAAATTGCTACAAGCCCACCTCCCATTTAAAATGCATCAAAGGCGTATATTTTATAATATATACTTTATATTTCCTAATTTTTTTCTCGCTGATACTTAAATAATATTACATAAAATCAGATTATTTCGGTGATAGTACCAATCTAAAAAATAATTTGATTTAAAATGGATTTTATTTTATTATTTATACAAATTAATTCAAATTGCACTAACGATTCCCATCAATTCTGCTTCGTGTGAAAGGTCGTTTTGAGTCATGCGCCGAATTAAAATGTGGCTAAGAACTGTGATAACTAATGATAGATTTTTAAACTTATCGTTACTACACATTGAAAGAAACTTATCAAATAATATTAACCCGGAAGAAAGTTTAAATATGTTTGCCCAAAAAAGTAGACGTGTTGAGTTAATTTTATAATATACCTAATATAAATTTTTATTATATTGATTAGTACCTAATACTCGTTGTATAATTATAATAATGTAGATAATATTAATATTGTAATATAATAATATATATATATATATATTAAATTTATGGTTGGAGCTATAGCCCCTCCGCAAATATTCATCACGCTATGCCTATGCACATAATGACACGATTATAATCTAAGACCTAATTATAGGTATAGGTATCTAATACCTATATAATTTAAATAAATCTGAAAATTCTCGGAAATTTGTGCGCTATAAATGGGTACAGCAATGATTTTTAACATTCAAAAGTCAAAAACGTTTTTATAATTTTATACCTATTATACTATGAGTCATAAATTCACAATTGTTACTTCGTTACTTAGTCATTTCAATTTGACGTTTAGGTATCTATCATATTATGATTGTCTTGGTTCTTGAATCTTGTTTTTTTTTTATAATTGTATAATTGCGGCATTTAAGTACATAATATATAACATAAAATAACAAAAGGTTAATAACAGATACAATTTATTAAATATATATATTTGTTATATGTGTATAGTTAGGTCCGGACTAAGTTAGATTAAGGTGACGTAGGATTCTGCGGAGTGGATTACATTGTGTTCGTCAGTAATATGGTTGATGGATGAGAATAGAGAATACCGAATGGTTTCTAGTGGAACGTGTAAATGTGGAATAAGTAGAAACACCATGGAGATTAGTGGCTAGTAAATCAGAGACATCAAGGAAACCATTTAAAAGGAATGAGGCCAAGCGCTCACATGATAAAATTCTACCCGGAGCAACATCATAATTATTTAAAGAACAAAGTGATATATTTATTATATATTCCATAATTCATGATTAATTGCAACTGGTTACAGACCTATATTTAAACATTTTTTTACAACTACATAAAATTTAACACAGTATTTTTTTGTTTACTATAAACAAATACTATATAAAAATATCAGGAGGGCAATGACCCCTGTACCCCCCCCCCTTGTGGGTGCGAAGAAAGGTCAACATTAAACGATGGGATAAGTGTAGTCATGTGATTTTAAAAGAAATGCTACAAAGGAAAAAAACGGCTTTGAACCCATTCTATTTGTAACTGTTCACACTCTTCACTGTATAAGTACTAAGTAAAGGGATGCCAGACTACCGAATCGACCGTACCAAACAGAAATAGAAAATACGGTGACATGTGAGGAGATGAAGAGGCTTTTATTATGCTCTAAGAAACCTAAAATCTTGAGTGATTTCCAGTCAGTATCACTGATATCAAATGGTATTTAAAAGATAGAGAAGAGTATAATAGTAAAATCTAAGATCTTTGATGATATCAACTCGTTGAAGGTCAGAACTGCCAAAAGAAAAGAGGTGGAAAACTTCCAAAATAATTTCATAATGTGGTTTATTTTTATTTAATTCATATTATAAATTTAACTATTTGTGTTTTATCAGTAAAACGTCCGAACAATTGACTGAACTGTTGGTATATATATAAAGTTCTCAGTCAATGGTGGCGACAAAACAAAATTTTAGTCGTCTGCCCACCTAAATTAAATTTTATCCGTGAGTCCGTGAGCCTAACTGATAGTGAATGGAAAACCAATCAACACCAGACAGTAAATAATTCGCTAGGCTACTTTCTTTTAGCGAAGGAGGAAGAATATACACGCAGACACTAACAAGTAAAATCGTCTGCTTCTTCATGGATATCGACTTTCAGTTGGGCAACCAAATACTCACTTTATTCAGACTCCATAGTTTTTTTAATAGTCATTGATTAAAATATTAAAAACAATAGGTAAAACCAAAGTATCTCTGCCGATTGAAAACAGTTCTTAAACTATGAAATAATTTTAAGTTTATTTTATAGAAGTCCTCTTATTTAATGTTTTTATACCTATTGCTAATAACTAATAAGAATTAATCTAATATTATACCCAGAATACCTAATTCATCATTCACCAAACATGCTAATTTTTATATTTTTTATAGCCTTAATATTTTAAAAAGCGGGGAAGTTGATTCCTGGCAATCCTCCTTCATCCCTTCGGTCCTCTGAGAAATTAGTGGTTTATTATAATTAAAACTTGAATGCAATAATATTGTATTCGAAAAAATGATTCTGAGTAAAACTCAATATACTACAATATAATATATTATACTAATAATTCGTTCCAAAATTTTACTTCGTATGTAAACTACCTATGAGAATATACTCAAAAAAATCTACAATTCGAAAATTACGTTCAAAATTTCATTAGTTATAAAAATCTAAAATACATTACGTCAAAATTACGATTTCCGTGAATTTTGCAATTTTTCAGTTATTTTTGGGAAGTTTTTCTTCTCTCGAGGAAAAACTTTTGAGAAATTCAAAAAATTACCTAAATAAAGTACGAACTATACTTACAATTTTCAACCGAAAGCATTCCCTATTCGTAGTAATCGGACCATTATTTCTACCCAAAAGTGTCTTTTGACAAAAAAAAACGTCTTTGTAAAACCTTGCTTAGAATCTAATCATCTTTAACCATATTTTTTAATACTTTATTATGCAACATATAGTTTTCTGTGTTATACCCTTATTTCTACTGTTATAGACGTTATAAGTATTTAACTAATTTATCCAAAATTTTTTATGTATTAAAATTCTTATAGTACCTAGTTTTTTAGTTATTATAATTTATATAGGTACTAAGGATGTACTTACGTGGCTACGTACCATATATATCTACAAAATGTTTATACCTAAATACTTTATTGTGCATAGTTTATAATGCATAGACAAAATATTATTATTTATAAAGTACCTATGCATAAGTAAGTAATTATAAATCAAAACATTTCTCATTATGACTTTTTATAACATTTATAGGTAGGAGGTACCTATATTATCTAATTTAATAGTATGTTTGTATCTACAATTTCTATAAAATGAATATGAAAATATTTATCTTTAACTTCTTGATTTGTACAATTTTATGGTTATAGGAATTAAACCAGTTGGTATAAAATTTATCGTAATAATTACGATAAATCAATTATTAATTTCTTTGCCAGAATTAAGTTTCACTTTTTTCTGCGATTCAACTTTCCAACATTGTGCTTATAATATAGCCATATAGGTACCACGATTTTTGGTTATATTTAATTCTTCAACGGTCATATAAAATTGTTCAGGTTGTTAAATAAAATTCTAAATGTACCATTCCAATAATGAATATTTAATATTTTTGTCATATTAGCACCATAATCATACAACAATATTGTTCAGACAATGATATTCGCATATATGGTAGGTAGCCTTCAGCTGAAAATCTTTGAAATATGTAAGTACTAAAATAACTAAATTTTAAACAACATTTATTCATTTTAATTATAATTTTAATTAGATATAACATTATTCTTAAATTACTCTCCTTGACAGTCGGATCAGCCGGCTATTATTACTCGGGATGCTACGGAAAAAATATTATATCCACGAATTAATAAATACCTACTTTACATTACTCGATATTAAAATTAATTATAGTTGACCATAGTTTTATTTTAACCCAAGAGTTTTGTGCTTTTTGTATATAAACTAATAATGCACGTCAAGGATTTAAAATTTAAAATTTTTATATAAAAATTGTATTTCTAATCAAATAGTCTTATTAGTTATTATCCTTCAATAAATCGACTGAGGCGTTCGATTGATGAGCTTATATTTATCCTTTCAAAATACTCCCAATTAAATTTGTTTTAACTCGGTGTAAGCAACACGGCGCACACTTTGTTGAATTTGGCCTACTGATGATACTTAAACAAATGTATAGCCAATTTATAACTAGACAAATATTTTAATAAATAAATTAAGAATTAATTAAATTAAATTAAATTAAATAATTAATTAAATGTACTACAGCATGATACTAAAGTCTAAAATTGTATACAGTCAGTATAAAATAGTATTTAATTATTTAAATTAAATTGGCCAGACCAATGCGCCAATAAATATAATAGACAAACAATATTATGAATGAAATTGTAACTAGAAAAGCTATTTATTCTTATTCTGTAAGCAAAAGAATATTTAAAAAATATATATATCTAAACAATTATAACAGAACATACAATCTATTGTCAATACTATTTGACAATATTATTGTCTGATTTTTTTTTTTTTAACCCAAAATCTAAATAAATTATGAGTACCTACTAATAATTATTATAACATTTGTATGGTAAAACAAATTAATATGACCCTTCAAGGTTTCGTGGATGAACTGTGTGACTGTGTTAATAATGATGTAGTTGTTTAAAATAAATTTTAAAGCAAAACGTCCAATACGCAGGCTCATTCAAAGTTAGATTCAATGAAAATTAAGCAAACAAATATGTTTAAGTTTAATGAACTAATAATAAATAAGCACAATGAACTTGGTCCTAAATAGTAATTGTAATATAGAACGGTAACAGTTATTACGTATCCATGGAGATAATGAATGTTTAAAATCCGACAACAAGCAGTTTGGTTTATGATAAATTAGACTAGCAGAACGTGGCCATAGAAACAGTCAATTAAACGAGAAATCGGTGGAATTTAATTAGGTATTACAAAACAGAAATTAAAAAATAAACAATAAAAAGCAGAAACACAAAAAAATCGAGATAAGTAGATAATTAAAAAACTCCAAGAGAATTATTATAAAGAGAAAAATAAAGTAGACAAGGAAATTGGTGAACTTAAAGTTCAGGTCAAGGCAATGGCTTCGGATTTTACATATTTTAATAAAATTCTTGTGATACATAAATAGAAAGTTCAAAGCTAAAATGTGAACTGAAAGATTGAAAAGAAATGTTTAAAATCTTTACAGTTAATGAACAAATAACTACAAAAAGAATTGAGAAGGATCAAATATACTAGAGAATTAACAACAAATATAATAATTATGAGTGCAAATATAAATCTGCGAATATCTGAACGTACGTCTTAAAATCTATATTATAATCTAAATTAGGCTATAGCCCTAAATTAAAATCTTTAAAAAAAATGTTGACAATTTTCTTCTTGTTTTAAGAGACTATGAATAATTTTGGGGGGGCTAAGCCCCTCCAGCTACCCCCTAGTTGCACTTATGGGTTTCATTATATCCGAAATCAAACTACATCACTCATACATCATACATCGTCTCATCGGTATCATATTTATGAACTTAAACCAAAAACTATTGTCTGGGTAATACTTAACTATATTATAGTGTTAATTTAAATATTCAACGTCGAGCGGTTTGGTTCATGTCACAACTCTTCAGTGTTTCAGCGTAAGTCCGACAGCACCCGGTGTGGTGTGTGAGAAATCGCCAAGGCTGTTTACCAATCATCACATCATCAGTTCCAGCAACCACACCTACTATAGTTTTTAAGTAATTTAAGTTAATATTAAGTATCCCGTGATTTAGTTTTGTACCTTATGGTCATTACATCATACCGGACCGATCACAGAGCCCTCAATTCCCATTAACTAAATTTTACCATCCTTTTATTCCGGTCTGTATATTATAAAAACCGTACCTCGTCATCATTATCAATAACATAAACTTATCTTATATTTATATACAATTTTCCCCTGAAACTCCGTTATTAATATTTCATTAACGTACATAAAGTAGCCAAAAACGCCGTGAATATTTAATCTTTGTTTTTTTATCTTTTTGATTTTGGACATTGATGAACTCAATGGTACTTCTGGTTTCAAACAAATATTGAAAAAAAAACATAACAATTTTAAAACAAAATGTAATATTAATCAAAAAGAAAACAGAATATTGGGCAGCAATTTTAAATTTTATTCAATATACTATATACAATATTACACATTGTACATTATTATATACATAATTATCAGAACGAAATTTTGCTTTTCGTGAATTTTGCCGATTTTCCATAATTATTTGGTGATTTTTCTTCTCCTAAGGAAAAACTTTTAAGAAATTTGGAAAATAAGTTAAATAAAATACCAAGAAGATAGAATTTCCAACCGAAAGCGTACTTAACTTGCGCTAATTGGACCATTATACCCGAAAAAGTGTCTACAGACTTTTAAGAACACAAACAATTTAATATTAAATACTACTTAATATTTTAACTTTAAAAACTTTTAAAAGCTTTTAACTTCATAAGCTTATAAAAAAAAAAAAAATGTTACGATTTCTAAATATTTTGTAAATAGGTTAAGTAGTGTATGATTACTCCTATACAATTTTCATACCGTTCAAAATCGCAGGTAATATTAACATTTCTAGAAAATTTTAATTCTCTATATTTAGTCAAAAAATCATTTTTCTCATATGTAGAACACCTATGTGAATACTCAAAAAATTTCAAGTCCCTACGTTCAAAACTAAATTAGTTATCAATTTATCATAAAATATTTCAAATCGAAATAACGGAAATTGTAATTTTTCCGATTTTCCATTATTTTAGATTCTAAGCGAACAAAAATGTATTGCTTTTTACAATTTTTTTTTCCTTTGTTTGAAGACACTTTTTCGAGTAGAAATAATGGTCCGATTACCACAAATAGGGTATGCTATTTCGATAGCAAATTTCATTTAATTGGTACTTTATTTAGCTCATTTTTCGAATTTATAAATTTTTTCTTGGGAAAGAAAACCTACTAAAAAATGACGGAAAATTCGCAAAATTACGATTTCCGTTCTTTAAAAATTTTTTATTTCGTGATAACTAATTGAGTTTTGATCGTAGGAACTTGAAAATTATTTTGAGTACTCACATATATACGTGGTAAAATTTTGGTATGGATTGGTTTATTTTCTAGCTAAATATAGAGCTTTGAACTTTTTTCCAAAAATGTTTACGATTACCTGCAATTTTGGGTTTAACGGTTTGAAAATTTTATAGAAGCCCACTCATGTAATACTTTATACATTTTCAAAATATTTTGAAAATTGGAAAATCCTACATAGCTTATTTTTCAAATTACTCAACAGTTTTTCCTTGAGAGAAGATAAACTACCAAAAAATGATGGAAAAACGGCAAAATTTACAGAAATTGTAAATTTGAAGAAATTTATTTTAGATTTTTCATGATAACTAATACAATTTTGAGCATAGGTATTGTAACGTTTTTCTCGCCTAGCTCTATTATTAGAGGGGGGAGCGTTAACAAAATTTATATAAATAATTTAAATAAGAGATTGTTGTGGATTGATGACGGTTGCACTTTTGAGGTGGAACATCGCTAAATTTCACAATACATCAATACCTTATCGTCTGATACTTTGTAATATTGACCAGAGCACGGTTGTACAGTATATGTAAAACACTGTTGCGAACAATATTAGATATGTTGTGTTTGACAATATGACCATTCAAAATCGACCTTCCTGATTTTTTAGTAGTTTTTCTTCTAAGAAAAAACTATTGTTAAATAAAAATAAGCTTAATAAAGACTAACTAGATTTGTAACCGAAAGCATACCCTAACCTTATGGTAATCAGACCATTATTTCTACCTCAAAATGTGTCTTAAGACATAAAAAAACCATTACATTCTTCGCTTCGTTCAGAATCTAAAATATATATTAAAACAACGGTTGAACAATCTGTTGTCTTAAGTTTTTATCTAACTTATATAATCTGGTACGTGGGTGGGTGTAATTTTAGTCAACTGTATGTGTTTTAAAGAATTCTCTGTGCCTCATTGCAAGAACCTACGAATCCTTGACATGAGATGATTGTTACTTGCCAGGTAGTATAGTAATATAATATAATATAATATAATAATATATAATTATATAATATAAAGTTATTAAAGTTGCAATAATGAATATAATTACTTTAAGTGATATTTACTATCTGTACATTTTAAATTAAAAGAAAAAATTTTAATTTAATTTTCAAATCATTTTTTTTTAATATTATATATTCTTCTAGAAAAATCATATATATATAAAAAAAATTGTAAATTATAATTATAATATTAGAAAAAAGGCAATCAATCTACGGTATTTATGATGAATATTAAATAAATTTTCATTAACAATATTTAATAACTATTCTGTGATTGATTAAAAACATAATAAACAAATTGAAAACTTTAGTACTATACATAAAAAAAACAATCATAGTCAATTAGTAGTTATACGATCTTTAACATTTTATCAGTAGATTTTTTTAGTAACTAGTGAAGTAACAATTTTATGCAGAAGGAATGTCAATAATATATGAAATAAAAAAATAATTCTAAAAGAGAATCAGTCTATACAAAAATATATTAATTTTTACATTTACGAAAAGCTTTCATTTTTCTTATATAAATACTAGTGTAACAGTAAAACAATGTTAAATTAATATTTTTAACACTCGCAACAAATATAGAATACCTCAATTTGTACTTTTTTTCCATTTAATAGTATATTTGTATCAACATTTTCTATAAAAATGACAGTTACATAAATCTACTAAAAAAGTTCTAAATAGTATAAAATAGAACCAATATGATTTGATTTTTATTATTGAGGTAAAACCATGTTTGTTATTAGTATTAATTTGAGTTCAGTGTAATCATCATGATGAATCGCCATGAATATTGAAGAGTTTAGCAACTTCATTGAGATCTCTGTAACATCTATCTGATTTAAGCACTTGGCGTGCTATAGACATTCTATTAAATAAGTTCCATAATACAATGCCAACAACAACATCATTTTTCAAATAGAAGACTATTCCTTTGTTATAATCATTATCAACTGTAGACTCTTTTTTTGTGGATTCTAACTTATCATTTAAATTAATTTTATTTTCTGAGGTATTTTGGTTCGTTTCATCTGATAATGGTGTATCTTTATGGTTTAATTTGGCAAATACACCCACTGTATTTAGAGATGAATCAATAATTCCAATAGCTTCATAACCCACTGAAGGGCCAATGTCAGACCAAAACATGGGTTGATGTTGATATGGTTTTGCTAAAATTTTTTAAAATTAAATTTATTATCTTATAATTTATGAAAACAATATAAATATTTTGATTATATTTAAAATATATAACATTATTAAATTTAGGTGTTAAAAATTAGTAGTGTTGGGTGAGTACTCGACTTTTGTAAATTTTGAGTCGAATATTTGAACTTATATAATATATATAGTATATTATATACGAATACTCGTGTTTACTTGACTATTATCAAAAAATAAATATTAATTTATTACCTATTAAATAATAAGCAAATATTTTATATTAATATACTTTTGTATATGTTAATATTTAATAATTAAAACTTGATTTCAGTGTATGCTAGAAATATTTTACTCGTGCAATTTAAAATACTCTTTTTTTTTTTTTACTTATTTGGAGTAACTAAATAATTGTCTAGCACTTGCCAATCTTGAGATACTCTACTTTACTCTTAACTCAACATCAAAATAACAATACTCGCCCAACACTAAAAATTAGTTATCATTACCCACTATTTAGTGTTTACATATTAATCCAGTGCCCAAATGACATTTATAATTGTTTTAAGGAATAAATTGAATAATTATGTGATGTACTATAGAATTATAAATTGCTATTTTTAATGCAATAACAGTATTTACTTACCAGCACCAGCCATATTTTCACCAGCTAATCTGCCAGATATTACAGCATGATCATGATGTTCAACACGTCTTCTACCAAATTGCTTATCATAAAAACAAGCACAATCACCAGCCTAAAAGAATTGTATTAGTTATTTATTTTTATTTGATAATATCATACATTTTTAAAAACTTACAATGTATAAATCTGTTCTAGCTTGTAATTCTGAATTTACTAAATAACCATCAAGCTTAGAATCAATTTCTAATCCAGCATCAGCAGCTAGATCAGTATTAGGTTTAGCTCCAACTGCCATAATTACATGATCAACGACAATCTGAAAAATAATTATTTAAATTAAAATATTTGTATATTTAAAGTAAAACTACAACTCACATTTTCCCCATTATTCAATATTAATTTAACTTTTTGGCCATTATTTTCTAGAGTACAATTTTCTATTTCTGTTTCTGTCAAAACTTCAACACCTTCATTTCTCACTTTTTCTGTAGTCCATTGACTGAGGTATTTTGGTAAAACTTTTCCCATATTGCCTTTTTCTTTAAATACTTGGTAAATTTTAACACCATTTTTTTTCCCTCTAAATGCTAATGAGGCAGCAAGCTCACTACCTAAAAATCCACCGCCAATAATGGCAACTGATTTCATATTGTTTAGTTCTTCCAACAAATTTTCAAAATCTGCGATAGATCGGAAAACTGAAAATTTATCTTTAATTTCTTGACTTGCTTCATCATACAATTTTATTGTTTTAGGAATTGAACCAGTTGCTATTAAACATTTATCGTAATTGATTTCTTTGCCATCATTAAGTTTCACTTTTTTCTCTAACACATTTATTGATTCAACTTTCCAACCTCGTGCTAATGATATACCACCATTTTTGGCTTTGTTTAATTCTTCAACAGGCGTATAAAATGGCTCAGGTTCATAAAATAAACTTCTAGATGTACCATTCCACTGATGGAAGTTTAATGACTTTGCCATATCAGCATCATCACTATACCACAATTCTTTAGATAATGGTGGTCGCATATATGGTAGATAGCCTTCAGCTGAAATTACTAATACCTAAATTTTAAACATCAGACAATTTGTTGTTTATTACAATAACAAATTTAATTAGATAAAAAAATTCTTAACCTACCCTGGCAGTAGGATCAGCAGACTTTATTGCTCGGAATGCTGCGAAAGAAGCAGTACCTCCACCAATTAATAAATACTTTACATTATCCGGTATTAATTCAGACAATAAAGGAATTTGTACCAATTTACGACTTTTTTTTGCTAAATAATTAAATTTTAAAATTAATATTATTTTTAAATCTATATAAAATAATTAAAAATCACCATTATTTGTGTCATTTATTGTACTGTCAATATCTTTCTTTTTCATTATATCAGAATTCCAGACCTTTAAAATAAATTAAACATACTAATGTAATTTAAATAATTTAATAATTTAAATAATTTAATACCTACTTACACCATATAAAGTTCCAGCTAAAATTACAGATCCTCCAATAAGACTCCAATAAAGAAAGGAATGTGAATTTTTATCATTTGTTTCAAATGTAGATTTAAGAGACTCTGATGACATTTTTGATGGATCTGGCTTAGTACAAGATTCAGACTATAAAAAAAAAATATTAAAATTAAATATACATTGAACATATTAAATATAATATTGGTTATCAGTAATGTACCTTAGTAATTAAAGAACAAGTTTTTAGAGATTTATTATATTCTGTTTTTATTGTTTCTTTTTTAGGCATATTGGTTGGTTCATAAAATTTTTTTGTTTTTTTTGATATATTGATTTTAACAGGTCTAATAACCTAAAATATTAGTCAAGTATGGTATTATTTTTCATTTGACAAATTTAATTAACTTTTTGGTAGGTATATCTTAATTAATTTATATTATTAAAATTATTATCATATACCACATAGTTCGATTGTGATATTTTATAATATTACTAAACACTAATATTATATACAGCTAAGTTAATCGTATATAACACTAGACGGTCACATTTAATATGATAATATAAAATATTATTGAAATGTTTATATTTTATTAATCAAAATTAAGTATATAAATAAAATTAGCAGTTAAGGTTTGTCATTAACCAATAATCACATTATATTACACTGTATAATGTACATACTAAGCATATAATATCTACAAGCATTTGCAATCTTTTTTTAAAATTTAAACTTGATTATTTATAATATAATGTATTAATGTGCCATAAGTGAAAAGTAAATAAGTTTAAGTAAAACTAAAATGAATGAGATAATAGTTATCTGAAAAAATAAAAATGCATTTTTTAAGTAATATAGTTTTTAAAGAATTTTTGTCTATATTATTGTAATAAAATTAATCGAATGAATATATATCATGCTTCTAATACTACCAAATACCAAGATGCCATTTAAAAAATTGATTTTTGTATTATTTTAAAATTACATTCCAAATAATAACAAAATATAAAAAAACTCTTTTCAATATAACTAGTAATTGATAAATTATTATGTAATTGCAAACAAAAAAATATTTTTTACTTGTTTATATCTAATATTTAGTATTTACCTGTATGAGTGGGGATTTTCCTCTGCCATTTTTTCCATTACCATTTTTTGTATCGCTATAATTTTTGCTTTCCCAAATACTAATAATCTTAGGCCCTGTAAAAATCGTTCAAACAAACAATCCATGGAATTATACACGAAAATCGTGGCAATTGGTGTTTTTACTAACCTTTAGAAACTGTCGGTCTGAGTAATCTTATTTTGGATAACATTGTTATTTGATATTTAAACTAATTAAATAATTCTAGCCGGCAACGATCGATAAGTCCTAATCTTTTTGACTTCAATTTTTTCAAACTTAACATTTCACTATTTCAAGAGTGTGATGAGGAATGAGGATGAGCTATTGAGTTAATGAGTTGGGCTCAGGACAGGTCTCAGGTTCGCTTGGCAGTCGGCGCTCGCCGCACAGTCATAGTGAATTGGGAATACTGATAATTCCCACGGAGTACCCTAAAAATTCCCTTTTGTAATCAATATTCCCTACACTGTATTGCTGAATGGTATTCATTCACTAGTCAGTATTTTAGGTCATGAATAATATAAAAATTTGATATTATAGTGTTTAATACTATAAACGATTGTTTATATTATTTGGTAATTTACTAATATACTAATATCACAGAATAGGTGAAATGTCTTTAATTATATTAATTTAATATAATAAATAATAATATTAAATCTATTATAAATGTCAATTATTATTACTAAATTCTCCTCAAAATTACAATATTTAAATTGGTAATATTAATCTATAAAACCTATATACCTATATATAGGTATAAATGTATAATTATATAAATATTTAATGTCCTAAATATATCTATAGAAAATAGAAATATAATCGTGCATAATATTAAACATTTTAGTAGATTTATTATAAAAAAATTAATGTAAAAAGTAGGTATCTTGAATCATCTTTAAATTTTAATTTACGATATTCAAAGTCATTTTAAATAGTATAGTATATTAGTATAATCGTATAGACTATAAGTCTATAACTATAAATACATTTAGAATTTAGCCATGGCAATGACAAAGACAAACTAATAATTAAAACTATAATAAACTACACTCACGATATCGCTAACTCACTAATAACTATTTTTACTAAATAATTTGTGATGTGGTAAATTTATTTTGTCAAGACTTAGCTATGATAAAACAGCAAAAGTTATTTTATCGTATTAAATACTTTAAAAATAAATAATACTCAACTGAAGATTATGTATTTAAAATTATTTATAAGGCAAACATATACCAGAAGGCAGAAATACATATTTATTTAATATTTAGAATTTAGATCACTGGATAGTGGATATTGACACGATTAAAAATTACAAACAAACTTTTGTCTATTACGTAATACGAGTAATAACTTAATATTTTATAATAATAATGCTATGAATTGTCAAAATTTTCATGTAGAATGTGGATATGTGCTTGTACAGAACTTTCTTCGGTGCATAATTATATATATACATATGAAGTACTTACATTCTACCTTATTTAAAATATAATTATCATATTATTTCAATTAGTTTCCAAACTACTAAGATACCTATTAGAAGGTTAGGCTCTACAAGTTTGGTAAACTTTAAGACTATAACCATAGGTTAAACTAAAATACTATCTATATCCAATGTTATAACCAAACTAGAAACTATTATAGCTGTCAATGATGTATGTTTAAGTTATAAACCTACCAAAACCGGTTATTATTTAAATGAATAAATCTTTTAATCTGCATAATATATCATATATATAGGACAATAATGGAAATGTTCATTGATTTATATGTGTGTCATAGACTATATGTAAAGCAATAATTCGTAAACTTAAATTATGTATGAAAGAAGAGAGATCATGCTAACTATACTTATAAAAATCGGAAATTCTGACGCTCAGTGCATGCTAGTATGTTACACTACAATCTCGCCTATCTGGTACAGAAAGTCCTCCCCACGTGGGTTTTTGTATATGGTTCTCAGAATATTCTCAATCTCTCTGACCTAAACCATTATTTTTAGGAATTCAATATTCCGAAATTCGAAGCGAGTCCTCAATCCATGAAATCGGTATGGTCTTCAACTTGTTATAGAATAGAGAACTTATTAAACTTTATCCTGCCCTTAAAAACTGACCAAACTACTTTTTGCCCATTCTTCCGGCATTTTTCCTTCCACTAATCTTATTAATGTCTGTTGTTTGAAAAATTAGAGGAAAAAGTTGTCCTGGAGAATAGGACGAATTAAACTAACGAAACTAAACATTGTAATCTATAGGTTGATCAGGTTATGAAATAAGAAGTCATGGAAAACGAAAAATATATTTGCAAAAGTATAAACCACCTTTTTAAATTACTTTAATCATTAATGCAAACATACATAGTGTCTTATCATAACACATTGTTAACTTCATACCTTAAACTAAAGAGCCTATATAATATTATTTATAGTAGGTATATACTATTTTATTTATTACATACAAATTTGCAAGAGGAGTATTACGTAAAGACATGTTTGTGATTTGGGTGAAGACAAAATATTTACATTAATTTTAAAATATTCTGTATTAAAAACTGCAGTTATTAATTCCTTAATTACAGACCACTAATCACTGTTTTCAGAGGCGTATTTATGGGGGAGGGAGAGTGGTCAAACGGGTTTAAACACCCCAGGACCAGAAAAAAAATTGCTATTAATAATATTATTTTGCCACCTGTTTTAGATTTTGCATTTTAATGTATACATTATACAGATACAGAACATGTTTATTTTTATTTCTTTTATAGTATAAAACGGTGAGGGGGGAGGGGGTTCGGCTTCATGAAAGCTTCTATAAAAAAATCTGAATTCCCTTTATAAATTGCTAAATATGCCTCTGTTTTACATAGTGGATATAGAAGGGTATAAAAGAACGGAATTTCGAAATTGCCCCCGGGCGGCAAATTGGTTAACACGGCACTGGGTTCTGTGGTTGATTCTCGATCTCATGTTCTACAACTGTTATTATATACTTAATAAAAATATTAATTATGTACAAAAAATATATGTAATATTTTTATATATGGGTATAAATATTTGTTAATGATATAATAGGTACTTCATCGTAACAACATGCTTGTCTTGTATGATTACAGTCTGTCGGGCTTTGGGAAATATTTATTTTTCTTATGGTCCATCTTTGGGTGTTCAGGGCCGCCATTAAGTTGTCTAATGATCTCAGATCGGGATGAAAAATTGGTCCTGTTGTCCGTATTCGCCAATTATGTTTTTCAATATTAATTGGCGGAAAACGGTAGAATTTATAAATCCAGTGTGACAGTGTTGTGAATTCAACATTAGTTGTCAAATATCGTCTGAAAATATTACGTGTACTTACCTACAATATGCACGACTGGTCGCGACTTATTTGCATAACCCTGAATATAACTCTATTATGCAATTTGGCTTCCGTATTCAACTAATAACTACCGCCTCGGCTTCATTTGTCTGAGGATTAACTTTAAATAGAATTCTAAACAAACGCATCATGTCGGCCATTCCTTTACGTTCTGTTGAAATATAAGCTAAATATTGCTTTGTAGTTTTATACCTTCCACGGTGATATCCGATATATTTTGTCGATTTATATGGGCCACGAACTGGCGTAAAATTATAGCAGTAGCCTTCCTGTATTACGTTTCACTCATAATTCTTTAGAAAATAATAATAAATAATGATTCAGAAAAATGTTCACAGAATACATAGGGCCGGCTCTATATTATAGTGATATTTTATACGTAGGCAAGACTTAAATTTACCGCCTCTGTTATTTGATCATTATTATTCTATATAAACAGGAGAAACGGGTTTTTTTCATTTGTAAAATAAAAATCATATTAAAATAATAAATAAGTACTAAACAGATAGATATTGTAAGATAGATTATTGTAGACAGATAGATTGTAAGATACAAATACAATATAATATGTATAAATACAATTCATATTATTTTAATCTTAACTTTAAACATTTAATTTTCTTGTTTTTAAAGATGCAAAATCTAAAATTTAAATTTTTTAGTAAATAATTCCGAAAAAAGATGCCTCTTTACAAAGCGTTTTTCATGCCGCCTTAAGGCCTTAAGCCCCTTAAACCGGCCCTGAGAATACAAATACATTTATTTATCCATTATCAGTATTCTATAGTTGGCAAGAATATATACATTATTACAGGCCAATATAATATTAAATAAAAAGTATTATTTTAGTATATAGTACGTAATTATTATTAAATTTTTAGATATTAATAGATATTTGTTATTTGGATTTATTAGCATATGTTTTCAATGATTTTGTTTAAGTCAGATATTTTTAAAGAGCTAGGATTCTAATTTTAAATATAATTAATAATTAGGACATTTGTAAAATAGGTGGTTTAATTGTGGATTTCTTTTTAGATTCTAAGGGAAGCGATAAATATATTGGTTTTACAAAGATTTTTTTTATATGTCTGAAAGCATGATTTTGTGTAAAAATAATGGTCCGATTACTACAAATAGGATGTTTTCGGTAGTAAATTGTGTCTAGTTGTTATTTTATTTAACTCATTTATCAAATTTCTCAAAAGTTTTTCTTTGGGAGAAGAAAACCTACCAAAAATAACGATAAAAAAAAAAGCGTCAAAATTTACGGAAATTTTAATTTTGATGAAATTGATTTTAGATTTTTCATGATAACATGATGCAATTTTGAACGTAGGTACTTTAAATTTTTTTTGAGTTTTCTCATAGGTAGTTTACACATGTAGTAAACTTATGGAACGACCTATCACTATAATATATTGTATTATATTGAGTTTCGCTCAGAATCGTATTTTCTAATGCATTACATTGCACTCAAATTTTAATTATAATAAACCACTAATTTCTCCGAGGATCGTTGGAACGATGGAAGAAGTCCAAAATCGACCTTACCACTTTTTTATACTCAAAGAATTTAATTTTTGTTTAAAATTTGTACTTAGATTTTAATTATATTATTTTTTGGTCTTCCCCAAATTTTGATGCTTTTTTAGTTCAGATTCTATTAACATTTTTTGTCATTGCTCAATAAATTTAAAACTATATTTGTACATATTATTTATATTATTGTTGAATCGGTTTAACTACTACTATCGCTTATAGTACACTACAAACGCCACATCAAACTCGATATCGGATCGACCGCCAACTTGAGTAGATAACCGTGATTATGACCACGGATAGATAGAATCATGACAAACTAAATCTATTTTGTCATGGATAAAATGGTTGCAGACTTGCAGTACGATCTATCTATAACCGTGATTCGGAAGTAATGAAGTCTGTCGCATAGAGTAATTTGTTTACATTTTTGTTATCAATAGTTTGTATTGTTTATGGTTTTATCACTTATCAGTAATATTTTTATAAAAAACTTACAACGTGAAGACCATAGAATGAAGATTGATAAATTAGTACTTGTACTTTGTTGTTTTGATTTTTTGAATATTTCAATAATACACTATATTATAATAAGTGTATAATTCCTAATACCTATGAATTTTTTGTTTTCTGTATGATTTATATTTTTATTGTAATTTGTAGTATTATTTAAGTATAATTGTTTATTTGTGTATAATATATAATTTAAAATGGATGTAGATTCCGATTCTTCTTCCTCATCATCAGACTGCAATGATGAAGAATTCGAAAAGTTTAAACAAGACGAATTAAAAAAGAAAATTGACGCTTTAGAAAACAAAGTAAATTTTAAATTAAAGATTTAAAATTAATCAAAAGTGCATATTATCGTTAAAATCAATATTTATTTTATAAGACCTGATGCAACGAAAAAAACAATTTGTTAATTTAATAATTAATATTAAAAAAATTCTGAATATTATTTTACTATTTCACCTCTTTTAAATGTGGCACTGGTATAGTTATACAATCTAATTTTATATATAACTTATTGTAGATATTTAAAATATATTATAAATAGGTATGTGACGCCTAAGTCCATGTTATTTATCGGGCCTTGGCCCTACCTTATTTTTTGCCTAGAGGTAGTGTCGTAGAAACTGCGTTGCAGGCAGTTCATTGCACTGGGACCCCCATAGTTTTAGATTTTTGGAGCCCATACTCAAAAGCTATTACCAAAATAATATTTAAAATATATTTAATGATAGTTAAATTTTTAATATTAATTTCAATATTTCAAACATTATTTATTACAGTAGATTGAATCAAAAAGGAATGATAATTTTTATAAAGGGGAGGACTATTAATTTGAGCTTAATGTGTGTAAACTACCTATAAGATTACTAAAAAATATGTACAAGTACCTAAGTTAGGTTTGGTTAGGTTACGTTAACCGTTACAAAATTGCATTAGTTATCATGAAAATCTTAAATCAATTTAGTCTTAATTACGATTTCATGAATTTTGCTGTTTTCCTGTTATTTTTTGATAGTTTTTCTTCTCTCAAAGAAAAAATTTTGAGAAGTTCGAAAAATGAGCTAATTAAAGTACCAAGTAGATGCAATTTTCAACTGTAAGCATATCTTAGCATACATAAATATCATAATATCCTTAAGAGAAAAAAAAGTACTAACTAGATTCAATTTGCTACTGAAATCATACCCTATTCGTGGTAATTGGACCATTATTTTTATCCAAATACATGTTTTCAGACATAAAAAAAAAAAAAAAACAATATTTTAAAACCAATACATTCTTTGCATCATTCAGAATCTTAAGTATACGAGTATATTATATAGTAGAGTCTTCTAAAATTTATTTTGCTTGACTACAATTTTATGAATTTGGTATCATTGGGTATCAATGTATAATTGACAAAATTTAAATTTTTTCATGTTTTGTCACTGTGACATAACATAATTTTAGTTAAGATTAATAAAAATTAAAAAAATAATGAAATACATAAAACAATATTGAGTGTATAAATATTTGTCTAGCTAGACATTATATTTAACCTAAAATATTGAGATTTGAAATATTTATAATTTCATATATTATTTTCATATTAAATATAGTTTTATTTTTTGGTTGTATTTCAAATAATTTAAATTATGAATTATATTATAATCAAATTACAATTTTATAAAAAATATTGTGTATACTTTTAGATAACAAATAATCCATCAGACTATGACGCACATGTCGAACTAATAGAAGTACTTCGCACTGCAAATGACTTAGATCAATTGCGTATGGCTAGAAAACGGCTAAATGAGATGTATCCCTTAAGTGCAAGTAAGTCATTCCATAATGTACATTTGAAAACATAACTAATGTATAATATATATTATATTATACCTTTATTTACATAGAACTTTGTACTAGAAAAAGAAACACAAACTATTTAGTAATTCCCATGTTGCCGTATTTTATCTGTAATTTAGTTACATTGAGTTAAAATTATTGAAAAAATAATTTGTAAATGTTATTCAAAAATAAAATGTATTTTATTATAGAAATATTATATTTTTTAGAAACTAATTTTATGTATAATGGTCAATAAATATAATTATTTATAATTATTTATGTAACTATATATACAATGCATTTCCTTTTAAAAGTAATTCAAAATATTTCTGTCTAGTGACTGGATTAGAATGGGGTTTTCGGGGAGCTAGGGAATACTAAAATATACATTTTTTTAACAATTTTTAACTTTATACTTTTTATCTTTTTATTGTGCATATGCACAATTCAATTTGAATGTTTAACCTAATCAAAATCGACTGAATGATTACAAGTAAAAACTTTAATTCAAATTGATTAATATATTAAGAAAATTTTTCAAATTAACACAATTTCTGTAATTTATATTATTTAAATTGAAAGTTTAAATCGTCAAAACAAATATAGTGTCATTACCATAATGTTTTTTAAGTATTTTATATAATTATTATTATTTTTTATAATTAAATATTTTGTTTCGTAAATGTTTTATTAGCTTTATGGTTAGACTGGTTAAAAGACGAAATATGTATTGCTGCTACTGATGAAGAAAAAGAGCATGTAACTTTGTTATTTGAAAAAGGAGTTAAAGATTATTTAAGTAATTGTATTATTTATATTATAATTATATATTATCTATATATTTATATTAATCAAATAATAGAAATTTGTATAGCTGTATTTATTAACATATTGTATATTTTTAATATATAGGTATAGATTTATGGTTAGAATTTGTACAATTTAGTATTGGTTGTATGTCTGATACTACTGGAACTGATAAAATACGAGAATTAATGGAGAGAGCATTAGGTGCAGGTGGTCTTCATGTTCCTAATGGCAATGTTCTTTTTGAAGTGTATATTGAATTTGAAAAATTAATTTTAATATCATTAAAGGTTGAATAAGAAATAATTTATATTTATTTAAGTTATATTATAAAAATTGATAATTTGTTTTTTAGCAAGGTACTGATGAAAAATTAATTAATGACCAAAAACGTCGTATAAGTAATTTATATCGCCGACAATTGTCCGTACCATTGTTTGATATGGAAAATACTTATGCAGAATATAAACAATGGCTGGCTTCTGAAAATCTTGAAGAAGAAAAATTAATTAAAGATGGCTACGATAAAGCTCTTAGTAAATTACAACAAATTCAAGTTTTTGAAGATCGTTTAGTAAGTTTTTTTATTAGTTCTTAAATTAATAAAATGTTTATTTGCCAAATTACATTATGCTTATTATTTCTTTCAATATATCACTAACAAAATTTAATTTGAAAAAAATGTATTTAGTTATCAAAAGAAGTTAAAGATAGACTTGAATCCTATGAAGAATATATAAATTGGGAAAAAAATCCCAAAGAAGGCGGAAATAAACCAAATAGAATTATATGTTTGTATGAACGTGCTATTGCTGATATTCCTTTGACACAAACACTCTGGGCTGATTATATTGACTATATTGTTATGACAATAAAAGAAGCTGATTATATATTAGATATTTGTAAAAGGGCTGTAGCTAATTGTTCATGGTCTTCAGATCTTTGGATTACATATTTAATCCAAGCTGAAGCAAACAATCAATCACACAATGAAATTACAGGTTGGTTTTGCATTTCTTTTTACATATATAGATATATTAAGTTATATTAAGTTAAGTATTTTTATTAACATATATAATCATTTTATTTTAGCAATTATGGAAAAGGCAGCATGTTCATGGTTTAGTTCACCAGCAGAATATCGTTCTTTGTATCTTTCATATGTTTTTTATTTAAGACGACGTCTAATTAATTTAGATACTGACGTCAAGTTAAAACAAATCCAAGATATAAGATTAATGTTAGAAAAAGGTCAAAAATTTCTTCTTGAAAGTATGTCTTTTATAGTATAAATTATTAAACATATAAATTGTTCTTTAATAAATTTAATTATAGTAATAATACATAGTTCATAATTTAAAGGTTATGGTTTTTCTGGAGATCCTAATTGTGAATTACTTTTATGGTGGGTTGATTTTGAAGCTATTATAACTGGTGATATGGAACGTGTACGGACTATGTGGAATGAAATTCTAAATGCTGGCCTTAACCAATACTCTTCATATTGGATAAAATACATAAATACCGAAATGTAAATATAGCATATAAATTAAGTATGAAATCAGATTAGTTGTTTTAATCATAAATTTGGATCTTATAATTTTAATAAATTAAAATATTATTTTTAAATATTTATAAAGTAATTATTTATTTTTAGTCAATTTGGTGATCCAAAACATGTACGAAAATTATTTGCTCGAGCTTTAATGACGAATACAGACTCACCCGATATAATTGGAACTGAGTGGATTAGATATGAAACATTATATGGTGGTTTAGATACGTTATTAAATTGCAAAGAAAAATATAAGACTAAGTATGTCATTGTTGTTATTAAATTAGTGTTTATTAAATTTATTACAAATTTTATTATATATGTTAGAACATATAATATTTCAAAACATAAATGTTCAATAAAATACTATAAATACTCTACTCTACATTAAGAAATGCATAACAATTCAGCTTGGTAGCAATACAATTTATAGGTTTCAGTCAGGCGTAATACATATTTTAGTCATCATTCGATTGCTTTTAGCAATAAGTACTGTCATTATGGTAATGGGCTCTCTAATCCAACATTGAAACATTGTACCACTGATATGTATAATTAATTAATTTAATAAGGATATCATAGGCATAATAATATTTTAAAAATTTAAAGATTAATTTAAATAATACATGTAATCTTTTAAAAGTAAGTTACCTCATCAATATTTGCTGTTCTTATTTACATAATGCAAAATAATGATTAGGATTAAAAAAAAGAAATTTTAAAATTTGGAAAAATGTCAAATAAAAAAATCTATAGTTAATAGTTACTGTACATTTTTGTATTAATATTTAATATCTATACTAATACTATAGATGTTTTTCTGACATTTTAATTTCCATCTTTATTTATTGAAAATGTATATCATAATAAATTAACTCAAGAATTTTATAAGTTACAGCTATATATTATATATATATTTGTATTTTTTATAAGTTGTAACATTAGATATTACCATTTTTTTTTTTTTTTTTTTTTTTTTGTATTTATCATCCTGTTAAAGAAGAATTATTATATTTTTGAATAGAATGAAGCAAGTACAAGAAACACAAGAAAAAGAACAAAAAAATGAATATAAAGTGGTAACTAAAGAAAAAGAAGCAAAAAAAAGAAAAGTGATTTAAATTTAATTTTTCATGTAGTATAGTTTAATTATTTATTTGAACTAATTTTAGTTATTTTTTAGTGGGAAGATAGAGAATCATCTAATAACTATAATAATAAATCAAATGGAAACTTTAAGGTACCTTATGCTAAGAAAGATGTAAAACAAGAACTAGAAGCTTCTCCTGTTAAAAAACCTAGAACAAGTAAATATAAATGTTTAATTCCTTAATGGTTATTTTTATTTATGGTTTTATTTGCATTACATTATTTTTACTTTTTAGTATAAATTATTTCCATTAATGTGTTATATATAACTTTCACAATTTATGTTTAGAGATAGTTTATTATTAATAGGGTTTAAGACTTGAATTTGCATATTATTATTTACTAGTACAAAAATTTTTAAGGAACATAGAAATATATTTTAAGTTGTTTTTAAGTTAAAATCACAAAAAATGACTGCTTTCTTATGCAAATTTGAGCTTTTTAAAATAATGTGTATTTATTTATACCAAAGGTATTTTTATTATCATTTTAAAACTTTTAAAATTTTATTTAATAATTATTAATTAATATAGATAAAAATAATTTGATTAATAAATCAATGAATATTCTATAAATTAGTATGGTATTTACCAGCAAAAGTAATGTTATTTCTTAGTATTACAACATAATATATTTTGGACAAAGCTAGAAAAAAAATATGATTATTTTACTCAAATGTTATATGTGTTACATGTCAGGACATGGATATCGAAAGATAAGTTCGGTTAAAATTTGCAAATTAATTGCTACTTCATTACCAATTCTTCTGGAATCAAATTAAATTTGATATGGTGCAATTGTGGGTATTATTATAAATATTTTGAAATTATAAAATCGATAATTAATGAATTGGATGACAAACTTGTAATTTCAATAAAAACCGCTAATATATACTAATATTATATCTTGTTGATATAAGTGTTTAACAACTTATTAAATCTAATTATGGAATTTTATCTCATTTAATTATGGAACTCAATTACAGGGAGTTTCACTAGTGAATGCTATTTTAACTGTTGAAGAAGTATAGAAAATACAGTATAAATATTATAAGTAATACAGCGCTCCGGTCACAATTTAGTTTAATATTTAGTTTTAAAGAAATACTATTGGTAACGTTCATGTCACAATGAACTAACGATCATATCAAACAATATTTTATTGGATCGTGATCAGAACGTTCCTTGATTAGACTGTCAGTGTGAACATGACATGTGTCTGTAGTGCATAACTTATATATAATAGTGTAATAATGTTGTATTACCTTAGTGCAAATATGGTCTAAATTATCTAACATACTTAAAAAAATTTAAAGTATTTAATAATTATTTTTAGTGAATATTTAAAATAAAATTATGTTGTTTACATAGACATGTCTACGGGGGACTAGGGTGGGCATTCCCTACTTAATAATCTGAAATTATTAAATGATGACAGTAGTTATTAGTAAATAATAAATTTAGTTAAATATATTTTTAGATTATTGGAAAATTTTATCTGATTAAATGTTATAATTTATAACCCAGTATAATAGGTACCACATTATTATTGATAATGTTGACACTTTGGGAAATTGTCTAGTGTCTATAAATTGATAATGAATAGTAGGTTTTAGTATTTTTGAATAGTGTAAAATAGTTAAATAGTTAGGTTAGGTTAATTTTTATTTTAAATTTTTATATTTAAAAATTACATTTTTTGAAATATAAGTTTGTAAATATGAAAAAATTATTGAAAAAAATGGGTAAAATATTAATAATAAAAACAAACTATTGTCTAAACTTAAAGTTTATGTTTTTTTTTAAAATTATTGTAGCTGAAATAAATATGGAAAAAGGTGGACGACATTTAGAGATTGAAGGTAAAGAAAATCGTTCTGTATTTGTAAGCAATTTAGATTTTGCTGTAACTGAATTAGACGTGAAAGATGCATTGTCTTCAGTTGGTCACTGTGAAATATTATTGGTTAGAGATTTTAAAGGTCGATCTAAGGGATTTGGCTATGTGCTTTTTGAAAAACCTGTAAGTAGGAAGTTATTATTATTATTAATTTATATTTTGTATAATTATTGGTATTACTTATTTTTGTTTCATAGGAGATGGTTATAGAAGCATTGAAAAAAGATCGTGTGTTAGTTAATAATCGACCAATGTTTGTATCTAAATGTCATCCTGATAAACAAACTAGAGAATCAGGATTAAGGTTCACTACTGAACTAGAAAAGAATAAATTATTTGTTAAAGGTAAAACATTTAAGTATTTCATTTCATACTATTTTTTCAGTTGTTTATTCTAATTTTTATCCTAAAACCATAGACAAAGAAGATATATATTGATTTTTAATATTTTTTCATTTTTATCTATATTATACTTTACATCTGCTTAAGCACTGATAATTATTTCAATATTTTAATATTATATACTAAAATTATTATACAAAGAAGTATAACGTCTATGATACAGTGCAGATGATGTAATAGTAACTTTTTACCAAGCGATTAACAGAACTAGTCACTGGCTATTAGTTGCTATTGTGTTGAGTCAAAGTCGTGTCTCATCACTTCACTGGGAAAACTCCAATTTATTAAACCGTTTTTCATAAAATAGATGTTAATTGCGAGATATTTGTTTCAAATTGTGTTATGTTGCGTTGCTCCAGTAGGAAGACAGCTTTATTGAATGTAGTGTAGTAGATTGCACATTTTGACTATATTTAACTTATATTAAATATTCAATTCACCTATTACTGTGTAACCTAACACTTACTGTAATACGCAATGTCATTAAAATATGGTTCATTGACCATTTTATTAAAACAAATGAAAGGCTGTGAAGAATAATGTAACTGAAATTACTAATCTACTTTGTAGAGGATTTTGTTGTGTCCAAATTTACCAAATGCAAATAGATTGCATCTGACATTGATTAATTATACAAATGTATAATTAATCAATGCATCAGATAATGAGTTATAATGGCAGGACAAAATATTTAATTACAATATTTATATTTTATACCAAAATATATACTAATTAAACCAAAATGACATTTTAATTCAATTTAGTTTTGTATTAATTTTTTAAATGTTAATTAAAATATAATATTTTTTTAAAATAATTATTTACTATTTACTATTTACTATTTAGTATTTAGTATTACTTTATTACAAATAAATAATAAAATGGTATACAGTCTAATGTATTATATATTATTCAGTATTTATATTGATTATAAATATTGGTATTTATAAGCAATGATATTTAGTTATATATTATTTAAATTTATAATTTTTCACAGGTTTACCATTCACCTGTACAAAAACTGACATAGAAAATATTTTTAAGCCATATGGAGCTATAAAAGATGTTCGTATTGTCACATTTAGAAATGGTCACTCTAAGGGATTAGCTTATATAGATTTTGAAGATGAGGTATTAATATTAGTATATTTAGTTGAAAATACCTATATCTAATTGTATAATTAATTAGATATCAGCAGCTCAAGCATTATTAAAAACGGACAACATGGTAATCGAAGATAAAACAATTTCTGTAGCATTAAGTCGGCCACCAGAACGTAAAATTCATTCAGAAAATAAATTATATCCTCCTATAGCAAAATTCAGATCAAACATGTCTAGTTCTTTATTGGGACAGTAAGTATTTTTATTATATTAATTTAAAATAATTATAAAATTATAATAAAATGTACACTTTTTATTTTATCAGTCGTGATCATGCTCGTACAAAATTATCTCTAATGCCAAGCGTATTGCAAAAAAAAACCTATTCAAACTACAACATCTACAAATGATGGTGAAAAAGCTGCATTAAGTAATGATGATTTCAGAAAAATGCTGTTTGGTAGTAAATAATGCTTTATTCATTTTATAAAATGTTTTCTTATTAATCTGTTATTAAATATAAAAACCATATTGTCAATTTTTTCCTCTAAAACTAAAATTATCATTGAAAAAAACTTTATATTTAGTAATTTTTATTGTAATAGATATACGGTGAAAAAATAATAATATATACTATTAAATAAATAAAAACAAATTATTAAAAAAAAAAAATTTAATGTCATAAATGCATTACATTTATCTCATTTCCATACATACTACTTAAATAATATAAATAGTCATAAAACAATGATCAGTAAATCATATATAGATAAACTACAATCAAGCCCATATTAAGACCTCTAGGTTCCATTGAGATAAACTGTGTCATGGGCCCTGATCATCATTTTGATATTATAATTATGGGTACATTATTTTTTAATATGATAAATATACTAATACATAGCGTGTTTCAACCCTAAATCATTTGTCTTTACCACAAAGTAAATCTGAAGCTTCATTGTTACAATCTGAAATTTTTTTTATGATTTTACATGTATTACTTATATATTTAATTGCACAATTTTATAAGTGTATGTTCTTAGGTTATGCTTGACTTTCTTTACATTGAATGAGGTTAAGGTATATTTTAAACTTTATAATAATTTCATAGCTTGAAAGATATCATTTCTTTCATTTTGTATTTTATTATACCAATCTAAAATATCATTCCGTAAGACATAAATAACCAGTTTTGGGCTCCTTATTATTACAAAGGCAATAGGCCCCAGGGATATGGCCCATCCTTAATTCGAGCTTGACTACAATGACAAAACATGGTATTTAATCAAAAATTACGTGTATATCAATACCATATTGTATATCCATACTCATTAAATTACTAACTGTATTTTACTAAATAAATTTCAATAAGTAATTAAACAATTTACTCACTATATCTAGTTTTTTTTTTTCAACAGGAATATTTTTAAAACTTATTAAATTATATTAAATATAAATACATATATATACAGATTTTAATTAAGTAAATACATAAGCATAGCTATCACTTTAATTTATATTTTATCACAATTTGTGATATGTAAAGAAAAAAATAATAAAATAATTTCTCTATAGCTTATAATTAAAACAAAGCAATTCTTATACAAGATTATCATGTACGATATTTACACTTATAGTATTCTTCTTCATTCTTGGTGGAGGTACAGGTTGGTCATTTTTGACTGGTTTCTTATCTTCACTGTTAATTTTCCTCATACAAGAATATGATGATTCAGCCATCCTTCTCCACCATGATTTTATAGTGTCTCCAGCATGATAAAAGTACCAATACACAAATATGAAAACCACTAAAATGAAACCCAGCGATAACAAAATAATGGATATGATAAATATGGCCAAGCTGAATCCAGAAGTTTGTGGTTTTTGTTCTTCAGGAGTGTCTGGTATCTCATTATTTTCCACAGATTCTGTGCTAGTACTTGTTGTTGGTATTGTTATCGGTGTTGGGTACGGTGATGTATCGACTGTGCCATCTTTGTCAGACACTGATATATCAGCACAAGCCCTAAATTCTTCTTGTGGTCCACAACCTACTGCTCCAGTACCATTGTCACATGTGCCCCAGTTATTACCTGCAATGTACTTCCATTGCAACACACATTGGCTACATGTCAACCCTTGGGGTAGCGAATACCTCATTTCGTACACCTTGTTCTCGAGACCTGGATAGAACCGTGTCTCATGGAATGTTTCATCAGCATCTTTGGTCTTGACTCTGCGCAAAATGTATTTATCTAGGCACAATTGACTAGCTACTTGCTTAGGTGCGTTATTTGGACACAATCTGAACTCAAAGTAACCACGGTGGTTGGCTGTTAGCTCGACACGTACAATAATCGGCTGTCCAATTTTGTAACGGCGCACAATCACTCCTTGGCCGTACGTACCGCCAGCTTCATTTGCCCTCGGCTACAGTAAAATATAGAAATTTTATAATTTATATTTATTTATAGTTATGCACCTATTTAAATTACAAGTACATAATGTATTAATTATATGCATTACCTTAGGTGAATCCCACGGGTCACCACATATACCACATTTTCCACCATTAAGCTGGTATTGTCTAGTAAAGCCTCCACAATACAATTCGTTATCATTGTAATTTGGTGGTGTGTTGAAACCGTACCTAAAATTAAAATTTTAAATATTGATTGTTATTTCCCATCAAAATATATGACTTGTTAGGTATGTTCATTTAAGTTCACACCTCCACATAGATGATCTGGAAGGTGGTTCAATGAGTCGTCCATGACCATTGGATTCTTTGTATTCGCATGCCCATAGAATGAAACCAATTAACAATTTTGTTCCAAATAGCATGTTGATCTGAAAAATAATAGGAATTGTGATATTATTATGTTGTTTGTATTTGATATTATGAACATATCAAAAACCATAAAATTTAATTAAAACAATAATTTGTATTTAATTCCTTTCAAATCTATTTGAACCACTACTATTCAACATTCGTGAAATTATTATATATTATTGCCTTATTGATTCGTTTTGCCCAAAGTCATAAAAGTGAAAACTAAATTAATTATCACTGTTAACAGCTAAACAAGTTAGGTAAAATCTGAAACTATTTTTTTTTTTATAAACCAGTTCATTGAACAAGATATAAAAAACAAGATATCGAGATAAAACACTCGTGTGAACGGGGATCACTCATCAGGGAACCCAGTACTTTTCTTTAAGCGTGGAATGTAATGTCTATATATTTGTATCAAACTACAATCTTAGATTAAATACCTGCATATTTATTCGAATTGCTAAAACAATTCTAACGTCAAAAACCACATTGTACACTAAAAATAAACGAAACTACTTCTTAAAGTAATTTTAAAGTTTAAATTTCTACCTATTAGTAAATTGATGGAATACACCATTCCGGACTACAATGGCGTATTTTCGCCCCCGCCCCCCGGGTCCATGAGGTCTGAACCCCCCAGGCACCGATACTGAAATAATATGTTAAAATACAATGTTTAATCCTAATCTATCTATTTTTGTGCACACAAACGGAAAAGTACCTACCTAATTAGTATGTGCTTTTATATAAAAACCCTATCTATAAACCCATATACGTACGTAACATTAAATTGCTGATAATAATAATATGATTATATTTGAATATTGTCGATTATTATAATTTTATAATTATATTTATTATATATATTTTATTATTACAATTTTATATTATTTTAGATTCTGAACGAAGCAAAGAATGTATTGGTTTTACAATTATAACTTTTTTTTGTCCCTGAAAACATTTTTCGGGTAGAAATAATAGTCCGATTATCATGAATAAAGTATGCTTTCAATAACAAATTGCATCTGGTTGGTACGTTTTAAGCTCATTTTTCTCAAAAGCTTTTCCCTAGGAAAAGAAAAACTACCAAAAAATGACGAAAATTCGGCAAAATTACGGTTTCCATTATTTCAAATTATTTTATCTGGTGATAATTAATTAGGTTTTTGCTAATTAAGATCATAGGAATTTGAAAATTTTTGAGTGTTCACATAGGTGTTTAACAAAAAAAAAAAAATTTTGGAAACGATTGGTTAATTTTCTGACAAATTTAGAGCTTTGAAATTTTTTCCAAAAATGTTTAATATTACTTGCAATTATGGGTTTAACGGTTTGAAAATGTTATAGAAACCTACTCATTACTTAATCTATTTACAAAATATTTTGAAAATCGCAATTCACAATTTTTTTTATAAGCTCTTAAAATTTGAATATTTAGTAAAATTGAATATTATGCTATTTTTTTAGAAATAATTGTCCATTTACTACAACTGGGGTATGTTTTCTGTAGAAAATTGCATATAGTTAGTACTTTATTTAGCTCATATTTTAAATTTCTCAAAAGCGTAAAGCGTCAAATATCACGGAAATCGTAATTTTGATGAAATTGATTTTAGATTTTTCATGATAACTACTACAATTTTGAACATAAATACTTGAATTTTTATTAGTATCCTCATAGTTAGTTTATACATGTGAACTTTTGGAACAGCTTATCAGTATAATATATTTTATAATTATATTGAGTTTCGCTCAGAATCGTATTTTCTAATGCAATAAGAATAACATTGCATTCAAATACTAATTATATTAAACCATTAATTTCTCCTAAGACCGAAGGGATGATGAAGAAACGTCTAAAGTCGACCTTTTCGCTTTTTAACATATTATTTTTAGGACCTCCAAGAAAATGTTGAAAATCCGCCACTGCCGGACCAACATTCCATTACATCATTGGCTATTTACTTTGATAGCTTTGAATGTTTGGACGGAAAATTTTATTATTATATTAAAATAAAGCTTTAATTGACTACATTAAGCCATTAAGGTTTCCAGAAATAAAACATTTTAATTAAAATATTGGAATTTTCCAAATTTAATCAAAGCCAAGAAAAATCATATTTTAGTCATTGTTTTTAAAACTTTAAAATCGTATATAACTTAGCTAATTTTGGACGTTCAATTAAAACACCCGAATAAAAAATGATTAGTAAATATAAAAAAAATTAATATGTAAAAAAGAATAGGTGTTGCCATTTAACTTTCGAACGTTGTATAGCGCATGCGAAAATTACGTGGGTGGAAAATTGTATTATTATACTCATAAATAAATTTCAGTAGGTATAAGCTACATTAAGGTTCCCAGAATTGAAACCACCAAAATATATTTCCACCTTGTAACGTAGTTACTGTGCACTCTGTATATATAATATAGTATAATATTTATACAAGTACAAAATCTTTTTTAGTTTTAGATTCTGAGTGAAGCGAAGAATGTATTGGTTTTACAAAGATGTTTTTTTTTTTTTTTTATGTATGAAGACACTTTTTTGGGTAGAAATAATGGTCCGATTACCACAAGTAGGGTATGTTTTCGGTTGCAAATTATATCTAGTTGGTACTTTATTTAGCTCATTTTTCGAATTTCTCAAAAGTTTTTCTTTGGGAGGAGAAAAACTCCAAAAAAATTGTGGAAAATCGGCAAAATTACGATTTCTGTTATTTAAAATTTTTTAATTTCGTGATAACTAGTTTTCGTTTTAGTTTTAAGTTTTCATTTTAAGGACTTGAAATTTTTTTTAAGTATTGACATAGGTAATATATATATGTGATACAATTTTGGAACGGATTGGTTAATTATTTGGCCCAGTATGGTACTTTGAACTTTTTAAAAAATGCTTAATATTTCCGGCAATATTTGATTTATCGCTTTGAAAATTGTGTTGAAGTATAATTATATACTATTTAATCTTTTTACAAAATATTTTGAAAATCGTGAGTGACAATTTTTTATTGTAAGCTTTTAAAGTTCAAATTCCCGAAAATCGGCAAAATAACGTTTTCATTATTTTTTTTAATTTAGTGATAACTAATTGAGTTTTGATCGTAGGGACTTGAAACTTTTTTTGAATGTCAACATAAGTGTTTTAGTTTTTTAATTATACTACATGGGCGGATTAGGAGGTAAATGACACAGTATTCTACAACAATAAACGGCCCAACCCGATTATATATGCTTCTATAAATACCTACCTACTTTTTCGGATAGCTTATCAGATATATTTTATACAATTTAATATACCTACTAATTTGTCTTGTAGCCTGTAGGACCTCTGAAAGTTTACTAAATACTACCTTAGTAACTTACCTTATTGCGTTTATAACAGTAATTTCACTATACACCTAAAATATTAATTATTGATTTCATTTAGGGCAAAATAAAAAAGCCAGTAAGTAGCTTCTGCTCCGTAGTAGAAAATATATTTATAAGTAATATATTAATATCGTCAATTAATTGTTCATGAGCTCCCGGCTGCCCATATTATATTGAGCCAGACCGGTGTACTACAACATATACCTAACCTGGCCTGTCCGTCCTTGATTACTACCATATTATTATAATTTATTTTTACTTTTATTATATAATTTAATTTAAAAAATATATATTTTAATTAATATTCAGTCAAATTGATTATAAAAAAAAAAAAAATAGGTATATATTATGTTGACCAAAATGTAATATTATTAACATATAAAATGATTATTTTTGGGATGAGTTAAATTAAATATAAAAACATTTTATTTTCTATAAATGTAATAGTATATATTATTTAACTTAACTTCATAAAAAAAAATAATTAACTGAAAAACTATGTATTTTAGATTTAAATAAAAAATATTTTTTATTTTAAGTTTATTTATAACTATATACCTATAGGTAACTTAATTTTAACTCATTAATGTCTAAATTTGGGAATATAGGTACAAGGTACTACTGTACTAGTATAATACTAATGTATGCCTACTTTAATTTATCACACAAACTTTTCACAGTGCCAATGACACTTAATATTTTGTCAACTTGCTATCGTGTGTAGGTACCTACTACCCACGTCCACACGTCCCCATTTATTTTATTATTATGTCTATTATGAACAATATATGTCATACAAGTATTATACAGGTCTGAGATGTATTCAAATAAAATCTTGTTTCAATTCATGTAAATTGTTAGAATGTTAGATATAAACATTCAATTCAACATTTTCATGACGAGCACGTTTATATTTTATAATAGTATAAATATATTATTTTCGTGACATTTTTAAAATGTATTTATATTTTCAAAACGAGCTGTAATGTTTATTTTAGAGAAATATAATAGTTACAATACATACGGTCATATAGGTATTATACACGCTTATGACATTTTCTACACGTATTTTAATTTTAACTACGCATAACCGTACTAGATACAAGTTAGCAGTGCCTCAAATCCTCGATGGTGGTCTTGTCTTCATTTTTTAGCATTATTTTTTATAGACCATTTTTTTTTTTTTACTTTATGAAATTGATTTAAATTTAATATATATACGCTGACAGATATTTTTAATGATATATATGATATATTTATATATTATTACCGATATAATTAAGTTGCTGGATGAGACTCGCTATAGTAACGAATGTACGAATGATATTCACTGCAGTGATAATACAAAGTTATTATTTAAAAAATATACATTTTAACAAATTAGATAAATAGCCGAGTTAGATACTAGATTAGAATGGTGATCGTCTATGATCTACTCGATGATCTACTGTTTGACCTGCTGATGATAAAGAAACAGATTAATTTAATTATCAATTTCTCCGCATTTAAATTTCGAAAATACAATTATTATTATAATTTATAATTTTCTGCAGTTAGTCGAATTTTATAAAAAAATTATAATCAATATAATATGCACTAAACAAATGGTGAAAAATTGCTCATTTTTTCTATTATTAAAGTAAAAAAGTTGATTTTAATTGAATAATCTTTTATTCTTCTATACACTTTTATCCTGTCTACAATCATAAATCATAATAATGATTAATGACTAACATACGCGCGGAATCTCGGAACTAATCATTGATGATGTTATTTATAGTTGACCATGACCACGACTTTGAAAATTGCACTAAACAGATAGAGCGTGGTCCTGCAGCTGATGAGGACGTTGATCTTCGAACAGAGTTCCGGTCGATGGGCGAAATTCGCGACCGTATATGTCCAAATATAGTTTTATACTAATATATTATTTTATTATTTTCAGTAACGTTTATTTTTCAAGCTACCTCCACGAAAGTTAATTTTGAGAGGATGTTAAATAATAATATAATACTTTAAAGTCTATTGATATTGAATTGTTAAACTATCTATATAAATAAATAATATTGATAGTAGCCGGTAAGTATACATATCATACAATTAATGAAATCGATTTGTTTAATCAACATCACGCAATGATATAACGATAATCGTGTACCGCACGTAGGTATCCCGTATATTATATAGTACCTGTATTATATACTTTGCTTTATAATCGAATTAGCCAGTTTTTGTTTACTTAATAATAATGCCATTGTCGTCGCGCAGTGGTGCGATCACGCACGACCGGAAGCCCCGATGGGCTTGCAATTTCATTCCTTTCACGGCGATTTCTCGACATATCTCGTCACAAATATTATCGTAATAAACTATATAATAACATAGTATTAATATTGTATAAATTAGCATACCAATTACCAATTGTATATACTTATAGCAGTCTATCACTATCGTATAATAATAATATGTCAGATTAAATTGATTCTGTGTCTTTCGTGTGCATATTAAACGAGTATTATTGTTATTATTATATTACCTAAAATTGATTAAAAAGTAATAAAAAAAATTACCAATAAATTAATAGTCAGGTATAAGTATAGACAATAAAAAATCGACGATGCGGTGATGTAAAAAAACAAACAAACAACGCGTGTTACACTTTCTATCTATAATATATACGTGCATAGATAATTACAATAATCGCAGCTGTTTCGTTACAACAGACGAGCGCACGCGTAACACCCGAGGCGGCGGCCACAAAAATAATATCATTATGATCGTCTTCCCATGGTCTCGTGCGAATTTCAATTGTTTCACCGACCGACGAAATAGATAGTATATATATACGTTTTACCTATTGTAATGCATATATATATATATATATAACTACGGTTCGTTATTAGTTATTACTTTATTAGTATTATTGTTATAACTTGGGTACAAAATATCATAACATAATAACCACTATAAACGCGGTCGCGAAATATATAGGCTTAGGCGCTTTCACCCGGCGCCTGCCGCCCCGTGGTTTCCGCGAAAGGTTTCGTACATTATATTATAATAATAATAACAATAATAATATTAAAAAAACAAATATTATATTATTATACGTATATACAAACAATATAATCATGGTTATACGACGTGTCACCTGCACCACTATTATTTTGTTTTATTTTGGTGTATATAATAACATACGGTGTTGCGTATTTTTAATTTTTAATATCTATATATAGGTACATACTCGTATTCTTATATGATTAATATGATTAGCAACACTTTCGTAAACGCAAGCACAATATGCCGAACGTCCCGAAAACGTCCAATATCGACATCGCCGATGTAGACGTAACAATTTTTAATAATTTCCACACAGACAACAACAATAATGGGTATTATCATACACCAAATGCATTTTTACATTTCACGGCAGTAGGCATTCAAATTACTTTAAATGTTACGTATTTAAAGTTGACTACAGAAAATATTTGTTAATATCAACATTATTTCTCAAAAAAATATTGTTGGATGTGAGGTTGTAGCCATTTTTTAATTGTGCAATCTCATATTTGACAGTAGACCATTTTTGCACTCATTGTATAAAGCTTAATTTATAATAATAACATTATGTAACGGTCAACTACTTCCTAATTATTATATTATAATATTAATAACTTGTTTCGTTAAAACATATACTATGCTGCAGTATGTTAAAATTTGAAAAACTTTTTTAAGAAAAATAAAATAACTGCATTTGAAATTTTGAACTAATTTAAATATATTAAATTAAATAGTTTTTAGTTTTAACAGATGTATTTATAACTTGAGTCTCAAATATTAAGAACTTTTGAAAAAAGTAAAACATTTACTGCATCTTAAAGAAGAATTAAAACTATTCAACATTTCTGTGTTCTATATTATTTGTTATATTATAATATTATATACTATATTATTTTGAATATATATTATTTATACATATATTTTAGTATTTTTGTTAAACTAAACATTGGACGACGTTATGACGTATTAGTCTAGATAATAATAATATGAAACTTGAAACATGTTCACCTTGAAAACTACCCACTTAAATAATTGTAGTTCCAATATGGATTCCAATATTATTTAATATTAGTAAAATACCTAATAGTTTTATTTACAAATCTAATTATATTATTTGTTTTATATTATTTATTAATTACTTACTTATGGGTACTTATTATATAATAATGATGATTTATTTTTAAATATTTCATAATTTCATTTAACTATTGAAATTAATAACAGAATTAAAAAAAATAAAAATATTCATTAGGTAATAAAATTTAAAATTTAATAAACAATGTAGTTATACCAAATGTGTTATGCTTATATATTATATTATTAATTATTAATGTCTTCAATCTTAATTTATAAAGATGTTTTAACATTTTTAATTTAAAAACTAATTCAAATATTAAGCAAATGAAAATGTAACCAAATATTGATGTACTTATAGGCTGTGATAATGTGTCGACGAAATTCCAATAATAATACCGATAAGTACTTAATAATATAAATTCAAAAATTCAAAACTTAATTTTAGAAATTAAATTTGAATTATTTTATTATTGATTTGTATAAGCATAAAACAAACATCAATCGCAATTTACAGTATTTGATTTTTTAATTTTTTTTACAAGTTATTATTACCACATTAATTGTACCTATGCATTCTATATTTATATAAGAACCTATTTATTTGTTAAAGTGAATTAAATAAGGAACAGTTTTTACATAGACTCAAACAGGAAACACGATACTTTTTTAATTAAGATTCAAGAGTAGAGCTTTGCATTTTTACGTTTCTAAACCACTTTTACATTTTACTATACACATAATTTATAATAAATAATAATATTATTGTATCTATATTCTTGATATACCTCTTGGGATACTTGATTTAGTTTAAATTCCAAGTTGTTTATTAGTTTGTTATACTACTTTCCTTTTAAATTACTAATTCAAGTATGAAAATCGTTAAACATAATCTCATTTAAACTGTTAAATTATCTTATTTTATTAACAAATTATACATTATACTATATATTATTATACTATTGAATTCAGAAATTAGGGTGAATAATATGAGGACTAAAAATATAAATAAATTGTACTATAGTTAATGCGTTATCTACAAGCCATTTTAGAAATTTGCGTCAGCCAAATGCATATATTTATTTTATGAATTATTAATAAGAAATTAATTTATAAATAGTTGAAAATAATTGTAATTTTTTTATCAAATACACTTTTGATTTCTAGATCCACATTTGTGATTGAATAAAAATAATGAAATATACGAAACGAGTTTAAATTAGTGTAAATATAAACAACGGTTTTACTATATGTATATATATATATATATATATATAGGTTCTGAAAACATATTTTAACAATTTAACATTCGTTAGTGAATTAATTTAATGGTTTCTAAAATGGTATGAAAGTTATATTAAATTATAATTTTATAAATATCTTTATACACATTTTTATCCAAACTCGTAAAGTAAACACATCAGGTGTAATTTATAAATACTACTTCTCACGGAGAGGCTTGTTATTTAGGATTTTATTTAACAGGTACCTAATTAAAATACAATTGTTTAGGGAAAAAAAATTGTAAGAGTATAGTAAACACTGAGGACATCGAGCGAAAGTGACGCTCTAAATTCGCAGCTTTTTTTTATTTACCGTAAAATATAACATGCTGAGCCTATATATACCCACTTAATTGATAAACAATTTATCTTTTTAATTAATTATAAATTATAATATATGATTTTTCTATATATATTTCGAATTTCATTATCATTTCATCTTACTATACACAATTAATATTTATTATATCCAACGTAAATACTAAATCTTGTAATATTAAAACAAGGTTAGGTTATAGGATAGGTTAGAAATAAGTTTTTCTGTTTTATTCAGACAACTAACAGTTTAATTTAAGTTTAATTATATTACTAAGCAGATTTAGCTTAAATTGCTTAACGAATAATTTAACTTATAGCATGTAGGTAGTTTTGGGTTGTTGACCGCATTTAATGTTAACTTAGTTAATACCTACCTACTCAATTTTCATTTGAAGAACAACAGTATTAAAAACAATTGTATATGTCTATAAACTTATAAATTACAATTAATATATATACATTTTTGAAAATATCAATGTCGCACTATAGTCGCTTATTCAACGTATAAAAGTTACTATTTATGTTTGTTTATTTTTGGAATTGTTTAGAGACTTGGAGTCATTAATCAAGGATTCATAATTTTTGCGCCTATACATTTGTTAATAATTATTTTAATCCGATTCCATTTCCAACATATTATACATGAGTATATATATTATACCTATGGACTATAGGTATGTTGATTCGGATATCTAAAATTATAAAGCGTAACACAGTGGCGAGTATAATAATATTAAGATATTGTGTAATAATATGTGTAATTTACACTAGCTTTTTGTTTTTATACGTATATAATATAATATAATAATAGTAAATATAATATAATTATATTTACTTATCGGCTTATGGCATATAAACTATACATTTTGAATGTAATTATTAATTATTATTAAACGGATACACGTACAATATTTTTTATGTTTTAAATTAAATATGTGTTTTAAGGTTTTAACTTTTAAGTATATTATTATTATTATTATTATTATTATGCTTATTTGCATAGGTATGTATGATGTATTAATTTGATAATACCTAATTTTATAGTTTGAAATATTATTATTTTTATAGTAAGCATAGGTTAACCTTATATAAATGAGATAGTTGCATTGAGATTTAATGTGGTCCAGTGTCTATATAAATTATATATATATAATTATAATAAAGTTATACTGGAGTATATAAATGTTGTTATTAATGTTGCAGCTGTCTACGAAAAAATAAATAAATACCTATAAGGACCTATAAGGACCTTGATAAAATAAGATTGGCGAAAGGAGTATGACACAATTGCACGAATGAACTATAATACTACGATTTTATTAACGAATAGAGATCGTATTGTAACAAAATAGGTATACATAAATATAACTATAAAAAAATGCGTGTGTTTTCAAACATCAAAATATAATAAATTTGTGTGAATTTGATAATAGTTAAATTTGATTTTTTAATTTCATAAAATTTGTTATTATAGGAATTATACATAAATATATATTTATATTTCTTATATTAAAAGTATATAAAATATCTTTTATTGAGCAATTATCATCTTTATTTATTTAATAACTTATAAAATAATACTATATATATGTTATTATTATATATACCTATTATTTATATGTGTGATATGAAATCGGTTAAAAATATAAGTGAAAATATTTATAACTTATAATTATTATTAAATTATCTAAAGGTATAAGTATAACTAAACTATATACACAACCAATGATACCATAAAGAAAATTTCACTTACTTTCGTTCCTTAGGGCAATTTATAATTATAATAAATTAATAAACATGTATATTATACAATATATAATAACTCGAAGACAGAGTCAGTTAATGGGTAGGAAAAATAGGCAATTGACTACGAAAAATATCGACTTATAATTTTAAAAATGAATAAATTTTTTACATTAATTTTAAAATTAAATTAAATTATTTGTTTTTATAATTATGATTTTATTACATACTTATTATAATAGTTTTTCAAATTTGCTTTTATTATGCTTCTAAAAATATTCTACATATACAGAGCTTAATATTAATAAATACCATTATGATAGTGCGATCATAGTAGGTTATTAGTTTATTACTATTTTCTATTGTTTTTTAGGAAATTATTTATTATTTTAGATAATTTTTGTAAAGAAATGATAACGACTCATAGGCCATCTATATAAATATGTACTTAGGACCTTAAAAAACATAATCTGACTCTATAGAGTATATATATTAGAGGCTACTATAGTCGAAAGTGTTCCTTGTCAATAATTTAATGTTTTGATGTTATACAAATTATGTTAACCTTAAGAGGAAATCCGTTTCCTATTATTAATTGGTACCAATTCAAATTAAAACAAAATATTGTTACTTAACATTTTTTTATTTCTGGTTGAATTTATAATAATAAAACATATTATTAATGCTTTAAATTTTGAAAACATGTACTCTTAGGAAATATTACTGTACCATATTGGATAATTAATGATGGTTATAAAATCTAAATATATATATATATAATTATATATGTGTATCGCTGTCAATTCGATACAGTTATTAAATTGTATGATTGTAGTATAGATTCTATAGCTGTTCATATAAATAAATCAGATGCCATCAAACGGATGTTCCCATAGAAAATAATTTAACAATAATTTTTAGTTTTGATTTTTAACGCAGCTCAAGCACAATCGCTTATTTATCGCCCACCGGTTAAAATTGAAATTGGCGTTTAAAATTGTAAAATGCTTTATATATTCCTTTTAACTCAAAAATAAATCATCAAACACAATTTTTGGAAACGCATTGTATTCTAACCATATCATATTTTATCGATTTGCGATTTAACTACGTTTAAAGTAATATTATGATATATATTTATAAAAAATATAGTCTTCAGAAAGAGCAAATGACGATAATATAATAAACCAGAAAATCTGAAAATTGTATAAAGAATAATATGGCATATATATATATATATAATATATGTATATTGTATATATTATACATATACAACTATACCTAGGTATATTTAAATAATTATATATTATTTATATAATATTTTTTCAACAGACTATTATAATAATAAGAAATAAAGATATATAATAATATAATACAAAATAAATGGTTCAAGATATTCATTGATATGATCTCTTTAATTTTTTTATACTATCATTTTCTTTTGACTTTTATAGTTTTATTAATTTTAAAAAAAAAAAAGTTTATTCGGTATGTATAAATATTTGATTAATTTATAAATAGTCCTTCATTCTCATATTCTTGACTAATTATAATATTTTGAATATAATTTAACAACATTTAAACACAATTATTGAAATAAAAATAATGAAGAATAGACACAACACGAGAATGTACATATAATATTTCAAAATATTATTTATATAATTATAACCGAATAATTAATTCAATTAAATATTGTTAAAGTTATCTTCATATATCGAGGTTATATTAAAGACACTTCTATATATCTGAACGCTATATGAAAGATAGGATTATTTTTTACTCATATATATAGTAGATTATTTATAACTCTTATACTCTTTAGTCTTTGCTTCATCGATATTTAATATATTTAGGTGTTAATGATATTACTCGATGTTGAGGAGCAATAACATTTGTTTAATCAAGTTATAATTATTATTATAGTAGATTATTGTATTTGCATATACACCAATATATCATTATATACGTATAATGAAAAATAAAATAAAAACATAAATTATAATGTTTTTCATTATTTTACCTATACTTGTATAATAATATTACTTCTACCATTGATTATAGAATAGACTATTCTATTCTATAATCAATGCTTCTACCAAAAGCGCACACAGGATTTTATTTCATGAGAGGGGGAGGGGTTGTGCTTATAATAATTTACTAAAGAGAAGAATTTTGTACTTTTGACTCTATGCAATAATATGATAAAAAGTTTAATATTATACATTGCAAATTTTAATTCACTGCGGGTTTGTTGCATGAACGTATATGTTGAATTTTAAATCCAAATTTAATGAATGAAAGAATGAAGGAAAGGGGGGCTCTTATCCTCCTCCCCTCGTGTGCGTAAATGATTTCTTCTATACACTTTAGATATGCATTACAACGTTTAGCATCTATATTCAAAAATAATATTATTAGCTATTAATAAAATATCTAATTTATAAGCATTTAAATAAATGTATTATGAATAAAATATATTTTTTAACATAATTCAATGAACTTAAACTTAACTTTAAATTACTTTTTGAAATTATTTCTATATATCTGTCACAAGTCTTATACCTATATGGCTATATTATTATGTTTTATAACTATGATATTCTTATAGCATAGTCGCGTAAATATATCAGTGAATATAGTTTGTTAAAATGAATTTATTTGAACTTTGAAGGTCGTATTTGGTATAGATATATTGAATGTATATTAGATAGAATGATGGTAGTTTTAAAGTATGAAATTCATTTAAGGTCAAGTTAAAACTAAAAAGAAGACAGACCACGCATGCGTAGGAGAAAGGAGTGTTATGAATCTATGATTGAAATGATGGAGACTAATAATATTAGTTTTGATGTTCAGTGTTTTAGACTGCGGATCTTAGGAAACGTGTATCTACATAGGTATAAGTATATTATAATTTATGATGGGTATAATAAAATCACATAGAATTAATTTCTATATTTGTATGAGTACTAGCTGGTAATATTTGGTATGTATGAATGAGTACCTCAAATTAATGGCATTCAAATATAATAAATATATTTTATAATTCATATTGTAAAGAATTGTATATTTATATTTATGTATAATTATTGTATGTTCATTAAAATTATAGAAAACTATTTTTGACAATGAGTTAAATAAAGGATATTGTTTACTTGTTTAATATAATTAAGTATACATACCATTATATAAAAATTAGTTTATATAGAGTTTAGAGAAAATGTCAATATATTTTTTATTCGAACAAAAATACTTTTATTATTGAGTATTGAGTCATATATATTTATTTAGTTGTATCTTGTACTTATAAGTTATTTTATTTTAACACGCTATAATTGAAATATTCGTGAAGAATTAAAAAAAAAAAATTGTTAGATTTTTTATTATTATTTTATTACTGAACATAAAGTAATTTTGTCTGATAAGGTTAATTTATTAAAAAAAAAAAAATTAATTAACAAAATGAAACTATTATTGAGAATTCAATCATTTTTTAAATTAAATTTTGTTTTCAATAAATCGTATAATTATATCAATACAGATACCTAACCAATAAATACAGTTATTCAGTTAAAATATTTAGTGTATATGAAGTGTGATTTTTCATAATTGTTTCAAATAAATTTAAGTATAGATTTATTTGAGTACCTATATAAATCTTAATAATGAAACTATAGTAAATTATAGCAATAAACGTATAATTTAACCATTTGTTTTTAACAAAGAAAATTACAAATACAAAATAATACATAATATTGATTGATTAAGAACCTTACTAATAATTTTATATTTTATCTAATATCGGCTTGTATTTAATTACAATTTACAACTAACTCTTAAAACAGTAACAAATTAATTGACAATAAATTATAGTTTTATATAAATATTTTAAATATAATTTTTGCCACAACAATAAAAATTGTATCTAAATTGTACCTATTCATAAAAATTTTTTTTTTTTAAAAATCTATAATTAATTATTGAAATGTATATAGAAGGCATAATTTATGTAAATAATATCTAATACCTATACAGAGTGATCAGAATTTCGTGTTACAAAAATAATGGAAATAATATTGAAAACGTATGTAATTCCCATTATTTTTGTATCATGTAATTTTGATCATTTAGTGTATATTTAGGTATATATATATATATATAAATTTTGAATTAATATCATTGTTTAAAGTGAAATCTGTTATTTTCAATTTATCTATAATAACTACTAACTACCAATTTTTACACAATATCATTAATCGTTAAAACAAAGATTACAAAAAAAAAAAAAATATTAATGTACCTATATGTATAATAAATAAAATTGACTAAAATGGAACGTAATTTATGTCTAAAAATTAAAATATTTCAGTTGACTAATAAATAAAAATGTGATTATATAATTATAATGATATAAAATAAAAAATAATTAATAATTAATCATTATAAACTTAGTGTACCTATATGACTCAATGACTAAGTTTATAAATACCTATAGGTATACAGTAGGTATTAATGATTAAACAAATGAATAATATGTTTACTATATTTATCTATATTTTCAGTTTTCTTTCTATTAATATGACGTGTATATTATCACACATTTAAAATATTATCAATAAAACAACAAATTGTTATTATTTTTTAATTATTAGTTTATTATTAATTCCACAGAATACAATGCATTGTATTGCACATAGCATTATCAATTAATAATACCCAGGGATGTATTGGTAAATAATGTCTTGAGTACATGCCATATTTTTCTCAAATTAAAAAAGAAAAAATTACTTGAAATGTTTATTATAACATTAATTTTTTAAAAAAATTTTTAGTCAAATAATTAGTTTTTATCCTTAATAATTATATATAGTAACTACAATTAAATTATAACTAAAACTCTACACTTTATTAAATGAACATTTTTTTTGTTTTAAAAATTGTTAATTTTAAAAGTCGTAGAGGTATATAATATACTATATACATGAATTAACTAATAGAAACATAATAACTTATACATTTATTGTCATCAAATGTACAATAAATTTATAAATTTTAAAATATTATGGCCGTATACTTATAAAATTATTATTTATATTGCGTATACGCACTTTTATACAAATATTGTTATGAGTATACACCATATACTCCTGTATACGCTCCAATACACCACTGATAATACCTTTAGTGTTTACAAATAATTATTATTTTCATTTTTTATGTATATTTCTTTTATTAATGATACTAATGCATCCAGTGGCGGCGTGATTAATGTATTTCATGTGACCGTTGCCTCATAAGTGATAAGGATAACTAATTGAGTGGTAGAACATTTTTGAAGCTAAGGCTCATTAAACAGTACAGAAAATGATTTAAAATTAGATGTATATTATTTTACCTAGACATATATATTGAACCATTTTAGAGTTTATTACTACAATTTTATAATATATTATATTATTATACCTCCTCAATTATAGTCGTGTATATATAGTATATAGTGAAAAAAATTACAATATAAACATAATCCTGTATAACTAGAAAATTAACTTAATTTTCATATTTAATATTTGGTTTTAATTTTCTTTTGTGTATATAAAATATAGTTATATATACGTTATATTTCTTATTTTCTTAAATTATTTCCAAGGCTGACAGTCTTGTTAATTGTTTCTGGTACGGGATTTTAGTCAAACGTCTATCAACACACGAAATAATAATTAATGTTGTTTTTTTATCTGTGTCAACCTGTTGACATCAATTAAATCGACTCGAGTCTTGAATTGATGGAAATTCTTTTGAAAACCACAATCACGTTGTTTCCTGTGCGGAAGAAAGTTCATTGATGTGGACGTCACACGCATATCGACTACAGGCGTATCGACTATCTATATTTAATGTTTTTATTTTTACCACAGATTCTAATTGTTTTATATATTTTCGATTTATTATACAACACAGACTACCTTAATTTTAAGGGTTTTAGCGAAAATTGGTAACATTTAATATCTCAGTTGATTCATTGATTGTCTAGTGATTTTAAATTTAAATACGCGTATATTTAGGTTAATATCCATAACAAAATATAAATATTTTTGGAAAGTTTCAAATTTGATGCCTAAAATTTTCAACCTAACCCCCTACGAAAAGACAAGTATTTTTTTAAACAGCAGTTACTACTTTTATTCATCTCAAATTTGAGCTAAATAGATTTGTTTTTTTTTATTGGATAAAATTGTTTGTTATTTTGTCAATATTAGGTTTAGTATATAATTAGTTAATAGGTCACAATTACTTGAAATGCACACTGCATTACTTTGAATTGATGTATGTTATTAAATAATTAGGTAGGTACTATAAAATATATTATAGTCATTGGTCATTATTACAGAGTCATTGCATTTCTCTTTCGGCATGTGCTACTGACAAAAGTTTAAAACGTACATGGCATAATATATGTAATATTATTATATTTAATTTTATTATCAATTGATATTTTTTGGTTTATGTTTAGAATTAAGAATATTACACTAAGGACAACGCACTGTGATATTAGTTTGATGGCATAGATGACTTTTATAATGGTTAATAGATACCAATGTATAAGTACGTTTATAATATATAGTTGTACCTTATACGTGACGATATTTTTTATTATTTTTTAACATTTGGAATTTATAGACTAGTTCTTAACAAGCGCAAAAAACTAAGGTTATCATTTGTTTGATAGAATCGAATAATTCGTTCTTTGATGTTATTTTATTTGATGCTCTGTATTCACTTTTAGTTAATGAACCATGGTCCGTGAATTTCGTCACGATATTTTTTATTAATTCCATATAGATGTCAATATATCATAACAATTTTATAATATATATTTGTCGTAAAATATGTGCTATAGAGCATTGATTCAGAAGTATAACATATGATAATGTACTAAATATGTGTCTTTACAATGCATATATAAATGATTTAATATTATTAACAAACCTATACAATTTTTATAAGATATGTTATTAATATTTTCATAAAATTGTTTTTGTTGAAAAACTAACGTTTTTACATTGTTGTGTTTTAGATTTGTTCATTGAACATCCGATGTCTTTCACAGGACTCGTCAGTTTTACAACACAACTAAAATGGAATAAAATATGGAATAATATGAAAAAAAACAATAATTAATTGTTATTTTAAACTGTACAAGTCTGCATTATTAAAGTATTAATATCTAATTTCGTTTAATGATTAACTTCAGAGTACTTTATTATTATTACTTTTTTACAAATTAAAATTAATACTAGCAGTGGTATGTTCAGTATTTTTGAAAATTAGGGATATGAATTTTTGACTAATCACAGGATCGTAGGGAGCTTTGCCTACACCACGATCAATTAATTATCTATTAATAAATAGTAATAAATATCTTAATTTACATATCTATTTAATATATTATAGAAGTATAATATTATATATCGTTCATTCTACATATTATATTACATATGATACATAATATATAAACTAGCTATAACCATTCGCGGAAATTTACAATAATTTTCAAGGGGGGCTAAGATTGCATAACATAGGTATGTATGCATTTAAATTTCTACATAACTGCGTAAATGGAAAATATTATGTTTTAGGTATTATACAGTAAGTTTCCGTTACAACGAATACCGATACAACGAAAAATCCCGTTATAATGAAAGTCATAGAAGTCCGCTGTCGAAAAGCTATTAAAACAATGTTAAACTAATCTCAATATAACGAAATGATTGATTTTTAATAATCCCGATACAACGAATTATTTGTACAGGTTATTAAAATATATGTATTACCCTCCTTAATTTAATCTAAAGATAACAAGCATAAGGTTTTACGAAATTATCAAGCCATTAGATTGTCATTATGTATGATCGTGTTATTCCGCGTCAATCGATAACGCGACACAATCAGTCGGGTGTATATCTTCATAAAGCTCTCACGTTGGTAATTTTTATTTTTTCGTATTTTATGCTTCTTCTTTACGTACGCACGTGATGAGTTCTACTGTGAAAAGAAAACAATTTTCATTGGAAGAGAAGAAAAACATAATTTCTGAAGTAGACAAGGGATTGAAGAAAGGTGACGTGGCAAAAAAGTATGGCATATCTCCATCAACATTGTCAACCATTTTAAAGAACCGAGAAAGCATCTTGAAACAACTGCATACTTCTGTTTTTATCCCGAGCAGGAAAAGGATGCGTAAGGCACAATTTGAAGACGTTGATACGTTGGTTTACAAATGGTTTTAAGATGTTCGTTTCAGAAATGTTTTTTTGACTGGTCCTTTAATTCGAGAAAAAGCCTTAGAATTTGCTAAAATGCTCGAAGTTAAGAATTTCCAAGCAAGTGTCGGATGGTTAAATCGTTTTCGTGAGCAGTATGGTGTGTTGCTCAAATACATTTCTGGAGAGGCGAGTGATGTGCTAATGAATTCTGTTAACGAAGTCGAAACGGAGAAGTTGCTGCACTCATCGAGAAATATAGCCCAAATGATGTCTTTAATGCGGATGAAGCTGGAGTGTTTTTTCAGCTTGAACCAAAAAGAACATTAGCCCAGAAAGGAGACAAGTGTGTAGGGGGTAAAGCTTCCAAACAACGCATCACCGCTCTTTTTTGTTGTAACAAATCGGGAACGGAGAAACGAAAAATCCTCATGATTGGCAAATCCGCAAAACCACGTTGTTTTAAAAACTGTAAATCATTGCCATGCATCTATAAATTTAATAAGAAAGCATGGATGACTCAAATAATTTTTAATGGTTGGTTGATAGATTTTGATACAGAAATGGAAAAGAAGAGGAAAACTCTTTTTCTTATCGACAACTGTATTCCACATAATGAACCACCAAAATTGGATAACATTCATGTGGAATATTTCCCATCTAACTGCACAGCTGTACTTCAACATTTTGACCAAGGTATCATAAGAGCTGTAAAATCACGCTACAGAACATTTTTGTTATGTCAAATTTTATCCGATTTGGAGAAAAATATCCAAAGAAAATGCAATGTGAAGGAAGCTATCGAATGGTTATGCGGAGCTTGGGATGATATCAGTCAATCAACAATAAATAACTGTTGGAAACATGCAACCACAACCAAAGATGCCAATTTTGTTTTAGCAGTGGCCGAATATGATGAATCAAATACGCACGATATCCAACAATCTGAGTTAGAGCAAATTTGGATTACTGCGAAAAATAAAATGTCGCTTCCTGGTGACGTGAATTTAGAAGATTATCTCGGAGCAGATGACAACGTTTCATCATGTTATGAACTAACCGAAGTAGACATCATTCAATCCATTAAAGACAGCAAAGATGAGGCCACCGATGAAAGTAGAGACGAAGACGAAGACGAAGAAGCTGTGTTGGGAAATTATGTGCGCAATGTCACTTCATCAGAAGCCTTATCAAGTTTGGAAGTAATGCGAACATTTATTACATCACAGAGTGGTGTACCAGACTTCATCTTTACAAACATTCACCAATTTCAAAATTATATACTTTCTATTAAAACAGCAAACCTTGTTCAAAAGAAAATTGTTGATAATCATTAAGAAAGTTATTTATTGTTTCGCAAATTATTTACATTTGTTAAAATGTCAATTATTTATACAAATTATTTACATTTGAATTATTTATTTATTACATATTTACATATTTGTATTTGAATCACATAATGTTTTTAAATTTGTTTTTAATCGAATTTTCAAAATTTCATTACAACGAAATTTCCGTTATAACGAAAAAAAAAATTCGGTCCCTTGGAGTTCGTTGTAATGGGAACTTACTGTATAATTTTTATTTTCCATTTTTTTTGTTTTCCTTAAAATTTAACTGTTTAGGTCATTTTCATGTTTTTAGAGTATTTCTTCAGTATTGGAGAATTTTCATAAAAAATTTATTTTCTTATATAATTATTTATATATGTTAAAAATAAAATAGTTCTAATTAATAAAACAATATAACTGTAATGGCAATTTATTATCGAATTTCGATATTTATCATTGTAATAAAACTATCATAAATTCATAATATTTTTATTTATATGTAGGTAATAATATTATTATGTAATAGCATAATAAATGAATAAACCACGAAAACCAAATTTCAGGGTGAGATATTACACTCTTATCCATTTGTGAGCTCATGTTCACTAGGTACAAAATCAACAGAATTTCTTAGAAAGAAATTCGTTTTACGTTTATTATATCATTTATCGGCTTTTAAAAATATATATATTCCAACCGTATGACTTGCACTGACATTTGATACTTTGATAGTGACAATATATTATATAATTTATAAAGTATCATTCAACTTGTTATATTCAAAATAGGACGAAATTTTATAAACACCCAAACATTACGTTTTGTCGTCGAAAACGAACTAATTAAAGGCCTATTTTATTGATTACCTACTCCAAGATTTAGTTATATTTAGTTTTCTAGTTATATTAGGTAACTATAATAAATTAATTTTTAGCAATATATATTACTTTCGAATCAAATCAAAATCGTGTTTATTTCGTAAACCTGTATAATTTTAGTATCAACCCTATCGTTTATTGCTACACGTATTTATAATTTTATATATTAATATTATGGCCGGATAAAATACATATTATATCGTTTATAGATAATATGAAGACGGAAATTTCACACATTTAAGCAATGTAATTTCACTCTATGTGTAGAAAATTAGACAATAGGAAAACCGGGTTGACACATTAACACCGTGTAGGTAACGTGACCTTCGTGGTTCGTTGCATCTTTATAAGAAACAAAGGGGGTCTCTTATAAGATTTTATTCTACAATTAATATATACATACAAAAAATAATAATAATTTAAACGTCTATTGATCTTTATCCGTTGAACATACTTGTACAAGATATCTGTATAATAAATGAAACCATTATGAGATTACACGTATTATTGATGTTTCCGTTGACGTACACAACCATGACAATATAATATAATGATATATTTATAATGATGTTTTTTTTTTTTTTTTTTGTAATATGAATTTATTCTATAAATGAAACTAACGCGCGGAAAATCGAGGTTAGCCACGAGGTTTTATGTTGGGTCGTAGCGAGAGTTTTACCGACGAGTTTCGACCTAGAACGCAGAGAAGCGTTGAAACGAGTACCTATATAATATAAAATATAAACCATATAAACTACATACAAAAGAGTAAAAATATAGGGAACCGCAACCGCGGCGATTGAGCTCCAAGATATTATCGAGCGATCATATTATCAGAATATTATTGTTATGGACGGATTTAATATATGAATAAAATAAAATATGAGGATTTGAATATCGGACATACATTTATATGAATAAATGTTTTTTTATTCAAAAACATACCTATATAACATATACCCAGATATTTATATTATACCTTATCTATCTATAGTAATAGCAAACAATATGCACCTATTACTTTCCCTTCAAAGCTATTACAACTGCTTATGCATATGCATTATATTTTTATAGTAAGAGATGGCTGATGGCACATATACTATACAATGTAAAAAAAAAAATACTTTAATTATGTAGCATGAAAAGAAGTTATTGCGTGAAATGTTTTCTTTACGTGTTATAGTATTCATATATATATTATAGTTGTAATGTATGTACCTGTATAATCAACAATCCTGTAAAATATACTCTAAATACAAGGAAAGTTTTAGATACAATAATTAGTTGATTACATTTTCATACAAGGTATTTATAATAATAAGTATTAGGTACGCATAATTATATTTCTGTTATTGTTATTATGACTATTCTATTTATATTATAATATATACGTTAAGGTAACATATTATAACGTATTTGCAAATTCGTAATTCGAGAGTAAAATTATAATTGCACTTGCAAATTTTCACCACAAATAGTTGTGACAATTTAACATTAGAAAAATATTGTAGAATATTGTCATTTAAATATTTAATCACTAAGGTATACTAAGGAAGGTGTATCTTATATGTTATACATTATTAATATATAATAGTGAACATGAACTACGCGCAGAAAGAGTTGATTTGTATAAACAATTATTTTTGAAGCTTTTGACTTCTGACAAAATCATGTGAGTCAGTATTTTTCAACAACTTCAGTGAATTATAGGTACAGAATTCAATCAAATCAATGAATATACAATGCATCATTGTAGCATATTTCTAAAATTATATATTTTTTTAATTCCATTTATCATGCTCTCGCTCCTCGCTGTTGTTTTTGTAGATTCAATAGAAATGACATAGATTTTAATTTTATTGTACATAATATTCTACTAGAGGAGAGTATAATGAAAATTTAACAGAGGTTTCTTAAAAAAAAAATCTTTCCCATAATTAATTTAATCATCTAACTCTACTCTATTGATTGGCAACCGTATCGTTCGTGAAAATATTTACTAAAACAAATATTCGTTTTCCGTATGAAATTGTCAAATACTTTAAACAATAATTTTTATTTTTAGTGATCATGACACTAAATTGTTATTTAAATTAAGAAGAGTTTAATCAAATTTAATATTTATTTAAATCTTAATGCGCATATAATCAGAAAAAGTGATTTAATAAATGTCAAACTCTGAGTTATTATTATGTTTTATATTCATGTTCTATAACTAAGCTCTAGGTTTTGGTATATTAATAATTTTTATTTTATTACAATTTTTATATATTTTTTATAATAGTAATTAAGTACTAGGTATATTACATACTTTGATTTAGGTAGATTATATAAATATATAATTATTATTTAATATAAAATAATCAAATTATTATCAACTACAAGATAATATACCAATAAGTATTTCATTATGTTATTAGAATCACCGAAATACACGATCAAATTGAAAGGGTAAAAAATTATATTTTATAATAATTCGTGTTTATAAAATTAATAACGTCGTAATAAGACAATGTTTGATCTCCATTCTTTTATTTTTTTCAATTTAAGGACTGCATTTTCATAATTATTTCAACAGTTTTAGGAGAACGAGAACCCCGGCGGTTAATTTTCACCAAATAAATACTTTAAAACTTTAAAAGTCTTTAATACTTAAAAAAAAAAGTCTATTTAACAAAATATATGTTTTTAATAGTTGTATGTCATGTGTATGTGACCTTTTATCATCACTAAACATTTTGTATTTTTAAATCTCTGGACAATAGAATAGAACGTTGTGATATTTTTAAAAAGTAAAATAATTAAAGTATGGTTATCATATGTTTTAATAAATAATTGTAAGACACATAATTGAAATAAAGCGGCAAATACTATAAATACTATATAATAATTATACATTTTAATTTAAACTTAAATTTGAATAAGTATACAAATTTTAAAATTTTAATTTGTTAATAATTATTATAAATATATTAAAATGTTCTTTGATAATTTATTCATGAATTTAAAAATAAATCAAAATAATTAAAAATTAATGAAATCCAACTCAAATGATATAAGTTATACCTACATGACTAAATTTGATAATTAGCTTTAGAACATTAAAAAAAAACCGTGAGAATATATACTTTCCAAATATAATAATTAACAATACAATATAATACAGTAAATATATTATATACTACAGTCTATAGACAATGTCAATTCAATTATTTTCTATTTAGTATTTATGTGTTTTTAATGTTGTTATTCTCATTTGGTCTTTCTTTGTAAAGTAAACCAACATTTTCATGAGTTAGCTATAACTGGATATTAAGTGAACGGCGATCTTAGTATTACAAAAAACTATAGTAACATAGTTCTTATTAAATGATTAAATCGTGATCATGGTACTATGCTATAATATAATGTATTGCTGCAATTTTATTCGAGTACCTCTATCTCTATGGTTCTATACACACACACACACACACACACATATATAATATACTATATAGGTACTATATATGTATTGATGAATTGAAGATTTTAATTATTATTAATATATTTATTTTAGTTTTTTTTTTTAATTCATAAAAATAAATTTGATTTTAGACGAATAACTTTGATTCTTTACAAATCGTGACTCGTAGGTCAATATAAAAAGTGTTCCATATATACACATGATTCATACATATTAAAGAACATACGAAAAGACAATAACATAACTAATTGTCATCTATAAATTATCAATATAATTATAAAGTATACCTGAAGTATAATTTAGGCATTTGTACATTTTTCAAATTACTTAAAATAATCTTTATTACCTACCTTTTTAACGTATATTATCTTGAATTTAAGCTCCGGGAAATGAAATCATGTTTTCTTAAAACAGAAATGCTCGAAACTTATTAATTTACAAAGCAAACTATTAATGCATTTGGTGTTACTATCATTTATCGGAAAATACAACCAAGTTTACAAAAGCTTGAATAATAAATTAGACTTTAATTATCATAAATCAATATGCCTGAAGCTATATACACTGACCGCACGTCTACCTGTTAGCGGTTACGAACGCGTTACTGAAGTACAAGTTCATTATAGTTAACCGTCAACCGGCTAACGGTAACATCTAACAATATTCTTTCACTTTACCCCCACTTAAACGCGCATTTGGATTTTATTGTAACATACGATTTAATGGTTTCCGTTTACAGATTTTTTAATAAATTGATACCTAACGTATAATGACATATTATTTTAATGTCACACATTTTACAAAAATATTTTGGAGTAAAAGAACGTGATTCAGACTACATTAACTAATTGAAATAATAATATCATGTAAAATTGTATACATTGTTAATTTCCAATTAATAAATGTATATATCACTACTTTTATAATAATACAATTTCAAATTTAACAATAATTCAAAATAATAATGTAATAGTTCATGTTTCTTTTGCAAAAAGATTGATGTATAATTGCGTTAGTTGCAGTGATATCGAAGAGTAATATATATTATATAAATAATAAATATACTAATTTAAATAATAACTAAGTTATAATTATATAATATATCATTAAGTTAAAATTTTAATTAAAAAAAAAGAAATTTTTAATAATTTCAATAATAATAATACCTACCTAACCTACCTCTAAAGGCTATATTATGTATAGGTACCCCATTATACTATGTACCTATAATATTGTATGAATGAATGTGTTATATATTACACATATGAGATATGAGTTTTTAACAATCCTGAAAATGACAATGCAGTACTCAGTACATAAATGACTCATCGATTAATATCATCGAATTAATCGTATCTAATATTTCAGGAAGGATATATTCGATGATTCAGAAACTATAAAATAGGTACACAATATAGTCGAGAAATATGCATTTTTATTTAAAACCATATAGTCATATTATTATATAATATTAGATTTTCAACGTTTAGGCAAATGTATTGTATAATAATCGGTATAATAATAATAGGTAGTCGTAATTTATACACAATTTTATATAGTTAGTATTCATTTTATTTGTGTATCATGATAGTACGGAAGAGTTTTTAGACAAAATGATAAATATGAAATTAAATTGATCAATGGTCGTTGACTGTAACTATTTATGTATTATATAGGTAGCTAGTTACATTAGAATGTATTGGATTTATATTTTTACTGGAACTGAACAAACTATAATATTGTGTATATTTTACTATCATTACAAAAAAAAAAAACTTTTTTTATGGCTTAAAGATTATTGTTCGTTTGTATAATAATATAACATTATGAGTTATGCTTATGACTAATGAATCACGTGAGAAAATAATGTTTACCTGCTTATTTATTTTTTATAGTTTTAATTATAAATATATTATATATGAATATACGATTAAATGAAAATTCTAATATATAGTTTATTATATTTTACGATCCAAATAATATAAAAATAACCGAATAAATATTTAATATCAATTTATTTTGTGAAAATTAATTAAATTACTGTGCGGAGTTGCAATAGCATAGTACTATATATTCTTTGTCATTACTCGTTAAGCCTTAAGCTTATTTTTTTCTAATAAATCATGTTCATAATTATAAATGTATTAATTTTTTTGTAAACGTAAGTGAGATAAATGATTTATTTATTTATTCGTATGGCATGCATAACACAATACAACATTTCAACAACACCACCATAACGAGAGTAAAAATAAAATGACAAAATATAATAAAGTTACGTATTAAATGGATTTTTGTTTTGTTTTTTTTTTTAAAATAATATATGATTATAAAAAACCGATTTGACTTTTGAGAACGGAGAATTGTGACAATATTAACGATAACGATGTGCCGATGTTGATTGAACACGGAAATACGCGAATCGCCAATGTGAATTCTCACGTTTCCTATGACATCGACTTGGATTTCCTGTTTAAACAATATCAACGTAAGACTTTTATACTATATAGTCTACAAAAACACAACACTGTAACCACTAACAATATACAAATTACCGCGGTGACGTAAAAATTATGGCTTAATGGTATAATATTATAATAACTATAAATGCATTATAATTTATAATAAAAAAAAAATAAATATACACGTCAACGTGACCGCGCGCGTATACGTGCATGTAATATTGTAATGAGTAATAATTGACGGGACGCGACTTACTTAACGTTGTTGTAATTTATTTTCTATACCTACTATATACAATATTACAACATGACGAAATGATTTTTCGTTTCTTTGCTATCATTATATTATTGTTATCATTTATGCAATCTTTTTTCGTTCATCTTTGTAGTCACTAAAGAGTACAATTAAAAAAAATACCATATATTATACAGGTATATCGCCATAATAATGTACATAATACATATAAATAGGAATAGGATATAGCAGCCACATCTAGTATATCCTATATTGAATACTATACTATACCAGTTAGTCCAGTGGTATATTTATGGGAGGGGGGACTAAGGGGTTTAAACCCATCCTATGACCAAAATAAAATTACTATTACTAATATTATTTTGCAACCTGTTTTAGATTTTTCATCATTATAATGTATGTAGATAGTAGATACCTATACAGAACATGTTTATATTCATTTTTTGCAATTAATTTTTTTATATTATAAAACTGTAAGAGACAAGTGGTTCAGCTTCATGAAAGATCCTAAAAAAAAAATCTGAACCCCCTCCTTGGATACCAGATACGTATATAGTAGGTATACTGAATATACTGTGCCCAATACAAATACATACTAATTATAGATGCCTACCTAATTTACTTATACCTATAAGCTATACCATTGATTATAGAATAGATCTCTTTATCGTTGTAAAATAGTTGTGTATCTTGTATTCGTGTTTGGTGTAAAATATGTTATACTCATATTATGTATTATTATTATTTATTTATTATACATTCATTGTAATGCAATATTAAACATTGAAAATCGAAATCAGTTTCATAATTTCACTAGGCATTTCTTTAAATTGGTAATGTAATTTACCTATTTAAAATTCAGACACCGTCTAAAACTTTCATTGCAGGCGGTGTTTATTGTTTTACTACGTGACTATATAGACATAGAGTATTCGTTGAATTAGGTATGTTTTTATTTTATATAAGTTATAACGATTATATATGATTATGATTTATAACATTAAATAATACCTAATTTATTATTTAAACATATTTATAATGCTTAAATTTGTTCAAACAATATATAAATAATTAACTTACCTATACAATATTCATTTTACAATATCGTCTGCAAATACTGTATTTTTAATTAAACAAGTATTTAAAATCAATTTTTTTTATTTAGAAATAAGATATTATTTAATTTACATACACTTTTAAGTTTTAGAGATAATGATTTGTTGTTGTTATTAATTTATATAATCTAATTAGGTATAGGTATATTTATATTTACCTAGGTACATATCTAATACCTATCAAGAATCAGTGCTCTTAGAGTCTTAGGATTTTGAAGATCGGCGCAGAATATTATTGCGAGGACCTTTTATCCTAACTATAAATCATATTTTTATTTTGCTTTATAATAAGGATATTAATTAAATATTTTGAAATTTATATAACCATTAATATTAGTTTGATTCAAAATAACAAAAGTGGGAAGGTCGACTTTGGATGTACCTCTTTCGTCCCTTCTTGACACTGGACAGGAGCACCCATAAGTAAAAATTCAGGTGGACGGGACAAGAAATTTTTTTTTTAAATTTTGCTATTTATGTAATATCTGTAATATTATAATGCACATTAAATGTTAATAGATAACTATCACTATTATTGAATAGGTCATTTAGAAAAGGTAACATGTCCAGAATTTTACAAAAAGACCAACGGTATTTTTTCGATAAGGGAACATATCCGGTAGATGTTTCCTTTTCGAAATAAACAAAAATGAAACACACATACTGTTACTATATGAACAAGTAGATATGTTTCGTATTCACACCAAATAGTGAGTTTAGATACAAATAATAAATTCCCGTATTAATTTGAAAATGTCAATAAATTGGACATGTTCCCCTTTCCAAATAATTTATTCAATTACAAAACGGCATTATGATTTGGCATTAAAATTTTTAAATACATATCCACAATCTACCTCAAATCTAGAGGGTGAGTTTTCTCTTATTTTCCTCTCTATGTAGGTGCCCTCTAGAGCCGGAAATAAGGGAGGGATCGTAGAGTGTGTGACACACTCCCACCTATAAAAAAAATATTCATAGTTGGCAATTATAAAAAATTGAAAGGTAATTAAACTGTTTCCATCGGAATGTGCTGATTTTAAAATAAGTGATATCGATGTGGTTATGGCCGAAATATAAATTTTGGATTATCAATGCAGTGATAAAAAATTGGGCAGTTTGATTCAAATATTTAAATTGTCTGAAGATAACAAAACCTGCTTGCCAACTGTTAACAAAATATGTAGGCTAGTTAGGTTAGGTTAGGATATATAAACATCATAGCACCAATAAGTACAGCTTCTAATACCCCTTCAGCAAATTGAAAATCATTAAAAATTATTTACGATCAACTATGGAAGCAGATCTTTTTCAAAACTTAATGGTACTTTATATAGGAATAAAGACAGCCTGAATTTATAAAGTTCAGTAAAATCATGATCACTGCTGAAAGAAAGATGGATCCTAATTTAATTTGTTGACTATATTTATTTACTACATTTATTAATTTAATTTAGTTATTTTCAACATCTTTTTAATTTTTAAATGTAGTTTTCATAGAATTATTTATATGTATTCAAAGTGTATTTGTTCCTAATTTCATTTATTCAACTAATACATTATTTATATACTTAAAATGTTGTATGATATTGGTTTAAATAAAATTTTAACTACGAAACATATTTGACAAATTTGTATGTGTCAATAATTACTAATTTATACTAATGGCGGTCCTTTTGAAAATCCCTTTTAAAGTCGGCATCTACATTATTACACCCCCCCCCCCCCCCCAACCAATAATATTTCCTATTTCCAGCCCATTAATTTGAACGCTTACGTATCTTTGTTTAATTCCTTTTTTGTTTTATGTTTTTACAATATATTAATATTATGTAAAAAATATGAATTGATTTTCAATTATAATATTATGAAATAACAATTATATTATTTCTTACGAGCAGATATGTCTGAATTTCTTAGAATTCCGAATTTATTGTATAAAAAATTAACAAAAATCGGCAAAATTTCGATTTCCGTAATTTTTTATTTTTATTTCGTGATAACTAAACGAGTTTTGATTGTAGGGATTTGAAAATTGTTTTGAGTACTAACATTGGTAATATACAAAATTTTGGAAGGAATTGGTTGATTTTTTGGCTAATTATAGAACTTTGAATTTTTTTCCTAAAAAAACTAATATTACCTACAATTAACAGAATTATGAATTATTACAGAAGCCTAATAATATACTACTTAATTTTTTTACAAAATATTTTGATAATCGTGACTGACAATTTTTTTTTTATAGGCTATCTATTATTTTTTTTCTGATGAATGAAAACTTTTTTTCGTGTAGAAATAATGGTCCAACAAATAAGGTGCTCTGTCCGTACTAAATTTCATCTAGTTGGTACTTTATTAAACTCATTTTTTGAATTTCGGTAAAGTTTTTTCTTCATAAGTGGAAAATCGGCAAAACTACGGTTTTCGTTATTTTAATTTTTTTATCTTTTTATTACTAATTGAGTTTTGATCGAAGGGGCTCGAAAATTTTTTTAAGTACTAACATAGGTAATATTAATGGTTAGTAAATTTTTGGAACGGATTGGTTGATTTTTTAGCTAAATATAGAACTTTGAACTTTTTTCCAAAAATGTTTAATATTTCTTGCAATTTTTGGTTTATCGTTTCGAATATTTTATAAATGTCTAATCATATAATACTTAATATTTTTACAAAATATTTTGAAAATTGTAACTGACAATTTTTATCATGAAATGATAATTCCTTGAATTTTGTTCGTAGGAATTTGAAATTATTTTTGAATGTATACATGATATGTAATTTACACTTGTGGTAAAATATTGGAATGGATTATTAGTATATTGAGATTCGCTCAGAATCGTATTTTCTAATGTAATATAATTGCATTCAAATCGTAATAATTATAATAAACCACTTATTTCTCCGAGGACCGAAGGGACGAAGGAGAAACATTCAAAATAGACGTCCCCCTTTTTTTTTTTACTATTCATTGGAGCATTTTATTTTTATAAGTTTCAAATTTCTTTAATTTAAAATATAATCAAATGTATTATCGCTAAACGGGTTAAATAAATCGAATTTCATTTTAATTATTAATACCTTGTGGTGGATCACTTGGTTTGGCGTTATTTTAGGACTACGTAGATCTTGAGTTCAAATCTCAAATTTAGGGGAAAAAGTGTACTTAATAAATATTTACTTAACGACCTTTACTTATTTCAATCGAGACTAAAATAATAGTTAAAACAATTAAATTATGTAGTAGCAATAAAAAAAACTATACTATTTAACATTTTAGTGATTTTAACTACAATAATTAATTAATTAATTAACTAAACAGTTATAGGTATTGATATTGCAACATAACATGAGGTCTATAAATAATCCATATTATTATGTTCGTTTATATGAGATTAATTAATTAAATATATACCTAATATTATTTGCATAATTAATGAGCTATTACATTAAATCCATTTACTAACAATCAATGAACAAAAATATATGCGTGATTGGTGACTGTATCAACATAAATTTATATAAATAAATGAATAATTACCTATTTAAAATCAACATTATATTTAGAATTGAATACAACCATAAAATAAATTTAAGTAAATTTACTTATTATGTAAGTAGAAGAATTTTTTTAAAAAAAATTAAAAAGTACAAAAGAAATTCAGTCAAATATAAATAAATTTTACTAATAGGAACTATAAATGCTAGTTCATAGTCAAAATCTTTCAGCATTTATAAAAGATGATTTTGATTATGAGGAAGCCCAAATTATACGAATTTTAATAATATCATGAATCGCCAACTAATAAAAACCGTAGCAATTATAAAACAATAATAAATTAATTAATAATAAATAATAATTTTAAAAAGATTGCTTTTAAAAATTAATTTATCGCGAAGATATTGAAATTAGTAAATACATTTCGGACACCTTGTATCAAAAATTTTGTGATGGAAGCAAAAGGAAATGATGATCAGCTATTTATTTGGATATCATACAAAAAATTATTATAATGTTAAAGTTAAGTAAATATTTGTTTTTAAAATAAAATAAATTAGTATGAAGTCAAATCTATTGTAATAAATAATTAATACATAAATACTTATAATCGTTATAATAAGCAATGTAGTTTAATTTATTTTAAAAAGTCACAACATAGTTGTTATAGGCGTAGCGTGATGAATATCTATGGAGAGGCTATAGCTCCCAAACGAAGAAACTTAGGGAACACAAAGTATTTAATGCATTTTAAATGACGATGCTTATTGTAGCTTTTATATAATAGGGCTTATAAAAGGGCTATAGCTAAAGCTAGTAACGAACGCAGGATTTTAGTTCAGTTAGGGTTTTAGTAACGACACTAAAAATAAAAATGGTTGTTTTGATAGTAATTTCAATGTTTTCTGTAATTCTTATTTCCTATATGAATTTTTATATTATATGAATAGGTATAGTTCATAATTAAAAACTTGAAAATATAATATAATATGAGAAATAATTAATTTTTTATTATAACTTTTATGCAAAAATGTCCAGTTTGGATTTGTTATATTTTTAACTACCTATATAGTAGGTAGGTGTCACGACATCACGAGTTAATGTTCAATATGCTCATTTCGTATGTGTATATTTTAAAATAAATTATAAACACTGCGAAATACGATTTTACACGCTAAACTATAAAGAAAGTAATGATGTATCATAATGTACCTATTTAATAATATCTATGCTATATATTTCTATTCACAAAAAAATGTTATGGTTTTCATTTTCTGAATTCATTCATATGAAATTACAAATCACCCGAGTAATTTGTACTTACCAGTTGGCAGTTATACAAGTTACCTATATAATAGCTAGGTAGTTCATTTTCCATATTTGTTATTACGTAGGTACTGTAGTAGACTTAATCGAATTCTATAGTTGATACGCATACGAAATATAAATAAGGAATAAACTTTCCAAATCCATGACAAGAAATGAACTCCTTCGATCTTTTGACGAATTGATAAATTGATTATTAGTTATTAGTGTTATTACGTATAGGTTGATGAACGCAAATTTTTCTCATCCCGGAAACGTCCGTAACTGATTGAAAGAATCTGATTCTCCGCCTGTATATTTGTTGTAGGTATTTATACTTAGGTACATATTGACGTCTATTCAATATTGCTTCGAACAAGCACGTTGGAAACGAAATAGAAAAAAATACCTACTCTATAATTATGTATAGGTACCTATCCATAGCGTATTCAGGATTTTGTCAAGGGGAAGATATAGGATAGCTATATTACATTGAACCCCCCCCCCTATTCTCTCATCATCGTAAACAATGCTTGTTAGGTTAGAAATTTTGATATTTTTTATTTTCTTTAATTTCTTATTTTTATAGGTAGTTATACAAAGTAATTTGTTTTATATTAATTTTCGAAAAATTTCACTAGAAAAATAAATCAAGGAAGGGAATCTATCCCTCATATTCCCCCCACCACTCTAAATACGCCACTGGTACCTACATTAGAACACGCGCAAATATGTATACAATGACAAGACAATTTAATTTTTATCGACATCGGTTTTTTATGTTATCCAACACAAATCATAAATGTGCCTACAAACTACAATAATGTAACTATAACCTCGACAAACCATAACAACGTGTAATTTTTTTAAGAGGCGTTTATTTTTTTTTTGTATCTAATACCTAAGGGACAACATAATTAACTTTTAAATAATAGTTTTAATTAAATTTGGTTGAAAGTTTTTTAATAAAGTTTATATATTGATTAGTTTTTTTGACACATAAAATAGAATTTGTTTCAAGGTTCCTTGTTGTCTTTTTGAAAAGTTAAATATAACTTATTAATTTAAAACTGAACTAAAGAATTTTGTAGTATAGGTACTACCATTGAACATAGAATAGACTATATTCTATAATTAATGATACTACTATAGTATATATTAGTATATTATTTAAATAGATTTACTGTAAGACCTGATATCTAGTTAGGTTCACACAGTGGCGTCATTTTAGTTTTTACTAGACTATGGCAGACTCATAAATTTGTTGACTGTTTTTATGATGAACAGGAGTGGGAGGGGTCATTTTTTTTTTGGTGAGTATTTTATTTTATTATAAGCGGCAATCAATTAAGGGGTTGTTGTTTTTGAAATCTGTCGACTTAGGATTTGAATAATTATAGACTACGGCAAATGTATGAGTGGCTCCTCCCACCAAATGACGCCACTGAGTTCACACAACTAAGTCTATGACGTATCGTAAAATTTCATTTTTTAATTCATTATACTATTGTTGATAATAATTTAGATATATCATATATCTGAAAATAATATTTTCATTTCCAAAGTCAATGATTACTAAATACAATGATTTATATGTAACATTGTAGACATTCTACATGTACAGACGTACAGTATCTATGTATGAGCAGTAATGATGAGAGGTATAGGGATATACATTTTTGATTCTGAGCGGAACGAGGAATGTATTGTTTCTACAAAGATGTTTTTTTTATTTTATGAAAGAAAAAATTTTTTTGGGTAGAAATAATTGTCCAATTATCACAAGTAGGGTATGCTTTCGGTAGCAAATCGTATCATCTTGGGACTTTATTCAGTTCATTTCTCGAATTTCTTAAAAGTGTTTTCCAAGGAGAAGAAAAACTACCGAAAAATGACAAGTAATTGGCAAAATTACGATTTCCGTAATTTTTTATTTTTTATTTCGTGACAACTAATTGAGTTTAGACCGTAGGTACTTGAAAATTTTTTTAAGTACTAACATAGATAATATTTACGGTTAGTAAAATTTTGGAACGGATTGGTTGATTTTTTAGCTAAATATAGAACTTTGAACCAGGGTCGGACTGGATATGAGAGGTCTCACTGGGTATTGACAAACAAAGGGCCTCAGCTCTAATTATTTTACCATCAACAATTTAATTTTTAATAATTAACATATAACATAATTTAGATGCTAATACTAATAAATACTTTTATACATATAAAATATATTTATTGTATAATTATGCGATTTTATTAACACAGTCCACGGATCAGTGTTTTTAAAGATAAAAATAAAACATTTACAATAATAAATACAATATAGAATATTGTATGGTAATATAAAATACGTCCGTACGTTCAAAACTGCATTAGTTATAACTAATATACAATAACAAATATAACTAACAATAACTAATATGTAATAGCAATTCTAAGAATCCATGATATTTAAAATCAAATTCATGACAACCGCTAATTTGCCGTTTTTCCATCATTTTTTGATATTTTTCTTCTAACAAAGAAAAAACCTATCAGAAATTCGAAAAATAAGCTGAATAATGTACTGAATAAAGTACCAAGGTAGGTGCAATTTTCTACCGAAAGCATATTCTACATGTGGTAAACTGACCACTATTTCTACCCAGAAAAATCTTTGTACATCTTTGTTAGACATTATTTTTCAATACATTTTTCACTTCGCTTAGAATCTAACAATGTTTTAAATATTAGATAAATATATATATATAGATTTAATTGATGGTGTACTTGATGTATTATTAAATATTTTCGTAGTTTGAAAAACGTGTACAAATTATATGTTTTGGTACCAGTTGTCATAGTCTATAGTCTCATACGAAAATTAAAATGTGCTCATAAGCGAAACCAGACACTTTTATTAGGTTAAACCGTACCCCAGTGTTGTAAAAATTAATTTTAAATAGTACTTTAAATACTACTTAAATATTATAAAAAAAGTATTTAAAATACTCAACAAATATTTCTAAATCAAATGTATTTAAGTAATACTCAAATAGATTTAAGAAGTATTTAAACTATTTTTCGAACATCTATCCTGACACCTATTCTATTCGAACACCTATCTGATAATATAATGAATTTATTCCAAGGAACAACGTTGATAGATTTTAACTGATCAACCAAATTATCATGTTAAATACAACTGATTTTTGCCAAATATTGTAAAGCTTCTTGTGAAAAATAGTTGTACCTTCATTTATACTTGTAAATCGTCTTGGATCCAAGATTAAGTATATTATTAAGTATGATGTCATTTCAGACACTCATTCTGACATACTCGTATTAGTCTTATACAAAAGTATTATAAAAGGTTAACATATTATAACACGTTTAATCTTTTTATGCATAATTTTACTATCAATTAATACAAAAACAAAACAATTATAAACTACTGTTTATATTAGGTATTTTAAAAACTTCAATTAAAAATGATTTGAAATTTTGTAGGTAAAATTAATCGTACGACAGAGTGTGCCTAGTAACCTGGTTTGATACGATTTAACAAACGATCATCTTAACTTAGGTACTAACATGTATAGAACCCATAAAAAAAAAATATTATCATACATTCATAAAAGGTTTGCCACACGATAAATTGTAACATATGTGGACCACCGTACTATAGGTTTGATCAATATTACATAATTTGTTTTAAAACTATATTGAAATGAAAAACTTGTACTTTAACTTAAACACCTAACCACTATGTGGAACCATAATTATGTACTAACAAATATTTTATATAATTTATATTTATTATAAGTACTTATTATCAGAAATTATCAGATCTGCCAACTGCATGGTGTCTTTTCACTCTTACAGTACAAAAATTGTACCCAAAAAGGGGGCCTCATACAGATAAGGCCTCACTTGCTATAGCCAGTCTATAGTATAGGCTAGTCCGACCCTGCTTTGAACTCCAAAAATGTTTAATATTTTCTGCAATTTTTGTAGAAACCTAATCATATACTATTTAATCTATTTACAAGATATTTTGAAAATTGTGACTAATAATTTTATCATGATATGATAACTCCTTGAATTTTGTACGTAGGAATTTGAAATTTATTTTGAATACATGTGTAATTTACACTTGTGGAAAATGTTTGGAATGGATTATCAGTATAATATATATTAATATATTGAGATTCGCTCAGAATCGTATTTTCTAATGCAATATAATTGGATTCAAATCTTAATAATTATAATAAACCACTAATTTCTCCAAGGACTGAAGGGACAAAGGAGGAACATTCTAAATTGACGTTCCTACTTTATAAAAATATTTTTCATTGATTTTTGGATCTAAGATTCTTTTATTATTAATTTTAAATTAATGTTATTTATTAATAGGAACCGATTGGGTAAATTTGGTCTACTAAGATTTTAATAATTTACTGATCCATTTGGTAAATTTTATCTTTTAAATATATATAAATTGTGTTTGCTTTTTCTAAACATTTTTATTTTTAAAATACAGTTGACACATAACATTAATAGTTTTATTTTAAATTATTTATTATAACCTTTTTCTTATATATTATTTTTTTACTGGTCTATTGAGATTTTTTTGGATAGTTGTCAGGCCAATATGGGCCGGTTTATTAACAATTGTTTATGGCCATAGTTAAATAAATAAAACTATAGAAAATAATATAGTGTTTATTATGTTATATAAATAAATAATTAAATGCCAGGAAAAAATTATAATATATTTTTTTTTAAATGTTCATTAAATTTAAACAACTATATTTACCAATTTATTATGAATATTTATCATACCATGATTAAATTAATTTTTTTTTTTTAATTTGTTTACCTAATAACATTATTATAGTCCAATCGTAATAATCTAATATAACAATATAATATATTTTACATTAGATTAAATTTGTTTTTTAATAGATATTTAGTTGCTGTTATTTGATTTATTGTATTTTCTTACACAATTTTTTCTTTTTTCAATATTTTCATTTTAAAGCTATTTTTAATTTTTAAGATAACATATTTAAAATTTTTATTTATTTTAAAAATAAATCACTGTAAGCAAAAAAATATTAAGCTATTTATACATATCTTTCTCATTGAGAAAATAATAAATACAGTATTGCTAAATAGTATACAAATGTCCAACACAGTCCTTCATTTAATTAATGTATTTTAATTTAGTAGTCTAACCAAATTTTAATAATTATTAAGGTCATTTCTAAGATATTAAGTTGGGTTAAAAATTTATTAAATAACAGTTTGTTTTATTGTATGTATATATATATATGTACATACTTTTATAATATGCATATATTTTTAATATAAATACAAAAAAAAAAATTATCATAAAACAAATAACAATAAGTAATTGAAAAAAAAAAAAAAAATAGTTACTGTAAACAATCTAAATTATTTATTTTAAAACTTAACTTTTAATTATTACATCATATTTAACAAATATTCACATTATATATATTGTACAAGTAACAGTAAATTTTACTAATCAGTTTATACGTATACTTAAAAATATAATATATTATTTTGTTATTATAGTAATACAATCCAGACAGTGTGTTGTGGGGACAAATTAAATTTTATACAAAATTTTTATATATACAGTGATTTTTTTACACAGTATTGTGTACACAATAATATTGTAAACAATTATATTTTTTTTTTGTATTCAATAATGTTAGAAGTATAAGACTTAAAATAGTGATATTTTGTGGTATTTATTTATTTATAAAACAAGGTATTTTTTTTTATTACAAATTAATAAACAATTTTTTTGTATTTATAAATATTTTTAAATTTGCTTAGAATTAATCTGTATTTAATTAGGGAAAAAATACAGCAAAGGAAATACTAAGTAACGATTGGTTCTGAAATGAAAGAGCCCTGATTCCATGACTTCATATTGATAGAGGAAAACAAATTTTATAAGTTGATAAATAAATTTAAATAACTTTAGAGTTCAGACTAGTAATAAATTGGAAATAAATAAAAAATATTTCTAAGAACAATGGTGACACATAATATAATACGAAAGTATCATTACCACCATTTAAACATCGATACTTTTTATACACTATTAATCAAATCTTACAATTACTCCTCAATATTTAGAACTTTACGAATTATATAAATTGACTTCTGTTGTTATACATAAAAAAAATCTATATCTATAGTCTTAACTTTATATAATTTATAAAAAACCAAAGAGATCATAAATAAGTACTGACAAAATTATTTTTAATATTTTTATTACATTTATATATTTGGTTTGTTTAGTTTTAAGATTGTAGATTAATTTAAGGTTATTCAATTAACAATTTATTAAATAATCAATATTATTTTGAGTTTATTATTATTGTGTTTTGTTGAATTAAATATTATGATATAACAGTAGTTATATACTCAATTTTGTAAACTAAAGTAGGTAATACTATCTATTACCTATACATTGTAATATAATATGTAAATAATTATATACATAAATACAATTATAAATTACTGATTAAAATGTAGGTAGTCTGTTAATCTGTGTTTGTTTTTTGATCAAAGTTTTTAACATTTCATCTAAAGCTCCATTATAACTGTCACTTATCTTTTTATCAATCGTGTCAACTAATTGTTTCCACCTATCAGTTGTAATCTGCCTCATTTTTTCAGCTTCTTTTTCTTCATCAGTACCATTATTTGTAAAGTCTGCATCATGTTTTTTTAACATTAATCCATTAGAATTACCACATCCCATACGATTCCAAGCTTCTTCTACATTCTTTACACTAGTAATTATTTGACTAGTGCTGTCTTGTACAATTTTTATAACTTCACGTACACTTTCTAATTTGCTCTTATATCTAGCCTGAAAATAAATACATTTTGTATTTTGATATAATATAAACTAATTAAATAAATTTAATTGTTGTGTTAAATTTAATGATCCTAGTACTTTTAAAAGCATTTACTCTAATTCGTCTTCTTCTAGAATATGCCGGCCGGATTATATGGGAGACATGGGCTTTCACTCATTGCAAGAAAATTGAAGATGTACAAGATAAAATGTTGTGGTTTATTTCATATAAATGTAATATACTAAGACAATCCCACTCTAGTTATGATCATATTCTCAACATATTAAACTTACAATCATTAAAAGACAGAAGACAATATTCATATTCCATATTCCTCAAAAAATGATTAAATAACGAAATAAATGGTCATCCTTAGTCTCATCTCTTTCAAAACAAACCATCATAATACACAAAATAAGCATCTCTATTACATTCCTCATTCCACTAAAAAATTTATGTCCCATTGCCCCATACATATTTTGCTATCAGCTGAGAATACCTTTAAAAATTATATTTTTTCCCCTTAGTATTAACTATTAGTGCATATTATATGCCAATATTTCTGTATTTAACTATTGGCATATAATTTTGTAATTATCATATTACTAATAGTAATACATTATTAGTATTTTATATCATTATTCTATATTTACATTTATAATTTATTACAACTTATTGTAAATTGGGCTAATGACTGTTCCCAAACCGAATTATAAACAAATTTAGTACGTAGTATTAGTTAAATAATAAACTTGAAAATTTTTTGGTTAAACACAATTTTTGGTTATAGCACATTTATTATAGTGTTATAAGTATAAGTACTATAATAGTATTATATAAATTTAAATTTGATTTTCAAATCGAACAGTCGAGTTAAAGTTCTGTTATATTTAGTTGGACAAATGAACAGTTCATAATATCACTACTAGTAATAATAAAAATTAAAAAAACAATATATGTATAAAATTCAACATTTTATACAAAGTTTAAAGAGTATAAAATATTTAATATAAAGTTAATTATAATATTAATATTTAATAAAAACAAATATCAGAGATAATAAATTATAGAGACATAAATAGGTTGTCAATATTCCTAGTCATATAAAATCTAAGAATTTTTTTATATCATATTTTAAATTATTAATCAATCATCAATGATGGGATAATGATAAATTGTTATCCTCATCTATATTTACTCAATTAGAACTCAATATTTATTATTAGTATAGGAAGGCCTCCATCTATTTCTTCATGATCCAAACAAAAAATACTTCCATAATTTATCAATTTTAACATTTAAAAATAAGAACAGAATAAATATATAGGATATCAAAATTCATCAAATGTTGATAGTTGTTGTAGTTCAATAATATTTTTAAAAATAAATTTAGGGTAGTTGTATGTAAGGATATATATACAGGGGTTAAAGTGGGGGGGAGACGCAAGGGGACTCAGTCCCTCTACCTCTAATGGTGGTTTAAAAGCGTCCCCTTTAACAAATTACACGTTACAAAACGTTCTGGAGACATAAAATTAAATATGGAACGCTTAAAACTACATGGAGACATTAGTCCCCCCTGGAATTTTTTCCCACTTTAAGCCCTGTATATATATATATATAAAAGTTGATTACCTGAAAATTATTAGATGTCACCTGATTTTTTTGTTTTGATTTTATTTTTTTTGGATCAGAAACTACTCTGTTTTGTAAACATTTTATGAAGTATGTTGCCAAAGAAAGAAAAATACACGAAATATTTAACGTCTGAAAATAATCATAATGTTATTTTATTAAATAAAATTGAATTATTAATTCATAATAAATAAATACTACTTACATCTATCATATTTGTAACTATTTCTAATACTTCTTTTCTTCCTTCTAATTTCAGACTAGAATCTATTTCATTAACTGTTTTTAAAATAGTACATTGACAATAGGCAATTGCTTTTTCAAATCCATTTGCCAATTCAACTGCATTAACTTTTATTTTTTTTGATAATTCATCATCCGTAACATCAGAATTTTGTACAGTTAAGCCCAATAATAGAATAAGATCAACAAAGTTTATGATGATGGTCAACATGATTTTAGATTTGTTTAGTACAAACAACTTAGAACTAAAAAAACTGCCAAATATGCTTTTAGAAATTGGAATTGGTGGATTACTTTCTAACTGTATGTATACATTTTTTAGTTTATCTAAATGTAAATTTAATTGATCTAGATACTTAGATTTGAAAGATTTATCATCAGAAATAAGTACATTTACTTCACTGAATTCTTTTACCATTTGTGCACTGTAATAAATACAACTAAGTAAAGTAGCACGGATTTCTAATAAACGCAAGTCATGTGAAAACGTTTGATTTGAATGTTCCGTAGTTAAACATTGTGTAGGAGGATTGTAGTTGATTAAAATTGAATAGTCTCGGTTATTGATCATTTTTTCTAGGTGAGACTTGGAAGCAATTTCAGGTGCATCATTCATTTTTAATACAATCTATTACATTTGAAATACATACAAATATTTTTTGTTTAAATTATTTTAACATGATTAATTATTTGTTAATACCTTTAAACAATCATCTAAACTATCTACATCAAATAATGAAATGAAATGGTGTTCTATAATACACATTGAATGATGAATAGAATATTTCAATTTTTCTCGAAATTCAACAAATTCAATAATTTTTATAAAGGAACCATATTTATACGATATTGTTAAATGATCAGCAACCTAAAAAAAAAAAAAAAAAAATCAACATTCAATAAAATTAATCAGAAAAGCGTATAAACTGACATTTTGTTTTAATTTCCCACCTCTCGATAATTGTGTGAGAAGAATCTGACCGTTGTAGAATAAAGTTTTAATGCATTCTGGAACCGACCTTCATTGAAAATTTGAAATGTATGTAAGTATCCTAATGAATCCAGTTGTGTGTTTTTTATTTCTAAATTTACATAAGCTAAATTTGATGCATCAGAAGCACCTAAAATAAATTAAAGTAATATTATATATTAATATTTAATACAATAATATGCAATACAAATATAATTACCTAACAAGTGGTAAAATTTTAATAATAATAACTTTATATGGAAATTTGAAGGACTAAGAGTGTATGCATACTCAAGTACAACGGTTGCTTCTTTAATATATGTAAGTCTATTATTTTCAACCCAAATATCATACATTAAATGGGCCATCAATATAACAAATGTATCATTAGCCCTGAAAAAAGAAACAATAATTAGTAATATTATATTTATGCTAATTTGTTATATTATTTTAATGTTATCTTACATTATTTCAGAAGATCGTTTGCTATTGTTAAATATTTCACATCTATGATAACATCTGAGCAAATGATTAGCGAGTTTCAACTTTTGTTCAGTGTTAATGATATCATGCATTCCAGTATATCGAGCTAATTGGAGAAATGATAAGTAACTTTCCATTTGAGATTTCTGTAAATGAACATTATGATACAATATAATTTATAAAATTTACATACAAAAAATATATATTATATTATATTTCAGAGTGTCATTAATGGATTCTTTATTTATGTGATTTCTCCAAATTGTAGTGAGAAATACATGTCAAAATTTATACAGATTTTTCTTCCGAAAATCTAAGCACCCAAGTTATTGTGATGGATTTAAATATTCTAAGAGTATAAATTATAATAACAAATAAATTTGGATTTATGAGCAATATTTAATTTTTAAAAGTTTGATCATTTACTTTTTATGGTTTTTAGTAAAAACATAAATATTTTATTCCAATATCATAGTTCATAATAATTATAAATTATTTTCAATTAATAAAACCAGATTAGCATAGAAAATAAATTAATATAGATTTAATTGTAATCATTTAAATACACTTAAACAATGTGTAGAAACTAACAAAGTTTAATCAAGAGTTTTTATTACTAAAAGCAAATAGTTATTTTAACTTATAATATAAATGTATTAATTTTTTAACTTACAATAAAAAAAATTCTAGAAAATTTTGTGTGTGTCTAAATTATAGGATTTATTAGTTTTTTTAAAAACCTGTATAATATCTATTTATATGTTATTATAATACTAGCAAAATCATTTTAACAATTTTATATTTAATATTACATTTTGAGTACTTTCTCTGTTCCATAACATAAAACACATTTATTTATTACATGTTATCTGATGGGGATGATTCTACTGCTAGGATACACAGAACTCATCAGTTAATAGTATGCAAAAATACTGTTTGTAAACATAAAATATTTGAACTGAATTAACTATTGAGTAAAGTAAATAAACTTACAGTTTTTGGAAATTCTCCTTCTTTCAGATCTACAATTTCTTCCAATGTTATTAAAAACTCATCAAGTGATTCTTTTTTTAAAAGTGATATGTATGGTTTTAAATCATAAAAACAACATGGTTTATGTCGAAACACTTTAAAATAATTTAATAAAAGACTAACAGGATTGCCTGAAATTATTTTTATGTAATTTAATATAATATATATAATAAATTTCATAAATATTTAGCAAGTAATAAATAATAAATAAGCATAAGAAAAATAATTGCCACTGTTATAATATTGTTTCTGTCATAGATTAAAAATACAGTATAGAATAATTTAATTAACATTTAATAATAGAAATATATTTAAATAATAATAATATTAATAAATAAAAAAAAAAAATAGACTGAAAATTCAATTTATTATCTTACCCATATATTTAAAAGCATTTTCTTTTAATCTAGAATATAATTCAAGATGAGCAAGATAAATTCCTCTTTGAGGAAACTTTTGTTCATTGTTTAACTTTTGCAATTCATTAAGAAACAATAAAGCTTCTTCAATCGATGAATCAAAATGAGGTATAGTATCAGTATTACCATTGCAGTTTAAATATTTATCCTTTGTTTCAATAATTTTAAATAATGAATCGAAGTACTTAGTGTAATAGATCCACGAGTCAATGCTGTTGAATTAATAAAACTATATTCCATATAATACATAAATTAAAAAGAATAAGGTTTAAATTATTGGAAAAATTTAGATAGTAAATATGAACAATAATGACTGTCAAACAATTTTATGAAAAATATCTTTGAATTACCTTTATTAAGATTACTACTCAGCCTTAGAAAACATACTTATTTTTAATTTAATTAAAAATCAAATAAATATTTATATGTATTATACACATCTTATTTATGTACTGTTGAGGAAGACAAATTAAGTCCTGTTACCTGTAGATCCCATTTCGAGATTTAAGAAATGAAAAATAATATATATATATAGCTGTGTAGAAATCTATATTTTATAAGGAGTAATGATTACTATTTTTTTTAAAAATTAATTTACAATATTTTCCATAATAATAGTTATATTATAAAAAGAACACCCCCGATTTGAAAAAGGTAAAACATAATTAAATATCATTGAAAATATGATAAATTGAAATAAATCAAAACATTTTCTCAATCTCAATTTTTAAAATATAGAATAACTTTTTAAGTCAAATTTAATGCTTAAAATGTTTAATTTATTATATTTAATTAATTTATTACGAGATGAAAATGCATTTCTAGTAATAATAAAATAATAATATTTTTTAAATTGTAATACTTACTTTTTTAGAAGTAAACTTTTTAAGTACGAATTTGCCTCAGTATACATTTCCAGTTCAAAATAAATATCAATTTTTTTTTGGGCAAGACCGACGGTTCGGTGTAATTTGTCACCTAGTGGCCCATTAAGAACATCCAAACTTTCTTTAAATTTTTTCTAATAAAGTAAAAAATTATTAAATTTAATTAATATATTAGTAATTTTATAGTTACCTGCATATTTAATATCATTAAATATAATTGAATTTCTTGTTCAGCATCAATTTTATCTTCATTAATATATTTTTGTACCATTCGTTCTGCTAGAGGTAAAGTTACTCTTTTTGATATTTCATCTTTGGCTTGGTACGCCTTAAAATATAATATATTAAATAAAAGATAAAATTAATAATAGCCTTCATAACCTTCTAAGGTTTTATTAAGTTTTAGCATACATTTGTTTTTTAACATTGATTTAATATCAACAATAAATTTATCAAATTTAAAATGTACCTGCATAACAATACTCATTATAGCCCAAAAATAATATGGGTTGTTTGGTTTTACTTTGTGAAGAGCTAATGCAGTCTGTTGTTGTTTTTTGTATTCACAAATACGAACATAAGACATGAAAAGACTAGACAATAATTCTTCATTAGTTGGATCTTGAAGTAAGGCATCCTCGTAAACTTCACATACCATATGAGCTACGTAATATTCATAAGAATTATATATATTAAACTATAATGTAATTTGTATTATGTAAATTACGTTTTTTTAATTCTCTGTAACATGCAGTCAACGCAAGTAATGTAGATTCATCAGATGGCTTGCATTCTCTAACTTCTTCCAACAATATTTCTGCTTCTTGGTTTTTACCAAGTCGTACTAATGTTAAGCTCTTCAGTGCCTAGAATAAGTAATTAAACACAATTTATAGTTTAAATTACTTATCTCACTTTTATGTTGGAATTTAATCTTAAGATTAAGTACAAACTTTAGAACAATGCTGACTAGGTAATTTTTTTATTAATTTGTCCAACTCGTGTAAAGCTTTTTTATAATTGCCATTGTCTATCCATTCTGTAAACAAAAACGTACTAATATCAAACCGAAAAACGTCAGGAATATGAATTTAAAATACCATAAATTGGTCTTAACCGCCGTTCCGCTATTGAATTATCATTTCTACCGAGTTTGCTTCTGGACGCCATCCGTTCTCTTGTTTTATTATACTTATGTTGACAAGTTATAAATTTATATAAATAAAAAATAAGTAGAAATTACTACCTAATCGTCAAGTTCGGATTGACTAATTGAGTAAGAAAAATTCGAAAATCACATTTCCTGTGTTTATAAGTATAACCACAAATAAAAATCAATCAGTGTTGCTTTTACAGAAAAAATGAAACAAATTTGTTGGGAAAAAAAAGAAATCCATTTAATGATAATAATTGATAACCATTGAGGATAAAGAAATACAATAAAAATAAATAAAATGGAATACTTGATTAGTCGATAGTTTGCAAAACAATATTATTAAAGTACCAAAAAGTTCTTATAATTTATTTTAGTTCGCCTATTTTCTTCTATAGTGCAAATTAATACATTATCAATTGACGATTACTCAATTATTATTTGTTATGTGGATTGTCCCATTATAATTTTGATGAGATTTCACAAATAATACCGAAAATCATTTTTGCCGCTATCTTTTCGGACATTTGGTCAAAACGTTTGTTGTCCACGCTCTACAGTTCGTATTCTGACTCAGTGTACGTATTTCCGTAATCCGTAGGTATAATATAGAAAATAAGTTGGTGAGTTCAGACTTGTGAATTGTTTGTGTACGAACTAGTAAGTGTTTATGTCTATATGACGAAAACAGATCTAATCATCCGAACTAGTAATGAAGTGAATGATTTATAATTTATTTATTACAAAGTATTAATATAATATATGAAGAATTTAGTATGTAGGATGTAGCTATCTTTAGAAAGAATTTTCCAATTATATTAATCGATGTACATATTGTATAATTTGTTCATCAATATCAAACAATAAACTCTTCTTAGTTGCTTTACTGTCATTGTTGCCTGCATTTAATTTTTTAAGTTAAAGTATATATTATTTTGTGTTTTTAGTGTCATAGTATACCTTACTACCTTTGTATCGACTACTGAACAAGATTTTTGTCATATTTGATGGATTCAGTGATTACTATTTTTCTTCATCCTTGACTATTGTTCATATTCAAAGACGGCAATCGATAACCACAAGTTTCAACAAATATTTATCGACTTAAATGTGTATAGATATTGATATTATTGGTTGACTTATTTCAAAAACTATATTATTATAATGGCTTCCAAACGGTCAATTTCACCGGGTCCTATTGATTTAATGCAGGTAAATTAGTAATTTATTATCAATATTTATTGTAGAATATGTATTTGTGTCGACAATACTTTGGTATTTTCACATTAACTATTTTCAGTAAAATTATATTGTAGTTCGCTTTATTTAATATCTATTATAGACATTTTCTACATTTTTGTTGTAAATATTTTGAGTTTTATATTTTACTGAAAAGCGTAATATTATACTATTATTACTATATTATATACTCCAAAACTTGAGTAGGAATATTAATTCTGAATAATAAACTATTTATATTTATGTGTATTATTAGTTTATTTGATTAAACTTACTGGATATTTTATTCAAAATAAATAAATAAATATTTTATTAGGTTTAGTAAGTTATCTAGAACCTTTGTTCCTGTTAGTCTTAAAATAATTTTTATGTTATAAAAATTGTCTATTAAATTAATATCATTATAATTAATTAATTACTTTTACTTCTATTGTTAGTTTTATTGTTAATAATGCCAGTATGAAAACAACAACCACTTTGGGTTGATTAAAGAATATTTGTGATACACCCCTAATGTTAGATACTCATAAAAAATTGTAGGAAAATTTGGGTTTTACACATAATATTATAATTACATAAATATATTATTAAACAATATTTTGATTTTTAGGAAATAATGAAATTGATTGCTGAACCAAATTCAGTTAACAGTAAAAAAAAAAACAGAAGTTGATAATTTAAAACACCATGGTAAAGTGATTAAGCACGATTACTGTGATGAATGTTCCGGTGGTGGAGAAATTATATGTTGTGACAAATGTCCAAAGTCCTACCATATAAATTGCCAGTAAATTAATATTCATAATTAAATAACAAAACTTCAGAATATTATTTACAATTATTATTATTTTTTAGTAAACCCACAATTAATAAACTACCAGATGGTAAATGGTTTTGCAAAGAATGTACTTATATTGAAAATGTAAGAAATAGACCATAAGTTTTAAAAATATTTTGTTTTATATGTAAATGGTGTGAATACAAGTTGAAACTGGTATGTTATAGGATGATTTCAATCATGAAGTTCCTATAACTAATGATAATGATAAGACTGTAAACAAACATACATGTCATTATGATTATACGAATAAAAATAAAGTTGACATGTTACCAAGTCTTGTAAATGAAAATGGAAATTGTGATCCTCATAAATGTAAGATTTTCACAAATTTCAGTGCATCAATGAGAAAAATAATGGAATTGGAAAGTCAATATTATCAGGTACATGGGTTCCTCGATGAAATACCCATAAAACGCAAATACAGTATGTGTGTAATTTATTAAAAATTTATTAATTAAAACATTGGGTAAAATCATTGAATATTTTTATTAGATGTAAAACTTCCAGTTCGAAAACAGTTAGATAAGCAGAAAATGATTCGTAAGAACGATAGATGTTCTATCTGTAAAAGAGGTATTCTTAGGGGAAGATTAATGCAATGCCATTATTGTTGTCGACTTTATCATCTAAATTGTTTGGATCCTCCAATTCGTGATTGGGATCATAGTATGAGGTGGATATGTCCAGCACATAACAAATTCTATGTAATATATTTATTTTGTATATATATATATATATTTGTATTAATTAATGTAATTTGTATTTTGTATGTCAGGAATTGGTGTATCCTGATTATTTTACTCCTAATTGTGGTACAACATCAGATGTTGTAACAATGAAGAGGCAGCGATGTGAACTACCTAGTCTACCTAAAAATACATTTTTCAACATACCTCCTCATATAGATGCCATGTATAAAAAGGTAATAAAATAATTTTTAAAATTAAATAAAACATAATTATATTGTAATTTGTATAAATATATTTAAATATATATATATAATTTAAAAAAACATAAATATCATTAAAATAAAATTTAATTAATCATGTTCTATCTTTAGCCAGAAGAAAACATTCCAACATCATTTAATGAAAATTCTTCCTTAAATATTTTATGGTAAGATAAACATTTTGTGTGTATGTATTTAATATATTACTTACTCTTAATTGTATTTATTTTTACATTATATTTAAATTATATAAATAATAATAATATTTATTATACTTTTAAATATTTATATACTCGTATCTAAGAGATAAATAATTTTTTTACAGTGATATTGCATCAATTGAATTAAATTCAATAAATTCCAATCAGAAGATCAATAGTAAGTTACTTAATAACTTATACTAAAATAAACTAAAAATAAGTACTAATAAGTACTTTGATTGTGTCAGGTTATTATATTATTATTAATAATTTATTGGTAAATAATACATTTACATTTTTTTTATAAAAAAATCTTATTTCAGGAGATAATATTGTTTCAAATGATATTTCTACCAAGTTCCTAGCAAGTCAAAAACCAAATAAATTACAGAAAAATAATTCTTCGCTACCTAAACAACCAACTGCTTCTTTATCATGTTTATCTGTACCTAATGAAATTTCTATTGACAACACATTAACAATTGGCAAAGGTATGTAATTATTTTTAGTTTTTAGTAAATTATTTAATTAAATTAATATTATAAATTATTAATAATATTTTACTTGTATTAAATATAGGTGCTAATAATAATTTTTGTTTACTACTTTGTGGAAATTGTGAATATGTTTCTGATCTTCATGCTACAATAACGTTTGATGATGTATGTATAATAATTGTTTTTAAGGATAAATTTTAATATCACTTCTATTTTTCAAATAAGAGCTTACTAATGTTAGCTGCAGAACAATATTCCATCATTTCTCCATCACTATACTCTATTCTACGAAAGAAAGGTACCATTGTCAAATATAAAATGGTCAGATTAGTCACTTTGCTCCCTACGTATAAACAGACATACATGCACATGCTGCTGCTATCGTTAACGATCTGTCTATAACATTTTTCAGGGTAAGAAAGGGGTATTAGTGAGGGTGCAAAGTGAAATGTATCATACTACGTATATACAATTTTTTAAAAATTTTAATTGTGATTTTTTTATGAAATTATTTTTATTTTTTGTTATTAAAAATAATTATGAGTGATCGCCACTGTTTTACATGTATGTATATTTTCTACATTTTATTTTTGACAATTACTGTTTTATAAGTAAATACATCATAAAAAAATAAAATATCAATTAAACATAACATTTTTACTTTAGTATATTTTGGTAATTATATAAAATTATTAATTAATATTTGGGCGTGGTGTGTAGTTTGCAACAGCAGTTTTGACTTGGAAGAAGTCGTTTTTAGTCATGATTTGTCCATAATGATCGGGTATATGTATCAAACTGACAATATTAAAATTGTGTCACAGCCGCAGTTTTTCCATCAGTTTATATGAGCAAAACGGTACCTTTCTTTCATGGAATAGAGTATAGTTGTACCATTGATTGTTCACCATTATCAATGTTTATAACTGGAATCAAATTAAAATAATGTATTATACTATCATTAAATATTATGCTCACTACATATACAAGGTGGCATGACAACAGCAGGCAGAAACTGCCTAGAGAAAGTTACTCTTTCGTGATTTTCTTCTACCGCCCAGTACAATCTTATTGAAAAATAGTAACAAAAACTATAGCGTGGGTCACAAAAATTGACACTGGACTGTAGCGCAGATGATGGATTTTTTACTCAGAGCTACTAAAACATATGTCAATGAATGAATGGTTGAATTAAATTTATGATTTATGAATACCATAATTATGTTTTTTTTTGTAAATACAATTAATTATCAAACTTCTGTTTACTATCTATACAATTTGAATACAATTGAAAATAATCAGCTATTTTCCTTATGGCAACTATGTGGACAATTTTAATGACCCCTAATGAATATTTGTATAATGACCGCTAGACGCGCTACAGTCAAGTACCAGTTTTTGTGATGCATACTTTAATAATAGTTTGGCAGTTAATAAATAGTCATTATGTTTAGTAGCTACTACCAATATAATACAGTAATAATTTTATTAAAAATATTTGATAGTAAATATAGGATTTCACAAAAATGAATATGATTCCCAGGGTTTCAAAAAATTTTCTGCCAGTACTGTTTGTATTTTCAACCATTGCTTCTATCTCATATGTTTTTTTTTTCTTAAAATTAGTAGAATATAGTGTTGATAGTTAATGTGCAAAAAATAACTACAACTACATGCCTGTTTAAATAAACTATATTGAAATGTGTAATATAATTAATATATATATATTTTAATTTTTAGAAACTTGGTGATTACCTTATGAATAATCATAGTAGATATGGTATAATAGTTGATAATATATCATATTTTGGAAGACATCGACCTAAAGATTTGTCAAATAATAAATTGAAAAAATTAAATTATCATGTTAAAAAATATATAAATAAACGACGAAGATATCTTCATGAAAATAATTATATATTTCGTATTTACCAAAAAAATGAAAGTGGAAGATTGATTATAAAATATATTACCAAGAGTCGAAAATTTAATTATCAATCAATGTATAAATATTATACTACTTCAATTAAAAATACAACTAACAATTATCGACAAATCCAATGTAAATGTTCAAATAGACTCATTCCAAAAGATGGTTATGCTGAACAAGCTGTCTTGCGTAATGGATCTATAATTTCAATAGGCTGTATACAATTTAAATTTACATATGATTCATGTTCAAAAGTAGATAACAAAAGATCTGTAGAAGAATTAATTTCCATTCAAGATGAGCCAGTAGGAAACAAACCCCTTCATGAGACATATTTAAAATCTCAATTTGGACCAGAGAAAAATGTCATTTTTTTAGAAAACCCTAAGTCTGGTAAAGAAACCAGAAATGAATCTGTATTTACCATTAATGAACAATGCTCGCTTGAAGATGTAGTTGATACAGATTCTTTTAAAGAACAAAACAATATTAATTCATTCAATTTAAATAATTTTGATTTATATAATTTTGCAATTGATGATAATACTATTGATAGTGGTGTATCCGACACAATTATGCATAATAATAACGAACAACCAATGTCAGACATTAATCTATCTAGTCTTTCTGACATAGCATGCCTGGAGCATTGGGACAGTATAAATGATATGTCAGTTACAATTCAGTCTTGTTTTGATGATAATTTAATACACGAAGTTGAAGTTAATGATCTTCCAGGTGAAAGTGTACCAATTGAAACCGTCTATGATGATGATTATATTAATGCTGAAAATAGTACATCAGTGGATATCAATGATGTTCATAAATGGTTAATCGAGGAGATAGATGTTGATAATGAAGATCCAGATTACAATAATCAAGAATTTAGCCATTATGATCATATAGACTGTGAACCATCGACTGGATCATATTCTATATGGGATTGTAACCGCAGAGATTCAGAGACTGAACATTTATATTGTGCAAGTAGTCCACAATATAATTCTATTATTATATTAGACAGTGATGATAATAACGATGAAACCCTTAGGGATTGAAAAACAAATTTTTTTTAATTATCATTGTTTTTTATGTATTAATTTTTGTTAGTGATTTTTGTAACAACAGTATTAGGTTTTTTTCTAATTTGTATTGTTATAATTTAAATACTTGCTTGAATTGAGTAATTATTTAATTAATTTTAGTTGTTAATTTAAAACATAAAATAATATTTATTATATTACAAAAAAAATAAAAATATTTTACTTAAAGTTGTTTTAAGTTTGTTAAATATGTAAATAATAAATAATAAAATTACTATTAATTGACATATTTTTTATGAACTTTATTCTTACAAAATTATATTTGATATAAGTAAATTGTATTAATAATGTCCAATTTAAATGAGAAAAATTCACAATTCAGTTTTTATTGAAATTATCTATCAACTTACTCATGTATTTCTACTTAACTATAAAGTTTTATTGAACAGATATGATAAAAATTTATTGTTATTTACTAATCAATTACATATTTTATCTGTATCTGTATTTGAACACAATCAAATTTAAACCTAAGTAAATATTTCGATTAAAAATATAATATAAAATATTAAAATGCCATGTAATTTGAAGTAAAACGTAATGTTCAAGTTCCAAGAACCATCTTGAAGCTCTCGAAATGTGATGAATAGTGAATACTCGGTACTGATTATTGACAGCTAGGATGTAATATAATCATGGCGTAAGAAGGGGGAAATGTGTATGTAAAATGTTTAATTTTTTTTAATCTAATTTCAACCAATGGTACATTTTAATATAATATCAGATTTTTATCGTGTTTCTATTGGTTCGTACCGAGGTGGATTTCTCTTGGTTCGTACAATAGATCCCGCCCACTGAGATTGATAACAGATATTTGTTGTAAAGTGATAAAACTATAGAGGCGTCAAACATTTTTTTTTTTCCAATAGTTTCGGTGTCGCGAGTGAACGCATGCGCATCTAAATGATTTCGTTCCACCACCATCTTGAACCTATATTTCTCCCACCGAGCGGCAATCTGTGTAGGTATACAGCGTGCAGTAATTATTCTTCTTCGTGGTTTTCGGCCTTACCGTCCAGCAAATTTGCCTCCAACTTTCTCTTTCTAACGATAATTCCTTCCAATCCTCTCCTGGCTTTACTTTTTCCACGTCTTCTTTTACCCTGTCTTCCCATCTTAATCTTGGGCGTCCCAGTGGTCTTTTTCCTTGTGGAGCCTTTTCTAGCACTGTTCTCAGCATCGTTCCTTCCTTACGCCAAACGTGTCCTGCCCAGATTAGTCGTCTCTTGGTGATGTCTTCCACAATACTCGGGTTTTGATACACTTCTTTTAGTTCCCTATTTTTTTCGGATTCTCCATTCCCCAGTATTGACATCTTTACATGGACCATATATTTTCCTAAGTACTTTTCTTTCAAAAACAACTAATGAACTTTCGTCTGTCTTCCGTAACGTCCATGTTTCCGACCCATAAGTTACTACTGGTTTTATTAATGTCCGATATATCTGAATCTTTAAATTTGTTGATAGTGATCTGGATCGCAGTAACTTTGTCAGCCCAAAGTAACACTTGTTACCGGCTTGAATTCTCGCCTTCACTTCACTGTTTATTTTGTTCTGTTGTGTTAACAAGGCACCTAGGTATTTGAACTGTTGTATTCTTTTAAACTTATGACCTTCAACTTCCAACCCACTATTTTGATTATTGCGTGAAGTAATTAATAACGATAATGTGTTTACACGCGCACGCGATCCCGTACGCAAGTTGACCGGTCGCAGCCGCGCATGTCACAGCCTGCAAACAGCTGTAGCTGACTGTTACGACGAGTAATGCCGATTGCCGAACACTGCCGACCAATCACAGATCACATGTCTCCGACCGATGCGCAATGAGCCTGGTATGAGTGCGTTCGTTTTGGACGCTTCGAGTGCTTTAAGCATTCAGCGTCTAATAACGATCGAGACAGTCGCGGATCCGAGGTATTTATTAAGGGGAGGGAGGGGTCATTTCATATTAATAACATAAAGAGTTATAGTACGATTCGTATTATTTCACAGTTGTTTAATGTAAATAAATTGAATTTCAAATTTTCAACTAAAAATTCAAAAAATTCCATGCATTGAATATATGATACTCTTTATTTAATCAGACATCGAAAATATTTATTAATAGTAATAATAGTTGAGTAGCTCAGGTTGAATTCGTATGAATATTCATAAAAATTTAAATAATATAAAAATGTTAGACAATAAAAAAAAAAATTAAACTATTTTTAGTGTATTATATATTTTTTATTTTAAAAATTATAATTTAAAATAAGGTTAACATTTTTTTTTTTTTTTTATTTGGGGTGGCATCGCTCCTATGACCCCCTCCCCCCCCCCCCTTTGTATCAGCGACTGGCTCAAGTGCCGTTCGTTTTGGCGCTCACAAACGATTTTTCTATCGAGGAAATTCAGTGTGAGCGTTGTGATAACTGAAAAATGATAACTCCGTAAAAACAATAAAAATTGTTTTTAAAATTTATGTCGTTACATTAAATTGTTTATTCGTTGATTATTATAACTATAATTAATATTACCTATAGGCGTGCCCTGACATTTTTCGCAGGTTTAGTGCATCTTTTGTTTTACTCACTACACGATTGAGTAGGGTTGAGAAAAACCTTAGCCTAGGTGGAACTGAGACAAATTTTCTGGAAGGCTACAGGCTTAATACTTAAATCTTAAATCTAATAAAACTTACATGCACATATATCCAATATCTTATATATACATAATACATTAACACTTTCATAATTAATTAAAAAAATTCAACTTTTCCTGTCATATTATTATATAATGTGTTATAATATTTTAATATAATAATCTTATATTATATATCGATCAAGAGCATAATCATTGAACATTGTCTTATGTTGATGAAATAAAAATTATATTTGTTGTAAAAGTGGATTGTATATATATTATATAGGTATATAGTTCTTGTTACAAGTTTTTACTTTTGTATTCTTTTCTATGCAAAATATTGGGGAGCTAAGTCCTCCAAGCAGCCCCTTATGGATCCTAGAAAGCTTGGAGAATTGAAACCTCCCAAATATCTTATTAGTCCCCCTAAAAATAATTTATGCACTACATGATTAAAAACGAGGGAGCAAAGCCTCCTTATATTGAAAAATTTGAAAAATGAGCTAAATAAAGTACCTACTAAACGCAATTCAATACCGAAAGCATACGCTATTTTTGATAATCGGACCATTATTTCTACCCGCAAAAATGTTTTCATACATCAAGAATATATATATATATAATATATATTCAATTCTACTAAATATATTCAAATTGATTATATAGTATTTGAGTAGGTTTCGATAAAATTTTCAAACCGATAAACCAAAAATTGCAGGAAATATTAAACATTTTTGTAAAAAAGTTCAAAGCTCTATACTTGACTAAAAAATCAACGAATCCGTTCTAAAATTTAACTACACTTGTATATTATCTATATTAATACTCAAAAAAATTTTCAAGTCCCTACAATCAAAACTTAATTAGTCATCACGAAATGAAAAATAAAAAGTTACAAAAATCGTAATTTTGCCATTTTTTAGTAGTTTTTCTTCTCCTAAGAAAATACTTTTGAGAAATTTGAAAAATGAGCTAAATAAAGTATTATAACTAGACGCAATTTTCTATCAAAAGCATACCCTACTTATGGTAATCAAATCATTATTTCTACCCGTAAAAGTGTCATTTTGGAACGTAAAACCAAAATATTCCTTGCTTCGATTCTGAGTGAAATCTAAAATATCTAACTATAACGCTATACGTATTTAATTTTGCATATTATTATATTTAGTTTATTCATTATGTTGTTATAAAAATATTATACCTATAATCTAACATTTAAATTAATGTTTAATTTGTGTTATCTTTTGTCTTTTTCCACTTCTATACCAAAATGGTATTTTTGTTTATATTTGTGTAATAATTGAGGGTGTTTTTCAATGGATTTAGATAAACATTTGTATTTGAAAATATTTAGTATTTAATATTATTAAATACTAGTTTCAGTATACTATTTTCGTTTTCCTGATGTTTCCGTGATATTTTTTCACCTACATATAGTTTGTAGTTTATATAATGTAGGTACAATAAGGGAACACGGGGCAAAACTGATATCCTTATTTATGCCCGTTTTAATAATGAGAAGTAATTTTAAACACTTGTATTTCATCAATCATAGCTGTATCATTGTGATGACAGCATTATAGTCATAATAATTTATTGTTCTAAGAAGATATTACGGAAAATGTAATTTCAAGGTAATTATTAAAATATTTTACTTATTTTATTTTTAAATTAAATGATGAATTTCAGTTAGATTAATAATTCCCAATCATATTAGTTGATTTATATATCTATGACGTTTATTTTACTATAATATTTATTTTGGTATCTTTAATAGTTGTTAAGCAATTAAACTGTTTATAAATTATGATCTGTTGAGGCAAATCCGATGGGGCAATACCGATGACATGATCGGTTTTGCCCCGTAATGAAAATGTGTAACTTCTTCGTATTATTTTATATTTTGTTATACGTATTGTATCTACATTTTTTTCTATATATAATATGTATCGGATGTCTAATGTTGTAGTGTATAATTTAAGTGTGTAATGATTAATAATGATTTATGATTATTAAACACTTTGTTAGTTCAATTCAAACACATTAAGTTCATTAGGTGTCATTCCGCCGTTGACCGCGTGATCTATTTGTTTTAGGAATTATACATTTATTGTTCATACAGTTTATACCCTTGTTTTTATTGAACCTAAGTTTGTTATTCATTATAACAAAATTATTATTTTAAGAAAGAGGTACATCTATACATATTTATTTATTTTATTTTAAAATGGTGCGTAATTATAAACGGAAAACAACGAGACAAAACTGGACCGAAGAACACATGAGAAATGCTATAAAAGCAGTAATTGTTTTATATTTAACAAATTGTTTTGTTTTTATTAATTAATTAATTAATTTATAAATTACATTAATAATAATTAAAATTGTTTTGAACTTAGAAATTTGTTATGAGTAATAAAATCTTTGCCCCGACTACATTCAATCGGTTTTTCCCCACGTTTATTCGGTTTTGCCCCGCTATCGGGACAAAATCGATAATTGTAATGCGTTTTTAAAAAATTGTTTCACAAAAAACGATAAAAAAAAAACATAATTTTTCTTTTAAATATCATTTCTAAATATGTCTATTATATAATCTTATAAAAAATTTCAATTATTTCAATTAGTTAGATTTATATAAAGGTTTTTGCTTAACTAGTCGGTCTTGCCCCGTGTTCCCCTACATATTTAATCTTTCAATGTATCTTATAATTCGATGTACCTAGATATATACATATCTATACAAGTGTAGATTTGTTATGATTTTAATAAAAATTTCTGTATTTCGAATAAGAGAGTAAATCTTTTTGCTAGTAATATTATATAGTAATACTCGCACTAAAATGTATTATCATTGTGTACAATACAATACATCGACATGCAAATATTATTAATAGACTTTGTTTGATGGAATTTTGAAAAATACATTTTTGATTAATTAATAAATAAAAATATCTTCGCTTATACTGCAACAGGACGTATCTCAGTTTTCTTGATTTTTTAGGAGAAGGTAAATAGGTTATTTAAATGAATTATTGCAACTTAACTAACTATTATATAATTTTATTTTTAATATTTTATGTTAAAAAAATATTTCTTAATTATAAATTTAATACAATTTAATAACATAAATATAACAATTTACATAAGATGCGTTAAGTTACAAAAAAAATTTGAGATAGACTGTTTTAAGCTCATTTTCAAAAGTTCTACTATAATAATAATGAAATATTTTGGGGTTACGATCAAATTGAGGAACCATTTTGAGGGTCGCCACAATGAAAAGGTTGAGAATCACTGTTATAGACCATGTATTATATATTTTATACTACATTATCTATATTACATTCATTTTTATATTTTTAAATTATTCTTCATAATTTCCAATTATATGGTAAATCTTGTCCTAGTTCATGTATCCATCTAGTCATAACTACAGAATATTATTAATTAACTTTGTTACTGCAGGTAAACATAAAAAAACAAAGAGCCATTAACTATATAGTCTTATTAGCAGTGGCGGCTTGCAAGTAAATTCATTAGGGAGGCTAAAAATTTAATTTAAAATGACAAAAAAAAAATTTTTTATTATTATAATTGTAATATCTTTTTAATTATAAGAATAGATAATTTATATTATTTTATATTCTAATTCAATTATCCTTTCTTTTTTCTTTAAACGCACGACACGCTGTAGGTTTTCATGTTTACAGAAAAATAAGTGACCGCGATGGGAATGGCAGAAACTTTAAATGAATATTGTCTCAATGTACTGAATAATATCTATACAATCTATTCCCGTCTTCCACATTGTCATACATATTAAATTTGTATACACAATTGAGTTCTCGAATGACAGAATCCTTAACTAGCGACTGTCATCGAAATCGATATTTTTCGCCCGTATTATTGTTGATCATTATTAATGTAAAAATAGAATACAAAATATTATATTATCAATATTAATATCGAAAAAACCATAATAATTATTTTCAAAATGAATAAAAATATTAAATTATGATACAATTTTCTAATTTCTTCAAACTTTTTGATTGCGTTACTACTTTTTTTTATGGGGAGTTGTCGTTTTAAAGACTCCCCTGACGAGCCGCCACTGCTTATTAGGCAGCAACGTATGGACAATTTATTTTTCTATTAAAAATTAGCTATTAGAATAATTTTAAATACAATAATATAAAGTTTATACCTATGTATATATATTATTCATATTTAATTTCTTCACATATTAAAAAATAATAATTTTAATTTTAACAAATATTTATGACTAGGATTTGTATGCATTTTCATATTTTTATTAAGAGTATATGTAGTTCGACGAGAGTAAGAAATGTCGATGATTTACATCATATAAATGCGTAATATAGGAATAACGGCATATTTTATAGAAAATTTCGTAAAATGTAATTTTTTCTTATTCTATTATGCCTTGATTTTTTAGAAATTTTGTACAATATACTTGTATTGTTTCCTGAATATAATAAAATATTATTTTATTGTTAATTAATTTCTATTAAAAAAAAAAAAAAGATAATCAACAAAATATATTTTATTTAATAATTATATTTAATTTTCTAGTTGTCAATTTAATATATTTAAAATGAAAACTGTTTTTGTTCATAAATGTATTTTTTGTATTATGGTTTTTCTTGTAATATGAGTTATATATGTTTTGACATAAGAGCATATTTCTCCCCAAAAAATCATAATTTTTAAAAATTTTAAGAGCATATAAGGTGTATATTTTAAGGTTTTTTGATGCATAAATGCATATTATTTTAAGCTTTTTTAGTGGCATACAAATCCGGGTTCTATTTACGACTATATTATGTTATTATAATGATAATACTAACTCCATTTATTTCCTTTTAATATGGGACAAGCCGCATGAAGAGTTTTTTCATTTATATTTCCGTTTGATAGATGCAAATTATACCAAACTACGGCTGCTCCTTTCTCAGGGGAAGTTATAAAATTTAATCTTGGAAATAATGTATAACCATCATTTGGAACGTCATTCAACTAAAATAAAAAGTGAAATTATTGTACTTATTTCAAATTTATTATATTAGTCACTATATCATTTATCTGTCAAAGAAATTATATCATGTATATTTAATATTAAGTTTATTTTACAACCTACACGTTTAGGGGAACTGTCAAAGTGTTTGGCGATTATTATGGTTTAATGATTGTTTATTATAATAATATCATACTCAAACGTAATTTCCTATGTTTTATTAAACAGTATATGCTATATCATCACTGTTTTGTTGTAATTGTTTATTGTAGAAACAGGGTATAACCAGGGTAGGTAATATACACGTTATACGTATAATACCCCACGTATAAAACATATAAAATGATCAAAACGTATGTTTTGTTTTTGAAATTCACTATTAAAAAAGTATGAAGGTCGATTTTGGATATTCCTCTTTCGTCCCTTCAGTCCTCGGAGAAATTAGTGGTTTATTATAATTTATAATTAAGATTTTAATGCAAAGATATTGCATTAAAAAATAAGATTCTGAGCGAAACTCAATATAATACATGCAATATATTATACTACTGATAGGTCGTTCCATAAGTTTACCATGTGTGTGAAGTGAAATACCTATGAGAAAACTCAAAATTGCATTAGTTTTAATAAAGAACCTAAATCAATTTCATTAAAATTACGATTTCTGTAAATTAGACGTTTTTACGTCATTTTTTGGTAAATTTCCTTCTCCCTAAAAAAAACTTTAAAGAAATTCGAAAAATAAGCTAAATAAAGTACCAAATAGACACAATTTTCTACCGAAAGCATACCCTATATGTAGTAATCTACCCGAAAAAGTGTATTCAGACATAAAAAAATTATCATAATATTTAATTCTACCAAAAATATTCAAATTTTAGAACCTTATAAAAAACAAATGTGACCTACGATTTTCAAAATATTTTGGAAATTGCTAAAGTAATATACTATTAGGCTTCTATACAATTTTCAAACCGTTAAACCTAAAATTGCAGGTAATCTTAAACATTTTTAAACAAATTTCAAATTTCTATATTTAGTCAGAAAATCAACCAATCGTTTCAAAATTTCTTCTCTAATGTAGAACACTTATGTGAATACTCAAAAATATTTTCAAGTTTCTACTATCAAAACCTAATTAGTATTATCATGAAATAAAAAAATTTAAATAACAGAAATCGTAATTTGCCGATTTTCGATAGTTTAGTTTTGAAAGCTTATTTTGTAAAAAGATTTAGTAGTATATGATTAGACTTCGATAAAATTTTCAAACCGATAAACAAAAAATTGTAGGAAATATTAAACATCTATGGAAAAAATTTCAAAGTTTTAAACTTGGCCAAAAATCAATTAATCCTTTCCCAAATTTAACTACACTTGTTTACTACTTATGTTAATAATTAAAAAAATTTTCAAGTGTTTACGATCAAAACTCAATTAGTTATCATGAAATTAAAATATTAAAAATAACAGAAACCGTATTTTTGCCGATTTTCCGCCATTTTTTGTAATTTTTTTCGCCCAAGGAAAAACTATTGAGAAATTTGAAAAATGAGCTAATTAAAGTACCAACTAGATGCAATTTGCTACCGAAAGCATACTTATGGTAATCGGACCATTATTTCTACCTGAAAAAGTGTCTTCATACATAAAAAAAAAATTTTAAAAATAATAAAAAATAAAATATCTTGTAAAACCAATACATTCCTCGCTTCGCTCAGAATCTAAAATTAAAAATACTCCTATTTCAGATATGAAATTAGATTTTTAATTTTTATACTTTATAAAAATATATATTTAAATGTTATATGAACTATAAAAAAAATTTTTTTGTTTGAAATTTTCTTTTTGTATTCTTTTGAAGGTACCTATCTAAATATAAAATAATAAAATATTACTACAGACACAGAATATAATAAATTTTTATATTCATATTCCAAAGTAAAATTTTAATGTTGCCAAGTTAATATTATGGAATATTTGTATGCACATAAAATAAGTACTTTTCTATTACATTTGATACTTTTATTCAGTATACCTACTTTAATTTTTTGTAATGTGCCCATAATTTAATAATATAAAAATCTTAAAAGTGTTATAAATATAACAAGTACAATGTATATTTACTATAAATATGTCTACAATAAGATATTGATAATTATTAATAATATATTAATAGCACCACAATTGTCTATTTATAATTTCCATTTCCATTTTTTAGTGTTAGTTTAAATTAAAAATGTACTTTTATACAGTATAAAAAGTATATAAATTTGTGTTTTATACGTAAGTAAAATACTAATATATTATGTATACGTATAATGTATATACTATATACTATATACATCTATACTGTATTATACGTTTCAACCCTGGTTTATACTAAGTTAGGTACAACAGTAAATGTTTGATTACTTAATTTTTATAAGGAAATACAAAAATTGCTTACGTAAAATAAAACTGTCACTAATCGGTTACCGTTTTTCTTCTCGAATTCATTCTTAATCTAAAATATTAATATAATACGTTATATCTAATTATTATTATATTATGTACATTTTAAGGATATATTTAAACACAATTTTATGATATTTTAATAATATATGGATAATTAATTTTTATTTACTTCATTTTTGTAAAATGAATCGTAGTGTGGTATAAAATGACCCCCTAAACCATAATTAACTACTTGAAAATCTTCTGCACTCATAGTAGAAAATGCAGTAATTGATTCAATACGTGTATTTAATGAATTAAAGTGTTCTGCTTCCACTTCCTTATTAAACCGAGCAGTTTGGCTAGAACGAATAAGTTCGTTCATTAATCTAACATTATTATTTGCAACTGTTGATTCATTCATCTGTTAAAATTTTTATTAACAATTAATATATTGATATACCTATATATATATACCTATTTATACCTATATATAGTTATATATATTTAATAACCTCATCTCCCACAGCCATACATTATATATAATCTACTATATTAATATCATTATAATATAGTAAATTGAATTTGATTTGATAAGAATAAAAATATCTAAAATAGATGATACTTTACATTAATTGATTAAATCTAAATATATATATACAGTATTCCTTTGGAATATTATATTATATTAAATATTTATAAATTTAATATTTGTTTAATATAATTATATATGTAGGTATATAAATAAAGAATTTTTTTTTTAAAAATATTTAACATATAATTAATTTTTTAATTTAGTAATTAAATATAAAAAATTTAACTTACTAAATTCATAGCCATATATTTTATTTTTGTAATTTCATTGTCATATAGAACGTCATGGTAAATTTTTAAATGTGGGTTGTCACTGATATGTTCTTCTTTAAATGGCATTAATATACGATAATGAGAATTCATTGAATTATATTGACATACTGAATCTTTTGTTAATATACGTGTAGATTTTCCATATTTACATAAATTAATAGAATGATTATCATAATATTCAATTGGCTACAAAAAAAAAAAAAAAAAAAAATGTAATTTAAGTTTTAATTGTTTGCTTGTTTATATTAGTGAGTTATAAATATAATACTAATTCTAACATTATATCTATCCATAATATCTCTTGTATTACCCGTGAACATATTATTTTTATTAAGAGAGAGAAATTGGGCGATGTTTTTTGTGTCTTTCAAATGGTTATTTATGTTAGAGTTGAATAAAGATGAGAAATCGAATCCTATAAAAATTAAAGATTTTAATAATTTAGTCAAGTAAATACATATATTATTTATACACATTTTTGTAATTAATTCATAAGTACAAAACAATTAAATAAGTATAATGTGCAATATGAAGTTTAAATATTAATTATTAACATTAAATGATAAGATAATATAATTAGGTAATATTTTAATTTATTTACCAGTATACATTGACGATGAAATTGCATAAAAATATAACTGGTCAATATCTACACAACTTGGTTGGCCATCGATTATCCATTTATTGAAAGTTACATTTGCCCATTCAGAGACCCCGTACATATCGTATTTTTCGAAAGAGTATTTTGACATAATATAACACTCACAAGCTAAATTAAAAAAAAAAAAAAAACATTTTTGCCTCCAAAATTGACTGATAAATAATACTTTAACTTCATATTACCCACCGTCCATTTCATTTCCAAATTTTCGTTCATTAAAAGTACCTGTCGACATTTCAAATGCAGAAATCTTATAAAAATTTTGTAATCTTCTTATTGCTTGATACGCCAGAATTACATGTTCCTTATTTACGACTTTAGTATCCTTGTTGATTATGTTTAAGACTACTTTTAAAAATAATAAACCAAAGTAATTTATTCCAAAATTATATTAAATAATATCAATATACGAATAAAGTTACCGTTTAATGATTGTTTATTATTCATCAAAGCCTCAATTTTACATAAATACTGGTGAATGCGTGTTATAACTTTAAAACCATTAATATGAATTTGTATGTATTGCTCGGTTAACGTGAAATTTCGCCATTCATAAATTGATTCTAAATGACTTAAAGATACATTATATAAAATAATAAGTTAAGTTTTTTTTTAAATACAATGATGTTTTATTTATTTCAAATATTATTGTTTCTAATACGCTCTAAACATGAACAAAGTATCGAGACAAATTTTCTGGGGGGGGCCGGCCTTAAAGGCTCAAGCTCAATACTTAAATTATAAATATAACAACACTTTTACATGTTCATATATATTTTATATACATCGATATTTTGTTAAATTAATTAACTTACTAAATTAAAAAAAAAAAAAAATTACAAATTTCTAATGGGTGGCGTTGGCGAAGTGCACGTAATATTTCCTGTTGTATTATTACTTAAATAACAATAATATAATATAATTTAAAATAATAATTAATAAGTTATAAAAACAATAGACATATAATAATAATAATAATAATAATACACACAATGTTTATTAAAATAATTGACTATTTCCTGTATACATTAAAATATTGATTGGGTTGTTTGATTGTTTTATTTTTTAGAAGAATGAGGGGTATAAAATAAATCATTGTTGTGAGTGTAGTGGTTATTAACTTTGAAGTTTAATTGGCTTAATATAAATGATTTATCAATCTCGTTATTCAGTAATTTGGAAAGAAAGGTGTTGTATGATAAATTTCTACATGGTTTTTAAGTTTCTAAGTTTAACAATTTTAAACATTTTTCGTAACCAGTGTGAGGGGTTCTTGGAATATTACATTTAAGACATCTGAGGATGTTATTTACTTTAGAGTAAGTTACAATTTGGCATTTATCCTCATTCAGTGAAAGGCCATTTGAAATAAATCATTAGTTAAATACATAAATTATTTCGAAGGAGTTTAATATCATCGAGGGAAGTAATAGATTTGTAAATTTTTGTATCATCAGCAAATAATAGAATGTTGGAGTGCGTAATAGAGGACATAGCATTATTAATAAATAAATTAAATAGGAGATGGGAGAGGATCAGCCTTATGATACTCCAGAAATCACGCTAGTAGGTGTGTAATAAAATTTTCATGTTTAACAAACTGGGTTCATTGACCTAAGAGATTTTATTATATGATGTTTTATAGTTATTAAATTAGTAAGAGATGATTTATTATTTCTAAATCCATGTTGTTGTGTTGTAAGTATATTTTTAAATATAGGTGTATCTACGTTTATTATTTATTATTGCAGAATATTTTTAAATTATGTATCAATAGAGCATAAAAATCTTTGAACATTGCCTTATGTTCATGAAATAAAATTTATAATTGTTGTAAAAGTGGATTATATATATTTAATACATAATTTTTGTTATAAGTTTTTACTTTTGTCTTATCTTCTTTACAAAAATTTGCGGAGGCTTATTAACATTTTGGAGAGTAACTCCCCTCTAGCAATCCCTTATTTCCGAATATAGCTACAAATATTTATTATTATTGGCATACATGGGTACACTACGAAGTACGAACCTATACATACAGGTGTTTAAAAATAACTAACATATTATATATATAATTTCAATTTTAGCGTTTAATTTTTTTATCTGAAAAAATCTATTCGTTTATTAAATTAGAATTTTAATTTTAATAGATTACTTTGAAAAATCACAAAAAGATAAACTATAGCTACTTATACAAATAAAATACGTTCAGATTATTCAGATTTATATTGCCCAAAGTTAATTATTTTATTATATTATGTTTACTTTTTCAATACTTCTAAACGTTTCGTTTCCAAATCCAGATAATCTTTAAATACATCAAAGTGTTCCTTCTGTAAATTAAATAGTTGATTTAATGATATTTGTGAAGAATGCCAGTTTGGTCTGCTTTCAGTAAATATAAGAAACAAATTTACTAATATTAGATATCTAAACATTTTTTATCTATACATATACAATAAGTACGTTTTCACTATCACTATATGTACCTAACAAATCGAACATAAATTGTAAACTAAACATATTATAGCATAAATATGTAGGTTAGTATAGTAATTTTGTTCTTTTACAGCCAAATATTTGAATTATTTTAAATTATATATTTCACATAATATTTTCATAATAATAAATGTAATGTAATGTACCATAATTTTCAGCTGAGTAAATAATTTAATGACTATATTATTGTCAATAATAATAATAAAAAAAAATTATCATTTGCGATTTATTTTTTTTAACAACAATAAGGTTATTTTAAATTTATAGAATATTGTTATAATGAAAATATGTCCTGTTTATTAACAATTAATACAAGTTACAATGATAAATATATATGAGTTCAAATTGACAATTTTATTTCCTTAATTAATAATACCAAATTGATAAAAAAATAATATCAATTTAATTAGACGATCTTGTCGGTTTTTCATAGGGTCAGCTCAGTGGCGTCATTTCAGTTTTTACTAGACTGGGACAGACCCATAAATTTGCCGACTATTTTTAAGAACAGGAGTGGGAGGGGTCATTTTTTTTTTGGTGGGTATTTTATTTTATTGTAAGCGGTAATCAATTACGCGGTTGTATTTAGGGGTTGTTATTTTTGAAATCTGCCGACTTAGGATTTGGCTAATTATAGACTACGGCAAATGTATGAGTTACCCCCCCTCAAATGACGCCATTGGGTTAGCTATCTAGGCTATAGCCAAGAGGTGCTACTACTTTAGGAGGTGCCGAGTCAGCAGAATTGATTCTCAGATATATTTTCTATCTTCGAATTAAATGTAATCTACTAGAATTTATTGCAATGTTTCCAAATTTAGACTTCTCTTAGCTTTTATTAGATTTATGTAATAACCCACTGTGCAAGGGGATATTTCAGCAATGTTGCATATCTGTTGCATAAGAAACATGGAACATTACAATTTAGGTTGCATTTACGTTGTATAAAGGTTCCTGTAACTGCGAAAGACGGTTTTTTGCATCACTAATGCACTGTTACAGAAATGTTACATATATTACTATGTAACATCTCTGTAATATTATATGAATGTTGGAATTAACGTTACAGAAACAATAAAAATCATTTTAAATTATGAAAAAAAAAAAAAAATTTATGAAATCAGCGACTCAGGATTTGAATTACCTTTACATACTTAATCGCACAAATGCCTTAACCTAAAATGAATACATAAATTTGAACAGTGAATTACATTACCATGTTAGGTATTTAGATATTTATTATTCATTCCTAATTTTCTATAGAGTTATTATTGAATATTATTATAAATTATAATTATTTTATATTAAGAAACAAAATATTTATAATATTTTAACATTCAATTCGTAATGAATGATTTTTGTTGACTGATAATTTTTAACTTTTCTTTGTCAAGTTAAACGAAAAGGATAAACACAGAAAATTATTAGGCACATGTCAAATAGAATAAAATTACTCATAAATGTAAATCTTAAAGTAGTGCAATATTATCCCGAGAAATTTTAATTTTAAATAGAAAAAAATGTAGACTAACAATGATAATTACCTTAGTAACTTAGTACCTTAGTATTACCTAACCTAACCTTTGTGTAATTATGGAAAAAGTTAAGAGATTACCTTTCAATTACCACGAAAAATCATATATTTTACACGTAAACAATATTACGTAGGAATATATATAACTCGTAGACCATAGTTTATATACCTATATATTATATTTATATGTTGTAAATAAACTTATTTAGAATTATATTTATTATTAAATAATATTCTTAAAATTATTATAATCTTATAAAATATAATTTTAAAATGAAGTGTGTATAAATTCATAATTATATAATTTATAATTTATAATTTATAATTTAACATTATAATTTATAGAATATTCTATAATCAATGGTATAACCTATATAATGAAATTTGAAATTCATTTCAGTATTTGTGTTTAATTTTATTTATATATAGTAGTAATGTAGTATAATATATGGACTATGTAAATACAGTACATAATATAATTGTATAAAATATAAATCAAATATGATGTAATGTTGCATTTATATTACTTTGTAACATTGTATCAATAGCAAATTTATGTAATTTGTTAACATTTGGAACGTTGTTTTTATGAAACAGTATTAGAATATTACACGGATGTTACAATGTAACGTTGCAAAAATAGCAAATTTAGTAATAATTTTCATAAAACACAGATTCAAAATAACAGGAATATTGGCAACGTACTTTTGCACAGCGGGAATAATTAAGAGTACTTGTTTATAATAAAGAAAATGCCTAGTGTTTTTTAGGTAAATCCAGTTCTTTTTCTAATTTAACTAAATTTTTGTTAACTTAACAAAAGTTAGATTTTATTTTTATGATTATGAATTGTCCTTGGTGCAAGTGTGTTAAATTTATTTCATAATAATAACTAATAGGAGGACGCAACACCGAATCGAGAACGCAAGCAATAGATCATAGAATGCGCTTTCATTACTTTTGTAACGGCGCAAGCCGCGACGACTGCACATCGCTTTGTTGATACGGGTGATGTTAGACCACAAATCGAGAGCACATTTTATTGTTTCATGAACGTTCGTAATGTGCACATTATGTAATTATATGACTATATATATACGGCCTCGATGATGTTATATATTTATGTCTTTCCAAAACTGTCAATAGTATGATCGCACGCGTACACACAAATTAATTGTAAATGCGAGATACTGTTTGCCTAAATATGTATATAAATATAGAGTTTATAAAATCAATTATACAATATACTATATTTATACTCGTATTACTTTTTAAAGTATATAAATAATATTGGATACAAATTTCTTTTGTAAGAATACATAACTAAGTAACTTAGTAACTTACTAATATTTATTTCATACAAAAATAATTTTGATTGAAAAAAATATAGGTATATTATATTTTAATATGTGATATAATTATAATATTTGTATTTTAAATATTTTGTTCGTGCTGTGTGCGTCGCAAATTATGGTTATTTTAGTAATAACTATGATAAGGTGTTATAATATAATAATACTTCCAGTTCATTATTTATTTAAATTTTTCATTCATAATTTTTTAATTATTCATAAAATTCATATTAAATAAAATGGGAAAAAGCAATTGTGGACGTTCCTCTTTTGTCCCTTAGGTCCTCGGAGAAATTAGTGGAAAGAGAGAAATTATTAAGATTTGAATGCAATAGAAAAAACAAGTCTGAGCGAATTCCAATATATTGCAATATATTATACTGATAATCCAAGGTCACTTACCCTGGCACCACAAGATTAAAATTATGAAAAAAAAAATATACCACGAATTAGTAACGAATTCGTAATTTTTCGTAAACACAATTCCCGAATTCGTAACCTTATTTAAATCCCTTTAAAACTGTTTTTTATTTGCGGGTGCCAGGGTAATATTACCCTGGCACCCGCAATGGTCAAAAATCGACCTACAGACTCCAAGTTGATATCAATAGTTAGGTACTAATTCGTGGTATATTTTTTTTTTCATAATTTTAATCTTGTGGTACCAGGGTAAGTGACCTGATAATCCATTCCAAATTTACCACGAATGTAAATTACATATGTAAATATGCAAAATAAATTTCAAATCCTAATAATCAATATTCAAGGAGTTAACATTTCATCATAAAAATTGTCAGTCATGATTTTAAAAATATTTTGTAAATAGATTAAATAGTATATGAGTAGGCTGCTTCTGTAAAACTTTCATACCTTTAAACCAAAAACTGCAGGTAATAATAAACATTTTTGGAAAAAATTCAAAGCTCTATAGCCGAAAAACAAATCAATCCGTTTCAAAATTTTACAAAATGTAAATATTACCTATATTAGTACTTAAAAAAATTTTCAAGTTCCTACGATCAAAACTCAATCAATAATAAAAAAATAAAAAATTTTAAATAACGAAAACCGTAATTTTACCAATTTTCCGCTTCTCAAGGAAAAACATTTAGGAAATTTCAAAAATGAGCTTCATAAAGTATCAACTAGATGAAATTCGGTATAAAAAGGGTATCCTTTTTGTGATAATCAGACCATTATTTCTACCCGAAAAAAGGTACATCAAAAAAAAATAATATAATAAAAAGCCAGTAAAAATTGACGACTTTTCGCTTTTCAAGAAAAATCAATTGAAAATTCAAAAAATGAGCTAAATAAAGTACCATCTAGATGAAATTCGGTATAAAAAGGGTACCCTATTTGTGTTAATCGGACCATTATTTCTACCCGAAAAAATGTCTTCATATATCAGAAAAAAAATAATAAAAAGCTTATAAAAAAAATTGTCAGTCATGATTTTCAAAATATTTTGTAAAAAGATTTAGAAGTATATAATTAGGAATCTGTTAAATTTTCAAATTGATAAATCTAAAATTATAGGTTATATTAATTTTTATAAGAAAAAAATTTAAAGCTTCATAATTGGCCAAAAATCAACCAATTTTTTCCAGAATTTTACCACACTTGTATATTACCAATGTTTGTACTCAAAGAAAAATTTCAAGTCCTAACGATCAAAACTCAAGTAGTAATCATGAAATAAAAAATAAAAAATGAACGAAAATCGAATTTTTGCTAATTTTTTGTCATTAATGGTACTTTTTCTTTTCCTAAAGAAAATCTTTGGAGAAATTTGAAAAATGAGCTTTATAAAGTACCAAAAGGACACGACTTGTTACTGAAAGCATACACAACTTTGAGGTAATCGGACAATTATTTCTATCCAAAAAAATGAAATCATACATATAAAAAAAAAAAATTTGTAGAAACGATATAATCCTCGCTCCGAACAGAATGTAAAAATAAAATTATAATTAAACAAATTTAATAAAATTACATTTTTTTTAAATCAGATAATATATTTAATTAAACAATGATGGGAGCGATAAGTAACGATGGAGCGATAAGTAGCGATGGGAGTGATAAATAGCGATTGAGCAATAAATAGCGATGGAGCAATACGTAGCGATAGAGCGATAAAGGCACTAGGAGCGATAAACAGCAATGGATGGATTAGTAGCGATGACTAAAGAAGAGAGCGATAAATCAAGACGGTAGCGATACGTTGCGATAAACAAAAACGGTAGCGATAAGGATCAATGGAGCGATAAAAAGCGATGGATGGATTAGTAGCGATGGGTGCAATTAACAGAGATGAGATTCATAAAATAGCGATGCGAGCAAATTTGGTAGCAGCAAGTAAATTGAATAGCGAGTAGCGAGTAAATTCGCCGAATGAGTCATAATAATAGAAATATGAATATAAATATCTATCAATATATCATTAATATATTAAATCAGATTCGTTGTTATTACTCATGTCACTCACTACTCGATTGCGATTAAAGTTGACGACTGGGCTACTTTTGCCACTCGCTGGTTAGTTAACTCTGCTATAGTGTAATCGGAATGGTCGCTACACGCTTAGTCGCCCCTCTGTATGTAGGTGTTCCCGAAAACCAATTAAAGCTTTTGACCATTTTTGGTGACCATCAACTTTTGATCATCTATCTGTGAGGAAACATTCTCGAATATGAATATTTATTAAAAATAAATTAAGAAGCTGACTGAATTATAAATTACTAAATATTGATTTGAATATTTTTATAGAATATATATATAGGTATACTATAATATAATATACTATTTAATTTTTTAACAATTTATTTTATAGACTTTTTATTATTTTTTTTTCTGATGTACTTTTTCTGGTAAAAATAATGGTCCGATTACCACAAGTAGGGTATGTTTTCGGATGCAAATCGTGTCTAGTTGGTACTTTATTTAGCTCATTTTTCGAATTTCTCAAACGTTTTCCTTGGGAGGCAAAACACTCAAAAAAAATTGTGGAAAATCAGCAAAATTACGATTTCTGTTATTTTAAATTTTTTAATTTCGTGATAACTAATTGACTTTTCATCTTGGCGACTTGAAAACTGTTTTGAGTATTAACATAGATAATATACATATGTGGTACAATTTTGGAACGGATTGGTTGATTATTTGGCCCAGTATGGAACTTTGAACTTTTTTCCAAAAATGCTTAATATTTCCGGCAATTTTTAATTTACCGCTTTGAAAATTTTTTCGAAGTATAATCATATACTACTTAATCTTTTTACAAAATATTTTGAAAATCGTGACTGACAATTTTTTATTATAGGCTTTTAAAGTTCAAATTCTCGAAAATCGGCAAAATAATGGTTTCATTATTTAAATTTTTTTATTTTCGTGATAACTAATTGAGTATTGATCATAAGGACTTGAAACTTCTTTGAGTGTCAACATAAGTGTTTCACATAATAGAATAAAATTTTTGAAACGATTGATTGATTTTCTGACTAAATATAGAGATTTTAACTTTTTTCCAAAAATGTTTAATATTTCCTATAATTTTTGCTTTTTCGATTTGTAAATTTTATCAGAGTCTAATCATATACAACTTAATCTTTTTACAAAATATTTTGAAAATCGTGAGTGACAATTTTTTTTCATAACTTTATAAAGTAAGAATTTTTGAAAATCGACAAAATTACGGTTTCATTATTTTATTTCTTAATAACTAAATAAGTTTTGATCGTAGGGAATTGAAATTTATTTTAAATATTTACATTCGTAATTTACACACGTGGTAAAATTTTGGAATGGATTATTAGTGTAGCATATTGTAATATATTGAGTTTCGCTCAGAATCGTATTTTCGAATGCAATATCATTGCATTCAAATCTTAAGTATAATAAACCACTAATTTTTCCGAGGACCGAAGAGACGAAAGAGGAACGTTCACAATCGACATCTCCACTTATCTTTACTTTTGTTTATTTTGTTTTTTATATATTGGTCATTTTTTGTATTATGGCATGTATTGTTTATCTTAACTATCTTTGACATTGATGTTTTTGTAATTTTTGGAATAAATGTGTTATTTAGATGAAATGATTTCGGATGATTTCTATTGAAATGGATTAAATTTCAATCATCGACTGTATTTTTAACCATTTTAGATACTAATATAATTAAATAATATACTTATAATGGTTTATAACATAACTAAATTTGTAAATGTAGGCTGTACACGCCCTATCCCGTTTTAAAGGGTTTCTTTGTCGCCACTGAATTGACTTACCTCTGACTACCTACTAAGTAGCTTAGTAAGTTCATAAATGAACTTAATGTATATGTAATAAGCAATACTATACAGACACTTATATTAGGAAACCGAACGTATTGAAATAAATCGTAATATTTGTAATTTGTTGTTCAAAATTTAATTAAAAAATTAAAAATTGTCGTTTAATAAGGAAATCAAAGATTTTGCGTCAACATTTTTTACATAAAATGAAAAAGAAAACTACTTAAAAACACGAATTATCATGCTTTAGATAAATTAAACATTAATTTTTTAAAATTCTAAATGATTATTAATCAGTTAATTTTGGATTTAGGACAAAATCATATCGACTTAAAAAACATGAGCCAAATCTGGTGTTAAAAATAGATGTTGCTATTAAAAATACCAGTTGTAAAGTTGTTACGCATGTGCGAACCGAAAGTGTTAAAAATGTGAAAAACTTACAAATAGTGACAATTCCATTACCCCCATAAGTCTCCCAAAATTTCATTTCAATCCGGTCATCCGGCTGAAATATAAAATGTCACTAAAAATCGTACCTATTACCTATAAAAAAAAACTAAACTACTCGTAGAAAGAACATTGTACCTATATTTTTAGGTCATAAATTAATATAAAAATTATATTAAAAATTCACTTAAAATTATTGGTTATAGTTTTCATCCTTGGCCTGTTGCAATGTTCAGGCCATGGCCATAGCGTGACCCATGTTTATGTATCATCACAATGATCGTTTGACAGCGGTCTGCGACATTCCATTGTTCTCGATTGTATATTTGCATCGAAACACATCGTAGCAAGTAATGAAATGTGCATAAAATTATAAACAATACCTATGAGTCAATATAAATATATATTTTGAATTCTCAATAAAATATTTTCTTCTTTATGTTAGCAAACTGCTTACACAGTTTGACTTGTGACTAAATAAAATAAAAACTAACAATTATAAATAATAATTTTCCGTTATTCGTGGTTTATGGTTATTACCGCAAACCCGGCGAAGTTATGTTATCAGATGTTTGATTATATTGGGCTGTTAACTGCTATCGTTTGATGTAGTATAAATTATTATTTTTCAACTCACATTTCACCGTTCCTTTCGTTGTGTAATATTTAACAATTGTTGTATAGTACTTATTTATAGTTATTATAATTATATTATTAACCAATCGGCTGTCGGTTAGTTGAGGTGTTTGAGATTATTTCCCTAATCTCGGCAGACGGCAATCGTTAAACAAAACGTAAAACGTTACATCATTTTGTACATTTGGTTTTAATTTTGTTACATTCTCATTCTATTACGCAATACGTATTCTATTGATTTATTAAACTATTAAATTAGATCAAATTGATTGATTGAACGTTTACAATGATAAAATTTGTTACGTTCTTGTTTCGAACGAACTTATCCAAAGAATGCAAAATGTTGTCTAACTGCCGACGGTCGTTGAGCTCTAAACTGGAACCCATTAAAATGTCGTATACATCGTATGAGACAGCAGCCAATGATGAACAAAAGCCGCCGATCATTATCATGCATGGACTGTTTGGTTGCAAAACCAATTGGAATAGCTTGTCCAAAGCTTTACACAATATGACACGCAGAAAAGTATGTATTTTATTGTTAACAAATTTCATTCTAATAAAAATTATTTTATTAATTATATAATAATATACTAATACTATGCTATGTTATTTATGTAATATATTGTCTATAAACATATACACATTTATTTACTCTTAGTACTAATTCGGATAAGTTTACAATTTACATATTAGAGAACCTTACTAAAAATTGAAATTTATCTTACATTAGGTCCTACAATATTACAATATTATGCTTTTTATACTATATATATGAAATTATAAATCAAATATTATACTTGCTTATTAATTTGGGCAGTCAGGAACACTTCCTATCAGGAAGTCATTAACATTAATTAAATTAATTGCCTGTATCAAATATCAATATTTTAATTTTTTAGAAATGTTTAGGTAGTAGTTAATTAAAAAATAAAATTGCATACTTATAATAAACTCAAATAAAAATAAAAATTGTATATTTACACATTATAATTTTCTTTCAGTTTTAAAATTACCAACACTAAAAAATCTAATAGAAATAATTTACTTTTCTATATTTAATATTGAATTATTAAAAATTAATATCTTATGTTAGTACATATCTTATATTATCTTGTTATCGCTAATAATTCTTAATAAATACTATAAAATATTTTTTGGGTTTAAAAAAAATAAATCCATTACGATAAAACTAAAATTACTTTAAATGTTTAACTCGTGATATTAAGAGTTGAGGATATACCCTTTTAACAATTATATTAGTTTAACTTCAAGTCTATAATTGTATAAAGCATTTATAAAATAATATTTATATATACCTATTGAGAATAATGTTCATTTATTCTTTGTTGTATGATTGTCATAAAAGTAAACTTTTAGTATTTTTTTTCTCATAAAGGAAAAGTTATATTATTACATTAAAGCTTAAAATAAAATGATAGATGTCGTAATTCTATGTATTTTATAATTAATTTTAGGAATAAAGTTCAAACTTCAATCTATTAATGTGTGAATGGATTAATTTGGAATAGGAAATATAATACATTATTTTACTTCTTTCTACTACGTAAAAAATGTTCTTTATTAAAAAAAAAAAAATAAATAAATAAATAGGTTTAATAAATAGATTAATTTAGTTATTACTTTATTAGTGTTATACTGTTATTACACTAAATGCAAAATAAATATATTTTGTTAATATATGAGAAATTGTTAAATTTAATCTTAAAGAATGAATTATTGTTATATTATCTATAACTAAATATATAAACAAAAATATTTAGTAAACTTAAAATTTATATGATTTGTGTCATAATCGTGATCAAATAATTCTTATAACATCAATTTACATATTTTAAAAAGCACATTGTTTGATTTTATATTATTTTACAACACAACACAATTTAAAATTATTAATTATATATGTTTATAGTTAGTTGATAACCTATTCAACTAAAATAGGAAATTAATTTTAATAAGCACCATTTCATTTCACTTTCTGCATCATAATTATAATATTATATTACAGTATATCTATGGTACTAATGAAGATCAATAAATAATCAGATTGATACAGTCTATATTATTTCTATTCTTATTTCTTATTTTTTTCTTTTTCATCATTTTAACCTTTATCTCACAGTCTACATAAGCATATAACATATTATTTTATGACACAAGTGGGGTAAGTCACCCTTATCCTATTCTATTTTTCAGATGAAATCTCTAAATTTATTTTGCTTATGGCATTAACATATTTTTATTATAAAAGTAAAATAAATTATAAATGTGAAGAAGAGTAAAATTAATTTTGGATTTTATTATATTAAATTTTTTAACCTATTTTAAATTATTTTATAATTCTTTAAATTATATATTTTTGTTTAACCGGGTATACTTTATTTCATTTCAAGGTAATAACTGTAGATACAAGAAATCACGGGGAATCACCACATACAAAAGTGCAAACATATCCACTCATGGCAGAAGATGTTAAATATTTAATGGATGACTTAGGTGTAAAAAAAGCGTCCTTGATTGGTCATAGCATGGGTGGAAGAACAATGATGTACCTAGCAGTCGTCTATGTAAGGTTTGTTTTGATAATGTTATTTTGATTTATTTTATGCTAACAATAAAATAACCAATGAATAAAATATATTACAATTAGCCAGAACTTGTGGAATCTTTAATACCAGTTGATATATCACCAGTTAATAGTAAAGAAGTAAGTGATATCCAAAGTGTTATAGATGCATTAAGAAGTGTTGATTTAAACATTAATGCACCTATATCAAAAGCACGCAAATTAGCAGATGAACAATTGAAACATTTTATTCAGGTATATAAATTTATATTTAACTACATGATTGTAATATTTATCGAGTCATTGTTCATAATTATATTTTATTAGTATTATATATACTTATATTTTTTTATTACTTTATTAACTATTGCAATGTAAAGTATATAATATAAAATATGGATTATATTATTATTATTCTAAATTCAAACATTTGAACAATTGATATGTTTTACTTACCAACTAAACTACTTTATTATTATACTAATAATAAGTGTTTAATGTTTTACAGGAGCCAATTCTCAGACAGTTTCTATTAACCAATCTAATTCAAGTGGATAACAGTTATAGGTGGCGAATAAATTTAGAATCCATCAATCTTAATTTTAAAAATAATCTTGCTCTATTTCCACCTGTGCAATCATCATTCCACGGTCCAACATATTTCATAGGAGGTGGAAATTCACATTTTTTAAATCCATCTGATCACGAGGCTATCAAACAGATATTTCCATCAGCCAAATTTGATTATATACCTGGTGCTGGTCACTGGCTACATGCTGAAAAACCTAATGAGTTCTTGAAATTAATAACTCAGTTTTTAGCTATCATATAAAATTATAATAATTTTTCTTAACTTGAATAGTTGAATTGATGTATTATTTGAGTGCAATATTATAATTAAAGTTTTGCTATTACTATATTTATTTATTTTTAATCTGTATTTAGATGTACCTATATTTTGTAGAATTGAAATTGATAAATTATAGATTTAGAATCTCTGAGATATATAAGTATTAAACAGTAAATAGTATTAATTGAAGAAAACACTTTTTACACAATTTGAAAAATAAAACATGAATGGAATAAGCTTTTAAAAAAAGTTTGATTTGAAAATAAAATATGAAATACTATGTATACCTATGTAAAACTTTTTAAAACTATAAATAATTCCTAACATATTATTATTATAATAACATATTTCCTATATTAGAATGAAATATACATAAGGTAACTTAAACATTTGCTAAATGTTGTAAAATTATATTTAATGATATATTTGTTATGTCAAATGCTATAGGTTATATACTGATATATGAATATATTACAATTTTATTTTTTGTTATTTAAATTAAAATTTATATATACTTTAATGTTTAATATGTGTAAATTGTTATGCACACATACATAATATTATGTATGTCACAATTCGCGAACAATAATGGTGTTTTACATCAATTATAAGATCTACTTTCTCCCCTATACAAAACAAAAACAATTGGTATCTTTTGTTAATTTTTTTATTTAGTTTTTGTGTTCTGTTAAAGTTTGAAATTTAAAAATGTGTTTGACGTGTAGTTTAGCATTTGCCAAATCCCAATCATTGTCCATTTAACTGTCAGTTTATGTTGTACAACGGTTTTTACAAGGGGGAAAGTAATATGTCAACATAATTTTATTTATTTAGTGTTTGCATTCACTGTAATACCTACTATAGTTACTGCAGGTAGAAACAAAGTTCAAATGTATGTTTTAATAATAATTAAACTTAATAGGTATTATTTCCTCACTAGGAGTGAAAATTATAGTAAAAAAAGAGTTTTTGTCAACTCCGAGCACTGAATTAGATATTAAAGATTAATACATTATATATATATTAATATTTAGCAGTGGTTAAAGCAGACTTATAAAGAATACTTATATTTTCCATTTGAATAATTGTGTACACGAAAATAAAAAATAGCTATGACAAATTTCAAATACCTTCCAATAAAATATATATTCAAAATATTTATTATCCAATAATTAATATAATAAACAATTAAAAACTTCAAATACATTTACAAATGTACATAAACTAAACATTACATATATATATATATATATAGTTATTACATATATGTATAAACTATTTTTTAATATTGAAACTACAGAACAATATTTGATTTTTTTACTAATTTTGAATTTTAATAGTTAATACATATATTATAATCGGCAAAAAACAACCCAGATACGATGAAAATATAAGAATATAAAAAAATTATTTTGAAACTTAATAAAAAAATACCGAATAGTATTGAAATAAAAAGTTTTCTGATACTTTTATTCAAATATTTTACACAAGTGGCTAAAGTTAAGGAAAAAAATTATGAGGATTCACCCCACATAGGATAAACTAAAAAATTAAAGCAAGTTTATAGGTTAGGTTATAAGTTTAAAGTTTATAGTTTATAGGGCATTTAGTGTATAGTATTTTTTAGTTTAAATTTAGAAATCTGAAATAAAATCTATCTTGCATTACACTCCTAACTAGAAGGGTTTGGTTTCCCTAGTTCTATACACCTTCATAGATTTTGATCAACTAACTCTACTTCAACTATCTATTTTTTCTTCAATATTCCTCTCTCCTTAACCATATATATTCCACAACAACTATCATTGTCTCTAAATCATCAACCGTCATAATATGTCAACAGCATCTCAGCCTATTTTCTCTTATTTTTCTTATAATTGATGCAATTTCTTTGTTTTGATTTTTAATATGAAATAAAATAAAAATATTAATAGCAAAGACAAATATAATTTTACTTTTTATTTAAGAATTTAATAAATAATAAATACATTTTATATTATATACATTTAACATTTTATTTATTGTTTTTATTATAACATTTTGTTTTAAATTTGCTAACAAATCAAATCAAGAAAAAGAAACATCAAATTAAAGGACAATTATATAATATATTTATAAAAAAAAAAAAACAAATTTAGTAAGTAGATATTGATGATAAACATTTTAAGCGGTAATATCATTAATTGTGGTTCTTAAGTCTCTTACTTTTTTCTCTAAATCCAATATTGAAGATCCTCTAAAAAAAGTTTTAAATTTTAATTGTTGATCATAATTCTAGTGTAAAAATGAACAAAGTAATTATAAAAAATATAACAATAAAATATATACATACATTTCAGACAAATTCCCTTTGATAACTAATTCTTGTTCAAGAGATAATCTGACTGAATGTTGTCCATACAAATGTTTATTTGTGGATATTGATTCGGTTTGTACAATATTCCATTTTTCTTTAGCTTCTTCAATACGTTTGTTCATCACATCTATTTTAGTTTTGTATAATTGCAGCATTTCGCGTTTTTTTTTTTGTTGACAAACTTTCAGGTGATGCTGATACTAGTTTTAAAAGGAGTGTTGAAGCTCTGAGGACAAGAAATTCCGTTAATAAAATATATACATAATATTACATTAATATTAATTATTTTAGTTATTCTGTGTTTTAGTTCCTTTTTACATTTAAATGATATTTGATAAATAAATATATTATATATAGTGCTGCAACTATGTTATGCGAGGACCATGTGTTAACCAGAGAGTTTATGTATAATGTCCATTTATTTGGAACCTTGAGGGCCCCATATAGAGTTATTTTGGTCTTCCTGTGAGGTGTTACACACTCCTGGTCCCCCCACTGATTGTGACATTAATTATGTATAGAAATTTCACTGAAAATTTTAATTTTTAAAACTATATAAATCAATAGAACAATATAAATTACCTTTTGGTCAATTCTTCTTGTTTATTATTTATTTCATCTAATTTTTCAGCCTTATTTTCTACATCATTTTGTAATTTTTGGCGTTCTTCTTCTAATCTTTGCATTTCTAGTAATTGTCTTTCCTTGGCTTTAATTAATATATGCACTCTTCGTTCAATTTCTTCAGCAACAATTTTATGATTATTTAATGTATCTTTCCGCATATTTAAAGTTTGTAGTACCATCTGTAAATAGTATTAATAATAAACACTAAAATATTGTAAATTTTCTAATTTCTTACTTGAACAACTATGTCATTGGAAATGTCTGATCCTAATTTAAGAATAGTATTTTTATTACCATTTCCCTTTTTTAACAGTGTAGAAATAAATGAACTGAAGTCATCTTTGTCGACCTAAACAGATATATTAATGATTATGTAATTATATAATAGCCAAGTGTTAGACCTCATTTTAAATATACTTTGTTTACGTAATATACACATTTATTTTTAATATTTTAATTATAGTTTATTTTATAATTGCACAAGCTTACATCTTCAGAATTTTCTGTTTGATCTTCTGTGAAATCGTTTTCATTCATATACATATTAGCAATAGATAATTTATTCTGTAGGTAATCTGGAATAGTCTGAGTTACAACTTCACCGTTGCTTAACAAAGTGACTAGTAAGTCTGTTGGAAAGTTTATCACAGCAAATCCTTTGATAGGTTTCGTTTCACCATTCATAAGTCCCGTACAAATATAATATTCTATAGAACTTTGGCCTTGTATATTTGGAGATCTGTGGTAGTCATCTAAAATGTAATTTAGTGTTTTCATAAAAAAAATATAATAGATTTTATAATTATTATGAAATACCTTTTATACTTTTTGAAAATTCATTCAATAATTCAGCAAGGGGTATAGTAACTGAATGCACACCAGTGTTGTGTAAACACCAATACCTGAAAGAGATGGATGTATCTTTTTTCAATTGTATTGTGTTGGAACTATCATACTCTCCAGTGTCTGAAATATTTAGACCCAATTCTAATTCAATAGTTTCAATTATATGTAAACTGTATTCAGGTTGGTTTTCATTGGATTGGTAATCTTTCTAAAACATTAAACATATTTAAAGTAAATAAAACTTCTTGGATGTATAAATCTTCTAGATTTAATAAAAGTTAATATTAAGTATGAGCACTAAAAATGTTGTTTAAATGATGTATATTAATATTTTATAATAAAAATAATAAAAAAGCTTATTATTTATCAAATATTGTTTTTGGATATTTAATATACAATATATTTAATCAATTAATTCAATAGTTTATTATATATTTCTGAGAATTATAAACTTTTAAAATATTATTATACAGAAGATTGGTCACCTAATGAATTCCATATAATATGAATAAAATAATAAATTCCATATAATATTATACTCTAATACTCTATGGTGATGATATGTTAGATACATTTCATACCTATTAAATATACATTTTTATATTTAATTGGAAAATATAATATCTCGACGTCAGATATATAAATTGAGTTATTAGTTTACCTACAGGTATATATTATATTTATGTAAATGACAATATTATAATACTGACTTTATTTTGTGTGTCTGGTAATAGGACACAATTGTACAGTTCACCAAAGTTTGACGCTATTATGACTGAAGGCGGTACGGTATCCATGACAAGTATAGAACAAGCGTCCTCGCTGTAGTTGTCGTCAGCAGGTGGGTACATAGTTAGTGGTCCAGTTATTTTTGCTGATTTGATGTTCATTGACTCGTCAATAGACGTATTGAGACATAATACTTCACCTGCACACAAATCGTACATATAATATAAATTATTTTTCTCAAGTGAGAACAGCTTTATATATATAATATTATAAATAATAAATTTAATATTATTCCACTACCAAATTATAATGTTTATTTTTAAATAAAAACATAGTTTAAAAATTTAAAAGTTTGATTGTTCTAAATGTATGTAAAATTAAATAATTATCAAAAACGTGCTTATTTTATTTGTGTGTATATTAAATTACTCTAGTTTTATTGCACAAATAATATTAATCTGTCTAAAATGTCATTCATCTATATTGTAACTAACTTCGTTAATAATTAAAAACATGATTTCTTTCACCTAATTAGGTTTTATCGGAGTTCCTTTTTATCTTTAATAAGATCTTCGAACTATAATTTATTTACCCTAGGTACAGGCTACCATATTCTTATCTTTAATTTCACATTTTCAATTTGCCTTTAATTGTTCACATATATTCACGTATTTGTATTTGACATTTTTAGAGTAATAATGAAAAAAGTAAAGTTTTTACGATTTATTTATTAAAATCAAACCCTTATCTTCATACATTTCTTTCTTTCATTTATAATAATTATTATTTCATGTTTACGACTAGCATACTATAGGTAATATATACAGACATTACAGACTAAGCGTATGACAAAGATTTGAATAATATTCTATACGGTAGTTATTTATTATACCGATATTTATATATTTATTTTCAAACATTTATATAGGTATTCTATATCTATGCAGAATATATATATTTTGTGTCATGTTACAAAATTTGTGTGTACTTATTACACCATATTACGTTTTTAACAGGCAATTAATTTTTGAATTTATAAAACAATATTCTGTGTAATATTATATTAAATGGTAACAGTAACAGTAGGTACAAGTATACTCGGCTAAAAATCATTTATCCGACTTATTTTAAATAACTGAATATCTAGAATATAAATTTATTGGGAAGTAGGCAGTTTCTTTCCTGAATAAACCAGTATATTTTGACATAATAAATAAGTGTAAATAATGAATTTTTACCGTTTCCTTGTAACACAAGAATTGGCCAAATTATCGACGGTTCCGAATCGTTCCGGAGTCGATCGCCCAGGAGTACCGGTGGTGCGAAATCAAAGTCCACGGCCGTGTCGCCTAATGAAGCTAAAATACGAGAAGTCTGCGGGCCCAGTTGCCAAATGGAAACGAGCTTGCCAGCACCTTCGTCTACCTTGAAAAGTCGTAGACAATTTTTGTCGTTGGTGAGTATTACGAGGTGATTATCCTCTGGACTTCCTATGTACCATCGAACTCGTTTCACGTCCGTCAAGTGCTTGGATATGAAGAATTTGTCTTGCAGAAGTGATGTGCTGTAAAATAATATGATGAAAAAATCGTGTTGATTATCAAGTATCAAACTAATTTTATATTAGAAAAAAATGGTTTTAATTTCTGTTGTCTTTGCTTTAATCGATAATGAAGTGAAAGAAACTTGCTTATATGTTGTAAAACATTTTTTGTGCCCTTTATTTTAAGTTATCTCGACGCTAATTATTTATAGTTTTATATTAATTATGAATATTTTTCCTACAACATTTATAAATTTAAATTTCTTCAAACAACACGATGTCATATTATGATATCAGTTTAAAATATGGAATTCCTGAGAAAATAGTATAACGTATAATTCTATAAGTACAATGTTATAAGGTTACAATATGCGCAACCAAAGCGCATAATAAAAACATGTTTTAAAGATAAATTCTATACTTTACGATTACGTTAACTACTTATTATAGTATTTATTTATACGTATAAATACAAATCATATTAGGTGGTAAAAATTAATTGTTGAAATGCTTACGATAGAGATAAAAGCAACATTTTCAACGTTTATAATAGATATAGTTGGATAAATATTTTTGAAATGCGTGACGGTATTGTAAACGAGTTAAAATTTATTAGAAGTAGGTGTCTCTATATATAAATATAAATTATAATACCCTAGTTTTAATGACGATTATGTTGTAGGTTTATGCGAAGCATTTAAATACGCGACGGATGTTTAAAGTACACTTGTAAGTTTACCAAAGACAAAGCAAATTTGAAATAACAAGAAAGACCTTAGTCGTTGACGGATATTTTTTTCAAAAACAGGCAACGACGACGGCATGTAAGATAATTTGCAGAATATTCACTCCGCCGAAGGTTCATCTCGGTCGAAATGTAATTGTGCGCTGGTATTTTCGTTTATAAACAAATATACGTATATATATATATATATACGAATGAAGAGATTCAGATTTGCTTTCCATTCTCGGGAAATTCATTAGGAAACCATGCGTTTTATAGCCGTTAATAAATCGCCCGAATTTTGAATACAAAACCATACAGTTGTTACAATTTGTTAAGTCAATAAAGTTTAACATTATTAGTAAAGTTCGCGTGGCTTCGTGCGGAGTAAAGGCATATTCTATACTCTGCACCTATCTACCGAATCGACGAAGCGTTTTACGATATGGAGATATAAATAGTTAAATATAATTCTACCGAACAATAAACGTTTAGCGCGTTCACATAATATTATTATCTATAACTATAATATACTATCAGAGGTGCAACTAGAGCTAAAATTAGGAGGGCCTATAGTCCTAAATTAAATTATTTTTTAAAAAAAAGTTGAGAATTGTTTTATTTTTAAAGGGGCTATGAGTAATGTTGAGGGTGGCTAAGCCCTTCCAGCCACTCTAGTTGTACTTATGTATACTATGTTATACGTTTATTAAATAGTAAATATATATAAACACATTAAATATTGTAGGCTTAAGATATAAAATAAAAAAAAAATTATAAATAAAAAAATTGTTTATGGAAGCGTTTTTAAGTTATAAGTTGAATACATTTTTTCATCGTAAATACTAAGTTACGAACATTTAATGCAGTATCAAGAATGTTCTGTAGAATAAAATTTAATTGTAAGCCAACTTAAATAAACAAATCAATAGTTAGAATAGTAATTATAATAAATATTGTTATTATTTTTGAAATCTGTAAATTTCTCGCAGCGATTGTTTAAATTTATAAATTGACTGGTAATCGGACCATTATTTCTACCAGAAAGTGTTTACTTACATAGAAAAAACACACATTATTGACGTAAAAATAGATTATATTTTAATATTATCCAGTCTAAAATTATTTTTTTCTTTTCTTTGTAAATTTATAATTAACGTTTAAAATTAAATAATCGAGAAAATGTTTTTAAAAGACTTTAATAAAGTTTATTACGTCAATCTCTACTATTATTTCTACATATATATGTGACAGTATACTGTGGCGAGGCACAGGCTTTGAAATAAGTACGCCATTGGACTTATTGTTAAGTAATGGAATACTTCTGAAAACAATTTTTGATTTCATTATAATATAATATTTTTATTAAAACTGCAAAAACCATTTTCAATAATTAATGTAGGCATTGTATAAAAAATATTCATATACTCGCAGATATGATAATATTGATATTTTTTACTATTAGATTATGTTATTTGTTACTTGATCAAGATAATTGTATGCAAATAAATTATTCACCCATAAGCCGTTTACCCTTTTCCATTTTTAGCTACTTTTGTTTTTATCACGTCCATCGAAATACTGCAGTAGCAGAATCGAGTATCAATTATTTGTGTGTATAAATTATGTACATACTCTAATTTGTTTTTCGCTCGGCTCCCGGCCGTCAATTAGTGTGAATGACATTGGGCCAACGTCAATTCGTCCCTCTTTTTCCCGATATTTCCTAAATGTCAGTAGCATAAAAAAGGGTGTACCCTGGCTTGGCACAAGTCACGCCGGATGTACCGCTTTGTTGATAAGCATGCGGATTTGATTGTGCGTTACTTCCGACCAAAATCGGATGAAAAGTAATCGGAGCAAAAGATTTTTGGCCCAGTTTTAATAAAACACGCGTTAAGCAGCCGAGTGTACAACCCCTCTTGAAAAAAGAATCAAACGGACTAGAAAATGCGTAAAATGAAATATAATAATATACAAACTTTCGGGTATAATAGGTAGGTACCTTAAAAATAGCGTACTTACTGCTTATTCGCCACATATAAATCAAATAAATAAAACAGAAAAACATTCAAAATACAATCTATACGATAAGAAGCACGCTGTGTAAGCGAAATTAAATAATTAGACATTAAAAATAAAAACGATTTTTATTGTATAAAAGGAATTCAACTCCCGACGCGGTAGGTACACATTTTTTTTAAGTATCGCTTATAAAAACACCGCGACCGTTTAGTCCGTTACGCGTAAGGTGTAAATACGTAAAAGTAAAAAAAACACAATCTTATCATCATATTTGGAACATTGTTTTCTGATCAATTCGTATACATTATACAAACATTACTGTAAAAATATTTTCCAGAATCTACTACTATTATTACTAGGAGAAAAACACGTCAATATAGACGAGAATGTACCCAAATGAAACCTAAAAGTACGATTTGGCTAGAGCGATTGCGAATTTACTTCAGCGACTGAGACCGGTTATTATAGACAGTGTACATAATATTGGCTCGTTACACGAGTAGTAAAATCGTGATCACTCCGTGATTATTATGTTTCTTTAAAAGTTTTCAACAACTAAACAATTATTATCAGAAGCGATCGCTACCAGTTACCACTGTAAAAAAAACGCCTGAACGATTTGTATTTGCGACCGCAACCGAAATTGATTTACAGTCGTAGTCGTTCTAGCGTAAAATCATACTTCAACTATTTTTTTTTTACAAACCTTTAATTTCATTCAAATATACACTCTCCATTAGAGTTAATACACTAATCCAAAATTATATTTATTCCGTATACGCGGGCCATACCCATATAATTATAGTTAATCGACAGTGGACAACACGCGCAATCAGCATACTTGCTCGCGATGATAACATTGCGTTGATAAAAACAGCGAAAGTCGTGTTTAAGCTGAGTATCGATTATCGGCCGGTGGAGGTTCCTGCAGTGGTGGCGGTGCCTTAATAGCCGGTCCATTAGCGTAAAAGTTAATCGCTGTTCCGGCCTGCAGCTCGTAAAATACACTCGGCGCGCAAAAACAAAAGTGCGCATCCGATACTCGGCTGCGGCGGCGGCCTTGACGGTTCTTTATTAAACGTTTTACGTACACACACACACACACACATACAGACGGAAATCGGAAGAGGAGGTATCATTAAGAATCGTTGCGGATCACGTGTGTAGTGTATCTACTTCTCCTCTTCGGCGGATTTTATTTAATACCTACACATAGAATCCGTCTCGTCGCTGAGCGGTTAACCTATAAAAACCCGTCATCGTCCGCGTCGTTTTTCTCATCGGAAGAAGTTTCGTCTATTATTTATGGAATTCATTAAAAGTTCTCGGTTGCGTCGCTGCCGCACAACGGGAACCCCGCGCCGCGCCGCACTGGCAGCAAAAGCAGCTCATCCTGGCGGCTTATGCGCGTATATATAATATTATACCACGTGGTACATATAGGTATACCAAACTGTCGCCCTCGTCCCGCCAATATTTTGTATTATGATAATAAACTGCATACTGGCCACGGTGTGGTTTTTATAGACCTTCAAAAATCCACGATAGTTGATTAAAGAGTATGCAGTAAATTATATGTAACGATATAAAGAAAGATGGAACATATACAGGTGCTTCATTGTTTTCGCGAATATAATATTATAATAGTATGGTAATAATAGAACAGGCATTAATTGTTAAAAGGCAACAAGGTGACATTAAACTTCAGCAAAATTGTTTAATTATTATAATTTTTACTTCTTATGTTTCTTTTATTGTATCAGTTCTATCATTTTTGTTCATATTATAAAATATTTTTGAAAGACGTTTAAAGTAATCTGTTTTATATTCTTTCGGAGTTATTTTATAAAATGTATACAGAGTGATCAGGATATTGTATTACATAAAAATTGAAAATAACATTGGAAACATAATCCCCTTAATTTATTTTGTAACAAGAAATTCTAATCAGCGTTCATACTGTATATCGTTAAATGAATACCCGACTACCCAGTACGATAATACGAGGGATTTTAATCGTAAGTCATTTAATAAATTATACACATTAATATTCGAGTTTATTACCAAATGGCAAATACTAGCTATTATTAAACAATGTATTGTTCTAAATAAACAATTTAAATGTTTATAATATTGGTAATATAACTAAAAAGTATATAAAATAATAATTAGTACACATTTCTGTGCTGCTATATTTTATGCGTAATATATAGTCAATTCATTAATAATTGTGTTATTGGTTTGCATGCAAACAAGAAATATGCTCATTATTTGATTCATATAGATTATAATTTCGAACTGTGGTTTCTCCTTTAACTAAAACATACTAGGAGGGAATATAATTCTAAATTAATCAAGATTTATACATATAATTATTTATTAATGTTGAAAATAATACAACATTTATTTAATTATGTTAGCGCTTAAAATTTATACAAAAACATTCAATTTTTTTAAAACGTACAAAACCGCAATATACCCTATAAAATTGTACCTTACAATCAGCATTTAAGTATTAATTTTAAACATAATGTTTTTAAGTGAACGGATTTTTTGAAATTTTAAGTGTTAATATTGAAATAAACATTATTTATGTTTTAAAATCTAAAAATTATATTAATCTTTTTATTGCTTTTTGTACAAAGTTATAGATAATCCAAATAGTTTGAATTTAATTTAAACTAAGTTAATTAAATAATTTTTATCATTAACTTGTTCTTTGTATAAAAGAATTATTTAATATTAATGATTATATTTAAATACTTAATACATATTTCATTTTCTTTATATAGTATCTTTGTAGATATTAAGAAATGTATAATCAATATTTACTAAATATTGTAGTTAAATTATATTTGTATAAATAGTTCATTCATATATCTTATTCAATATGTTTTTATTCATAAATTGGTACATCATAATATTATTGTAAAATAAATTATATAATAGGAAAAAAAACTCGTTATAATAACATGAAGTGGTTAATATTCATGAAATGGTCGATTTCACTAAGTAACTTTAATATAATATAATAAATTATATTCGAAATAACAAAAATATGGATACATTTGTTTGTTTATATTATTGCATTCGTTTTTATAATGTAATATTATGATTATTATATGTACAATTGTATAATCTAATGTAATTTATTTCAAAATACATAGGAATAATAGTTTCTGTTTTTATACATTTTGTAACAATAAGGCGTTGTTTCATTATTACAATAAATTGTCCGAGTCTATTAAATATTGATTGTGGTGCAATATTATTATTTCCCTACGGACGGCAATGGCTAATAACAATATTCAAAAGTCCTAAACAAACTATATATACAGGATTTTTAACATTAATCTCACGTGCTTTCATTTATACCCTTTGGACCCTGGGCAACAATCCGACACACAACAATATAATGTATAAATTCTTAATTTATTATGCGACCACGAAACTGGCCACCAAAAGGCGGCACATCCGCGATTCCTGCGGTCAGATTGTGGTGGGTGGATACGGGTATATTATATACAGAGAGAACGTATGGATTTGGAATACTAATTTTAATATTTTACCAGAAGCCAATCCGAAGCTTGGTTTTGCCAAAAACCCCTTATTATAAAATCACGTATACCCGTCGCTTCAAGACCCCAAACATCCCTAAGAGTACCATTATTTGGTAATCTTACTTTCAATGGAGATTTATTTAATCTAATATGATACTTCCAATAAAATGAACAGATTTTCAACATTTATATTAGTATTTATCATAGGTACACAATTAGGTATATATATATTATTATAATTTAAACAATATTTTTTTTTTGTTAATAAACAAGCTAATCCATACTTATTGTTTTAGAGTAGATCAGAGAATAGGTTTTTGAATATTTAAATATTAAATTTTAAAATTATACAAACTAAAATAATTAAACAAATATTTCAGTAGGTTAGGTTATAAATACAAAATTTATTTTAAATATTAACAGACTATTTTTAATAAGGATAGTATCTAAATAGTTCAGAAAAGTTAAAATAGTGTTGGTCCAAAAATTCACTTGAACCATTAATCACTTGATACACCTACCTATAGGTACCATATAACATATATTATACATTATACAGTATGACATATCAAGTACATAAACAGATTGATATAATATTCAAGTTAAGGATGTATAAGTTTGTCTATTGGGATTGAAAAATAACGTATAAAGGGACAATACAACAATACCAATTTATACATACAACGATAAGGTTAAACCTTGTGACCCATGAAATGACATGATAAACAATACAATAATAAAGATGTGTCATGTGGGTCCAATAAAGTATATATTATAAAGTTGTATACATTTTCTATCCAGCCAAATAGGTACTAGTTATTTGTTAAAAACATATTTGTATAAAATTTCTAAAAATAATATTTTTTATGGTATTAAATTTAAATATACCTAGAAGTAAAATTCATTAAAATTAAAATAACTGGTAGGATAGAATAAATAAATATAAATATCTTTGCAAAAATAAAACAGTTTCTGATTAATTTTCTTTTAAGTAAAATAATATAAGTAGGAATATTATTAGTATAGATATTAAATATATTAAACTCAAGCTTATTTATGAGTGTTGTTAGTGTTAAATATGATTTTTCAAGAAGTGATAGAAAATCATATTTGATTTCAATATAATATGCTTTATTCAAAATTAATAAATTATAAACAGAAAAATTGGATTAATGTAAAATTATCACAGTAGAGTAAAAATGAGTTCATATATATTTCATATATATTTGTCTGTGATTATGTAAGCGGAAAAACAATAATATGTTTTCATTTGATTAGATCCAGTATTTTATTTTACAATTCTTTTTCTTAGCTGAATGCATAATCAAATTTTAGACTATATTAGTCACATCAAACAGGGTAAAATATAATTCCATTAATGAAACAATAATGCGGTTTATTATTATAATAAAATATGTTAATACATTTTATAGACGTACAGAAACAACTGTAATAAGTTTTCATGATGGTTAACTACTTTAGAGTTTATTTATTTACTTATGATATAAATAAATAACCTTAAATTCTACGGTTTTGGAAAAAAGAGAACACATGGCAGAAACTATCCGGATAACTGCATAATATTCACGTACAAACATGTATCGAGAAAAAATTCAAATCAGACTCATCTGGTCATAATACCGACGAATTGTATGATGTTATGATTCCGTTAATACAATTGGTCCGTAATAATTGTTTAGTTCGTATTATTTTCGAAATTTTTATCTGATCTGTAGTCATATACTCGGGTGACGTGGATACGACGTCGGTGGCAAAGGGTTAATTTTCCGGGCTACCGGATACGCGCGTGGGACTCTCCTATTTTCCATATCGTCAAAAGAACGCTCTCGGACTTTTTGACCGTTAATGAAATCTCCTTCTATCAAAGACCACTCTTCCACTGGCCCAGGAGTAAAGCCCTGATGTTTCTGTCATATAAATTTATATCGCTTTGAACCTAATTTATGCTGATTCCCTCGGTTTCACATTAGACGATATACATATATTTCTTCGTTTTATTATTGTTATTAATATATTTTTTTATCTTTTCTTTTTAATCTACGCGGCATATTACTATTTGAATAATATATATATTATAATGCACATATATTTACCTGCACGTCACGCCACCTTTATTACTATTACCGCCGCCACTGTCGTACAGAGATTTGGATCCCAAACGTTTCGGGAACCTCATAACCGAGACGCCCTTGGAGCCCACGAGAGCACACATAGTGCCCGGTTCATTGATCAATATTTCGTCCACGTCGAACAGGGGTGGAGAACCAGGGTAGAGTTTCTAGAAAGAAAAAAAGGTCGGTTATAAAATAAAAAAAAAAAAAATTAACAAAACATATCATAAATTAATATATTATATTATGTACTTAAGCCCAGCCTGAAGGGTAAAGAATAGCGGCGGTGACCCAGTCGGATTAGTAAGTATAAGTAAGGGACATGTGCCGTCGTTTTTAAATAATACATATATACGTGTATTGAATGTGAGTTTGTATGTTTTTTTCCCTTTAGGTTTTTGTTCTACGTGTCGTATAATCCTTTTTTGAAAAGGGAAGGGATTAAAAAGCTCAGCATTCACCTTCGGACCGAAAAAGAAAAATCTGAAAAAAACCTATCGTCTATATTCCACCTACTCTATTTCCGAGGATATTATTCAGTTGTCTTTTGAATATATAATATTATTATATTATAAATGTAGGGATGGTAGAAAACCATAGCAAATATTTTTCTGTTTTTGCCCCTTACATAAACGTGCTCACTGACCGGAGTGTAGCTGAATTGCCTATTTACAATCGCCGTGTGTACTTAATCGACATTGCCAACAACAATAATAATATTGTTTATCATCCGATGACAGTTATAACAATATACGGGAAGGTTAAGTTAGTGTTGTGTTCTTTCTTTATATCATTTAATTTTAATACATTCGGTTAACTAAATAACTCTTATCAATTGATGCCACTCATTGGATATTGCATCTATCAGTAATTAACTTCTTATTCAAGAGACATCGTCGTAGTATAAACCTACCTTAATATTAATAGTCAATTAAAATTTAGTTTATGAACTTGAATAATATTATAAATCAGATTGTGTATCTTTTTATATAGTATAAGACGTATACGTTGATTAATAATATTAATAAATCATCAACGTTTAACGGACTTTCAAACATATTTAACATAATATGTTTGACCAATCCAAATATAAAAATATTGATACCATGGTGTAGGTATACAACATACTCTGAATTTAATATAACTTAGTAGTTATTAGATATTATAGCTAAAATAAATGTAAAGTCATGATAGATTTTAACTCTAAATAGTTATATTAGTTCGTGTAATCAATTTTCGAGATTTAAAATTCAATTTAGTTTTTTTAAATCTATGCACTAGAAAAAAATCTAATTTATGATTGAATCTGTTACTTATACGATTAAGTAAAAATAATTTAGTAAATTGATTAGATATTCATATTTATATACGTATAATATCAATGTTAAATTACAGTATAATTACAATTTTTAATTTTGGTTAATAGTGTTAATAAAAACATCTTTATACTTGTTTTCGTGATTCAAAAGCATCACAAGATGCTAAGTGCTAAATATTATCGTTGAACATATTAATATGATAATGTTACACGTATTATACATACAATAATTGTGTATATTATGTTATAAAGTATTTTATCTTCTTCATGTACTACTGTGTATTATTATTATGTACGATGGATCGGCACTACAAAAATGTTGTTAGGTTTGGAATGTGTTTGCGTGTGTGTAACCAAAGGATAATAGCGCATAGTTTCCAGTCTCTCGGAAGACATAAATTTTCAGGGTCGTCCCTTTTGTGTGCCCTGCAGAAGAAGGCCAACGGAGTAGCATGTACACACACACATAACGTTGTATTAATGAAGAACAAGAATTTCATTAACCAGTGTCATTTTATAATGCGTGCACGGAGAGAGCAATAGATTATCAAAAAGGGGGGTCCTCCATATTCACGTTTTCCCACAGTTTCCCCAACGTTAATTAAAAGGGTAACAAATTGACCGAACCCGCCTCATGCGCTCTTATCGTTGATCCGTTATATAAATAACCATACCGAGCGACGTTCGTTTTATTAGATTTTCTCATTTAATTTCCATAAATATATTATTATATACAGCTAGAATTATCGGTATAAGCTCGAAGGAAGAGCCTATTGTTGTGTCCTGCGTTACAATAATACGATGCTATATAATATCATGTTTCGTTATTAGGTATAAGTATGTTTGACGTGTTATAATAATATAATTCGTACAGGCAAATTAATTATTTAAAATTAGTTTTTAACGTGTTTTAGACCACATCTTCAGTTTTATCTGAAATCCAATTAATACAGTCACATAAGTAGGTACTATTGTTAATGGTATAGGTATTGTCTTATAATGTATAATATATAAATATTGTTGTCAAAATTGTTAATTTATATTTTATTTTAATACATTTTTAATTCATTTAAATATATATATATAAAGCACATTTAACACGTACAATATTTAAATATTAGCTAATACGTATAAATTATAATTTCGTTTTTATATTGTATTGTTTAATATTTTTGAAACGATTGTTATCGTTCCCTGTAATAAAAAAATTATTCTAACGTTACATAAGTAAATAATACTAAAATTAATTTTTATATATAATATATAATAATTATTATTTAACTATATTTTTTATATCCGCACAGAAAAAAAAAATAGTCTCGTTAAAACATTAAAACTCAATTTGTAAATAAAAAAAGGCGTGAAGCATATAACCGTTTTATCGCCGATTTCATGGTTCAAAGATGCATTCATTTTAAAATCAAATATTTTTTCTAAACGTTTATGAGTTAGTCGAACCGTTATCGGGCTTTGATTTTCACATTTTTTTCATGCAATTTTTTATTATTGATCGAGTCATTAAAGTACTCGGGTCGCCAATTACTACATATATTTAGACCCATGGTAAAGAGCAAAATCACACACTTAGTATAAACTACTAAAACGAAAGGGGAAAAAGTTGCGTTTAAATATTATATATATATATATCTACTTTTTTTATTTATTATATTATTATTAAATTTCCAAAGACTATGTGGTAAGGAGGTTGAGGTTTAAAAAAAAATCAAAAAAAATCCATAAGAACGTGTTGACTTTTTGCGGTGCGTAAATAAATGGAGTATAAAAAAGGACATCAAAGTCAAATAAATGATTTGAAAATCAAACGAGAACACGCACTCCAAAAGCATTCAGTGATTTCAAACAAACGGAAGTGCAGCCCGTGATCAAGAATAGGGTTTTTACGAACGAAAATGAATATACAAATTAATTGGAATAGTAAATTGTGTAATTCTGAAAGACTTTGTATGTAATACAAACTGCATTGTGAATAAGTACATATAATAATATAATATTATATGTGTATAGTAATTATGTTATATAAACTTGAGGGGTTCCGCATGACTTACCAGGAAGTGCGATGTATGTGGTAGCTAGAAAAAGAGTAATTATTCACTTGAAAGTAATTTTATTAAATAAAATTTCGAGTTGATTTACCATGCAAAATATAATTTACCACTGTAGTTATAAGAAACCTTGACAAGCGTAATAATTATTAGATACATGTATATTTATAATAACCTACGGTGTAATACAGTTTGTACGAAATTATTTGACAATTTGAGTGGTTTTATGAAATTTGAAAAAAATCTTTTAATATGGAGTACCAAGAGAATTTAGTTTTTTTTGTAATGACGTATTTTATTATTATCATGAATACTTTAAAATAAGTAGAATAATAATAAAATAATAAGTACCTATAAGGATAAGGTAACCTAACCATTAATGATTATAAAAACTAAACAATTGCACTAGTATTTTAAAAACTTTATTCTATATTAAATTGTATTTAAAGAAACATTTTAATCGTTACTAGTAAATATTAACGTATACTTGTATACTAATATAGTATATAGTATAGTTTTGAAAAATAACGATTTTTTGGTGACTATTATATAGTAAATATTGATGTATTTAAGGATTATAATATAATATATAAATATAAAATATTAATATTACTAAATTAAAAAAATAAAAAATAAAATAGTATAACTTATTACTTATTAATAATAATGATATTCTTGAAAGAATCAATACAAACGAATAACAATTTATTTTGATAATCAATATCGATAAATATATAATAAAACATATATTTATGATTTATAAACTCAACGTGAATATATTGTTACTATATTATAGTTATTTGGAATACTATATTATATATAAGTAATAATAAAATGACATTGCATGCTATTGAAAATCGAATTTAAGACAATTTTATTAATGTGTCCGCTGGCTAAGTTGATATTATTTTCTAATTTGTTCGACTTTTCCTACCTTTGGTGTATATCTATATTTTATATTTAAGGTGACTTTGATGTCAGTAAACTTGAGAAAATACGCTCGGAACTCGTTTAAAAACGCTGTGAGAAGACATATATATATGTATTATGTATACATGTATAATCAATCGAGGAAAGCCGAGCCCTTTTTCGCTTCGCATAACGATTACGTTCCGCGGATATTTATTATAATAATATTATAAAACTTTCATCTCCCTCATGGCCTCGACTACGAATCGTTTTCAATTTAAACTTTTATTAAAACATCCAATACTCGACAGCCTTTTTCCCATCAAAGGTTATTGCTTTCTATGTTTTGTATAAAGATGAAATTGGTTGCATGAACACACCACCGACAGAAGAGCAACAACATCACACCAACACATTTTTTATTTTTAACAACGATTTGTTTTAACAACCATCACCGTGCATTTTATTTTAGTTAAAACGAGTAGCGGTAAGGAATGAGGATAGAGAATTTTTAGTATGCTCGTAAGTATACCTATATTTTTTATTTAAATAAATTAAATTACAAAAATAATAGATTTAAAAAAAAAGTTATATTCTGAAAAAAATGAACTGACTGATTACCTACTAAAAATTATATGATTTAAGAAAATATCTGCATATTTTACGTACATACTATATAGTTTTAATATAACTTCATATACCTAATATATTTTGTGAAATTAGGTCCAAAACCTTCGCCAAGATTTTATGGTAAACTGTCATTTTTTGAAGTTTTGTTTTTTGTAATGTATAAATAGAAATATAAAGAACTCGACGGATGTAAAATACTTATCTTGATTCAATGAATAATATACGGGCTATCATTTTTTAAATTTCAGAAAAAATATTCTAACACAATATATATATATATATACATATAACATATAATTTATAGATAATTCAAAATTACTCTGAAAGAACTGACAAATGCTAGATTTAGACAATTTTATAATTTTATTAATTTTTTTAAAATTATTTATTCATTTTAACGTGATACAATTTTAGTATTTTTAGTTTTTAAATAAATAATAATAATAATAAAAATAATAAAGAAAATTATACATCCATAATTCAAAATGTTTTGTAAGTATATATATATATTTTATATATTAAGTACGTATTATAAGTTATAATTTACACGACGTTATTTGATAATTTTTTATTAAACTATTATAGAAAATATAGTAAATATAATATATTATAGAAAAATTTAAATAAAAAAAAAAAAAAAAAATGTAAATAAAAAATATAATTATGTAACTCTCATAAGAGAATTATTATAAATTGGTTGTTAGATAAGTGTAATTTAATTATACTAATAGATAGTAGGTAGTTTTAAAAACTGTATGTATATAGATCAGAAATATACTTATGTAGGTACCTTCTATACATACACCTGTTATATTATATTATAAAATTCACAGGCCACAAATATTATTTTACCTGAAAATTACGGATTTCAATCGATTAAATAGGCAGCGAGAAATTCCCAGAGGAGAAACAAGTCATTTTACAAAAGCAAGAATAATAATAAAAAAAATAATAATAATAACAACAAATATAAATAAATAAATAAAAAACCTAATTTTACGAAATATGGCCTTCGGTCGTTTGCAGACGATATTATTCGGTCGGTTGTTCTTATTATTTATTTCCTTTTATTATTATTATTATTTTTTCTTCTCTTCGTCCCGAGGAGGGTTCGACGGCTCAAAGTGTAGACGATTAAAGAGTCCGGGACCGGTGGAGTGGGGGGAAATAATAAATAAATAACGAATAATAAAAAAACGCGGGAAAAAAAACGCCCTCGGTAAAGTTTTAAGAACAATATCTTCGATTAAACAGTATTTCATATTAATGGCTCGGGTCGCTTGTGTGCGCATATATATATATATAATATATGTGTTTGTTTCTCATTTCGAAAAACTGCGGTGAATAAATAATAACAATAATGATGGCGCATAGCGCGCGAGGGAAAAAAATACCGTTGGAAGTTTTACACGGAAGAGACCCCGTGTGCGCGACTTCTCAGGCGCATATAAATCAATCGGTGCACATAACCGAACATAAATAGTGCCGCATAAAAGCTTTCTGCTATCCATTAAACGCTACACGTACGTGTAACTACAAACCGAGATAATGGAAACTGTTTTATATATTATAAATTAACCAGCCGTTTCGGCAACATCTTTTCTAAACGTCGCAGTGTTCAAACAGTCAAGAACACTTTTCCGTCATTTCTCTCTCCACGCGCGCACTTAAGCGTTGTCCAAAATCATTTTCACGGAAAATGTAGGCCAACGACGAAAAATCTTTGAAATACATATTGTCTATCTATAATTTTATATACAGAGTGATAATAATTTCGGGTTACAATGACATTGAAAATGTATGCAATTACTAATATTTTTTTGATGCAATAACGGAGTTGGAAGAAATACGATTATTATGAAATTTTAACTATTTTTTTTTTCAACAATAAATTCCGATCACTCTCACATATACTCTCTTAAAGTCTTTTCTATACACATGCACTCACATATAAGATATTTACGAACTATTAGTTTTTAACAATAAGAATTTGGTAAATCAAGTTATACATAATAATATGTTTTGAAAATTGGAAATACAAATTTTAAAATAATTCAATCTATCAATAACTATATATGTATTTGATATTATATTATTTCAATGAAATAATAATTGAATTGTAAGAATTGTACTGTTAAACGTAATATTAATTAATTTGAAAATTTAAATTATTTTGTATTATGCATTTATTTGTATTATTTTGCTACCTATACTCAATTCAAATAAAACATTTTAGTTGTTTAAAGTTCATGTTTACGGCACATTTAAATCAGTGTATTTGCTTTCGTATATAGTCTTTCCGCCTGAGAGTTCCGCGAAGTTGACTTGATTGTGTTTCGGTCCATTTACAAACATGGGTTTTAGGGGTTAAAATAATGTTCCTATTCAAAATCCTATTATAATTGTTGCCAATAATGGCGATTTAATAAAATAACATATAACGTGTATATTTCGAATATGATACACTTATTATGTTCTATTACTCATAGTGCTTCACATTTTTATGAATATTTTTTTTACCGTTCCCACTATAATAATTTTAGTTATTTATGTATGTTGTATCTACGCGCGTATAAACTTTATGATTAATTGAATAATCGTGTTGTCTTGTCAAAATAAATAAAACTGGTATTATATGTATAATGAATATACACAATAAGATACAAAATCGCTTTGTTTTGGTCATAAGTTTTATTATTTTAAATTCCTCGAGCAAGTTAAAATTAATAATTAGCAAACATTATGAAACGACAACGGGTTGAAGACAAGGGAAGAAGTGGGGCAAAAGTTTTTCGAAAACCCGCGCACAAAAGCCTTTGTGATTAAACGTCCGAAAATCCAACAGGTACACTCGTATATCACAGGACACGCGAATTATACGACGGACGACAGACACCCTTTGCCTGTTTACCCCTATGTATGGATGTAATTTAATTGTGGAGGTGGATGGCCATTATTTAAAACTCTTCAGGAGAGAGAACGAACACAAGATTTGGCTAGATTACATGCATGACGATGATAATATTGCTGTTGTTATTATTATTATTATAATTACCAGCAATATATTACTAGTATGTGTGCCCGCGGAAAAGCTTAATGGTCGAGTTGAAAGGATGCCACTTGCACAAAGGACCTTTGTGCAAAGTCCGAACCATAAGCCTTTACTGTTATTACGGCCATTCGTCTTCCTTTGAAGTCGTTACAAAACGCCTAGGAACATTAAGTTTTAGCCTAACGATTTTATTACGGCAAAGTCGAAACAAAAAAATCTGATTGCCCACGTCGAGCATATACGATGTTCTTTTTAGCACCTATAGTTAGTTCCCACGTATGTTGGAAAATGAGTTAAAATTTAGATAAGGATGTGGTAGAAATTAAAATTAAAATACAAAATATTCGTTTAGGTGACTTCACACACGTGGAAACTTTGATAATTACATCAATTTAAACAATACATTTATTCTAATTTATGAATTTTAAAAATATAAATTAGAACTTTAGATAAAGGATACATAATGCTATACTTTAAGTGTCTTAAACAAATATTTACATATTTTACTCGTATAATTTTCATATTATAAAATATTAAAATTAAATTATTTATTATAGTTAGTAATGATTATGAAATATGATGAGTTCTTTATTAATATATATTTTTTAATAAATGCTCAATGTTTTAAAAATTGCGAAATTATTGAGTTATAATATAGTTAATAGCTGTATTGAGTATTTACTGGTAAAATTATTAACATTTTTAAGGATATATTATAAGAATTTAAAACAAGTTAATTATAATCATCATATTATTTTTATATAAGTAGTTAAAAAAATTAATTTTTACCTACTTATAAACCAGATCATTGCTATCTATTCAAAATGATCAAAGTTCTTTTATGGTTAACATATTTTATTTGAGCTATGTTTTATTCTTATAGCTGTCTATTTCCGTGCGTCTCTTTCTACCCTTCGTAGAAGATAAATGTATTGTCAACCTCGAAAAACGGTTTATAATACGTTGATTCCGGTATAGAAAATTAGATAATATCAATCAAACAAAAAATATATAACCAGGAGCTTCTATATAACTATGCAATTTAAAAGAAAGTAGGGATGATTGATTCTAGACTACTTCAATAGGTCGCGTGACGTAGTTACATTGTGGATTTTATTACCTATTTTTTTATTACTTTTTTTTTAAGTAAATAAAAACCACACAACATCCAATAAATCGCCGTAAAACGATGTCGTGACAATCAGATTCTTTTGTATAGTGCAAACACAAAAAGCACACGAAAAAGTTTTCCCTTATCTGACAACCCTCTAATTTCAGTCTAAACTTCGGCAATCCCAATCTCATTCACACGCGATGTAGATATGTGTAAAACTGTAAATACAATTGGTGCATAATGGAACAAATTTCACAAAAATACTGATGTCGTTTATTTGAAATTTTTTACGTGTTTATGCGTTTATATGAAAAGGTTTTTTTACATATTCGTTATAATATGTAGAAGAAGGGGCCACGTGCGGATCGAACAGTGACCATAAAATTATTGTTTTATTTACTAGAAATCCGATCAACAGCGGCGTCGACAGTTTTCCATTTCACTCGACATCATATACACGCGTATTTTGCATATCAATAAGCAGAAAAAAAATTAAATATAACTCTAAAAAAATATATACGCAGTAAAGTGAGAAGGAGGGAGGTGGGGGAGATAAATAATGGGATGAATAAAAAATGGTACACCACTCGTAATCCGTCGGCTTTTTATTATCATCGACGATATAATACACAACAGTTCATTGAGTAATATAACGAAGAAATCATACGACCGTATATCATTTTATGTGAAGGGTTGATAGAAAAAGGTTCATTTAAGTGATAGAATTGGTATTTAAAACAATTTTTTTTTATTGTGAACAAAATATACGAATGCGTAATATTTTGACCTTTTGTGTTATTTATTCGTACAAGTACCTACCGTTTATTTAGTAAAGTTAATATCATAAATTACAATCAAAAACAATTTTTATAATACAATATTACATTAGGAAAATATTTAAAAATTATAGACGATTATAAATATTTTTAAATTGTTTTTACTTTATATAAAAATTAAATGACATATATTTACTTTGCAATTTAAAAAATATGGTAGTTAAATAAAATAAAATTTAATTACTCATTAGTACAATAACCACGTGAAATATAAAATAGTAAATATATAGACTAGAAATATTAAAATATTTTGTAGTTGTTTCATGTGTATTAATACCAATAAAATAATTCTATAAAAGGCTGTGAGTGAAAACGAGTTTTGTATTGTTAGAACGCAGCATATTATTTCTTAGTATTTACATTGCCTTCGGAGAGTTTTTTTAAGTTAAACATTAGGAGAATATTCACATTGGTAATTTTAGCCAAATAAGCCTGGAGCGTTTGGTAAAAAAAATAACCAAGAAATGGGAATGAATATTTTCCGTATTTGTATAGAAAAGTTACTCCGGGGCATTTTTTTTTTTTTAATATCATTTTAACCCTTTTATTACATTATATCCATATCTTTTCACGTTCAAATGGGAACTAAAAATGAGTTTTAAAATTTATAAAACTTTTTAATTATTTTCCTTTAATTAAAAAAAAATATAAAATAAAAAAATTGTTTAAAATCAAATATGAAATACTTCTACATGGGTACATGGAACATAGTGTTAACACATTCAGATGCGACTGCGTTTTGCCCAAATTCAACTTTTTTCCGTTTTGCCCAACGAGTATTTGTCATCTTCAAAATAGGTGGCAATGGTTAAAAATTATAAAAAAGATTGAAATCTGGACACATATTTTCAAAAAATTCAGTAAAATAAAAATAATATTAGGAATTTGTCTAATATAATATATATATATATATTTATATTATAAGTACATATCAACAACTAAATTTAATCAATCGATACGATATTAAGTAAGAATTAAAATATTACAATAAATTATAAAATGATTTTAAAAAATGGCGACATATCAGGGCCGTATCTGTATACGAGTGATAGGTTAGGGGGTTGAAACCTTTCCTTACACTTTTGACAACATGGAAAATATATACGTTTCTATCATATATTTCAAAGTATTTATTTTTAAATGTATTATTATCAGGGTCAGAAATAGAGTAAAATAAATATTGTTATAATCTGTTTGTTGTAATATAAATATTATACAAATATTATGTTATTCATACTTTTTTAATTAATTTAATGTAAGTAATTATGAGTACCCCCCGTATAAAATGTCTGTCTACGACACTGGAATCGAAAACGTATCATAATTAATATATCTATATTATAAAATACCTCATATTATTTTAATTTTACTGCATTTGTTAAAAGTATGTGGCGAAATTTTTAAAAAATTTTAACTAATAAAGAAGATTCAAAATATGAATATCCTAAAAACAATATTCTGATATAAGGGTATTTGGATATCATATTATATAATCACAATAATTTCGAAAATCTGGAACGAATTACGTATACATGATAAGTTATCAATTATAGAAAGAAAGCAAAAACAATAACGACTCCCTACGTAAACTTATTGGATTTTGTTGTCTAAGTAATCTCGTAAGATTTATCTTTAAATTGCTTATGATAAGAAACTTTGTTTGTCTAGTAAATAAATGAAAACACATCACATATACAAATCACTAAACCTGTATTTTGTGCAGTCAATTTAACCACCCTTAAAACACTTGGTTTAAATAGTATTTTTTGAAAAATCGTCCGTTGTTAATCTATAGTCATTTTTCAGTATTATACCTACCGCTTTTCAATCATCGTCTCTTAAATTACATGAACGTGATGAGAGTCCAGATGATATTTGTCTATTTTCTTAGCATGGGAATTACGAGTACATGTAGGTTTTTTTTCATTATCATCGTTACCATTGTTGCCTTCCTTAAATATAATTTACTATTCACAAGATGTACCTACATACTTAGTATGTACCTATTGTACCTATTACCATTGATTATAGCAGTACTTATTTACCAACGTTAATATAATTAACACAAATTGTTTTTAATTATTGTTGAAGTAAATAGTAAAATAATATAGTAAAATAGTAAATAGAGGATATTTATAAATTTATTATCAATTTCACCCTCAAAAGTGTGAATTCAGATACGTAAAATAAATGTAAAAAAATCATTAGAAAAACTATGTGACTTTTGTGTTTTGATGTAAGAATATCAAAAGTTACGAATTAACGATCCACCCAAACAACAACCCTAGAGGTCTCCGTTAAAAAGCAGTGGGTTTTGGGGAGGTAAAGCAGACGGTTTAAACCTCCACCTCGTGCATAGTGCACATAAATCGTTCAAATTGTCACCGCAAACAAAGTCTCGTTTCCCAGAGGTCTGAAATCTGCACATAAATTTGTTCGTCCACCCCACTTCTTCACCTAACCTATTCATGACCCCGGGGGCTTGTAATTAAAGCTTCCTGCATGTGCGTATATACGAGGCTTTTAGCGGTATTTTCTATCGGCCGTAGACGACGGACTTTTAATTAAACGTTTAATTATTCCGATATCAAGTAATACTTATGTATTATTCGTACAGTTGGCATAAATCTTACTATGCTATACAAAATTTTAAAAAATATAAATCTTTATACACAATCTAAAAATAAGGGCAATATTTACACAATTTCAGAATTAATATTGATTGATGAGGTATAACCAAATCTAAAATGTTATGAATATATTATTTTTTATATCTAGACATTATGTTTTACAAATAAATTTACACTCATAATATACTTTACAATAATGATACATACCTCGTGAAATACCAAAATAATAAATAAGATACAAACGTATAGTGATATAATATGCATATAATTTCTAACAAATAATATTATATATAGAAGTTGCTCAAGTTGACATTTTAATGTAATTTAGGTATGTAATTTTTAAATTTAAAATCTAGGTTATTTCAGTGTTATAACTAATAAATATACCATTTAGCTAATTTTCAAATAAATTTAGCGAACTAAGGTACATAAATAATATTTATTAAAACATATTATTCAATTTCATGATTATAATTATAAATATTAAACGTATATGTAATACAAAAGCAATCCCTCACGGATTTTGGTTCAAAAGGAGAAAAAAGATATATATATATATTAAATTTAAATTATTGCAGTTAATATGACACACTCTAAATTTGAAGCCAAGTAATAATAATAAAAAAGAAAAGAAATAAAAGTCTAAAATAATTTATTTGAGTTATATATGATTTATTAATCATTATTTTCTAGGATTAGAATATTGTTTTACTGGTATATTTAGTAAGAGTATTTAAAATCTCCAATTTGTAAAGTAATTTTATTACGAGAACATATAAATTAAATATTTGATGGTTATTGATAATATTACCAATTACTATAAAACATTATATAAATAAACTTAAGTTTAGCAATAATATATATTTTAATGGTGGTCTTATGGTTTAATACTAGGAATTGTAAAAAAAAATAAGTTATTTAGAATAGTGGAAAAAGTTCTTTAAGACCTAGATATTAAAACATAATATGAGTTAAAGCTTATTTTAAAAATTCAAAATAGCCACTTAAAAGCTGCTACAAAATCCAGTGTCGTGAATGTTTTTTTCAAATGTCTTTTTAAACTGTATTTAATCCTAAAATGTCCTTTAAACTAGTTTTTTGCTCGCCCACTGTCAGTTAATCCTTTACGTGTCCGAGCTTAAGAATACCACAGATTACAAAAACCCACTAGGACCTGCATATCTAATTACCGAAAGGCAACTTTCATTTTAATCTCCGAATGAGGAGGAAATGATAACCAAAGGGGGAAATATAAAATCCTAATTGCGCCATAATGGATAGAATAAAAAATTCTATGCACTTCCATTTAGAAATATTTCCAGACTAAGGTTTGCGTTTTATTATTTTTTTAACCGCAAACTACTCGACCAATCCAATATCTTTGTTATAATGTCTTATCATTTTTTCACGTCGAATGGTTTTCATTATTTATTATATTGCCAAGTAAAACCCGTTGATTACCGTGTCACGGATTTGGGCGGCCAACTACTCAATACAGAGGGCGCAAAAGGTCTAATGGCCACGGATTTAACTTAATTCCGTGTTGTTTTAAAGCAAGAAAAATCGAGTCAAATAAAACATTTCCCCTTTAGATTGCAAGTTCCAGATAGAGGTATTTTTTTTTATCTTTAGATATATTTTTCATAAAGTGAGAAACGCGACAATAAATAAGTAAAAGTTTGGTCCTTGATGACGATAGTAGTAATAAGAACAGAGAAAAAGAAATAGAAAGACCGGAAACAAAAAAAAGAAAGAAAAGGAGAAGAAAGTTCATCCAATAAAAACGCGTGCCCGATCCGTCTGGATTTTCTCTCGGGACAATGCCGACATAACGGGTAATCGCATCACATCCGTTATGAGTGCCCTTTTCTCTGACATTGGATAATGAATTAACCTAGACTTGTATTTATTGGTATTATGGTTGAAATAAATATTATACATACAATATGATAAGTGTACATCTTAAAGGTTCTTCGATATTACTGTTATATTAATATAAGTATAATAGAACCGTATTAACCTTTAATCGCAATCAAACGCATTAACCTTTACCAGTCAATATTATATATATATATGCTAATATTTATGTTATTGATTATTTTTGACAAATTATATGGCTCATAAATTTCATTAATTCTATAAACTTATTAATTGCACTGACATTCAATTTACAATCATATTATTCATTGGGGAAGAATATACAAATGTTATATTATGTGCGTTCAATAAATTCATAAAGAAAGGTATATTAAGTGTAGCTATAGGTTTAACACATAAATAAAATCATTATTAAAATCATATTTAATGTAACTTTTTAAAAATTGTACCTATGTATAACTTTGTTATTATATAATTTTACTATGACATTTGCATAGTATAAAAACGGCAAATGTGTTGACGAATGTTGTTTTTTATTGTTATAAATTATAAAATTAATTTAAACAGGAATAAATACAAGATTAAAAATATAATTCTGCGAATAACGAAATATGAATGTGCGATATAATATCGTATTAATATGGTCAGCCCGGCAATAATGAATTCTTTGACAACAGTCAGCGTGACCACAGTCGATTACTAAACAGTCCATTGCAGTTTCATTTTGCTCTTTCCATCAGTCATGTCATTAATATTTTATTTATCACTGCTATTTTATACATGGACATCATATGACACATTGCTTAATATTCTAATGACCACAGGGTGTGGTCCGATGGCTTTAACTTTTTTTTCGCTTTCAAAACGATATTCATTTTTATAACTATATAGTACCCATGTTAAAACGAAGTAATAACGATAATTACCGATCATATAGAATGACGGGTGTATGTTATTTTTCCTCTTTATATATTTTTTAATTAAGCTAATATGATTATTTTCTGATACGAAATTGTAACATAATATTCAGGGCACGCCCTATATATATTTTTTTTATTTAAAAATGTTCAATACTCGCAGTCGATTTAATCCCTAACCATCACTTTTCCATTTTTTTTCCTTCAAAATTCAACGTTCATTAAACAGACTCCGGGGATCGACAGCATAACATTCTAAAAATGTGCATAATAAACATCAGTCTTCGAAATAGCACTTAGGATTAAAATAACAATAAAAGGAAGTACAGAGAAAGAGAGAAAGTGGATACGAGACACTAATGTAGCGTGTAAATTTAAAGACTTTGGTTTTTAGTACGGTAGACCAAATGGATCGAAAACTATGATGATCCATGAATGCTCAGAAAATAGGTTTTCTTTATAACATTATATTCAATATATTATTCATGTTGGTTTTGAGATATTTTTATTATTCATAAATATTGTTTTTAAAGGATTATATTATATAATATTATAATGTATAATAATGTGCGCTATTGCATGAAATAAACAAAATAAAAACCAATATAATTGATAATATTATAGCCTGCAAGTAGGCTAAAAAATGTATTACTTTTACGAACATTTAAATATTTATTTATAATTAAATTTGGAAACTATTAATTGACAATTGACAATTAATATTGCAAGCATAAATACCTTATAATAATATGTTATTTTATGAACACGTAAAATTTCACAAAACAATTTACGTTACATTTTTATTTTGAATAATCACACTAATTTAGATTATTTTTTGTTTTTGTTCATTATTGAGTACTACAAGTTATGCCTGGCTATAAAAATATGACATTTTATACTCGAGTATTCTGTAATATGTCATGTAAATGAATCACTGATTTTGAGTAATTTTTATTATTTGTTATTTTAATTATGTCTTAATATTTTAAAATAATGTATAAATATAAAACTATATTATCCATTATCATAATAATTAAACCAATCCACCGGGCACACTTCGCTTACACTTGATTTTTAAACAATATTTTATTAATTTGCTTTTAAATGTACCTAAAATTAATAATATTATATCACTACATCTAAATAATAGAAATAGTGAGACTAGGTGCTAAATTAAACCAGTGTTGATATTGGAATTTTATTAAAATAAATCAATAATTGGAATTTTTGATAAATATTTAAAATCATATTATGTTAAAACGTTCCCAAAAATAAAATAAAAATATATACAAAAATAATATAAATAATTGTACAAAACATATTCGATGTTTAATTTTCAAAAAAATTATTAGACTAAATCTACAAAAATCATATTTTTAAGTGTTATTGATTGACCACGACAATTAATTTAAAGTATGTATACATATTTATACAAGTATGTGCCTATATAAAATTATAGATACAAATATTTAACACTAAGAGATAAAATTGATTTCAATTATACGAAACATATAATACGGTAAAGAATTTTACACTTATAGTATAAAGATATTAATTTAACATTTTCCTTAAATATTATTCATATAATAATAGTATAATATATACATTATATTAATGTACAAAACTAAAAATCACTCGAGCTTGGTAAATGTTAAAACATAAATGATATTAGTACTCGAGTCGGAAATTCAAAATCGGTGTATGCGGAAAAGATGGGTAAGCGAAGACGATGTCTAAAGGAACAATTGTTGTTAGGATATTTTCGTAAAATATTATTGTGCACAGTGGTGAATCCTCCCCCGTTTCCACCGGGTGTATATTAGTATTAATAGAGCCGTTTTGCGTGCGTGAGAGTTGTGTCGGTCGAAAGGATGACAATGTGGGAAAAGGAAAGCACCGCCACCGAATAATAAGATGAGATGAGGATTGTAATAAACGATAATTCAACAGCCGGACGAAGACGTTTCCCTACGACACTGCGGCTAGTGGTTTACCCCAACCACAACGGCAGTGGCGGCCGACAGGAAAAGGAAAAGGATGAGAGACGCGAAGAAGAAACACCCGCGGCTGTGCGCTTATATATATATAATATATACATAATTACACATAATAATATAATATAAGGAACAATCGGGAACGATAATGGCAATTTATTATTCCATTTTTCCTACGCTCCACTCAAACACACATACACACACACAAACTCAACAATGGCCTCAAAAGATAAACCGCGTCTTTGGTCGTCGTCTGAGTGGTAAAAGTAGTAGTAGTAGTATAGTTGTAGTAGTGATAGTAGTTGTCGCCGAGGGACGTTCGGGCCTGTTTATATTTATGATAATTGTTAAGTAAAACCCCCTCGGTCCCGCGGTGCGGTGTGGTGTGGCACATACCGTCGGTCGGGGTGAAGACGAGAGACGCATATAGTCGTCCCCGCGCTCGCGTTCGCAGTGTTAACGGCTCGTGTTTATATTGCGCGATTCCGAATAGGAACTTATATTTCATGCCGATTTATGGCCGCTAAACGGAAACCGAGGAAAAACGGCAGAGGAATCAACGCCAAATGGTACTTTTGCGAAGAACGTCGCCACCGACCGCCTGCCTGCGCTACTAAGCCGCCCACGTTGCGGCAGGAGACAGGCAGTGTTGTTGTAAATTTGAAAATTAATGTATATTATTATTATTGTTGTTGTTGTAACAAACTAAATGTATAGATACATACAACAGGGCTGGGGGACCTATGTGATGTAGATTTTATAAGACGTTTTTCCGTTCAAGGAATAACTACTGTGGTGATATTATAGATGATAAATATTATGTTAAATCGACCACTACAATTAATTTCACCTGCAGCAGTTGCAAGTAAAATATTAAATCATTTTACTAGATAAGAGTTTTGCATTCTATTGTATATTTTATTATTATAGTTTTTTTATATTTATACGACGATAATAGTACATCATTTGAATAAATAAATAAACATAAAGAGACCTAATAGCAGAAAAGTGATAAAGGGAGGAGGGGAAAAAAGTAAAGTGCCTTAGGGTGCTAAAGCCATCGAAAATTTCAAGAGCATCAATTATAAAATATATTTTATTTTGCATGTTGAATAATTAATTTAATTTAAACACATTTTATCTTCATTACAATTACTTCATGAAAGTCAACGTATATTTGTTATTGCGTTATTCTTATTATATGTTTATAGATATTTTATAGTTCTATACCTATTTAAACAAATTTTCGAAAATGTAGAGATTTAGAAGTTGAAATGTTTAAATTTGTTGATGAAATCATTTAATTTAATAAAAAAAAATTTGATTTTCGAATTAAGTAAAAGTAATGTGAGGATTGTCTCAATAATCTATCATTAAGTACAACCTATCCTAGTATTTGAATAAGTTTATCGTTTAGGTAAACATATAGTTTTAAATGTACCTATGTAAAATCTTAGCTTTTCTGTTAATTATAAATTATTTTCTATTTATATTCAATAGGAATACTAAATTTGATTACCCAAGAGCGTAAATGATAGTTTTAGCATGGTATTGCTTAGTAGTAAATATGAATGAATAAATAAACAATTCTATATTTAATCAATTTTATAATACATATTTTTTTTTTACATATGTATTTTGTACTTAAGTGTTCTCAAAATTTTACAAGCTCATAAATTGTATTATAAACTAAAGCAGCATAGTATATTATTGAATTTGTATATTATTCACTATAAACTACTGAACTAAATACAGTATTCAGTTCAGTGTTATAAACCATAATCAGTTACTAATATTATACTTAAAAAAAAATATGTCATGATAATTTGTTATCTTTTGTGATCATTGAAAAAATTGAAATTAAACTTAATTACATCTCTGATTATTATAAAATTTGCTCAAAGAATTTTACTTATAGTAATATAAAATTATTAGTTGTATCATAAAAATACAACACAAATAATAATGCACAATTTTATGTTTATATTTTTAAGTAAATTTGAGTTAAATTAACATTACATTTTTACTTATAAAATATGAATTCCTGAAGTTTTAAATTAGTAAAATTACTAATATCATTGATTGATATATAGATAGTCTAAGTAACTAGAAAAATGTAAATACTAAAATGTTTAGTTTTATGTGTCAATAAATAGCGTTATTGGTTGTAATATTCATTAAATAATTAAATATTATATTTATTTGTATAAATAATCAATGCTAATGTGTAAGGATGTCATAGATTTGTTACGGTCACATTATGTGATACAAACAGCTCCTCGAATATTTGCTAATATAAACTCCTAGTGGCTGATTCCACACTAACAGACAGGGAGATACAATATACAACACAAAAGTACAATATATAAATTAGGTAAATGAGAGTTGATTTATTAACATGATTGTGCAAGGTTTAATTACTAATTTTATATTTTTACTTAAAAAATTGTTTGCCTGTTTGTGTCATCTCCCCATGTCATTCGGATTCTTATTGGTCAATTGCAATGATATGATATTAAGTGTTGCTAATTTAAGATTTGTATTTATTTATACAGAGGCTATATAAATTAAATAGAAAACTTTAGATTTTCTAGTGCAAAAATAGCTTAGCCAACTATATGCTCAGAATCCCAGTTATTGACTAAACAAATCTATCGACAGACATTCATTAGAGAATTTTACAGATTGAAGGTATAATAGAAAATAGTATAAGGCATATAATAATTATTATAACAATAAAATATCAGAAATACTGCTTTCAGAAAAGCTATTTGTTTTTATATTCATTGAACTGTTTCTAAAATATTTATGTAATTTACTAATTGAACAATTATGTATAAAAGTTTGATTATTATATAGTAGGTAATACATAATAAATAATAGGAAAATTAAAGAATAGTTATAATTTGTAATTGTTTAATGATGTAAAGCAGTGGTCTTCAATATTTTTAACTCGTGACTAGAAATGTGGAATTTACTGGTAAATTTCAGTAAATAGGGCTAAATAGAGCTATCAACAAATTGTGATGAATATGTTATATGTAGGCAAAAATATAAAAGCACAAATAAGTTATTTTATGAAAATAACATGATTTTTATTATATTGATTGAATCTTTTTATTTTAAAAGGGCTAACTCTTTTTGAGTGGGTAAAAATTCTGGAAGTCGGTAGACCGATATCTTCCTTATCTGTTATTGTATATTGTACAAAATGTACATCAATGTACAATTCGATATGTTTTTAATTTCAACTAATGACTCACAATTTCTAATTTCTAATAAATTTAGTGTTACAAATAAGTATATATATATATAAATATAAATAATAGTATTATCACAGAATAAATGAAATTTATCTAATTAAATTTATTTTATGGTATTATTAATGATTGTTTCCATGTTTCTTACTTGGTATGAAGGATGTTCATTGTGAGCGGTTGACAATAATAGTGAATATAAACAACATTCTTCCTGATGCCATACATACAACATTTGATCTTTGTACGCTAATAGATTGCTAATTCTACCAGCATTGGCGTCATTAGTTTTTCGCTCCAATAATCTTCTTAATGTTTGGAACATGTCCAATTTATTTAGATTCAATATGTCTGTAATAGAAGACATTTTGTAGAAAAATAATACTTTAATAAAATTAAAACGCTATATAAGAATATTTGAATAATATTATAAACGGTAAAAAAAACTTTTTAATTTGTTTATCTCAATATCTCATGTGCAGAACAAAACGCTGTTTTTGTTATTACGAATAAACCGATAAGAACATACACCAGTGCTACCACATAGCCTAATATTTAATTTCATAAAAAAGAGCGCTAAATTTGAAGTTTAACATTTAATATAATAAAAATCATTGTAAATTTGTAAATACCTTGGTATTCTAATAATATATTTTATTATTTTATATAGAAATATATCATTTTTTAACGTAGAACGAATAAATAATAATATTTAACATAGTATATTAATTATTATTTGCATTATCAAAATAGTTTACCGTTTACGCGTCTAAAATTCTAAGTAATTACGCACCTACTAATTATTAATTAATAGTATATTAAATGTTAATATTATGTATTAAAATATTAATGTTTCCATATTTTCATGAATATTATGTTTTTAATATTTTAAAATATATAGTATAATTTAATTATATTTTAATATTCTTTAATATTTGTATTATAATAAATAAATGATTATATATAATATATATTATTATGTATACTTATGTATTATATTTTATTTTTCATAAAATAGGTATAAAAAATTGTAATCATATTATATGTATAATAAGCAAAATTATAATTAAATTACATTGTTCGATACATACTAATTATTTTTTGAAAAACAAAAAAAATGTGTTAATCATTTTTCCTTATCAATTTTATTGATAAATATTATTTAATATTTACCTATAAGATTTACACTACACTTTAGAATTTATTACTAAAGTTTTTTGTATAACATTAAACTTTAGTACCAAATGAGAAATGGCATTCAATAGTATAATACTAAGTACTACTATACTAAGTAAGTACACCCTATATGTTTCTAAACAAAATCTTTCTTTCGAGAAATTCGAGAATTGTAATTGAATAAAAGAATTAATTTGGCTCGCGGCAGAAGGTATTATCACGTGGTTTTCAAGAATACCTACGCTTGTGACGATTTGTTAAATGATAATATTGTCATCGTTCTTGCGGCGGCCTACGGATATTGTTTGTTTTTAGTTACGTTGGTAAACTAATTATTATGAAAAGCAGTTGAAATTATGGTCACGTACGCACTCGAAAAATTGCACACATGGCCATGCCGAGAATGATTAAGAACTATACTCTTATAAATGGCTAGAGCAATGTATATTATTATTGTATATAATATATGGAACACGGGTTCATTGTACAAAACATAGTCTCATGATAAAATACTGCACATACGAGATCTGTTCAAAAAGTACCGGTACAAATGTTATTACATTTAATATTACGGCTAATCTAGACATAATATCGCTTTAAACGAAAAATAGATACATTGCTCGTCACGTACTAATGAATATTTTAAACAAAGCCCGAACCCTTTGCTTTACATCAATTCAATATATTATACATGGTTATTAGATAGAGTTAGTTGATTAAGACTTTAAATTTGGCGTTTTTGATATGTCCGAAATTGATGAACAACGTGTGTGCAGCGTGCGTCAAATTTGTATTCCATTTTCCATTTGACATAGACATTGACTTTTGTTTTCGGGGTATAACTATAAAACCATCGTCTCATCATTTTCTGTAAATCTGTGATGATATATTTATTTAGAATGATTTTTAAGATCTTGACAAATCGTAAAATGATTTAATTTGCCAAATTTGGTAGCAACCCTTTTCATATGTTAATTTCCTGTTAGAAACTATAATGACAAGATTCAACAGACATTTCCGTTTGATCTTCTTATTCACAAACTATTAGTCGTTGGTCACTTCGCACTTTTTTCCAAATTTTCATATTCTTTATACATTTTATTTATGTATACTGTACATAATATTTATTATATTATATAATGTGTATATAGTATACTTTTAAATAAAATACCTAATATTATATTAAATATATTAAAATTGTAAATATAAAATTATAAACAAAATGTATTTCTATATTTATGTTAAAATAATTTTATTTGACACGAGTACCCTTATCTTACAAGGAAATATTTAAAATTGAAAAATGTTAGGATATCAATGCTTGGGTTAATTACAGTATCTATAACTGTGTCACCTGTTGTGGTGTGATAGTTTTTTTAAAAATTAGGATCTGTAGTATGATTTAATATTTTGATAATATGACATAATAATAAATAAGTACACAACACACTAATGGTAATGTATGGTAATATATCGCAGTTCGAAATCGTAACCATAATGGTTATATTATATTTCCCGCGCGTTGGGTATATATTTTTTAGTTCGGTAAATTAATAAATATCTATATGGATATAATATGTGCATGCACGCACTTGTGATTGTTACGAGACATACATATAATATCATAATGCTTGCATCATGGAATGTAAACAAGAAACCCATTTATAGTGAACGCAGTGAAATTTTAATCGAGCTCTATATCGTAGCTATTATGTGATGAATGGTGCCTGCGGTGTGCGTATCGCTACCTTAACCCTTCGGTATTCGAGTACAAAATATGTTTGCACAGCGCCCAAGGGATATAGAATAAAAAAAAAATTGAAAAATCATGTATTTTGAATTATTAAAAGGCGACAAAAAAATTGTTTCGAAGATAATAAGACTCGAAGAAACGAAATTGAAAAAAAAAACATAAAAGATTCTACGCGCTTCGCTTATTGAAAAACGATCAAAGTGTTGTTAAATTATTAATACACAAACCATCGTCTATAATAGAAGTTTATAATATGTATACTATACACTCATATATATATATATATATATCATTATTTTCCCTTCTTTATATATATTATATAACGACTTATCCACCGCGATGTGTACGTGTGTGTGTTTTTTATTCCTTCTCCTGTGGGATTTGTTTTTCTATCGTACAGCCATAGCGTTGTTTCAATATGAGGACACCACACACGCGGTTATCCCTTATAAAGACGATTGCGTTTGCCTGCACAATGTTTGCCAACTTTTTGTTCGCGTATATACTGTTCGTCTCTTCCACATGTACGCGCGTAATTCGTTTCCCGTAAATTGGACAATTTGGAAGATTGAATGCACTTCGAGTTTATCTTGGCCACGCAGACGGTACCATATAGTATAAGGCACGTATTAGGAGAATATTATATGTTTGGTTGTTCCGAAATTATATAGGTACCTACTGTTATACGATAAAATTCAATGCGAGTATAACATCATAATCCCGCAGCAGTAGCGAAGTCATTTATTGTAATAAAACAATATTATGTATCGTGTATCTATACACCCCGGCACCCGGCTGATTATGAATATTGTAATATTTGTAAAGATTAATGATTTATGGGTATATAAACTGTATATTGTTACATATTATGTTATTGTATATATTTGTTAGACAGGTACACCTTATAATTAACCGCATTAAACCACAGATTAAATAAAATTAATTTTTATTTTCTGTGATTAAACCATACCGTATACGCGTACCTATATTTATATTTATATAATATGAAATATCATTAAATAAAATATGTTCCGTATACATTTAAGATTTGACTGTTATATCCGACTAAATTACTAATTACTAATTCAATAACTATACACATAAACTCGTATAGGTAGGTACCTTACATTATTAGGTATATTTTATAGTATCATTGTCATGAAATGGACTTGTAAATAATTGTAATACAATGCAAATTTGCAATAAAATTAGGTGATTAATATGGTCTTAAACATGATTAGTGCACATTTTAATAAAATATATAATATAGGTATGCTTTTATACTAAAGAAACTTTGAAATTAAAAGAAACAAAATAAGTCATATAATAATACAAAAAAGTACTATAATTCATACTATGATGATATTAATATATTATATCGTATTGGTAAATTTGTACTCCTTATAAATTAGATTAAATTAGATTATTTAAATAAACGATTATACAATAATTTAATGCGGCTTTGATGGTGAGAATACATATTTTCTGATCAACCGAACGCGATAATTTGAATATTTTGGACGAATTGTACAAATAATTATGATGTGAAAATAAATATTCACGAATATATTATATAATATTATTATTTTTTAATATCAGGGAAAAAGCATCAGTGTCTTTAACAGAATAAATCTTAAGACTTCCAGTGTGATTTATGTACACGTGTGAAGACATCGATGCATATGTCGGGTTTAATGGAGAACTAAGCTCTTAAACGCACACTTGAACCAAGTTTTGTATTCAAACATTTAACCCTTCTTGTTGTACCATGTAGAGACACGAGGTTTGACAAAAGTATAGGTACCCTTGCTGTGGTCTTGCCTACACCGGGTCTAAAAGCTATCGGACGTTTTTGCCACCAACTACCTTGTTCAAAATAATAGGGTGATTATTGTGGAGGGGTGAAAGAGTGGAGGGTATATATGAGGTTAATGGGTAGACATTGGCAATTTATGAGGCTTGATGTGATCAAAATGCGAACCGTGGAAGAACCTTCCATTCGAAATAATATACTGATTGTGCGTGAATATATATATATATATATATATCGCATATATTAATTTATAACATAATATTAGCACGCCCTAAACTTTATCAATCGATTCGGATGATTTCATAATACGCTGCATGTGGTTATAAATGGTTTGGTATATATAATTATTATATCTATACGCAATACTCGCAGTGTTCGCCCCAAACTGATTGTATATTATTTAATATTTACTGCTTGTTTACAGCTAATGAATTTCAAATAAAAACTATAATAACATTACCAATATTATAGTAATAATAATGTTGATATTTACAATTGGTTATTTCACAACATTTCATGTTGTTTTAACATGAATTATTAACATAAAAAATAATAAATCTCAAATACACAAACTTGCACGTAAATGGTATATTTAATATAATATAATATTATATAATAATATACATGATATGTGAGTATACAGTTTGGTTAGGTAGTTAAATGATTATACATGTTAAATATTTTATTTATACTGCACGAAGCATATTTTTGAAACAACTTATTTTAGTAAGTAATATGTGTTATTTTTTTTACAAAACTAATATAGTACAACTACTATTATATATATTGTAAATGTACTTGCGAAAATAAAAACAAATTTCAAATAAAAATATTTCCCGTTATAATTATTATAGTATAATATTCTTTCCGGGCTCGATGATAATGACTATTTCCTTTAACATAGGTATGTCATAAGAAAATTGAATGTTTTTCTCATCGTTCAGTATAGATATTCTATACGGGAACGATTTACTGCGAATACGTCACAAAGCGTTGTTCCCATTGAAGTTTTCTTAAGTATGTATATTATGTATGTGGTGTAATGTATATACAACTGGAAAAGAAACCACGTCAAAATCGTAATGCTCTGAGAAAACGAGGCGGAAACAAAATGATAGTGAGGGGGTTAGTAATCGTTACGTATGTTATATGTAATGCATATACTTATACATATACGACCAGACGTCATAGTCTCGTTTCATACAGGATTTGATATCCATCAAATGTTTTGCCCTGTCAAAAGGAAAGCGGAAAAACGTTTTTCTACAATAAAAAATAACACACACACACACATACACACACACATATATTGGGCAAGGGTAGAAAAAGACCGGAGACACGATAAAGAAATGTCAAAGCTTACAAACACATAATGCTAATATCGTTTGTCTTGAATACTACAGAGTTTTGTACAGTACACATGAATAAAACCGGAAGCGTTCCGCCGCTGATGGCGATACATTTTCTCGTGTTTTTGAAAAAAAATAAAACTTTCAGACAATGATCGTGTAGTGTATAATACAAGACACTTGTGTCCTACTTATAAGTATAGAAATAGGGGGCGTGCACATGTCAAAAATGTAAAATTTGAATTCGACGATCATTTTCCGGCCTATTTATATGCAAAACGAATTCAACGAAACGACCACCATCGTGCATGAAAATTATCGTTTCGTAATATTTTTCTAGTCCTTCGCTTCGATCACGAGACCTAACATGCGAAATTCGTATAAATTAACAGCAGTGAGCTTATCTTAATCGCCGGTCATCGTGACTCCCTCTTTTTTTATTTAAAGTATTTATTATTATTATTTTTTACTACCCTAAGAATTACGATCTAATATACCAATTCTCTTACGGGTTAATGGAAAATATACGTATACGTAACCTAACCCCTCCTAGCCCACCCGTGGTTCACCATGACTTCATCGTCAAGGATCGTTGATCAGGAGTTCCAAATCAGTCATTATTTTTATTTTTTTGGCCGAGTATTCAAAATTATATTTAATAATATATATATATATTATATATTATATCAATTAAATTTGTTTAATATTAGATTATTTAAATATTTAAAAACAATTTTAACAGATATAATTAATTGTATATAGATTATTTTTTTTTTAAGAACTAAATAAAGTTGTACTATAATTGTACCAAGTACAATATTTTGTAATAGATACCTAATTCATATATTATTTTCTCTTCTAAAATTTTGTAATTATTATTAATTCTTAAATAATATAAAGTATGTAAACTAAATCAAATATTATATATTAGGTAGGTACTACTGATCATACCTACTAGACAGTATTTATAATCAATGATATAACATACGTACTAAAACCAAATATTATTATATCCTATAATATATAGCCATATATTAATATTTTAAATATGCTTAAGATATATAAGTTTATATGAGTATAGTATAGCTAGGTAGTACATTAGATCATGCAGTTTATTATAAAATTGATGAAAAAGTTGTTTTTAAATATTGCAATTATATTAAAGGTAACAGTTAATATAATATATAAAGTTAAGAATTATTATGATAAACAATGATTTTTGGATTATTTGGTATTTTTAATAGTTTGTATCGAATAGCTTTGGGAACCATTGAATAAATGTTTATTCAATACTTTTATTTTAACTGAATCACGTCCGATCACGTCTACTGTTTTCGAACATGATATTTGCTCGTTAAAAACTCGGATAAGTAGCTTTTTTCGTTTACGACCCTGAAAGTTATGCGGACAGAACACGTGAAACACTTGTTCATATTATATATATACGGAACAAATTTCCATAAGGTAATTGAATCTTAACCGGATGACTCCGCGGCCTGTAATTGAAACAAAAATTAATAAAGGCGTTCCAAGTGGTCAAAAATTGGGGAGTGTCCGAAATGTTAAAATCTATTATACTATTTTTAAGTATTAACACTTTAAAAAGTATAATAATAACAAAAAAAAAAAAATCTAAAATTTATATATTTCATATCTAGGCACGCGGAGAACGGTTGTTTTTTCTTAATACTCTGATTTACTTAAACGGGTCTAAATTTCATTGTAAGAATATATATATTATTTATGTATTGAGTATGAGAATTTAAGTAATTATTATGTATACAAATATTAATGTAAGGTAACTATTATATATTAACTATATTTAAATATTTAAATTTAAATTTGAATTTATACTTTTTAATTATAGATTATTGATAAAGTATAGATAATATTATTTATTTAATTTGTTTAAAATTTAAATAATTAATCAATAAGTACCTTATTTTTTATATTAAGTTGAACTATATTGTTATTTGTTGATATTATTGTTATTATTATACCTCATTTTGAACTCGTCATAGTTTATTTATGCAATTTTAGGTGATTTTTAATTTTTTATTTGACCTGTTGTAATTTTGGGTTTATAATCATAAAATTAGTTTACTTTTAAAATTATGTTAAAATATTTACCAATTAAAATTTGTATAATTTTCACATAAATTGTATTTATTTCATTTATTTGGAAAGAAACATTAATATTTTTACTTGTCGCTTGTCAGTATAAATCAAAACTCACCAAATAAAAAAAAATAGACTTGTGTACTTTCGGTGTATTAGGATAAAAATCTACGATTCGTTAGTAATGAGTTAATGCATAACATGCGACTGTTACGTTTGAATACAGTCATTTTTTAAAACTTAAATTAGAGTTTATGTGTATGTACAATGTACAAATAATAATAATAATAATAATCATAATAAAAATGTAATATTAATACCACAAACATGAGATATTTTTTGTGTAAATTGTGTGTGTGTTGTATACTTCTGTTTAATTATATTAAAATGCAGTATGCTAATGAAGTAAATTATGAGAATATGCGTCGCACTATAGTAATAATTATTTATAAATAAAAGCATGGTATAATCATATATAGTTACAATTTAAATAGTTTATTCAAATTTGTTTCTATCGCTTTGAGTTTATGTTAAAAACCAATACAAATGAAAAATATACTCCAACTCATGGTTAGTGATTTTTCCATAGCCTATAATATAATTATAATAAAACAAATTAATTACTATAAAACATGTTTTAATTATCAAAATATTATATAAATTAATAAGAAATGGAACTTGAAGACATTAAAAAAGTACAAGAAATCGGTTAATTTGACTTAATAACATCAAAAAGGATTTTAAAAATATATATAAAAAAAAAAATTATATTATGTCTTTTTTATTATTATTAGTATTTTATTGGATTTATTCAACATAAAAGATGTTTATATATTGTAATTTATGCTAATTTTGAGCAACATTTATTTAAAATAAATAATATAATATAATATGATATATAATATTGTTATGTTACTTTTTTGAAATATATAAATTACCAAAATAAAATGAAAAAAACAAAAATAAATATAGAAAAATAACCTTGCTTGGATAATATCCCCAAGTTAAAATTTAGAGGTCATGGTCAGAAACACAAGTTGACAGAATCATTATTACGCCTACACGAATGCAAAAGTATTCGTATTATTTTGCTTAGTAGGTACGTACCATAGAGAGATATAAAAAAGGGGTATTGTTTGGTAATTTTGTTGTTTTTTTTTTTCTCGAGTTTCGAAACCGGCGAGTTCGGAAAATACAAAAACGGATTAATTTTTTCCACGTACATTACACAAGTTATATAATTCATTCAACTCTGCGTGTATGTATTTAGTGTATACTATATATGTATATACGGCGAAGTCGTAAATCCAAAAAGTCCGAGTGCGCCAGCGTCTTAAACACATAAAGTTTGATTGCTTTGGGCCGCCACCGGGTCTGGCCGCGCTCGTCTTGTCGATCCGACAGCGGGCGACCGGGCAGTTTGTATTAAAAGCAATTACGATGTGCGCTATTAATTTGGACTGTTGGTAGTGGTGGCGGTGTTAGTGATGGTGGTGCCCTCGGGGCATCGGAAAAGATATTGTTTAGCCAGCTTGCGCCCAAAGGAACTTGCCTGCACCGCGGCACAACAGTAACTAATTACTCCTTTTGTCTTGGCAGAAGCCAAACCTTCTTAATTAGTTATCAAAGGAGTTCGGCCATCACCTACTCCTCGACCGCGTCTTCAACCAACACCCAACCCCATACCAGTTACCGTCATTCAGTAAACACACACACACACACATACACAAACATTTACACGAATACGAACGCGGTATAATACCTCCGAGATTCTGTCTTGTGGGAAATCTACCACGGTTTTTCCACAGTCTATACCCACGGAATCTTATAGCCACGCCCGCATATAGTGATTGATATCCGTTTAGCGAGGTCGAAGAGGCACCGGACCCGAAGATTTATACGTTTGCACGAAATCACATATTTGGCGGCGGCCAACACACAGCTATAATAATATGTATTATAATAGAAACGCGTCGTTTATGGAGTACGTTAATTTAGTTCAACGTTAGTTCGTGTCGGTGTGTTCGTGTTGTATATACGTTTCCGAGGCTGGGCATTAACGAATTAAAAATAGTTTAAGTTAGAGTTAATCTCAATCAAGTTATACATAGCGAGTTACTTATATTTTTTAAGTATCAACTAAATTAATTTAGCCCACTTAATATTACTAAAATAAATTTTATATTGTAATATAAAAATATTATAATATATAAAATATTACTAAATTTTACCCAATTTAGGGTAAAATAAAAATATTAATATTACTTTAAAAATTAAATTATAAATCATATTATTTGAAAATTTAATATATTATTTAATAATTTTCAAATGTTTTGACTATAAGTTAAGTTTTTTATATTTTCATTTAACTTTTAATTTATCTTCAACATTTTTTGAATAACTTTATTTAACGAGTTAATAATATTAGTTATTACTTGTTCTTGTATATTTTTACTATTTTATTGCCTATATCTATTATGATATTTTATAATAAAAGAAAGTGGGAATGTCGATTTTGGACGTTCCTTTTTCGTCCCTTCGGTCCTTGGAGAAATTAGTGGTTTATTATACTTAAGATTTGAACGCAATGATATTGCATTAGAAATACGATTCTGAGTGAAACTCAATATATTACAATATACTATAGTAATAATTTATTCCAAAATTTTACTTTGCTTGTATACTATCTATGTTAATACTCAAAAAAAAATTTTAAGTCCCTTCGATCAAAATTCAATTAGTTATCACGAAATTAAAAAAATTTGAACAACAGAAATCGTAATTTTGCCGATTTTCTGCCATTTTTTGGTAGTTTTTCTTCTCCCAAGAAAAAACTTTTGAGAAATTCAAAAAATTAACTAAATAAAGTACCAATTAGACGCAATTTGCTACCGAAAGTATACACTTCTTGTGGTAATCAAACCATTATTTCTACCCGAAAAAGTGTTTTCATAAAAAAAAAAACATCTTTGTAACACCAATGCATTTTTTGCTTCGTTCAGAATCTAAAATATTTTATACGATTTATGACGTCCGCGTTTTGTCATTCACATATATAGAGAATCCAAGACCTTATTAATTAAACTTGTTATTATAATTATAAATTAATATTATAATATAACTAACGTCAAGTGGTTTACCAGATAAAAGATAAAAATTTAGTGACGCATTTGGATATTTTTTGAGGAGTTATGGATTTAAATGTTAATTAATAATTAACATGTTTTGCATAAACTATTTGTTAAAATATGATCAATGGGGCCAAATCTATCCTCAAAACCTGTTTCGTAAATTTTTTAAGTACCTATTATTAGGTATATATATATTATAGTTTATATAGGAAATAATTATATATTTGTGTATTGTTACATCAAATGAATTGAATTAAATTAAATTGTAACACATAATAAGAGCTAAAATTTGCCCTTTGAATTTTTTTCAAACTTCTATTACCTTGATAGATAAAACTTAATTTAAATTAAAAAAAGTAACTTTTTAATATTTATTTTGTACGAGATGGAATAATGTCTTACATGTTAAGAATTATATAGGTATTCCTATTCCGAAAACATATCAAATCCATAATTATTAAAATTTATTATATTTTGAAAATACCCTATTAGTCTTACAAATTATAAATTATTCCAAACATTTTTACTGTATTTAAAAATTAGTTGTAAAATTGTAATGACATTATATTTTATTCACAGTGTTCAAAGTTACATAGTTTTTCTATGCCAGAAATAAGTATTTTTAATGCAATTTTTCATGTAATAAAAAAGAAAAATGTGTATTTAACATTTGTTAAGTTTACTTTAACTTGTACAGTAAATAATGTGTATTTTTTCTATTGTTATTTAAGGTTTTATTTTGAACTTATATAGTTATCTCATTGAACTTAGAATCTAGTATCTATTCACATCACATCATAAAGTTTAACAATGAGTTTGAACTGTTTTATAATTGTTTCTTAAAATAAATAAATAAAAAAATAGTATAATGACCTGAGATATATTCTATGATGTGACCTCGATATATTGTCGACGTACGTATGTATTTAAATACTATAAATTACATTTATTGGCTATTCTGAGTAAAACTCGTCAGATATACAATATATATTTACTGATAATGTTTATTTTTTATAAATTTTCTTTATTTATCAAATACCGTGCAACAGAAAAATTATTCATCATAAATAAAACAATGAAATTCAAGTTTGTAAAATATGTAGATTCCGAGAATTTTTTTGTTTTATATTATTATTAGTGTTTTTTTTCTATTTTATTAGAAAAATATTTAGAATTTCAAAAAATGATTTAAATAAAATACTAACTAAATAAAATTCTCTACCGAAAATATACCTTATTTAATTATTTTAATTGTCTACCTAAGGTAATTAGAGCACATCTCTATCGCCAAAAAAAGTGCTTTTGGACTTTAAAAATCACGAAAATCACACATCAATGAGAAATATTAAAATTTGAATGCGTGTTAAAAAAGACTTATTTTCTAAATGTTTTATTTGCATATTCAAGAATATATCATAAAACATATCAAATTATTAGCATTATTTATTTAAAGTCTAAATAGTATAAAAGTAGAATATAAAGTAGTAAATAATAAGTATCTATAAAAAATTATCATATCTCTTTGATTTCACTCAAAATTCGAATTTCAAATACTTAGTAAAAAAAATAAAAAATTGGTTATAATTTTTTTTTTTTTTTTAATTTTAAGTTTCAAAATCCGAATTGTAAATTATATTAAACATTATGTAGAAAATTATTACATTTTTAGAAAATTTCAAAGTTCTATATTTAGATATAAAATCAATATAACATGTCCAACATGTTTTCCCATATGTAGGACATCTATGATAATACTCAAAAAATATTCAGGTTCTTACATTAAAAATTGTATAATTGATCATGAAATATTTAAAATTGAGTTAGTCAAAACTAGAGTTTCCGTAAATTTTGTAATTTTTCTTCTTCCAAAGAAAAACTTTTGAGCAATTCAATAAGCATAGGGTAAGTAATCAGATTATTATTTCTTTCAGACATTAAAGCACACATTATTATTGTAAAATAAAGAAATTCGCTTTGCTCATATTCTTAAATACGTAGGTATTTAAAGAAATATAAATATTGTTGTATAATTGATTTATATAAATATAATAATAGTTATTATAATAATGTCTTTATTATTATTAGTGAAACAATAATTTGATTGATTCACAACTGGAGAGATTTAGTACAACACTATATTATTTAATAGACTATAATAAATCACGATTATTATTTATTATAATATACATTATCAAAATTATAACTGCAAACACGCTGATAGCAACGACACTCCGACACTCGATACGCCTATTTAATATTTATACTCGTATTTCACATTTTCCGCATTCGTCAGAATAGCCATCGAAATTCGCAGTGCTTGAGTGATATAATTTATATTTATATTATATTATATACTTGCGTTCTGATAATAATATTCTAAATGTTTGCGGACCGATTGCAAAACGCAACGGAGCGTTAAATAAAAGAGACCCTCGCGCCACACGCCAAATACCGTATCGGCGGGACATATTGTATTATTATTGTCTTTAGAGAACGGATGAGAAAGGAATATTTATAATAATATATATATATATCCGAGTAATGACTATCATAAAAAAAAAAAAATCCCGAGGAGCGGTGTTCGCATTTAATACCCCCGAGATATTCGAGCCAGGGTTTGTTTTTAATTAGTCAAACAATACGTAACGGTAGCGCATTATCGTTTATTGTTTGCTCGAAAAAATCTATACCGCACGAAATATAAAAGGGAGAGAAGTATTGCCTGTATATCCACTCCTCTCCGAGTTTTCCAGATTAAACTCTGTGTGGTTTTATAGCGTCTCGTCTTGGAGTTTATCCTGTTTGATATCGGATTCGTGCGAATTTTCTATGGACATATCAATAATTAATCTTTTCTCCCGTTCAATCATTATAATTACATATCATAAATAACATGCTATTATTTCCGCTCGAAATCTTTAGAATGTACAAAAAAATTGAATTAAATTTTAAACAACATTATAAAGAAAGTAGTAATTATATAGTAATAAACTAATAACACATTTTCATAAACATTTAATTGTATCAATAACTCTTAACTATTCATTGTACCTAATGCGGTAAAAAAATATAATATTAGTAATATACCCTGGTTATAAAGATTTAATCCAATAATTGTGTAAAAACGAAATTGTTACAATACAAAGAAATTCGTGAAAAATTCCAATCAGATTAATAGTTTTTTTTATATATGTAAGCGAGGACTACCGTTTGCACTTTAACGGAAAAATCGTTTTTTTCTTTTTTTCCGTTTAATGGTGTATTTGTTTTTGTTTCACTCGAAGAAACTTATCCCCCATGACAAATATTTGGATAAACGTTTACAATGCGATTTGATCGCTTCGATTGATACGTCGTCTGAAAACTTCTTAGATATTATCTTTAAAATGATGACGACGATGAGATAATACGCCAATATTGTTTGTGATTCGGTTACGCCCTAAAGAGTCGTTGAACAACGTGATTTAAATAATGGAATCACGAGTAATAAATGTTTATAATATATTTATATGCACGCGTGCGTTTATTTATTTTTATAAAACTTTATCGAAGTTAAAAATGTACACTAATAATACGTAGGTGTAATAATATACGAGTCCAACGACGTAATAATGAACGATAAAAATCGCGAACGAGTGTCGTCGGCGTGTCATTATAACACGTACGTACGACATCGATCTTCCGACAAATTGTGGAAACTAAATCGTAGCCTAAACAGTATAAATCGCACAAAACGGATATGCTTATACGTGAGACTTGACGAGTGCTTACCACGCGCGCGATAGTATCTCGTCGGGCTTATATACATACGAATATAGGTTATACAAGGCGGCGGGATGATTTTGTTGGATATTGCTCGTGATTTAGTCCCCGAGAACAACTGTAGTCGAATGCAATTTAAAATAACGGCGTCGAATAAACGCATGTGAATATTATATATTATTATATGATAGCGGGCGCGCGTATGCAAATTTTCTGATGGGTCCTCGTGATGGGCTTCGGAGAGGCAGTTTAGCAGGTGATATTGTTTTGGAAAACGATGGTGGGGATGTTGTGTCCCGAAAAATCGTACCCCAGAGATGAGCGTCACAATCTGAACGGAAACTGTAGTGAAATCTAATGGTGGACGGGGTTTTTATTTTTATTTTTTTATTTATTTAATATAAATTTAATATAATAATATTATGGTAGTTTTTTGTTTCGTTATTTCGTTCTGTTTCTCTCTGACTTGTTTTTTCTAACAAGGTTTACATCCCGAATTTGCATACATTCCGGTTAATTAGTTGCAATTATTATTTAATCCGTGTAGACACGGCCATGCAATGGCGATTTGTTTTAAAATTATACCGTGATAATCCGATCTCTGTATAATAATAGCAGAATGTAAATAGGTATGTACTAGACGTTGAACTCTATATGATAACTGGAATGCTTACCCGTCATAAGATCAATGCAAAAATAGCAGAGTTATCGTGTTAGAAAAAGATAGCTGATAAAAATGGCGTAAAACATAACTAATAAATAAATAATAATAATAATAATAATAATAATACCTATTAAATAATATTTAACTTACCGTTTTTTTTATATCAATTTAAATAATAAAAACGTTTTTTATACTTCTATTTCAATGCTTTTTCAAAGAATGTATACACTTATTAGTTATTTATGTTTTTAATTTTTAAAAATTGATTATTTATCATAGTATATTATTAATTTGTATTATATGCTTTTTATTTTAACAACTCTAAAGTTCTATGAATAGTTATAAATGTAAAATATCTATCATATTTCACAATGGATACATGTTTGTTAATTTAAAATGAAATTACTATATGCAAATAGATAATTTCCTTCTTTAACATTATTAAACCCTTAGTTATATTATTTTTATACTAAAGAAATTTGTATATTATCATAATTTGCTAGTTTATAAAATGGAATGTACTTTATTATAGTGCTATAAAAAAAAAAAAAAATTAATGTGTATAAACTGATGTTATTTTATCTGAGAAACTTCAAACTATACATATATAATATTTTTTTACAAATTCATTTACATAAAATATTATAATTTTAGTTTTTCTTTGATAATTTATATAGGTAGTTATTTTATTTTCAACTTTGTGATCTGATAAACGTTTTGTTTTATATGACAAATGTAATGCTAATAAAACGTACATTTTTATCAAGTTACTGACGTATAGCATCGCTGAAATTGACAATATTTTGAACAACTGAAAATTACACCAAAAGAAAGGTCTATATAATAATAGCAGTGCCCATGGGACACGTATTGGGAGGGGTGATGAAGAGGTTTACTCAATCTTCACCCTATTGTATTAGTTTTGCAATCTTAACTTAACGTACCTACAAAAAGTAATTTAGTCACTTCCCTTTGTATGATATTTCACATTATAACTAAAGTCAACCAATGTCATAATTATTACTTACTTTCGAAATTACGTTAGTGTTATATTATATATATAGAAGAATTTGTTTTTTTTATAATATACTCGTATAAGTAATTTTGTTTAAATTATAATTGCATTTATATATAAAACAATTGTAATTCATTAATTGAACATATTTGTGTATAATAGGTTTAATTTAATACTTATAAAAAGAAAATCAGTAAGCATGTTCTAAATTAGAAAATTTGTATAATGGTGCTGTAGATTGCGTTGTAATGAATATTTAAACATAGTAAAATTTTAAAAATTGCCTTTAATGACGAATTAATAATTTATGGAGTCCCCGATCACCACCAATACTGAGAGTGCTTATTTATAACTTGGGGGTGCTTAGCACCACCAAACGTCCCCCCTATGTGAGCCTATGCTTATACAGTTATACTAACTATTAGGTAATTTGGTTACAAATACTATTTTATATTATATTTTTATTATTTTTAATTTTAATAATTATTCGATCGAAAACTTCAAAATATCAAACATATTTTACTTTATAATTATCTTGTTTTCGATCAGAAAATTTTACTTTACAATATTTCAATAATTATATAGATATTTAACAAAAATTAAAACTAATATGTACCTACGGGTAAGTTAATAGCAATAGCCATGACATACACAAATCAGAATAACATCGTTTAAATCCTGTTCCTCTCGTCAATTTTTTTAAAATATATTTTTGCTTTCTCATTTTATGAATCTATAGATTATTTATTATGGCCCAAATTATAAGATGCCGTAAAAATAATTAGCTATTATTATAAATTCTTACGGGATCTCACGTATAGTATAATATAGTCGATACTCTCTGTCCTCGTAATAATGGATGATGATGAGCTATCTATCCACATGAAACATTTCAAGAAATGTATAATATAAAATATATGTGTACCGAAATGAAATCGACATTATATATAAGTATCGACTTGTTGCTATAATCAGTAGATCTATAAATATTATTAATATCAAGTGTGGTAAAATTATTGTACTATATTATAATAATATATAATACATAATGGCGGTAATGGTTATAATGTTATATTATAAGTACCCATATTCTAAAGTACTGTGCGTGTAATATAATGATTCATTTACGCAAATCTCGTGCACCGCATATTACAATATTATACACATAACGCGTTTAAAAGTTAGTTAGATTATAATATAACAATATAACTATACGGTCGGCCATAATCCTTTCTGGTTAAATTTATTTATTTTACTTTTTTCATTTCAAATATATATAATGCCAACTTGGTACGCGCACGATGCATTCTTTATTGCACCCTATTGTTTTTAACTGCTTCGCTTGCACACGGTATAATAATATTATGTTCGGCAGAGTATTGCGTACGCGATAACGCGCGTATATTATAAATATTTTGCCGCAAACGTCGCTTGTCTTAAGCGTTTAATCCGCTGCCGCCGCGGCCGAATCGCTCCTTCTTCCCCCGGCGTTTTCGTAAATATTATTGTAATTACCGAGTCGCGCGTCATTAATGTTATTATTACAAGAAAAACGATTATAACAATAATAATAAGTACATTTTCTTCGCATCTTTGTGTGCGGCGAAAGTATCATCGCGTTTTATATTAATTGGCTTAAGCCCGCGACAATTCTCGCAATAACGCAAACGGCGAAAACGACATAAAACGCGGAGATGCGTGCGAAATAGTCGGGACAACGAGCGTACCTATATATTATTATAATATTATAATTTTCGTCCGACGCGCGATATTTTCCGCGACGTGCGCGGGTGCAGTTAATCGAAAACTTACGACACCATTCGAGAGGGTGCTAGAAAAAGTATATCCACCTAGATCGACAAAACAAAAGGGTTGAAATAACAGTTTATTATTTCATTTGTTGTTTGTTGTTTAAACGGTGCATAGGAACGGCGGAGAAGAAGGTGAGTTGACGATAAAAATTTTAAAAAAAAAAACCCGTTCTGTAGAAAGCGGTAGAGGTCGGAGAACATTGCAGAAGGTGCGTCTTACGGACAGAAGAAGAAAATGAAAAACTTTTACGGGGCGGCGGCGGTCACATTAATATTGCAACTCGTTTTCTCCGGTCGGCGGGTAGAAAAAAAAAATATATATATATATATATATACAAGAAGCATCAGTCTTATCGAAATGAATAAACGCGTATTCATTTAGTGCGTGTATATATTACGCGCTCGAAGCCGGCTGGTGCGGTCCTTATCTAAACTCCACGGTTATTTACACATTTTTAATTACAACTTTCGACCGTCGTCCTCCCGCCGATGCCGCCGACGTTGCGACCGTTCCCGTACGCAGTTCTGTAGTTGGGTCGCGATCCGCCTCCTATCGTATCGTTTCGCGAGAAACGGTTGATAATTATTATTATCGTCCTCTGCTTATTATTGTTATTTTTATTTATTTATTTATTTATTTTTTAAATTACACCGGTTTAACAAAACTAAAACTACAATATACACTGCAGTTACACTCGCCGTTTCTACCTTTTCCCGGCGATATACGAGGGTATAAATCTATTCTGTTGTCGTCGGCAACGCAAAAGAGTAAACGCCATTTATAAGTCGACGGTTAAGTATTTACGTATACTCGGACGGTGGTTCAATAACGCGTTTGACATTTTCTCATTTTCCCCGTATCCGTAAACAGCATACTGAATTTTTCTGATCAGAAAATTATGGAATTCCGATTGCATAATAATGATCATTGATCACACTGTACTTAGGATCTACATAGGTACATAATAATATTTAAGGATCATTTGAATTTGAAGTTTGAAAACTTTTGTCATTGATCAATTCGATACGTTTCTATAATTTTTTTCTCCCCTCACAACTATTTACAAAAAAAAAAAAAATTAGTCATCATTTATCATTTATATACGTTATAACAATTAAAAATATATAATCTGCATACGTTATCTAATCAATCAAAATATTATACATTGGTACTAAACCATCATTATTATTTCCCTTTATAATAATTATAAGCTGAAATTCGATACACTCAAATGGATTATTCTGTGGTAACTATAAGTATGTGCCACTCAGGTTATACAATTGCAATTCAAATGTTAAACCCTAATTAATGTTTGCACTTTTTAACCCTCCCATTTAATTAAGCGAATTATTATCGTTTAATATAATTTATTATTTTTCATTTAAACTACCTTCTTCATCGCATATATTAATAACACCAGTATAATAAATTCGTTTATACATTTACATCGCAAAGGCGTACCTATAACCTGCGTATATACTTGTGGATGAATTATATTATACATTTTTATAAAGCTAATTATTTTGAACTATTATCGTTTATTTTTTTTTATTTTAATAAGTGTCATTAATTGCTGTCTCCATGAATAAAATGGTAACAAATATTTTAAATATATTAAGAAAATGTTATGTCATTATTTTATAAAATATGTTAAAACTTAAACGCATTATTGTATTATGATATTTATTTATTTTTGTTATGTATCCTTTATAAAACTACAAGTAGAAAAATATTATATTTTGGCTGGTTCTAGTATAGAATTTAAAATTTAAAATGTAAATAAAAAATATTAAAATATGGATATTATAGGATTATTATAACAACTACTACTACCGTATCGGTTGGATGGCTATGAGATAATAATATGTCTTTCCATGTCTGAAATACAAAATTGTCTCTAGAGACGAAGATATTTGATATCCCTACTGAGTACTGGCTAAAGAGAAAAAGGTATCCTTATAAATAACAAAAATAATTTGACGGCCAGTTTTTATGCGATGTTCATCACATTATAATACGTACTTAATAACATAAAAATTGGATGGTACCATTATAAAAAAATAATATTAAGTTAGTCAAATTATTTATAATATTTAAACTCCAAATACACGCGTTATATTTCATAATTATATTAATATAAGAGTGATGTTGACCAATTGGGGGATAAACAAAATTTAAAAATTACAAAATTAAACAAAATTATATTTAATATAATTAAATGATTTTGTTGTAATTTTGATATTACAATTTTGTGAAGTCCACTGATATTACCTATCTAGTGCTTCACTCGTTATATAAATCCATTACAAATATTTCCATGGATCTAATTAGTTTATTTTTATTATTTAAAATATATTTTAATGATATGTTTTGTTAGTTTTAAATTATTATACAAATAATTTAAACCTATACCTACGATATAATTCTCAAACTTTATTGCTCCTTTTTGATTGTTTTTAAATATAAAATAATTTTATAGACAACGACACAATATGAATGTTTTATCAAAAGTATAAAATGTGACATGTGAATAAAAATAAAAAATAAATTATAATTATAAGTTAACACTAAGAAAATCAGAACACGTCGAAAATATTTAAATATTGTTAACTAATGTTTAACCATAATAAAAGTTTTTAAGTGGTGTTCCATAATCAGTTTATAAAGTTTATTTATTTTTTTACGTAAAGAAGTTTTGATTAAAACTATTCAGTTAAAAAATAATGTAATCCGATTTGCATTTACTTAAATAATTTATAATTTTATGATTATTTTTAGGCATAGCTTTGTTAAATACATGTATGATAATGGTAAAATTAATTACGTTTTTCGCTAAAATACTCTATAAAACCAGTAGTTAACTTAGAGAAAAACTGGCAACTATAAAAGCTAAACAATTATATCGGTTCAAATTTATTTAACACAAATTGTATTTTAATCGATCGATTATCTTGTATAAACAATTGTTAAATCCACCGGAGTCTAAAAAATGAATTTCAAACCCATGTTTACAGAAACATTATATTATTTTTTTTTTATATACATTTTTCTAGGTAAATTATGAATATTAATTACTCATTTTATTTATATAAAGAATAAACTTGAAGTTTACTGATCAAAAACAAAGAAAAAAAAAAACGAACAATTTATATTATGTACAGCGAGTAACAATATATTATGAACAGCAATAGAACAATAGATTTTACGTTCGAAAATGTACTATAATTGTTTATATAAATGTTAAAATGAAATAAAACGGGAGAGTAAAGTAAAATAAAATAAAATTTTTTAGAAAAGTTTTAAAAGTTTTTTTTTTTTAAATGTATAATTTTTTTTTATCAAATCATTCGTACACCGCTGCGGCATACCGCACGTACGGGTATAATAATATATTATTATTACTACGTATGATGGTACGATTTTCTATTTGTTTCTTTAAAATTCACGTAGTGTATGTTGTGTTATCGTCACGAAACTTTCCGGTTAATCATGGACGGAACGTTGTTCGTGCGGAGGATTTTACACACGACACCTATAGACGACGTGTATACATACGTGTCGACAAACACTCTCATTTAATTTTCGACACACACGCCAGTTCGCGTATTGCGGTGTGTAATATCTTTGGTTATTATTGGTTTAACGGCCTAAGGCGGTGCGTTCCCTCGTCGTCATCTCCGCGTCCATTAGTGGCATTAGAACAAACGCACACGAACGTATATAATACTCACTGGGGACGCGAAACCGCGCGTCCGTTGACAGGATATTAAAGACGACCTTTTTTTTCCTCTATCACAGTCATTTTTTTTTTCTTCCTTTTTGATTTTACTCCATTTCATACGTTTTGCTCTGTCGCTCACCTCCGATCTTTGTCTTGTGACAACGGGTCGCGCGTACATACAGGGCGATCGGAATATTCACGGGCGTACCGCAATGAAAAAAAAACGCCTGTATAATTCCCGGCCGCACTGTATACCTATTGTTTATTCTCGTGGGTGTTAAAACAACTCGGGCACGTATATTATATAGTTTTGCCGAATGTCTAAATATCCCCTATAATAATACTGATCCGGTCGCACCGTTCAGTAACTACCGCATAATACCGTGGTCGAAGAATCTAATTTCGGTCACGCAGCGACGACGTTACCGCGTAGTGCTGCACGCAACAGACGGAACTTCAATGGCGGTCATGGAGAGGGAGGGGGGGGGAAGCGGTGAAAAAATAGAATTTCCGCGAATCTCGTCGCGTGGATTACATAAGTGAATTTACGGATTTCAAACGGCTAACTGGGCGGCGGCGCACTGGGACTACGTCACCTGCGTTATATTATGTTTTTCGAGAGTGCGTATATACGATAACAAAATAATTTAATAATAATGATAATAATAGTAACGATATACGTATGTGGTCCACTCGACATCGGTACATTATGCGTGTGTGCGCGGAGGAGGATATAGAATAAATTTCGAATCGGACGAGGCGTCAGTTGCAACTGCTCTTCCCTCGTGCCGCCATACACACGTCGTCGCTATTGCTACCCTTTGTACACATGGACTTCCGAACCACGGTTTAACTTTGAAGAGGTCAAGTATACCCACCCTGCGGTAGAGGTGGTTTTCATTAACGTGGTACTGGTAATAGCTATTGTGGTATATAATGTTATAGTTGCGAGTGATATTTTAATCGGTCGCTGTTTAAAATCAACAGCGATGGCGAGGCGTGAAAAACGGCTATATCATACGGTCTCGAGTGCGTGGACGTCCCCGACAAATTTCTACTAAATCAACGACCGACCTCCTGCAGCTATTGCCGTGGCCTATCCGTTTCCCGACGATCGCGCGAGGCGACTGTTGAACTTTATTTATTTCACAATATTATACTCGGTATAAATATTCTGATATTATTATTACGCGAACGTTTTACGATCATTTATTAAAATAATTCATTGTTTTTACATTTTTTTTCTCGACATAAAATCGTCCATTGATTTTATATTTAGAGATTTAGGTATGTTGATCAAAATCAGTAATAATACGTATTTAAATAATATTGATTTCATATAAACTAATAAATATGTGAACTACAGAACTTTAGACTGGAGCAAAATATCAAATTATAAATTGTAATCGAAATACATAAATTATTATAAACAGAAACTTACTTTTGAAGTTATAACATATTATTGAATACAATTATATCATAACACGTGCATTTATATGTTGTATTGATTATTGAATTATTTTTAAAAATAATTGTATGTAATTATTATTATTATTGCTTTGATAATTTTTCTTTTCAATGAAGTCAATATTATTTATGGAATTATATATAAATAATTATAAAAATATTGTGACTTACTTAAGTCGATTTAAGTAAACTTATTGTGGTTTGATTTTGTATCAATTGTTTTTATCGTCAACAAAAGTCTTAAACGAGTGCCACCTTTATAAAAATATTAAAGCGTATATAAACATTTTTAAGTATTATGATTTCTAGTCTATTACCTAATAATATATTTACACAGTTATTGAGTTATGCCATTTTACAGTGTTGATAGTATTGATCTATCAGGATTTATGTTAAATCAGACTTTTTTTTATATTATAAGCGATGTATTCTTTTGGAGATACTACAGGTAATATTGATTACTGATAGGTATATTTATTTGGTTAAACAATATATCATCCCGAATTTCAAGTTAAAATGAGAGGGATAAAAATCAGAAAACGGATGTAACAAAAAAAAATAAAAAAAAAAAACCCCAACAATATACAAATGCAATATAAATTGAAAAATCTTTCGACTTTTTTTCTATAATTTACGGACCAGAGTCCTTATCTGCATTGCCATTAATTACCGGAAAACTTGGCAATATAATAAATATTATATCTTTTTTTTCGCCCCCAAACCCACTCACCGCTCAACCGTTATAAATATGTATATTATTTTATTTTTTTACCCCCACTCCGTCATCCCGTCGCGAGATAATTCAATTTCCCTTAACCTATCGCGCCGTAATTTTTAATTACTTTTATCGGCTTTGCGAGAGAGGGAAAACGACGACGACGACGACGTCGACGACAACGACAACGACGACCGACCGACCGACCGAAATTACAAACCTTTTTTTTTTTTTTGCACCTCCTCTCATCCCGCTGTATTATTTATATACACACACATACACATACACACCGATGCCGAGGAAGTCCGGCGCGTCACGGAGGAAACGATTTATGTTCGGTGGAGTACATTTCGAAATAATTAAACAAACACGATGGGAAATCGCGAGGGAGCGGAAAGTCGGATAAAAAAATAATAATAGTAATAATAATAATAATAATAATAAATAAATAAATACAAATGTACGAGCATTTTTCCGTTTGCCCTCTGCGTCCGGAGCCGCTCGCAAATACTGATAGTGTTGCGATGCGATATCTCCGGAAGATGACGTTATTAAGAAAGACACGCGCGCGCACACTTATTGGCAATACAATACGCGCGACACGACGCGTATATTATTTATTTTTTTTTTTTCGGATACGTATGTGTGCCCTCCGCACGTTTGACGGACCATAATCCATCATGGATTTCGGTGTCGGCCGGTGCCGTGCGTTGAATACGCGATGAAGGTAAATTGATACGTCGCGCGACGCCCTCCTCTTCTAGAAGATCGTTGACGTCGGACCGCGTGGGGCGAACGTGGGGTCACGCGGCCAGCACAGTAATATTATTAGTATATTATATAGTGTTTTGGCATTGTTATTTGGTACATTTACCAGATGTACATGTATAAATATAATATATACCGCGGTAACGGTATATATATATATTTTAAGAAAACGGTCGAAATTATTACAATCGAACCGGAAAATCGACACAAAACTATTATACGGTAAAACGGGTCACGTGTGCGTTTGTGTGCGTATATTAATAACGCGGTTTATAATGGGCTAATGATTTCCAAAAGGGTCGAGGAGAGGTCGAGGAGAGGTCGAGAGTAGATACCCGTAAGAGACCGGCGGCGGCGTGCGGCTGTGCCACGGTACGGCGCGGCTACGGCAGCGGCGAAATAGGGGTATCTGTTGCTTAATTACGACGGCACACACACCGGTCACTGTTTAAAATCCAATTTGGCCCCAAGCCGATCCTTTTAACCCTTTCGCCCTTTGATTCCGCAGCACATCGACGACGATACACCCGAACGGTCCGAAGCGCGTATTCATTATCGGCCTAGTATCCGAAGCATTATAGTATAGCCTACACGCATTATTATCATATCGTTATTATTATAATGTATTATTGTTATTATTATTATTATTATTATTATTATTTAGCCACCTTGTTTTCCTCGGGTAAGTTCGATTTAATTAATAAAACAAGAGGAAGAAAAGCAAATATACGAAAATACGTAACACAGTTCTATAGAAATTTTTGCTATTCAACAGTTATTCATCACGACATATACAAATACTCTATTTGAAATATAATAATAATAATAATACAATTTTTGAAATTTTTTTTTTCTTTATTGATTATACTTAATAACTTCACAGATTTTTTTTTCTTTTCTTCAATTTTATATTATTTTTCAATATTTATATGATAAATGCATAGAATTCGAATTATGTATGAAAATATAACGTGTAAAGTTGAAACAATTTCAATAATAATTTATTTCAACTGTTTTTGAAAGACTCAAATAGATATTGGCGGTTTAGTTATTTAATTAAGTTATACTAATATTGCCACTTTTATCGATCTTCGGATAAGATGGAATTTAATTTTAATTAATTAAATTTTAAAAGTAAACACGTTTAAACTGCTACTTATTACCCAAAAAATGTAAATATACCTATTACCGATATGACTAATCGGGTAGGTAATAATTACAATTATAGTAAATTGCGATCAGAATTTTTTGTTCTCTGTTTTAAGTACGGTAATTTGACCTTATACTGACTATTTTTTTTCAATTATAATAAATATTTGGCTAAAAAAATCAACACTTGAACAAAATGTTAGAACAATATTAAACAAAATATAATTACAGGTATCAATATATTAAATTGATATTCTATTATTATACCTATATACAGAAATAGTACGTAAAATATTTAATTTAAAACAAAATATGTAATTTTACATTTTATCATTTATATACTTTATTGTTTAAATTAACTAATTAAAAAAAAAAATTCTAAAAGATACGAAAACAATTTTTTCGGAGAACAGTCATAGCTATTTTTTGGTGGTATTACGGTGATAATGATACATGTCTAGGAATGCTATATGTCTAGGTATCATAAAGTAATTTTGCTTCTAAAATAAAAAATTAAAGTTTACTGTATAATATAATATATAAAAAAATTTATATCTAAAAATTTGTTGGGCACAATTTACATCTGCATGATCAAACAATAATAAAAGATAATTATCAACATTGGTATTGTTGATTTATCAGAAGATAATTTTTATAAAGAATAAATTTAAGTTGATCAAAAACAATTTTACAAATGAACGACGTATCTTAAATTGAAAAATATTAAAATCAGTTTAAGAAGACCAGTAAAGAAATATAATTATTAATATATATAATAATATAATTAAATTAGTTTAATATAATAAATAAAAAGAGACAACAAATTCGACCTTTTATATATGTATAGAGGAGTTTACAATTATTTTCGTCGAACAACAGCGACAAAGGACCTTTCAAGATTATTCAACAAGTCATTAGTTATTTTTGCGATTAGCGTTGTGATTAATAATATTTTTTTTCGCCCTCATTTTTCTACGGACAATAGATTTTACGCACTCTACAAGAGGGGCGTAAAAGTGTACTGTTTAATTCGGATTCTTATCGAAATTCTGTGTAAATCCTTAGTTGGGGAAATAATATAAAAAATACAAAAAAACTAGAGGAAGAAATATTCCATTCGATCTCAACCCCCCAGAGCGGATTATTGTGAATCTCGCGTGCGTTCAAGACCGCAAGCACTTGACGTCGCGGTGTTGTTCGTGGAGCGTAAGGGTCAAAGCAGCACTCGTTTTCATTGTGTATTTTTTGCACACAACAATAAATCCATCGTCCCTGCAAATAGGAAACACGGACGAAAAAAAAAAGAAATGGGCGGCGATCAACTACATCCTACAGAAAAGTCATTAACGACAAGTCCCCGCATTGTCTTAGCCCTTTTGTGGTCGGGGCAAGATCCAAATAATAACTATAATTGCTCGTAATTATTCTTACATGCGTTTGTTACATATTATTTTCCATTATATTATTATATTTTCGTGCCTCGTTCACCCCGGTTTGCCGTCACGAACAATGGCAACTCTCCGGAGTTTGTTCCTCGGTACCTGCCACGTTCAACGACGTCGAACTTCCGCACGGAAACCGACGCGAACGCGACACACCGCCTCTGTCGCCGAATTGCCGAATCGGAAATCTTCAGTTGGTATGGTTTCGCGGGATTCAAAGAAGCCACTTGACGACGACGATGCAGTGGCGGTAATTTTCGATTTCAACAAATAATGCGAAAATAATTGTTTTGAAAGTACGTCGACGTGGAATTATATAATTTGTTGACGGAAACAAAAGGAACAGTTGGCGTGTTAATCGTGTTCAAAACGCCGCCACGTATACACAATACGATAATTATTATTAATCTTTACTGCGGTTACATATCACTATTATTAATTATTATATACAAGATAGGATTTACAACTATTCTAAATAATAATATTGTTCGGCTCGCTTTTTTTTTTATAGAAAAAATTGCACACATCGCATCACTTCAGCCATATAGATTACAATTTATTATGTTTGATAAAAATAAAATTGTAATTCATATAATTTTAATCTTAATTTTTGAAGTTTTCTTTGGACGATCGTGGTATACCGTAGTGCGTGTATATTATATAGAATATTGTTTTAAAACAGTATAGTTGTAGGCTTATTAATTAAAATATATTTTACGTGACGTGGCGTTAATGATGATATTGTGTGTGTTGCGATTGTTCGTTTTCGTATTCCGAGCAGCAAACGACCGGTCATTGTACATCGCGTCCCTTTAAAAACATCTTTTCA
>CM023359.1:40945233-40966594 GCA_013282895.1 Eriosoma lanigerum | reverse complement strand
ACCGGTCGTTTCTATTAGTCGAGATTAATTAAATATAATATCCTCGTGGCAGTATATTATATAGTATACGTATAAACGCAGTATCCCTTCACCGAAAGGGTATTTTACCATCGAGACGTAGACGCAAACATTTTGGGCAGTAAATTTGCATTCACGTGCGCGCATAAGGTATGCTACATCCAGACGTAAGTTACACATATTATAATAATATGTATATAATTTAAAACGTATCGGTGCGACAAGGGTCGCCGACGAATTTATGAGGCCAGCGTTCGTTGTATTTGTAAATTCTTCTGATAACAATTGTAGAAATTGCGTTTTATCGTCACCGCAGCAGAGCACTTTAATCCGTACATGCACGTTTAACTACCGGAGGACGATAAAATGTGTGCGAGAGGGTCGTCGTCGCTGAAATTTCCGAAACTTATGCCAAGGGAAGAGAAACGTACGCACACACACACACACACACACACACACACACACACACACACGAAACGTATACTACCATTATTATTTGTATTTATTTCCAAACGGGACTTTTCGTTTTTTCCTTCCCATTTCACACACCCACTCCTCCCTCTCATTCCCCTCAGTATACCCCCTAAGGTAATAATCGCACGGTCAGGTTTATATATTATTATGTAGTATAGTTTTACATCGTGTGGAACGACTCGTACAAATGTTTTTGTTTCGACCAACCAATTATAGACGAATCGGAGTAGTGTTATAACGGCAACAATCGCGTAAGCCTCGTTGCTTATATATATATATTTATTCTGGCGTTCTACCAGTAGATATTGTTATAGTAACAATCAACGTTAAACCGTTTTATCGACGAAGATACAATATTTATTTATTATGTCAATCCGTTGAAGGTTCATTGCAACTGTTCAAACACGCCCGATCAATTGTTGGTATATTTTCTGGATATATGATGTATACATGTGTGTTCGTATTAAAAATATATAATTAAACAAGTTGTTAAAATTTACTGCTTCCATGCTTCTAACTTGTATTATCTTCATAGAATTATAATTATATTATACTCAGAATAGTTTAAATAATAATTATTTATCTACACTCACTGATTAATTTTATTTTAACGAATAACGTTTTTGTTTCATATTATACGGATGTTTATAAGTTTCTAAGTATACTGAGATTATATCAATTTTTATAGGTACTTACTTATATGTAATCGGAAATGAAAAATATAATGAATATTATTATAATAATCATCATCGTAATGATTTAATAATATATTAATAAATATTAAATTTCTATAAAATATTATTATAGGTAGATCATAAAATGCATAATATATTAAATTATTAATTGTATAATAATTATTATAATTATGTATTTGAAGAAACTTATGTATTTAATGAATTTTTTTTAACAGTATTTTTTTAATATTTATTATTCATTAGATTTAAAGTTTTACTTTAACGCTAAATGCTAAAAAATAATAGTTATTATTACATTTTTGTTAATTTAATTTATTTTTATATAATAGTAATAAAAAAATTTGTAATATAAAAATGATGCAAATGATATATAATTCTTTGGCAATCTTTGAACATAAATTTTGATAATTTATAGTAGACTATTATTTATTAGTTTATTATAAAAATTGAACCACTTATTTTATAATTTTTTTAAAGGTATTGTCACTCTTTAAATATTATATCTCTCTCAAAATCAGGGAATTATAATTTGTTTTAAAATATAAAAGTCGTATTGTTATAATAGTTATTTTTAAAAGTATATTTCTCTTCATATTTTCAAAATTTTGACGACAATAATTAAATTTTATCTCAGTGGTAATTTAGATGTACAGGCATTAGTGCAGTGTAGTCTCTGTTGAATTAATTCAATTTGTTCTCTGTAAAATAATTTTTTTTCTATGTACAAAGTCTACTCTGGGATAATATTATGAAAAAATTACAGTATTTTCGCCGAAGTGTTTTAGTTCCTACATAATTATTTTTTGTTTTTAAAATATATTTGTAACATACCAGATACCTAAATATAAATAATAATATAATATCGAATGGAAAATGTATTAAGTTATTATAACATAATTTTATTATCATATTTTTTTTTTTTACAAATTTCTACTGTGTATGGTTTGGTAAGTCTTACACAAATATGTTATTATGGTTATTATTTATTGCTTTATACCATCGGTGTCATTAAAAATCATATTCTTAATTACATTTCTCATTTTTATTTAGATTTTAAATAAATTCAAAAAATAAATTAGATTCTAATAAATTTAGATTTTTGTTTTAGGGGTATTATTTAATTGAGAAATGTAATTCATCGTCATTCATATAAATTTTGTTTTTTTATTTGTTATAACTAATAAATTCTGAAGTCGTACAGTTCCACGACTATAAATAGTATGGGTTAGCTTTATCAATTAATAATATTCCCCCTCGGGATTCTATACAAACTCGGTCTGAATCATTCAGATGTGTACCAATATAATCGAATTATATAATATTATGAGTCAAACAAATTGTTCAGAGGGGTAACGTTATTCAAAAATGACACTTTACTTTAGTTGAGTCTTGGTTAGTGTTTCCGCGTTTTAGATAAATCATGGAGTGAAAACCCAAAATCGTATTAAATGTTTACATCAATACTATTTATGGTAGTGAAATACAAGTTTGTTGAAACAAACTTCGCAAACATGAAACAATGTTAACTTAGTATATTCTATATTTTAATAACATTTGTTTTCGATTAATAATAATCTATTCAAATGATAAAATTAATGTTTAATATAAAAAAAGACCCAGTTAAATTATTTGATATGTGTCTAGTTAATTTATATACACATAGCTATTTGTATGTCAATTATAAACAATTACTTATTATTTAATTATTACTATAAGTCTTTTTTTATTTAACGTTTTGAAAATTTAGTAAAAAATACATTTTCTTGAAACGATACTATTTACTATTTATTTCAATTTCACAATGAATATCATGGAATTTGTTTTATTTATATATTAAAGTACCTTTATAATATTATATGTTTAATTCATAGTCATATTATATATAAGATAAATAGAACTACGTAACCTATCATTTAGGATACAGGGTGATCAAAGTAATCGTGGGGAGACATGCTTTCTTAAGCAATCCCTACAATTTTTCATGACGGGAATCTCTGATCGACCTGTAAACATTTTATACAGCCAGACGAGACAATAATAACGGACAAAGTAGCAATGTGCGATGCCAATTCATACCCTTGTCGAGTTGACGTATCGGACCTGCCAGCTTCATTCCACTGACGGTTTAATTCGCGACGAGATACCACAACGGAAAGAATCCGTTTCGCTTCATTTTTCAAAACGTATCGCTATATTTTTCGACTGCGATAGCCATATCGTTCCCCCGTCTCGATAATAATAATAATAATAACAACAACACCGTAGCCGCGGACGAACATTTATTAAAAATGAACGAGGGTAGGAAAAGAAATATCCGGAGAACCGATGACAAATAGAATCGCAATGATTTTTAATCATAATGTTTACCGAGGAGAGACAGAATACGAGAGAGAGAGATGGTCAGAGATCTTTGGCTGCAGAGCAGGTGATGTACGAGCACTGAGGACATCGAACGCGTTTTGACAGACGCGCGTGTTGTGTATATATATACATGTGCATTACACACGACAGCGGTGGAGGTATGGAGGCGGTATATAATACGCATCAGCTACAGTGGCGGCCTCCGAGTGCGGACGAAGAGGAAAACGGGGCTGGGAATCTTTGATAAATGACATCGTCCTTATTGGTATGGACAGGGTTTGTTTCAGGGACAAGTGAGAAATGGATTCTTCCGCACACAACACACGTACGGTTTAGAGTCGCCCTTCCTACTCTATTGTACACATACATATCTATGTATATATATTTTTTTTTTTCGTATACACCACACACGAACAACATATACACAACCGAACGAAAATATGGGCATTTTTTTTCTATTTTTCTCATCCCTTCTTACCTCCACCTCCGCTTGTTCCGTACACACTTCTATAGTTGTTTTTCTCCTATAACAATGCCAGGTTCTATTAAGGAAACAATGCACCCGCTACTTCGGAGCTGCCAGTTAATGGATGGTTGGAGGTGTAACCTCACAGGAGAGATGAGAGAAAAAAACCCAGAAAAACTATCAAAACCGAATTTCTCTTTTGTGCAGGTTTTCATTCAATCTAGTCTAATACTCCGATGTCACATCCATCTATCTATCTATCTCCACACACGCATACTTATTGTACTAGATGAATCAATTAAGGATAGCACATAATATTTGTAAGCCAAATACGTATATATTTATCTAATTTGTCTACAAATCGGCAAAATTAAAAAAAAAGAATAAACCTAAGATGCTTTTATTCTCTTATTATTTGCGTTTTCTACTAAAATTACTTTAAGTTTCAACAAACACATACAGATAACACATATAATTTAATCAAAAATAGTTTTAAGACATTAATTATATTATATTTTTTTAGCATTCAGTTATCGATACGTTCAATATCATCGTCGTGACTCATCTCGGTTTGAGAAACGCTGCATTACATTTTTGTAGTAAATCGAAAAAGAAAGAAAATAAGTACCAAATTGGGTGCCATTTGTAGTAAATCGAAATGTGACAAATTAATATGGACTGATTTAATTACCTACTCTATATGATTAATTTTGCAAAAATGATGTACTATTTACTTATTATGAACGGTTATGGTCGTCGATGCCTATTAGAACGATCAACTATAAGAAATGAATGAATATACGTTTCGAATATGATGAATTTGAGTTTAAAAATAAAATAAAAAATACCTGACTTTTTGATTATGTTAATTTATATATAATATATGTAGTATGCATGTAAAAAGAAATTGATTATATATTTTTATATTATGAAACTTAGTATGAAATTTGAATTATTAAAATATTTAATTGATAGCCATTTGGGCATAGTAATAGTGTGTATTTAAAAATTGACTGAGTGACAGAGTAACGGCGTGAAAATTATTATGTCAATGAACTATAGAGTAATCAAGTGAAATATCTAAGATGATTGAGCACTTGACTGGGAAAATTTACCCTTTTTATAAGGCCTTTTAATCATACGTAGGTACTGTTTATTATAAATATATATCTCTGGTTATATTTGCTTATAAATTTCTATGATATAGGTAATAATGTTTACATTTGATTGATTATTAATTTATAATAATTAATATGTGACTGTGACATTCCACGTTAATACATTATAATAAGGTATATTACGATTTTTATATAAGTAATACTAATTTATAATTAGGTAATATCTAGCTATTCTAGAATATAATTTAATATAATGTATAAAAACAGTGGATATCAATGTTACCCCAAAATAAGTGTAATATTGATAGGAACTGGGATGGATAGATAGTGTTTTTATTACATCGAAATATTTAAAAGGGGCCACCAAATTGGTAAACAAATTTCCTTATAATATACCTTCAATATACTTAGTGATGTGTTGTTAAATAATATGAAGAGTAAATATATCTATTACATGCATCTATAATTTATCAATTATAAAAAAAAATTGTTTTGGCTTCACTCAAACTTCCAAACTAAATTAAATCAATAAAATAATATGTTTACATATGCAATGTATTAATTAATACTACAAAAATACGATTATACTATTATACTATTCAAACTAGTTCAAATAATAACAAACAATTAATTATTAGTTTTTTTCTATAATTAGGTATACAATTTATACGATTTATCAAAATAAACTACCTAGTTTAAAATTTATTTTAATCAATTACACTGAAGATTCATTATTTGTTATTAGAAAAAGAAGTCCCAAGTCTAATATATTTTTATGAGTATGTAGAATATTTTGAATATAGATTTGAAATGGTATTGTTAAATCATATTGGTAAGTTAAAATGTACATAATGTTCTCCTCGCAAATTTTTTTTCAAATGTTTTGACTTCTAATTAGAAGTTTATTTAATGAAGTTAATTTAGAAATTTAAATTGTTTACTAAGTATAGTAATTATATTTATTTACACTCCTCCTTTAAGTTTTTGATTGTGTGAGAATAATAATTATTATTATTGTAGATATTAGAAGCAAAACAATCGTTGACCATATGTATCTATTTTAATGAAATGCGATAAAAATATTAAATAGTGCACTATTTTACAATTTTGTTATATAATTTTGTTAATTAATATTAAGCATTTAATAGATTTATATTTTTAAAATAATTTTCATAATTATATATTTATATTTTCAAAGAGTTACCATTTAAAATTATTTTTAATCATTAATACAGAAGAATCGTCATTGGATGTTATTAAAAAAAAAAAAACCAACACCAAATAGGTATAACATATTTTTATGAGTATGTACAATAATATAAATATAGATATAACATTTTAATTATTTAAATCATATGATATGTAATTATATAAGTAAAATATAAATAATTTGTATTTTGCTATACAGTTTAATTAATATGATATAATTATATTATATCGTGTTAAATGATATCAATTAGTTTAAAAATTGTTTTAAAAATAAATTGTTTATAATAATAACTCATCGTTGTTAGATAGATATTATTATGTTTAATAATATATGAAATTAAATTATTTTTTTTAGTATTTATATTGGTTTATACTATTGTCCGTCATTCAGGGTCATACCTTTTTAGAAATTTAGTGTCCCAGCGGGGCATTTTTTAAATTTCGCCTCTTTTTGTGGTAAAGGGATGGAAATGTGTTAAAAATAACAGAATAAATTCAAATTTACCGTCTCTAAAGTTTCACTGGATAGCAATTACGCTTTCTGACACCTCATTAATATGGTCCTGCCATTATCAAATTATTGTTATGCATATACATATACCGATTACGAATGGATATTTCATTACGGAATTTATTGTTAAATTGTTTATAGTTATATTTGGTTATCTGATGTAATTTTTTTATTTTTATGAATCGCTTTTTTTAAAAACTATCGTTTGCAAACTTAATGAAACATATTTCATTTTTAAGATCCTCTTGTTATCAAGTAGATATCGCATTATAATAATTGTAGTTAATATAATGTATTTTTCAATAAATGCTATAACCAATAGTTACGAGTAAGTAAATATAAATAACTACAATGTTTTTTTTACCAGTACAATTCACTAATGGCGTCGGTGGCAATGGCAGGCTATAACATGTATAGAAATCAAATGTTCATAAAAAATATACCTACGAACATCCGATAAATCGCATGTAATTAAATAATTCATTAGGTAATAATTTTAAGGTAATACATTTATTATAATATTTTAACAATTCTTATCTCAATTATTATTGTTAATGCTATAGTTTTTATTGGTTGGTGATTTATAATATTATTAAAATTTTTATATTTCTTATAATTCATTACAATCATCTTTTATAAAATGTGGAAAGACTTTAGTATTTAGTAATCAAAATTTGTTTTGATTTTATTATATATGTTTTGTATTTTTGACTTATCGATTTTTTTTAAAAAAATACTACTACTTACATAATAAATAATTTATTTAATTTTAAATTTATTATTTGGTTGTATCTAGTTCTAATTAATATAATGTTGATTTTAAATAGGCAATTAACTATTAATTTATTTTGCATAATTTAATAATGTTGATAAGGTCACCTGCAAGCACGCATATATTTTCGTTCATTCATTGTCTGTATCAATTAATGTATTAATGTAATAGCTCATTAATTATGCAAATACTATTAGGTTTATTTAATTAATTAATCTCATAAACAAACATAATAATAAATAATATTTATAGAGCTTATTTTATGTTGTAATATTAATATAATTGTTTACTTTCAATTTCTTTATCAAATCATAAACACATCTTTACGTAATACTACCCTCGCAATTTTTTTTTAAAATTATTAGTATTGTTTAAAATAAATTAATAACATTAAGCTATCATTCCTTAATTTTATCATATAATAATAGGTATAGAATATTTTTAAATTAATGTAAATTTTAGTAGTGTAGTAACTTGTAGATACCTTTTCGGTTGCCTATCTCAATCTTGAAAGGACTGTGCAGTGTTAGCGGTCCTAAATTCCCAATAGTTCAGTATTCCACAAATTAACAATCATAATTTATATAATATAATTGTTTTATTTATGATATTGAATATTTAAGATTTACGAGTAAATTGTTAAAGTGTATTTTTGAACGAATTAAGTGTACTGTGTATTATATTATTATCAATCAATAGGTAATGATTTTTAATAATTTTAATTATACCTACGAGGTGAATTTCTTTATCATAAAAGTAAAAAACAAATTAATGGTACCTAGGGGACAACCGACATAATATAAGATGAGGGCCCATAGGGAAAATCCTTTTTTCCCTATGGACCACCCCTGGATAGGAACATTAAATACTTAAAATGTATGTGATAAAAGTATTAAAATAATTTTTTTTATACATGTATATATATATATATATTTTAAAGGGACAACTTAAAATTGTTCTGAATATATTATAATAGCAAATGTTTATTCTGTTTAACAATAATTAAACGAAAATTAAGTAAAAAAAAAAAAGAAAAAAATTATCGAAGTTACCCAATTTTACGGTAACAATTAATTATTATATTTGTATAATTAACTCAAAAATATTGTAAAACTCGTTTAGTTTTGAAATAAGCATTACTTATCCGAATAATATAAATACAAATTTCTTAAGATATAAATAATATTTATAATAAAAATATTCAAACGAGGATAGTCCTATAAAATATCGTTTAAATTAACTTGTGACTAGTTACAAGTAATATGTTATACATTGGTCTGCTCGAAAATGGATAGTAATGAAGATATGCTAATGAAACTTTGTTGTAATGGGACTTAAACTACAGTTCAGTCCCCATGAGAAAATCCAAGTCATTCAATAACTTGGATAGTAATGTTACCTACATACTAAAATTTAAGAAATATATTTTAAGAATCAATAATAATATAACTTTAGCTCATGTAAAGCTATAAGTGTACTTTATTATTATCTTTTATAAATAATAACTATAATATATTAAATACAATTTATTACGCCTGAAATTATTTAAAATTGTATTTTAAAAATGAAGTATTCATAATATAATATTACAAAAAGGGGTTTTATATGTTATACAGATACATATAAATTATAAAATCAATAGTTCTTTCCATTTTGTTTGAAACTTACGTTTAGTGTAAAATTATTTTTTTGTTTCTTGATCATGATTAATATATAGGTATATGAAACAAATAACGAAAAGAATTTAAATAACTTGTAATATCATAAAAGAAAAAAATATTTAATACAAATGGTATAATAATATATTTATTTAATATATTTATATATATAGATATATATTAATTTTTGGATATTTCTATCTAAATACTACCTGTATTTTAATATTTCCTCCCGAACTTGAAAAAAGTGTATTTATAATTATATTATAATAATGGTAAAAATAAATTGTATAGGTACTTATATTATTTATTATATGTATTTCTATTTCTATTTGTACTACTATTAAGTTATATGTTTAAGATCAATGTACGAATGTTCAAAATATAATTCCATTGAAAACGGTAAAATTAAAAAAGAATACTTTTCAAAAACAAATTTAAATTAGGTAAATTTTATTAGAAAAATAAAAACCAATGACAATAACAATAATCAGCTGAAAATTACTTTTTGAATTAGTTTAATATAAAAGCTAAAAATAATGAAATATTTATATTGACAATAGGTTTTTAAATTGAATTAATAATAAGCTTTACATCAAAGTATGTCTATAACGTAGTGATTAACTTAATTAAGAGAAAATTAAAATAAAAAATTATTTAGCCATAAAAATAAAAATGTTTCAATTTCCTACTGGAATTAGAATTTAAAAATAAATATAAAATATAGTGTAATAATAGAACTAATTATGATGTGGATAGATATTTTTGTGATGAAAACGATATTGCCAAACATAATCGCAATTCATTAAAAATATCTTTAAGCTAATACCGAAGTACTTGTGTCTTAAAATATTTATAAATTCGAGTAATTATTTACCAGGCTAGCTTTTCAAATCGAGATTGAATTTCAAACGAGAAAAATGATGAGCATGGTTTTAAGTCTGAGCTCATTTATTTCTAACCTTACCTGACCTGATGTTAAAACCCGAACATTTAAAGGCAGTACGAACCATCGTGTTTAGTATAAATAAGTATTGACTCGTTTGATATAGTTCAGAAATTTCATCTCGCGCACTATCAAAGACATTTTCTCGTACAAACAAATAGCACAATAATAGACAGAAAATAATTTATGAACATTAGCGGGTTGACTATATATAAACTTAGGAGTATCACGTCCCATTGGGTTCGATACATGTTTCCGGTTGAAATAATACGAGGGGTGCAGAAATTGACCGATCTGAAAGTTTTTTTTTCAAATTACCCCTTTCGCGTAGCATTTAAGATAATATTGTATAATAATGACACCACGTATACGGCCAGACATTTGTATCGAAATACTAATTTAATCGTATTTTCGACGGCCGGAACGTCGTAATAAAAACTCGTATTAATTTTTATGTTTTATTACAGTTATTAAAGACGTAAAATTACAAGACCCCATCGCCATCGCCAATTTCCATTTTAATCGAATCACTTAAAATAACGACACTGTTTGCGGTTAATTGATTGAAGCTCGTCCCGTTCGCCAGAATCGATTGCGTGTAATTGATGAAACTGCATATTATGCGATTAACAAAGTTTTCCGCTAATTGTAATTGTTATAGCTCCATTATTTTTTATCGAATATAAAAATATGTTCTTGTTGTAAAAGTGTTTCGATTTGTTTAGTCGTTAAGCACCTATTGTGTATTATAATAATTATATTCGATTTTCGGCGCGTGTAAGCACACACACCTAAAAGTCTAAAACAAATATTTACAATTTTCGAAAAAGTTATCTTTAGAATAATTTGTACCTACATTCATAATAAGTTTATACATTATATTATAGCACATCATTTTTAACGACGACATGATCATTATTACTATTTAGTTATTTTTGTACAACTTTATAACATTTTTGTTGCGAATTGAATTTTTTCTTTAGTGTTATACGAATTGTATTCATAGTTATTATAGTTGTAAAAATAATAATCTATCGAAATGAATATACGTACATTATAATATGTTAATATTGTGAATATTACGTAGGTACGTGATAATTTTGTCTGTACTACATTGGTTAGCGGTCGTGAGGATAGGAAGGGCGGTCGGGGATGTAGGATTTAAATTTCCCAATGTCAAAACAAATAAATAAATAAATGAACAACCGAAAAACGAGCGAAGTAAAATACATCGACTGAAGGGTAAATAACAAAAAAAAAAAAACATTTCGCAATACGTGGTTGTACTTTGGCGTTGGTGTCAGCCTATACCACCGCGTGGCATTGGCGGGTCCGTAACGACTAAATAATAAAACTCGTTGATGAGATCGGACCGGATCACCTTTAAACTTTTTGAATTGCCTTGCAGCTCTTAATGTCTCCGGGTAATAATAATGGCACGGGACGGACTGAAGAGTAAAAAATAAAAAAATATATAAATAAATATAATATACATGTATAGGTCGTATACATGTTCGTTCGGGACGACCGACCCTTCGAAACGATCGCGACGGTCTGGGGAGGGGAGGGTGCGGCGTGTAAAGATACGACGATCCAGGGAGCCATTGATAAAGCGCATTAATATAAATGATCGCGTCGGAATGGAAATATGAAAAAGTAAACAGGATGGGTGTACGCGCGTATACCTAATTTGGTGAGACAATATGGCCCGAGTTGTTGCTGTTTTTTTTTTTTTTTACTCCTAAGAGTTTCCCTCGTTTTTTATTACTATTAATCCCTACGTGCAGTTATAATAAAATCCCACAGCATGTCCCGTGTTCTCTCCTTTGTCTTATATATATATAAGTTTTTTTTGTTTTTTCCAGAACATTATAACTTTGGAAAAGTTCGAAGATAAGTTGCGGCCCGGGGTACGTACGCAACCCGTGAAACATTGCATCATGGTGTTACACCAACAACTGAAGTATTTCGTCTAGAAATAATTTTTTTTTAGAGTAAAAAGAAATCTAACGTCTTGATAATTATTTTAATAACAACTTGGCAGACAGTGTTTGTCTTTTTTCGCATATTATATATATATATATATATATATATATAAATAGTTTTTTTTATATTTTTCCCTTTTATAGAACCCTTTTATTCGTGATTTATTTCTACATTAAGATAAAATAATATTAACTCGTCACTATGGTTTTTAGAGTTTAATAAAGTTACTATAATAATGACATATTATTACACAACAGTTATTCGTAATTATAATATTGTTTTATACAACAGTTGTTACTTTTATGTATGCAAATATATAAATTAGACAATTTATCCCTTCAGGTGTTGTATTATATTATGTCGTGAATATTGAGTTTCTTAAACATAATCTTAACTTTAAGATTACTTAGGTACTTATTCAATATTTTCCCCATTTACGTAAATTTCTTAGCACGAAAGTTCAATCATTTAACTCTTGTTCGTTGCATACTCGTATTGTGTACAGACCAAAATATATATCACAAGTGAAATGATTTTTATTGATATTTCGACATGGACTAAATCTAAAAAAATTGATGAGCTTAATAACATAGAAATTAAATTGGACACAAAAATCGAGCATCTAATGTTTGTTTATTTAACAGTTAAACTTTACTGTTAGGGCATGAGTTCTCATTTTACACACATTCTTAATGACAATGTAGCTCAATGGTATTTTACGACTACAACCGTTAAAAATATTTCATTAAATTTCACACTTACCATATCATTATTACACTATATGTACCTGTATATGAGATTATATAATAAATTGTTTAATGGGTAAACAAACTTTAGGGTGATAGGTGATTTCGTCTTTTCCAAATTATTTTAAAAATATAAAGAAATTTGTTTTGTTTTAATTGTTTAGTCCGTATAGTAGCACGATGTTGTTTCGCTTTCCAGTTTATATATTTAATATAAAAATAGTATATTTTTCGTGTCGATTCAGTAAACAACTACCATGACACGTTTCCACACTCGTTGTATTTCTCACGAACTCTACGTTTGAACAACTTTTGAAAAAAAATCACGATTTAAAAGCACGTCGTGTGATCATTAAAACATGGCAGGTTTACATGAAAAGCCGAGTGCTCGTCCAAAAAGTGTTTGGGCAATTGACAATCTCTCGTTACTATTAAGCATATTATTATTTTATGTAGATTTAGTAAAATATACAAATACACCAACACACACACAAGCGATCGTCATAAAATTATTGTATTTTCGTTTAACAGAAAACCCGTATACAAAAGATTTGGCGAGACTTTTTTTCTCAGTCACAACATAAAAGTGTGACAAAATATTGTTTGTTTTTTCTTTGTATAAATATTTGAACTGAAAACGCGGTTGTCAATGCGTCGATGAGGTGGCGGCAACGTGGAACATACACATTACAAACAATTTTACATATAAGGGTGGCTGCAGGATCTACGATCCAGCGACAAGAACAGGGTTCGTGCACACCCTCCGGTTCGGTATATTATTATAGTTATTAATATTTGAACATAACCTCAATCCTTTTCTGCCGAACGGCGAGATGGGCCCGGGGGAGCGGACGACGACGACAACAACGACGACTACGATGAACGGAATGGAACGGGTAAAGGGACATTTGCATATATTATTGATCTTTGAAAAGCTCTCCGAAGGCATCCGACAACAATGAGGGTTTGTTGATTAAGGGTCTTTCTTTCCCCAATGCCCGTTGATTGTGTAGTCTTTAATGTGACATGAGGGTAAAGGGAGATTTAATTCGGATCAATACTCGACAATAACATACCCAAACGATTTATTGGCAGTCGACGTATGCACAAAAATAGTACCTATAGTATAATAATAATAATATGATCAGTATGTTTAGATATTCAGTTTTTAAACTTTTCGTGTGTCACGAGACCAAAACGTAACTATTCGTAACATAAACATAATAAGATAATATTATTATGTAGTGCGCACGTATATTAATTTACTAATCTTACCCAAAATTCCTTTGGAGAATTATTCATGATTTTCTGTGAAAAAAAATGAAATATAATTATCCTTTTTTTAAAATTTATCATATGTGAGCACGTTAATAAAGTAAACATAATAAAGCGAGAGTCCTGTAAAGAAATATTTCCGTAAAAGCGTAATAAATAATAATTTTATGGAAAATATACATATTACATTAATATAAATAAGCATATAAATTAGTTTAATTACGAAAAACAAAATATGAAAATGTATAAGTATAATTGACAAAAATTTTAAATATAAATAGGTTGGTGTAGCTAAGTTTGTGATTTGAAAATTCGCAGAAAATTATAATTATTCTTTTTAATAATTTTAATTGCTACTATCCTATTATTATATGAATGGGTTTCGATTATAAATTTATAATAGACTGCATTATTTCAATATGCGAATTGATAATTTATATCCCACAGGTATAGTCGTTACGAATTACTCGATATTTACCGCAACGGGTGAACATTTCTATTTTAAATACAGTAACATTAAAGTGTTGTTATCAATTATTATTATTATTATAATAAATAATAATATTATTATTTTCCGATTTGTGCGATTGTACATACGATGACGGTAACAGAAACTAAGGGAAATAACAAAATAAATAAATACGCACGCCTATTTGTGAAATGCAAAACTATTGTTTTGTTATACTTACCATACGTATAAACCATACGGAAATGAATCCAATCCCTGTAAAACTATAAAAAGCTTTGCCGTGGAAATACACCGAACACTACTTTGCTTTGTTTTATTTGCCCTGTAGAATCTTTTTTTCTCTATGTCCGCCTCTGTTTTCCGATTCCTGATATTATTACTTGTCATTATCACAATTCATATTATTATATTCATTAATCGTCAATGTTTTTGAGTTCAACCAAATGTAACCAGTTGGTTATAGAATTTTATATGTAGATTATTTTCGAAATTTTGATTATAAATTTGGTAATAAAATTTTGGTTTTAGGTAATCTATATTTTTCATCGAGCAAATGGAATGACCGTGATGTTTGTTTAATGTTGGTTTATTATTCCAAATAACTAATGACCATAAAAATACATATTTTGTACCTATATAGTTTATATACATTTTTGCTCATCAACCGAAGTTTTTTAAGTATCAGATTATATTTAATATTTGAATAGTACTATAAAATAGATAAAAATAATATATAACATAGGTAGTCAACTGCATGGACTTAAATCCAAACGAAATTTATCAGAATTCTCAGTTTATAATGGGTTTATAATTATAATGATTATATATGACAGTATTGATTATTATACTCATAATAATAATTATTTTATATAATGTCCATAAAAAGTTATTAATCTAGCTTGTTGTTATGTTTTTAACTTTATTTCATGTCAGTTATTTTCATTTATGGTCAAGATTCATTCGCATGATTAAAAATTCTGCAACCTTCAACTAGAATATCTAATAACGATTATTTAAATATCAATGTTAATATTCGTACCTGCGACAGTTGTATTATTCCAAGAGTATTATATTATAATAATAATATATTTCAATAGAGTTCTATCGAGGTAATTATTTGTTTGTCATAAAATTAGATTACTCATGCGATCAATTTGCATAAAGATAAGGTTAATATATTATTACGTAATAAAATAAAAAAGGTAATTTGTGTCCACTTTAATATTATTTTATACCTGTATATATAACATTTGACATAAAAAAATGAAAAATAAAAAATAAAAATAGGGTTGTAAATAACATCTATTATTATGAAAATACAACTGTAATATGATTATAATATTATATTATTATAGTTTTTAATCCTATTTCTTTTTTAATAGAATGTTTTCTTGTTTTTAATTTTTCTATGCAATATGTAAACAAATGTTTTAAGTATAACTATTTTTTTATATTTGTTTATAATTTACATTGGATATCTTTTTACCATATATATTTTTTTAATTTTCAATGATAATTATTACCAATTTCTGCAATTAAAGAAATGTGAAATGTATACGAACATTATGACAATATACTGTGATAACAATCAACAGATAACCTGTGGATACAATTAACTACATTATCTAATTAATCATTGAGTTATTTAATCAGTTATGCTTAGATATCAATAATAATTACTTAAAATAATTTGTGTGTTTAATACATATATATGTATATAAAATAATATATGCCAAAACTATCATTGTCAATATATCAAAATAAATTTTACTTTTTTCAAATTAATTTAGGCGAATATAATGTAAGTAATAACTTATACTTAAATATATTTTTTTAAAAAACATTAATATATTTTTATCGATATTTTTGTAAAGTTATAAAAACTAGATCACTTATAAACTTTAATATAAATTGCTCATAATAGTATATATTATTTTTATTACTTCCATATAATTTCATAGATAACTATCAAATTAGTTACTTCTTAATTAGTAAAATAAATTGATAACACGAGAAAATTTTTTTTAAAGAAATGATGATATAAGCGATAATAATAGTTAATTATTAAAATTACTAGAAATAATTAACTAGAAATAATTACTCGATTTGCCTATTTTGTACACATGATTATTTTAAATACTTCAGAAAATCGTTTAAAAATATGTATCATTACTGTATAAATATATATGTGCAGATTGTTCATATTTCTATAAGTTGTTTTATATAGGTAGTTATATCGTTCGTTTTTGACGTAAATGGAAAAATAAAATGTTTGCAAGACAGTTATAACAGTGACGGCGAGATTGATTTTCTACAGGTTTACACTGCGAGTGTTTTATATACGAGTAGTTGTGACAATAATACAAGACGAAAGGTGTGTTTAAATCGAGTGCCGTATCGTTCTTCGACCGGATTTTCGGTTGGAGTTAGGGGGAATAATAATATCACAGAATAACGATAAATAAAATAATAATAATAATAATAATATTTCCTTTTTATATATTTTTTATATCAGTCAATAAAAGTTTTGGCCTCCCACGATTTTCGACACCGACAGTATTGCCTCGGCGGTGTTATGACAGAGGAAAAAAAAAACCTTTGCCCGACCCCCCGCGCGCATATATGAGAAAACTTTCATATAACAGCGCGTTCGACGATGACTTTTGAATCGTTAATGGCTTCCGCAGTTTTAAATAATCGGGCGCACTTCTTCTCTTGCTCCGGAGGGACAACGTCGAACCATCGAAAACGTAAAGTAACACTAGATTTTATTCCAACAGCCGCATAATAATAATAATAAAAAATCTAAAAAATAAAATAAAAATGCAGCTGAATTCAATAATATGATGTAGGTACGATATTATTACTTTTTTATTTTTTTGTACATCTTGTCATCAAGTCGCCTCCTTTACTGGGAAAAAAGTTCTGAACCGATCGTGCTTCATAATGTCGAGTCAAACTTTTAAATTTATCTTTTTATTATTATTTTTATTATTTCCCTTCTATTATAAGGAATTCTGTTGAAATAAACGCGTCTGCAGAAAAGAATATTATCAAATATTGAAATTTTAATAGAAAATAAATTTGCCTATTTAACTTAGAAACTTTAGACACCAGTTTTAGATCGATAGTATATAATGAAAGATCATTGTGTATTGCACTCCCCAATTTTAATTTCGTTCTACCAAGTTTAAAAGTAATTTGCAAATTATAAAAATAAATTTACAAATATTTTCAAATTTTAGAATTGTTAAGAAAAAATAGAATGTGATGGGAGTAGCTAATTTTACACAAGTAATAAAACACAATCACTGTTATAACCGCATTAAAATAATATTGTTTATTGTTGTATACATATATATATATATATATATATTAATATTTAATACAATAGTAGGTATTATGTAAGCTTTTTTTTGAATCAATCAATGATGAAAATTAGGGAAGATAATTATTTATTATAAAAATTATATTATGCTTACGTTAGCCTAAGTTAAACGATCATCGGAGGTAGTGCATTTTCATTGAGTAAGATGATAAATTGATAAATTGATCTGACTTTTTAATTAGGTATGTATGTTGACTTTGGATGTTTAATCTATTATTAATAAATAATAATATAGGTAAATTTATGTGTTTGTGTTTATATTATTTATTATAAAAAATTATTGATCAGAGAGATTGGTTTGTGCTATTGTGAACATTTAACAACGGAATTTAACAACATTATTATTTATTACTTATTGTAAGATGTAAGATAAACATTTAAACGAATGAATAAAATACTGTCTTACAGTAGGAACAATTTTTACTTTACAAAATACATTTTTAAGTTGAAAAATGAAAAGCTCGATAAAAGTCCCTATAATGAAATTTTTATTTTATTTTTTTAATTGTAAAAACATAACATATCTACTATATTTTAAATTGAAAAATTGAAAAAGGAAACACTTTTTTTACGATTGGAGTTAATATTTGGTATAACATAATATCCTAACCTATAACAATAGGAATAATTTATTGTTGATTGTTCTGTGGTTTAATTTAAATATTTGGTGCATTTATAATAAGTTTAATAAACAAACTTTAGAAATTAGAATAAAATTATATAATTTTGTACAGAGCTCTAACGATGATTCAATATTCACCAAATCGTTTTACTCGTCGGCTATGCAGTATCGTTATGATTTTCCGTGGAACTTATATAAGTACTGTCTGGGACGAAAATAACTCAACGTCAGTAGGTAAAAATGTATTTAAAAATATATTTTTTCTCTCTCTAAAATTCATAATTATAACTATAATTATTTTGAGGTTTTCAAAGAAATATAGCTAAACATATTTATCAGAGCGAGAAATGTTCTATGAGGACTAATAATTGTTTATAAATGTTCAATTTCGTTTAAAATAACTGAAATAAAAAAAAAATCCATTTTATTCAGTAGATATACTTATTACATGTTTCAACGTTTAAGTAAAAATTAAATTTCGATTTATCTGTAGTAAATTAAATTTTTTTTATAATATTATTTTTATTTTTTTTTTTATTGATGAAATAATTTTAATAAATAATATATAAATCATTAAATATTATCATTGTGGTTCGATTATTTTTAATTCATAATTAATTTTGTTTATAAATACATTGCTATCGTTATAACATAATAAATACTACAAATAATTTGTATAGGTTTAGATTTCTACATGTTACATACCTCATATGCATTAGCTTAACCTAACCTCAATTAAGTATTTTTTTCTAGTTTTAGAATTAAATAAATTATGTTAGGGGAGATAAATATTTATATTTTATTTTGAAGAAACCCAAATTTTCCTTCCGAAAAATTTTCGGGGGGGGGTAGTACATAAAGACACGAAAAATTATATGAGGGGAGATAAATATTTATAATTAAGGTGAAGACAGATAAAAGAATTTTAAATTGTTCACTTATTTTAAAATAGTATTTATTATAAAATTACAATTTTAAGAGGGGGGACAAATTATGTTTATTATGAACGACCACAAAAATTTCAAAAAAAATTTGCGAAGTAAAATATAATATTCTACGATCATGGTAAAAAATGATCAATTTATATATTTATTAAATCAAATTTTTTTTCGACATCATTTTGTAATGCATCCAAATATGTACTTTTTTATAAAAAAATGTTGTACAGCTAACTCCTCTATACATGTAAAATATCAATGAACTAACTATTACTATTACTAATAAAATAAATAAAATTAATAACAATGCATGTTTTATTATTGAACTAAAGGTTTTATTAAGTATAACTACAAACAATTAATAATTTTTAGATATTTATATTAACATAATAAATAAATATTCTACAGAGTTATTTGAACATTAAATGACTGCTAAAACGAATCTGACCAATACCTTCTTTAAACTCTTTAAGTAAATCCGTTGTGTAACTTCTCAACTAGCTTTTCTTGTCATTATTATTGTATGATAATACTTATTATACCTCCAGAGTTCTCAACTATTTGTCGCAAAAATTTAAATTTACTTAATGTTAAAAATAATATAAATTTAAATTAAATGTGTACTAGGAATGTAGCGTTCATATAGTTCATATACTTTTTTAAATAACAAGTCTGCCTCTTCGAATGCTCCTTTTTCAGACAAATCCTTTAATAGAATAATAATATGTAAGTAATTAAAAATGTTCATTTTATAGGAAAAAAAGTTAAAAAGATAACGTTGATATTTACTTGTGCATATAATATTATAATGTATAACCTTCAGCACGATCTGGATATTTAATTACAAATTCTTTTAATTTTTTCATGTACTTTTCTGCATTCCAATCATTTGACATATGTTTTGCATGAAGATATTGCGCATAATATTGGACAGTTGTAAATAAATTTTGGATTTAAATCAACTGCTTTTTAAATTCTTTAATTGCATATTCAATATTCATTTCAAATAAATAATTAATCTGAAATAAAAGAATGGAAATATTTTTTAATTATTTATGATAATTCATGTTTTATAATTTTTACTTGAGCTCTATGATGAAATTTTTCAGAACTTTAGGATCTATGTGTTCGTCTTGTTTTAAATCTTCGAATGATTTCTTCTTGTTGGTTCTTGTTCTTGTTGGTGATACACTGAAGCTTGTTTGATTAAATAATTTATCACAAACTATTAACAAGAATCATCGAAATAATAATTTAAAAATTGAGCATAATTATTGCTTTGGTTTATTATAGGCCAATTTATTCATATATTCAAGTTTTTGAAATTAGTAGGCATATTATTTTGATTTTTAAAATCTCAATAGATTGTATTTTATTAAGTTTTCTAATTTATAATTATCGAATTATAATGATGATACATTCAATGAATTAACAACTATAATAAACAAAAATATATTATTTCATTATTTCAAAAAGTGTTTTGTAAATTGTAAGTCAACTATACGGAATTGTCCATTAAAAAAAATAACAACTATATATCTGTGGATTTAAAAATAAAAGTGGCAGTTAAAAAAATAATAATAACAATAATAACCATTATCTCTCAACTAGAAGAAAGTCGGATCAGACGGTCGTGCTATCAATTATATTATAATATGAGGGCGGTGTTGTTTTTGGCGCTATTGTGTCCGAAAAATTTGTGAACACAC
>CM023359.1:40925462-40945223 GCA_013282895.1 Eriosoma lanigerum | reverse complement strand
TCCCTTTGACCGTATAACATCGGAATGTCACACACCGAGAGACCTTTTTCGACAAGGTTTTATTTCTGCTTCATTCATTCCGTATACGGTATACTTACCCATTTTTTATGTCATATTTTTTCTAACTGACCGACATGGTATAAGTTAGTAATCCTTTTACAACATTATGAAACTTGGAATAACGCCATATGTTTATAATAATATATACTACAAACAACTTTTTACTAATTATTTATTTTATTATAATTTTTGTTTGTTTGTTTATAAAAGTGAAACGTCTAAAACAAACAATAATTCTTATATAGCCATAATTCCTTTGACGGATTTAAACGAATAAAAAAAAAAATTAAATACAAAAATAATTGTAATAATTATTATTCAATAAACACATTGTTTTTTAATCCAGTCATAATATGTATTCCAATGAAAAATATAGATTCGTTATATTTACATAAATAATATAACGTATTTTGTATATAGAATTTAAATATATGATTTCTTTGATTAATTATTTGGTAAATATAATGTAATTTCGATAAATTAAATTTTATAGTTTTACAGTTTTATATTGTTTAAGTTCAGAAGTTTTAATTATAATTATTTTTAATAAGAAAATATTATAAATAAGTCAATTTATAAGTACTCGTATAATATAACCAAATAAATAAATATTGTACATTTCCTAAAATATAATAATTATCATGATATTAATGAATATTATCAATCTTAAATAGATTATATATTAGGTATTATCTATAACTAAATATAACTATTTGAATTGGCTGATAGAAGCGAGATAGATATGAGATAGTTGCGAGAAGTATTGATAATTGATATGATAATATAACTTGTGTAGAAGGTTTCTATATGTAGTGTATACTTTTGTGAACCGAGTGCAGAGGCGCTTGGCAATGTAATTATAAACATTGACCCCGGAAACGGTCGGAGCATACCAATGAGATGGAGAAACAGGATGGCATGGAAAGGGAGGATGAGAAAAAAAATTCATAAATAATATCCGGATGACCCGTCCGGTATTTATAGACGGATGAAATATCATCCCTTTATGTGTGTATATGTATCTCTCTCGTTTTTTTTAATATGAAAAAGTTGAAACAAAAAAAGGCGCAGATGAAAGAAACGCGTATGTGGGCAAAAAAAAAAATACGAGATATAGGGCGAAGGGGTGAGAAATAAGTATAATTACCCCTCTTTTGTCCCGATGGCTAAAAATGTTTTGATATATTCAGCACCGAAAAATATCTCTACCCCCGTCTTTACAGTCGGCCGATTCCGACCTTTTTTTACCCTACACCACCCACCACCATACCGTTCTAAGGGATCGGCTTCATAAAAAGGGTTACACAATGAAACAAAGATAACGGATATGACGTATGGATTAGTCCCTTTTATTTTTTAACCCACTCCTCTGCGTGTCCACCGAATATACTACACACATACACACACATGTAATATATATATATACAGTCCCTTCGCTGACTATACAGCACCGTCGTTTTATATACATATATGTATATGTACGCAAGCACGCAATGGCAAACGTGCGAGAACGAAGGGATTCAGTTTACCATAAGGGACGCTGTCCGAGCCAGGATTAAATGTCCCCCTAAGACAAAAGGTGTTATTATAGGGAATATTTTATAATATTTCGCATACATGACGGCCCGGCGCAATGCAATTACAGCTCCCCGGTGATATCATTTATAACGATCTGTAAACCGAAAAAGTTGACCAAAAGTGCGGCGTCGGTCCCATTACAAGGGTACGTACAAGCGAAAAATATTTTTCACCGATTTAAGATATCACATTCCATAGACGCTACGATGCCTAATCCCGCGTAATCCCTGGTAATCACTCTTTATAAGTATAAACTATTATATTGTTACCGTATACTTGATGCATTTTATTCAATCGCAAATAGTTGGTCTTAAATAACGATGATAGTTAAGTAATACATAAAATAAAATATAAAACAATTAGTTTATCAGTACTTATTAGTTTTTTTTTTTTAATTATCGTTTATTAAATATAATAAACTTGGTACGATACAAATTATTTTCTCTTAGTCATACCATTACAATACATATAAGCTGTTTTTTAATTTAATTTAAATTTAGCTGTTATAGATTTTCGTTAAGAGAAAAAAAAATAGCAATAGGATTGTTTTAACCTAGTTGTATAGCTAGATATATCAATAAATATTAATCGTGTATAATTTTATATTTTATAAGAGAAATTGTATAAGAAGTAAATTTTAAAGAAATAAACAGTAGTTATCTATATAATTAATCTACTGTCTAAGTACCTATGTAAATAAATTAATTTATTTTTAATCAAAATAAAACAATTTACTAATAATGCACTGAACGTTAGCATTAACGATTGACTTGTTACATTTTTTACATTTTACACAGCAATTATAATAATAATATAATTGGTAATTACTTGAAAGCATTATACTTGTATACGTATATAACAAATAAAATATATTAAAAACTGTTTAAATGAAGGAATCACTTTCAATTTTTTTTGTATTTTGCAGGTGCCACCCTCGATTTAACCTACTTAAAAACGTTTTTAAAGAGATAAAAAATGTAAAAGTCGTTTAAGATGAAAAGATTAGTTTTGTATATATATATTTCTACTACCCTACAAGCAAACTAAAATAATTAATTTAAGGTTATTTTAAAATAACCTATACTGGTGTCATTATAATAGACACTAAAATTAGCATATTCGATTAATATTTATTTTAAATATAGTAAATTAAATAATATCAGAAATATCTAAATTCTAAATTATGTTTATTATTTTTCCCATTAAATTCCAAACACATAAAACCCCTAGATAGCCGACTTCTTATTACTTTTCGAATTAACTGGGACGCAGTATGACAACAGGTTAACAGGACAATGTTTACATAAATATTTTGATAACAATACGTGATGACAAATAATATAGTAATATTATGATCGTCATTTTATTATTATTTATAATATAAGCATATGTATTTTTTTTTTCTATAGATTTTTTCTTATAGATTACTGGGCCCCACTGAGATTACTCGTGTGGAAGCCCAGGGTTATCTATATCTTAAGCATGTTAATTAATCATACATAATATTTACAAATAAAAAACATATATAGTAATAGTAATAATACACAATAGATAGGTAGATGGTTGAATTTGAATAATGTTTGACAATGTTATAAGCGACAATTATAAATAATTAATTAATAGGTTAAAGTATAATTAAACAAGTAAAATTAAGTATAAAATATAAAGAAAGTTAGATAGATGAGCTTTCAATTACAAAACTAATTGTAAATTAGGTAAAGATAATTTTCTAGTAAGGTAGGTACATATTAGTAACAACTAACAGAATAATAAATATAAATTTATAAATTATTTAAAAAAAATAAAAACATACCAAATATATAAATAATGTTAAATAATATTTAAATGTTGTCTAAAAGAATACAATAAATTATTATTTTGATAATTAACATGATATTTGTTTGACATGTGCATAATTCGGTTTAATGGGCTTAACGGCTTAATGGGTTCATATGTATGAGATCTAATTGATCGTCGAGGAAGTAAAAAAGGAATTCAGGAAAATCAATTGTTATGGAGGATATTGTATAGAAAGTAAAGATTTAGTTTGATTCTACGCATTTTAAGGTTATCGAGAGAAAGGCCATTTAAAATTTGATCGTAAGAAGTAGGAGTAGGATGAGGAGTAGGATGAATATATTACAACGATAACAAAGAAGTCCTAAAAATATATTTTGAATTTAATGCACTATTAATTCGTATCATAAATCGTAGGTATATATATTATTGATAAATCAATTAATGAACTTTTTCCATGTTTTAACCTTAAATTCGAATATTTAAAATACAATTTTAGTGTAATGATATCTATATAACCCAATATTTTTCAATCAATATTTTGTGTATATCAAATTATTATATTGAATATTTTTTTGTACATATTTAATAATTAAATGAATACTTAACATTATTTGTTATAATTTCCTTAAATAGTAAACCTAATAAATTAAGAAATAAATAAATAAAATTAAGCACACCTTTTTGTTTTATCAATTATTAGATTTATAAATACATTGAAAATTGTGTAAAGTATTTTTTAAAATTATAATACATACCTTTTATACTATTATGAATACATAATTCTGAGTATATAGGTAATAATAATTAATGACCACGAATTTATTTTTTAGAATTTTTATTGTAATATATAAAAATTGAAAAATTACCTAAATAATAATTCATACTTCATAGAAAAACAGACTAGTTTCAATTTGTAAACTAAGTTTTTATCACTATAGGATAAACTTTAAGTACCTAACTTAAAGTATCTGTTGGAAAATATTGATATTAGTAATACTTAAATTTTCCAAAATAAACATACTTAGTAAGACATTTTATGGAAAAAAAGTTTAATAAATTACTCTATATACTTATAAATATATATATATATATACCTATATTTACCTTAGAAATAAGGCGAATTATTGAATATGATTATAATGAATTCATATTATATTCGCATTTACCATCTACTTTAAGCAAAATGTTCTAGATATAATATCTATATAGGAATAAACAATGTATTAAATAATTTTAAACTTTATGGGATTTGTGTTTTTAGACATTTAATGGTTGTCGGTAGTCGCCTTTATGTTATTGCTTTTGATCTTGAAGTTTGTCAACAATTTTAGCATCCGGTGTAGCATGTACGAAACTATGTAGTTTATGTAAATGGTCTTATACATTTACGTATTAAACAATTTCTGACACAAGTTACATATATATATCTTATAGTAATAATATTATACAAATTATAATATTTCATTAGAATAAATATATTATTTCAGATTTTCAGATGTATTTATTATATTTGTACCTAATTAAAAACAATTATTTTTTAAAACCACGACTATTTTTTTCGTTCTACTGCTGTATATTTTTGTATTTATTTTTATCATAACCAAACAATTATAATAATATAAGTAATACAATATTATAACAATAATGGTATTGGACATTGGTTAAATATTTTGCGAACTTCTTAAACGAGTAATTGCGAATCTTTGCAAGTCTAGGTAATTGAAGGTAGGAGAGCTATACGATTTAAATATTTTCTTAGTAAGAGTAAATTAATTATCACGCATCGATAGATATCTTAGAAATTTTGTGTTTAAATTTTTTGACTATTGTGTTACGTTGTACATTAAAATGTGTGAACGTGAAGTATGAAAATCGAATTCTATAGTTTTTGTATTGTTTTTTGGTTTGTTTTGGTGTTTAAAATATATAACAATATAATAGGTGCATATATAATTAGATACATATAATAAACACTTTTAACAAAATTATTATGATTTCACTGAAAGTTACAGCCTAAAATACTTTGTATATTTTCTTAGTCTTTACCGTATAATATAATATTATTAAATAATATATTTGAATTTTGAATTTACTGATTAATTAACAATACAAATAAAGAAAAACTATATAAATTTCCCAATAAAATCATGTTATAATGCTGTAGTGGTTGTAAATAAATATAAATTAGCGTAAATTCTAGATCTGTTAATGAAATGGAAACTTTCATTTTAGTATTTTTAATTGAAATACTATAATATACAATAAACATTAAATAAATATTTACAAATTAATTTCCGACAATCGAGCAGTAAAAAAAAAAAAAACTATGACTGATAATATCATTTTTAGATAAATCTGTGTATTATTATTATTTTCTTTTGTAACACTTAATTGGTATAGTAAAATATACGTATTATGACATTAAAAAGTGATATCAAGAAATGCGACGTTTCTCGTTTCGTTATCGTATACTCATATCTACTCGTTGTTTGTAATTTTGCCTATCGAGGTTACGCCAGCACCAGATCGGTTAAAGATGAAAAGCAAACATTAAATCTTCCGTGACCGTGGAATGATTTGTATATATAAACATCATATTTTTTTCTCTTGTGGTTTCACGAGCGATAAAGCTTGCGAGTAAATTAAATTTTAGAAAAAGGCAAAATATAAATACGAGAAGTAAAACCCATAAATAAAACGGAATCGAGGGAGAACGCCGAACATCAGTATTAAATTATATTTTGAGACGAGAAGGAGAAAAAAATACAACGTGAATGTATAGTTTCGTTCTCATATTTGCTCTTCTGGCAATAATTAAAAAATATACATTGCAAAAACGACTGCCGAGATCATCAGCCCGGAAACTAATAAATCTTTCTTTTTTAATTACGCTTGTTCTTATCAAATAAACCACCGGTTTCCCGGTCATTGCAATCTGCATCTTATAAGTTCATTTTGTATTTTTTTATTATTATTATTATTATTATGATTTACCCTTCGAATTTAAAACTAAAAAACGCATGAATTATTACTGTGGTCCGGATGTTTATGATTTTGCATATTCTATACGAATAGTTATATAACAATATGTTTAGGTCCAAATATAGATACATTTCGAAATTTGATTAATTTACAACTACAGATAAAAAACAAATAATAACAACAACTTAAACAATAGTTTATAGTTTCGTGTATTTACTATTTTGCAAAATCGTGCGATAGTTTATTAAGATAAAATAATACTACATTGTGAAAATTATTGGATGATTGTGACAGTTTTCAAGATAACCAATGACGATTGATGCAGTATTGTATTTTCACCCATTGATAGACACATTTAGGCGGAGTCAAATGGATCAACTTTGGATGAAATAATTTTAATGTACATCTTTCAGTATGATATTATCATCTATAGTAGTGATATCCAAACATTTTTCTTAGAGGGCATTGCTAGTAAAATGTACCCACCAGTAGTAGAAATTATGTTTCTGTATCTGAGAAGCAAACCGATCAAAGTTCACGTTTTTTTTTTTTTTGCGGTTTTGATACTTTCTTATTCAGCATTTAATTCTGCTTTTATTTTGTTATAATAATCTAAATTCTATGTGCTATCAGTATTATTTTTAGAGTTTTATACAACAGAACCAAATCATCTATTTTATCATATCATATTAACGGGCTATTATTGGATTTTAGACCATGCTATTAATAGATCATAATAATCTAGTATTAACTTTTTGTTTAGTATATAAATCCAAATTTTGAATAAATAGTTTCATATTACTAAAAAATTTGAACCAATTTAGGTAGACAGTTTTTATAATAAAATTAATCAAAACCTTTACAACTGGTAAATAAAAGTAAACACTTGCAGCACATAAATACAACATAAAATCAATTACTGTTTAAACAAATTTTGTGTATTTTACTTTTTCTGAAAAGTTTGAAAAATGGACATAATTCAATTTGTTTCTTGGGCACAGAACATTGTATCTACTTATCTTATAATATGATGTATATTACCTAAACTACCAATATACACCACAAATATAGTGTGTTTTAACAGTTTACTCTTTTTTTGTTGAGCTTTTTTAATTTCACGAATTAAATATAATAATTTCTTTGGAAGTAAAAAACCATAATATAAGTCTTTTTAAACTAAAAATAAAAGAATATTTGAATATTTAGTAATCATTTAGTTAATCATTTAATATTTCGTTGCAACTCATTGCATAATTATCGTTACCTTATCAACGATATATAACAAATTGACTGTCTATTTTTATGTCTGTATGTGTTATATTGTTATAGGTATAACTGCACTGTATATGAGATAGGTTGGTGTATGCGTTTGTTAAATATAGTTATAGTGCGATGTAGGTATATAGTATCCAATTAGAAATAACACGCACGCAAACCGTGTTAAACACATTGTGGCGGAGAAAACGCGTGTCGTGCTCGATTTTTCCGCGACCTATTCTCGTGTCCGCGTCCTCGTCGTCTTACCCCTTTCGGCTGAGCATATACTCGTCTCGCGAGCACACAACGATATTCCATATATATATATATATATATTTATGTGTATAATATATGGACTGAGAACGGCGGAACGAAATAGAAACAAGAGGATATAGGATATAATATAAACACGCGAATCGGAGCTAAAAATTTCCAAGCCGACGTCAAGATGATATTTAATTAAAACGAACACTTATATATATATATAATATTATACATACCACGCGGAAAAGATCTCTCACACTCAAACTCGCGTATCACTCCCATGACAATAATATGATAACCACCCGCTCGCTGTTATATATCCTATCCGGGGGTCCGCCGCGGCACGTTGTATTTTGAGAACTTTTCACCCCGTCGCGGTGTTTGGACAGGAGAGGCAGTAGTTAGGGGAGGGCGAACACTATAATGTTATATATACGGACGGATACAAATACTAATGTTGTACACGCACACAATAACACACTAGCGTGCGTACGCGTATTTACTGCGTGCGGCGTTATGGGCGAAGAAGACCATAATACGAGACGCGTGTTTTACCCCTTTTCCGCGGAGTGAAACGAAGAAATTTGACGTATAACGCGCGCTAACGATTCTTTAGAAGGTGTTAAGAAATACGCGGGGCAAAGTTTTCGGAAAGGTAATAAAACGTTATTAGACTCTTAACAAAAGACAGAAGGCCCTCCCCCCTCCTCCGCCGCGCCCCTCGCCCAGCGATCCGTTGTAATTTTAATGCTACTATATACAATATTATTTATATACGTATAAGAGCTCTCTCGTCGTCGTCGTCATCTTGTTATTAACGGTGCGAAAACGACGATGACGTTATGATACGATGGTCGTCACATATTATACACATACACTGGTGCTGTGGCTGCGGGAAAACGACGAATGTACATTATAATAATAATAATAATATATTGTATTGTTTATTTACAAGTTGTACCGACTCAAACGCGAATGTTTCCGGCGTATTAACCGTATAATCAGTGATCCAAGTGGTGGGGGGTATAAGAGGGGATACCATTCCACCACTTATTATGTCCATAATAATGCATCCATAGTTAACTTTACCTAAATTAAAATCAGTACCTATTTCATTGAAAAACATAGACATTTTTGAGGGAGAGGGGAAGCCTCCATTGTAATGTATAAAAATATTAGGCTCCATTAAATAGCTAACTTCTTACTTATTTTCACCCACTTCGACCACTGCGAATACATATAATTTAAAAGTGAGGTCAAACAGAATGATATATTGAAAAAAATTATTTTTATTTATATTATCATTATATTATTGTATAATCCGGATCCAATCCGCATGGAAAATTATATTTTTATCATCCGTTTTATCCGTTCTGACATAATGTCTTGTATAGGCAAACATTATAAGGTGGGTTGAGAGTTATTTGTTCACACACGTTCGCAACAATGATTCATTATAATTGAACGTTTGTTTTACGTTTACAACAACCTTCAATGTTCAAATACCGTTTTATGTTTAGAGCTGTATGTAGGAAATCAACAAACACAACAGAATAATCGCGACCGACGTGTTAGATATTTCGACAGATCGACGGTTTTGCGTTTTTCACAATAATACTGAATATAAAATATATTATATTTTTAATATTTTCGATCATATATTCGTAAGTTATAAAAGATTGGGCGAAAATGAATGTTGGTAAGGTAATATTTATAATATTGAACTAGTGAATTTTTATAATATTGCGTATGACTAAATGAAAACATTGTCCAGAAAATGTTTGACAATAATACTGTTTTCATTTTTTTTTTACGGTAAACTCGTGACGTCCACGCAATCTCTGTTAAGTATATATTGATGGTGTACCTTACTTTCATGTATAGTAATCGCGAGGTTATATCGCAGACACGTTAATTTATTCGAAGTCATTTCGAATAGAAAATTTATCGTACTTGGACGTGAATAGCGAGTACGTTTTCATACAATTCATCATATTATTATACAGTATCTACCTACTCATAATCAAGTCACAAAACTCGACAATATAATATTATGTTTGCTAATTATATTTATGTTTTACCAATTGAGAGAAACTATACATTTACATCGTTAATGCAACTTTGTAATTTTCTTAACGTGAATTTCAGACATTGCTGCGTGTTTACAACCATTATAGAAACATTAATTCATCCAGGAAAAAACACATTTTATATTTTTCCATCTTTTTCTGGCGTGACAACTATCAATAATGTATTAATATTTATCTTTTAAGAATAAAATTTAATTTCGCTCCAATAGTTAATTGAGATTTTATTATATGGTTATAATAACAATCAAACTTAGGGTACTTATTATTTGTATTTCCCTATAGTAAATAATAGAATATTATTATTTTCGTAAGATAATAAATTACCTTATTTTTCCATTATCATGGTAGCCTTATTGTTTTTTTTCTTTTGACTTATATTATGTTGATGTTGTACATTTATAAAAACGTTATTAGTTATTTAATTATTTTATTATGTTATGCTTATCGTATTATTAAGTTTAAATAAATTACATTAGACCTATAATACAAATTGCATGAATAAAATTATGTAGTATATGGAAATAGTATCTTGTTATAAGTTTAAGGTATATTAATAATTTTTCAGCATTGAATTATAATCATAAGTAACATGTGTTCAAAAATAATAAATTATAGAGACATTAAATATTATAATATGAATAATTAAACTATACTTTGGTCGAACGACAAAATAGTGTAGGTATTATATTTTATGCATTAGCCGTAAATAACGTACTCGTATAATTTATATGTAAAAAGTTATTAATCATTTTAAACCTTTATATGATATTATACATTTATGTTATATATATTTATAATCATAATAGTTAAATGATTTTAAAAAAAAGCAAATTGAAATTAGTTAGGTAGGCATAGTTCAATGTTTAATTTTTGATTTTTATTTATAATTTTCATTAAGTTAAAATATGTCATGCATTATTCTTTTACGTATATTATATATACGTATTCTTTTACAAATAAATTATAAATTTGTATGTACTCAAATATTATATTTTTAAACTTTTATTAAAAAAACATTAATTTTCTAAGGCTACGGATTTAAGACAGATTATTTTTTAGATATTTTAATTTATTTATGGAAAGATAATAAAAAATAATAATTTTTCTGGAAAAATGGAAATAAATTATTTATACATTTTTGCTTGTTAGAAATTAAGAATGTAAAAAGGTTTAGTTAATTTCGATTTTGATGATTAAATGCATATTATTATTTATAAATATGTATTCAATTTATTGAAAAAATACGATATAACATTAATTTATGATGATATTCATATTTCGAATTATTAGGTATGATACATGTAGTATGTAGGTAATAAGTGAAATATATTATTAAGAGTATTATAATTTATATTTTCTTTGAAAATATTTCATATAAAATATATAATAGATAAAATTATGAACAAATAGAAGTATTGTTAAAATCTAACTTTTAAGTTAACGAAATAATACTATAACAGTACTAATAATACTTATGCCGTCTTACCGAAAAAGCAAATGAAAAATATGATTTTATTATTTAAATAAGTTTTGTATGTGTTATGAATTAAGTAAAACATTTTAATCTACGCGTTATACGAATATATAACATAAATAACAAACTCTTGAAGTATAATGCTAAATAAAAGTTTTTACTATTTAGTCTATGTTGTATTATTATATAAAAACGGATTACATTAAATCATTGTTTCAGATTTTAAATATATTAATACTTTATACAAGACATTTTAAAAATAGTTAACATTTTACATAAAATATTATATAAGAAAAAGTATCTATATACAAATCGTCAGTTTTATAATAGTGACCTAAACCACAAGAAGTGTCGAACAAACGACTCGTGATCATTTAAATATTGCTGGTATTTTAATAATAATGATATAGATACACCTAACATGAACTTTTTGGTAGGTATTCCGAGAAATATATTTATATTTACATAAACCTATTTATTTATGCAACATTATAGCATTGTTATTTGACGTGGGTATATAGGTATATTAAAGTTGTTATTTTTGGTTTTTTTTTGTTTTCTGCATTTTTTTATGATAAATTATGTATTATTAATTTTTATAATATAAAAAATCTTATTGTTTATTAGTGCATATTTGCAGGCAACTATGAAATCCAAAAATGTGGATAAACTCCTGAAAGACATGGTAAATCAGCAGTCACTTATGCTAGGTATTTTGGTATTTTAAGGAAACTTAATAGGCATTAATTACAGTTACACATTAATTGCACTTTCAACTAAGTGGGGTCGGCCACTCTAGTCATATCCATAGATCTCGATTTTCTATCTCTCGTTTATTCAAACCAGCTATCTTCAAATCGATTTCTATTTCAACTATGATCGGTCTATTCTCATTCATTTTCCTCATAATTGATGCAACTTCCTTTTTTAAAAAAAATAAAATAAAATATATACATATACATAGCAATGACAAATTATAACTTTTATTTAAAAATGTAATTAATAATAAATACATTTTGTATATATATATATATATATATATATTGTTTTTACGAACACATTTTGTTTTAAATATGTTAACAGATCAAATTTAGATGAGGAGAGATTATAATATGTCCAAACCATATTATATTATTATGTGTATAATAAGTGTATTATCCTTTGAATTCTACAAAACGAGGACATACTATCTCAATTCTTTATTCAAAATCAATCTACACTGCGCGAAGACAATTTTTTGGGGTTTACTAAAACGTAAAACTTATGACAATTTAAATTGATTGTGTAAACGGTTTCCCATATTTTTAAAACTACGGACAAGGATTATAAAATATAAGATAATTTTAAAAAAAATTGTATTATGAATATGTCGATCCAAACAAGTTTTATGTAATTCTAGGCAAGTATATTATTATATAGTACCGCGCTAATACACGATAATAATTCTATGTAATTAATATATTAATAAAATAATATTATGCAGGTAATTTAATAAAAAAAAAAATAATTAGTGCAATAATATCAGTTTTATTTTTCATATATTTACCGACATTAATATGTATTATATATCGTAGATTTGCCAAGATTGTACTAGTAATTTGTAAATAATATCTGGTGTAATCGGTAAGTTTTTCTGGTTTTCGTAAATTTAATATTTTAAGACAATAACTACATTATAATGATATTAATTTTAAACAAATACTATTTTTGTTTCATTCTACTTGACAATCTTTAAATTTACCGTATCTCGTTTGTAAACCCCTGAACGATAATCATTCTGAGTTGTATTGTATAATTTTTCACATTCTATTGAAATATACCGAAAGCATTATTATTGGCCAAAATTAGGTTTAACCGGTTTTAAATGCATTGGCAATTTAACAGATATGTAAATATAAATATTTCGTGTAAAATATAATTCGGCCATTTCGCGTAGGCGTTATACTTATTGTGACTAGAATATATTTGGCCAAAATTGGATGGTGCCTCGAGGTAAAAATTATATATTGCACCCTATCGATGTCTTTATTGAAATTTCTACTGTATTATAAGTTATAGCATTCCATTAAGGTTTGCCGGCAAGTTATTATTAATCAGCGAGGGTTTTCTTATCGTGGTCCCCCGGGGTAGCTGCAAAGTCTTGTTAATACCGGGTGTTGATTACGTTCAATAAACCCGCTCCCTCTCTGTCAAACTTATCACTTTCCGATCGCATCTTAAAACTACCCATAACCATAAATTATAACCGTGAAATATTTAGTTAGTTAGGTATAGACTAAGGGGAACGTTATCTTTTATAGCCTAATACCGTATCAAATGCAACGATTTTGAACGTACCACAGCCAAGATCCTTTCTCTCATCATACCGATTGTTATCAACCGCACACAATTATATTTTGATCTGCAATAATTAATCGGGAAAATTTTCGTTTTCATATTCGGTAGAACGTTGGATCGGTGTTGGTGAAAATGTTTCCAATAACATTAAATGTCGCCCGGTCGAATACTTTATGATATATTCAACTTGTACTGCTGGGGTTAAAATCGATATAATTAACAATACATATTATTACTGTAATTTATCATCAAATGTGGGGTGACATTCATAAATGTAGTACCTATTGAAAAATATTGAAAAATGAGTTATAGGTACATCAAAACGTGATAAAAATGTTAGGTTATCGATTAAAATCGTTAAGTTTAAATTGAAATAAAAACCTACCATTCCCATGTCAAAACTGATTACAAACTTTCTGATTTGGTCAAAACATATTATTATTATTATTAAAATAGATGAAAACTATTCGTAGAAACACAATCATAGTATATTAATTATTCCAAAACTCACTAAATCCGAATTGTCTCAATACGTATAATTGACCATGTTAAAATATAATATTTGTAAGTACATACGTTTTATTAAGAAAGAAATTATTTTCATAGTTTGAAAGTATTCAATAATTTACAGTAGAAATTAGTCATTCCTGAAATTATTATAAATTTGTAGTTATTATTAATTTTTTCAACAATGATTAAAGCTAATTGCCATATTTTTGTAATTTATGCGTGAATTATTTTAACGTTTCGTAAATTCAACCAAATCGGTCAATTGTTAAATAATTTGTTGTAACGTATAATGTATAGAGAAAATACGTTTCAGGTAAAATTCTCTACGTTTAACGACTTTTACAGTTTTACCCCAAACGCATAATATAATATAGTGCGAAAACTTTTGTTCGCGTAGCTGCGACGTATAATTGATTCACGATTAACCGAGGTGATTATTTTCGTATTTTAATCGGTCGTAAAACGGCCCCTCGGCGGCGGCGGGTTCGTTTACTAGCGACTTTTCGGGTAAATATCGGAAAATACCGTTTTTACGTAAATATAAACATCACCCGGCTAAGGGTTTTGCGGTGGTGTGTCAACAGGTGGGTTTTTCGATCAGAAATTTCACTGCCACCGCCCGACCGACCGTTTTACGTCCCTTCGACAAGTATAAAAAAAAAATATATATATAAATAAATATACCGAAAGAGGGAAAAAAAAGGCCACCGAGCTTGTTTATAGGCTTAACCCACCTCCTTCCTTTTTATATTTATATATATATCCTGTTAACCTCTGTTTTTTCCGCTTTTTTTCATCTCACCCGATTTTATACGGTCGAATTATCGGCAATTGAGTGCTAAAAATCGTAATTGTTTTTTTTTTTTTTTTTTTTAAACGTTTTTAATGTAATTTAACGCAATGGATATACAAACAACATAGCTCTCTTGTTAAGTTGTGTGCGTCCTACTGTTGATTACAAGGTAACTCACTTATTCGGTTTAAAATAAAAAATAATTTTAATCATTCATCACGACTGCTTTATGATACCACAAATAGTCTACGTTTTACACAAATATAAAATAATCATAATAATACCTTATTGTTAGTGGTATCCTTTGTCTGTTGTATTTCAATTTAAAAAAAATAATTTTACGATTAATGTTTTCTATAAAATCGTTGTTTATTTTCATAAATAATATAATTATGAATAATTAAAATGAGTTTTTTTTTATCTTTATTTAAATGTAAAATAAAATAAAAAAATTTATACAATAATAATGTGTCTTTTCTAGTTACCTATTAGTAAAATAAATTATTTTACACATTTATACTTTTATTATAATTAATATTAATTTATTTAAAGTCAAAGAACAAAATAACATAAATGTTTACAATTTAAATTTATAATTTATTTTATGTGTAATAAACTTATATTAAATATTTTTAAATTATGAATTTATAAATGAAATTGTTTTTTTAAATTGTTTATAGATTAAAATTGAAATTTATTTAATGAAAATGTTCATAAAAATTATTTTAAACTGTTTAGGTAATTTTAGATAATTTTTTTTTTTTTTTTTTTGTATTCATTGTACTAACATTAAAGCTAATAAGCTAGATATGGATATACCTCATACATACCATTCAAATTGATTTTTTAGTTGTATTTCATTTAAGTTCAGAATTCAAGTTTGTAGTAAAAGTGTGATTATATTAAGTATACTTATACTCTGGATCCCTGGCACAACAAGATCGAAATTAAAAAAAAAAAAACAAATATACTTGCCATGAATTAGTAACGAATTCGTATTTCTTTGTAACCATAATTCCGAAATTCGTAACCTTACTTAAGGTTTCAGGGTAAGTGACCTGTATGGTTGTATTACACATTTTGAAGACATCATAATGTGGTGTATGTTTGGTGGCCTATATGACACTCCGATTTACGGTTATTTTATATAAATAAATATTAAATAGTACTTATTTTAAATTTTGTCTTGTACATGTAAATCTTGTTTATATTTAATTTGCGTTTGAATTTATTAGAATTAGATTTATCATAAATGAAATGAGATTAAGAATAATGTTTTTTTGTTCATAAAAAAACATATTATTTTTGAATTTTATTATTATTTGCTCAACAATTACATTCAGAATGCTAAACATTAAAATAATATTCAGCATATTCGCTTATCGTAAAATATGTAATAAATGTTCATTTAGACTACGATAGAAAATTGAATTATGTTTTTCTTATTCCAAAAATAAACAAATAATACGAACGACGACGCGTAATATTGTTATAATATTATGTATACCGTTTTAAATTCTTGTTTATCTTGAAATAACATAACGTATTGCAGAAAATATATTTATAATAATTAGTAGGGCAGAGGACTTGTAGCCCTAAAAAGTTACCAAATATGCACTTCAATACTCCAAAATATGTATTTATATGAAAATAAATTATACCTAAAATATGAATCAAAAATATACATTTATACCAAAAATATGCATTTTAAAATTAAAAACAATTAAATTATAATGGAGTTTATTTAACTATAAAAAATGATAATATAAAATCAATATTGTTTAATATTGCAATATACACATATTTGACATAAACAATAAATAAACAAACAATTTTTACGGTTTATTTTTTAAACGCTTAAAAATTATTGACATTATAATTAACATGGTTTTTTTGTCTAATTCGTTTTTTATGCTGGTAAAATAAAATAATATACAGATAACTGCGACAATAATATTAATATATTCAATCCGACAAACAATCCAAAATAAAATAATATATCGTACCTACTATGTTTCGTCGGACATCTGCAGCAGCTATAGCGGGGCAATATCAACGACGACGTCAGGGGATAAAAACATTTTGGACATCTATCATATTATATTATATTATGCAATATAATATATCGGAATAAAACCTGATGCGGCCGTGTAATAATAAATTGCCAGTCGTTGATAAGTTTGATAAGGGGGAAGTTTACCCCCGCGCTGATACCTGAAGTCGTTTAGATTCCACATATTATATACAGTATATAGGGTGCAAGACGGAGAGGGTGGCGAGTGGGTATAGCTGAGGCGGCTCTATATACAGGATGTTTACAAAATTTCATATAACTAAAACGGTGGGAATTATCTTCATATATATATATATACGTTTTCAATGTTATCTCTATTATATATTTGTAACGCAGATATCTGATCACCCTGTATAATGTACAGTGGATTGGAGGAAACGGATGATATAATAATACTATATTGCAATTTCTCAGCGATGCAAGGGTGAGCGAGTGACGGTGTGTTAGCGGTGGTGGTGGTGGTGGGGTTAGCTCATATTTCGTTCGGTACTTTGTGTCGGCCAGGCCATCAATTTTACTTTTGCCACGAGTATATATCATACGATTGTTATTCAGGAGATATATATGGCCGACGAATCTATTATGTACAAGCGTACCTCATGTGCGTTGTGGTTTTTTTCCCCCGGACGAACCAATTTGAAAAAAAAAAAAAAAGATAGAAAAAACTGTAAAAAACCGTGAAAAAAATATAAGCAGTATAGCGGAAAATGCTATAATGTACACGCGCGGAGCGTAAATAATAATAATAAAACTTACGAAAATAATATATTTTCTAGACATTCGTCTAGGTAAACCGATTTTTTTTTTTTTTTTATCATTCGCTCGGATTCTATATACAATTGAATTCCTTCCTCTCCTCGTCATCATTTATTTATTTGTTTCCATATAAATTCGTATGCTGGTACACGCATAATATTTCTGCGTGAATGTAAAACTCGCAAGAATATTATTATTATAGTCGTCTGGCCAGTTGCGCCGGACACGCGAAATTACGGGTACGCACGACTTCGATATTTAGCCGATACAATATTTATATATTATTATATTCGTGATTCTCGAAAAATAATCGAATACTTAGAGGTGCAATATTATATTATAATATGACTATATGAGTATTATCTTCTCATCTGACCGGTGCACCATGTCAGTGCCGCCCGTGAAACGCATAACAATAATTATTGTTATCAACGTAAATTTCGCCATAATTCGGTTATTATAATCTGGTCACGCGTATTGTTATCATACATTTCTTCTTCACGTATAGATATCACATTATGTTAATCATTATATTAGTATTTTCTCCGTCAAAATTGACGAGATATATAAATATTATAATTATTAGTTACACTTTATTCCCTGATTCATATGGACAATAATTACAAAATATGCAATTATAGTAAGTAATAATTCGAATTCGGTTATATTACGTGCCATTATTATTTGGTATGTATAACGACAAATGTTAATTCAATGTTTAAATTACCAATTTATTTAAAATATATAATTAATTTTTCAGACCTTGAAATGGAGCCAAAACTGGAAGTCACAATTTATTAAATAATTCAATACAACACATTGAGTAAAAGTTGAAAAACAAATTTACTCAACTGTTTCTATTGTCTCAAATAACAACGTTTTTGTTTTTAACCTCGGTGAAAAATAGAATTTTTTGATCTTAAATAAGGTTTATCTTAAAGGTTTATATACGTTAGAAGTTTAATATTAGAACTTTGATGTTTTTTAAGTTTATAAATGTTTTCAAAACAAAATCATGTTCAATTATTGTGAAAAATGATAAAATTAAAATACTTTGATATTTTTACTAAATCTTATTAAGTTACTTTTATATAGATAGAGGTTTTTTTTTTTTTAAAAAACACATCAATTTGCTATAACCTCCAAATAATATTAATGAGATCTCTAATCTAAAAATGTTATATTTTTGTAGTCACGTTCACTAAACTAATATAAAAATATTAATCGACCAACCCAACTAATCATAATATCAACATATTTTTATTCGAAATTTAATTAGCCTTGTTAAATTTAATAATAAAAAAAGGTTCTAAGCTACAGTAATAATAATAATAATGTTTAAACTTTTTCTATTTAAGTTCAACTATAATATATCAATATTTAGGTTATTATTATTTCATACACACACTCACACTTTATATATATATATAAACATATCAATAAATAAATTAAATTTGACATATAAAAAATGAAATAGAATTGATTAAATATATACCAACTCCATTGGCTATTATTTATTTCAAAAAGTAAATTGTATAAAATGTAGTGGTAATATAATATTTTGTGGTCACAAACACGACACTGATGATAAAAAAAAGAAAAAAAAGAAAGAGATTATTATATGATGATAACTTATTTATACTCGCTCTTTTGCAATTTCACCGACAACGGGCTAAATTGCGTCGTAAACTTTTGGCGTCTTGCGCTAGTTTACATATGTTGTTCTTAAGACAATATCCACCACCGGCATCATCCGACGATTTACTGCAATTCAATAATATTTCAC
>CM023359.1:40790746-40925452 GCA_013282895.1 Eriosoma lanigerum | reverse complement strand
ACCACCGGCATCATCCGACGATTTACTGCAATTCAATAATATTTCACCCTATTTGTCAGTAGGGGTCCGAGATGTCCCGTGGTTAGTGTGTGCAGCACGCGCTATATGTGCGCGCGTGTGTGTTTTTTATTCCTCCGGCGGCGGCGGCGTCGACTTGTTAAAAAATATTTATGTTTTTTCCGACCAACTTGGCGCGCCCAAGATGCGGGAAATATATAGGCGTGTTCCTATCCGTCCGTCCGTTATAATATAACAGACAGTATCCCCTATCTAGCATACTGGGCATCGGAAAAATATAAAAAAAAAAAAACAAAACAAAATATAAAAGGGCTGTGTATATGGTTATTTTCTTTTCCCGTTCGGTTTTTTTTTCTTCATATTTTTATTGTTATATTTTTCCGATTATAATATTCCCGGTCCCTGCCAAATCTCTTGGAAATTATCGACCGTTTGTGTACCGCTGCTCTTTTGCATAAGCAATAAATTGATGTCCCGAGGATTAGGCTATCGGGAAGCGTCCATAAATATCGTGCACTCGAGATGAGGCAATAATATTATAGTTTTTCTCCGCTCTATATTCTTCGGCAAACTTTCTACGACATTTTTCAACGAAACTATACACTGCGAGCAATAATCATAAATATTTAACGTCGTATTATATATTAATATTATATATACTTATAAACGGGAGTCACTCGAAATTGCCAGGTAGTAGTTATTTTGTTTTGTTTATATCGATCCAAATTAATATAACGATATTATTAGTCGCGCAAAATATTTATAAGTTTGCAATTCGTATTTTCCGTATAAATAAAAGGTTTAATGTATTAAAAAACAACGATAAATTTTTTCTCCTATAAATATGTGACGTACGTTGATTCTAATATGGACAACTATATTGAACGTAAAGTTATTATGTTTTTATTATCATCATTTACAGGTCTTTATGTAATATAATAATAATATTCATGTGCGTAGCCATTACTAATATTTTATCGATAATCAACTGGTCTCCAATTGGCAACTTGATATTAAAAAAATTCTGATAATTTATCGTAATCATAAATATGGTAACATAATATTGTTATTATATAATTGCATTATATTATTATATTCATCCTTCAAGAATATTTAAAAATCGCTTTATTTAATTTTTAGTATAGAAAACATATTTTTTATAAATTTTAACCAACGTATTTTTACAGATAATATGGACATATTATTTAATCATTTTGTTACAATAAATTTCATTGTTATAAAATAATTAAAATTAAAAATTGAAACTACCATTTAAAAATGTAAATGTTTTAATTTTAAAACTACATAATTTTGTTTATAACACCTATATAGCATTAAACAATAATAACGGATGAATCATAATATAATATTCTAGTTTATGTTTTTATATTAACATAAAATATAATAGTAACCGTCATTCAAATATTTCAAATTAAATTTGTTCAGCCATATTATTTGTGTTAAATAACCCTACATTTTTACCCAAATATTGAATTATGTTTTACATTAATAATTATTATGACTCAAGAAGTTATTAATGAATAATTTATACGTTTAAAGATGTTACGATCGATATGATATTGTGTATTCTAATTTAATCTAACTTGTAATTTATTATACAGTTCGGAATTACTAAAAAAATACACTCGAAAGCCCATGGGCTTTGAAGGTCGAGTACGCTAAGTTAAAATATATTCGTTTTGATTTGATTTCTAAAAAAACGATTGTGTTTCGTGTGGTTTCTCAACTTTTTTAGTATAAGTCCAGTCGTTTTGGATCGCCAGCGGCGGACGGGGCGATAACAACGGCGGCGTTGTTATCCCCGCCACGCGTCGTCGTATTGTGTACTATGCGTCGCATGCCGCGTACATATTATATATATATATATAGGTATATAATATACATTTTATTATTTTTTATTATTTTGTTGTTGTTTTTAATGGGACGGTACACGGGAAATAAATCAGTTATGGGCAATGAGTTTCGGGAATGGTTCCAGAAACCATCGAAACCGTGACCGGGCAAAAGGGCCGGTCTTAAAATAAAGGACGGCGTCGTTATTAAATAAAAAAAAAAAAAAAATAATAATAAATATATATAAATATAATATTAAACATAATGTACAATACACGTATATGGAGAATACGCAAACGGGGATACACGGGGATCATTTTCTTTATTTTCCTTTCCGTATATTTTATTTCTAAACAAATATCAACCGTGACAATAACCGATCGTTTCTCATTAACAACACACGTCGTCGACTCCTTTATGGCGGTGCCAAAAAATCGGGTGACTTTGTTTTTTACATCATTTTTTTTTTTTAATATTGTCCCCACAGTATAATATTATAATCTCGCTGGCCGCTACCGCGTATCCGCCTTTATACGTCATTACGTGTGACGATTGTATCCGCACGTTATAGTTATTCCGCTCTTCGTCGTCACTGTAATACCATATTTTATATCACATACGTAAATTTATTTTTTTATACCGTTTACCGCGGTTATGGTATGCCAAACCGTAATATTATTATTATTATTATTTTTTTTTTTTAATCTTCCTCTTCAGAGTAGTATTATTTATTATTTTGTGATGGTTTTTGCGGTGGGGCGGCGGTAGACGCGAATCAAGTGGGTGCTGATTTAAACACGTCGGACATGTGGGCACAATCGGATTCCCATTCGGATCGCTAAAAATACGTTCCGTCGTCAGCCATAATAATTAATAATTATAAATAATAATTAATATCACAAACAATATACCTAACGAAATAATACTCTTCTATATTATTACGTAGCGAATTATTTTATCGATGTCGTTTTATCATCACTCGTATTTGCACACAGAGCATTTTTGTCTCGTTATTAACTGTTATATAATAATGTAGGGATTGCTGCGGCTTATAATAACTGTAATTGTAGTATAATATAGACTTTTTTAATAATCAATAATATACTGAATATGAAAACAAAATAAAAGAAACTGCTTAATCGGATATGCGCCCTGACGTGAGAACATATTTATTCGTGATATTTATTATTTAGGTACCAACCTAAGTACAAAATTCTAGTAGTTTTATTTTTATTTATATAAAACTTGTGTCTGTCAATAATACGTTTATCAATAATGAATAAAAAACATTTTATAAAAAGCACAATAACACTATGTAACACGTTTTGTGTTTAACATATAATACATTTTTTTATTCGAATCAATTTTTTAAATGTTTAGAACGAACGAGTTATGTATAGTGAAGACTTTATTTGATAGCTTTATTTTTTACCCAAAACGTGGGTCGACCATTAAAATTCATTTCGAATTTTTCTATATTATACTCACTACGCAGTCTACTAAAAGGTGTTTAAATGACAATAAAATAGCAACTATAGTGTTCCCAGATATATATTTTGAAATAAATTACACGTTTTAAAATGTTATTATTGTATTGTAATGCTTAAATTCAACTTTATAAATTATTCAACTGTTGTAACGAAAAGAAATACCTAAACATCCATAAAAACAAAAATTGTTTAGAATATTTTAATTTATACACATTATCGTGGCTATATATTTAGTACAAATAATAATATGTTTAACTAAATAGTTATGAAATATACACAATTAAATTTATATTACTTATAAATTATAACGTCTCTATAGAGATATATTATAAATTATTTGCAATTAATTCGTACTTTAGAAATTAATGTTTAAAATTAAACATTATTTAATAAAAATAGAGTTCACTGGAATAAAGAAATTATATATTATTATGTAATTAATATATCAATATACCTATATTAAGTATAAAAAGTTTTAAAAAAGAGTTTATCTAAGTTTAACTTAAAAGTTAACATTTATTTTTGTATTCAATATAATATAATTTTAAAGCAAACTTTTCTCTTAAAAGGATTGAAAGATTTAAAAAATAGTTTTAATGAATTTAAAGCAAGTTTTTTTTATTAATGCCATTTATTTTGTAACTCTCTACAGTTCTACAATAATACTATTTTGTATTATTATAAATGTATACGAACTTTAACTTCAGTTTTAATATGTGACATTTCTTAGCGCCATCAGAGGTGCTTCAATCATGTATGTAATCATATATAATTTATTATAAGATATAATTGGCACATATTTTAACGTGATATATTGTATTTTACCGGTCTTGGCAACCCTGATGAAATACCATTAATGACAAGAAACATTGTATGTTCCGTTTGATCTTCTCTAAGTCCGTGGTGATCTTCTTTTTTTTTTAAAAAAAATTTAATATTTAAACTAAATAAAACTCAAATTAATTTCGCCATTAATAATCATATATTATTATATAACGAAAATTGTTTATTTTTATTTTCGTATCGGCTCACGGTCTGGTGATTGTGCACAAAGACGAGAGGAGAGACCGCTTTTTCGATGACTTACGGTTACGATACTGCACCGCTTAAGCGTGTGGTTTACGTTCGATTTGTCGGACTAAAGAGCGTATATAATATAATATAATAATAATAATAATATAATCAAATAACATATATTATAAAACAATAAGAGTGCGTGTTTTTTACTATTATATATTCTTCAGCCTTCTCGATTTTTATGTCAATAATAATAATAATAAAAAAGTAGTATTGTTATTACAATATTATTGTAACTGGCTATTGTGAAAATGGTCATCGGATATTATTGTAAAGAAACGATCAACGTTTGAAAGGAGCAGTAAAACGCGGAGGGACATAGATGCGGTATAGGCACAAAATAATTGGCGCGTAACAACGGTAAAATAAGTCGTCTGAGAATAACAGTCTAAGTATTTTGTTTTAAATCGTCCATTGAGTTTACACGTTGGACCGTGTAGAAAAAATAAAACAAACGAGCAAACGGTATTCATCACAAAAAGCTAATTTTACTAAAATAATTTATGGTTTATATTAATAAAAAACGTTATTATTATTAATGATTTCACAATGCGGTTACCTATAATATTTAATTAGATTCGATGACTTACGTTGTTTTATAAAAAATAATGTATAAATATGTTTATTTTTAATGTATAACATATATTATATTATAATTATAAAAAAGTGTTAAATTTATTTTATGACTAACGCATGTGTTATTTATAGAGTAGATCAACTAGGTATTGATACATAATAAATATGTATAATTTAAGTACCTATATGGCTATATATTTAAGTGATATATTTTTATCGATAATACTCTAATATTGAAAAATGTCCTGATGAAAAACATTTCTAAGCGATTTTAATTTATAAAAAGGTTGAAATATAAATTAGGAAATGTTTTATAAGTATATTTCATAAAGTTACAATGTTATAACTGTACTTCTGAAAAATTCTTATTGTATTTTTTTTTATTATTTGGATGTTTCATTATATTATTTTATATAATAGTTATAAAAAATTGAATTATTCTTATCTTATAACGCGCATATTATACACATAAAGGTAAAAAACTATAGGGAGTACAATATTTTATATATATATATATATATAATGTAAGTGTAGAAATGTTTTAATAAATATTTATATACCTTTATAAGAATCGGAACTGCAATAAGTACGATCCAATAAAACGTATTATTTTTCCTAATTTATTTAATTTATTATTATTTTGGGGCTATTACAAACTTTTTATCGATTTTATATCTTTCTCCTATATATATAGGAAAATAAGTAATATTATTTTAAGTTTAATACTCATTTAAATAATAATCGCTACCAATGGCGTAAATAGTAAAATATGGGACTTAAGTTTCCACTGTTTTTACGTTTCCAAATATAAAATGGTATAATTTTTTTATCACCCTGTATTTCCGCATCATATATTTTTTTAGAGAGAGCTTGAACATATTTTAAGTATGCCAACCCCCTCTAGTTTCTCCCCTATTTTTTTATTTATTAGTTTATATGGACTAATAATTATAGTAGGTATAATATTGTAAAGAGGATAATACATGATTATTAAAATCAATACTTTATTATTTTTATTAATAAAGCTATAGGCTTGAAATATTAAACGTATTCTTTGTAAATTTCCTGTATTTTATGTTATATTAGATCTTATAAGTTACTTACAAAATTAAATATCTTCAAAGTTCAAACAAATTAAAACGCTAGTCGGGTATTGCCGATTCGTATACTCGCAAAAGTATATGTGCGAAGACTATATAAGAGATACCTAAATAGTGTGTGCGTCGTGTTTCAAAACTTCAATCTCGGGCACTGGTAAAATGAGAATGTTTTGGACGAACATTTTAAAAACTTACACTTCGGAGAACGCTAAACAAAGGGTTCGGTTGAGAAATGTGAAACTGATGAGATCGGATTTAAAAATATCGTTTTACAAGAAAATGTCTATAGAACAAATCATTATATTATTATCACCATCAAGGATAACGCACAAATTAAAATAACAACAAACGGAAATATATATCCATTCAATATACAGTTGCGTTTATAATATTGTATAAAGTATATATAGGATTCATTTTGATTCGATACCAGACAAAGAAAGAATATCCAATTAATTCTTGAGGAAATGGAATTTTGTTTAAGATTTATGTAACACGAGTGTTTTTTTTCTTGCAATTAAATGGTAAGATAAATAATTTCTTATAGACAAAAATAATTAAAATCACATCAAATTTGGGAATATTCTTATTTGCAGGCAACTGTAGTACCTACACGAGTATATTAAATCAAAATTAATTCAGCTTTATACATTAAATAATTATATTTTTTTATTATTCGTTTTTCATTTTAAGAAAATGTCTTAGCTTATTTCCCCTTTTTTTGTACTAAAAATGAAAATTATTAAAGAATTAATATATCAAAAACATACAAAAATAAGTCTTCATAAATTATTATAAAATACAATTATCTCATCTCAATGGTAAATATATCATGTGATCGAAGTAAGGGACGTAACTCAATGGTAAATTTTTATTTTTATTTCTTAAACAATAATAAGACTTAAAAATTATGAATAAAATATTTTAGTGTCATAATAAAATTGGAGAAATATGCACATCATTTATTTTATAATATTAGTTCTTTATATAAAGCCCATAAAATTTTGTAAAAAACAATGATAAAATAAAAGTAAGAGTAACGTAATTCAAAACATTTATTTTACTGATAAAATATGATAAATGTCAGATAGCTATAGTTAATTAATATAAAATTAAGATTAAAATTAATATAATACAGTTTTTAATAAAACAAAATAAAACACAATATGAAATGACATGATTTAATATTTTATTGTAAGTATCGTATTTTTAAGTCACAACATAATTTGAAATATTATTTTTTTGTCTCAGTAAATTATCAAGTTTTATCCATAGAAAATATTAAACGTATTAAACTAACCAGTTTAACAATGAAGATGTAACGACTACCTGATATAATAATATTATTAAAATTATTATGATTGTGGCGATCGAAAAACTTAAAGTTTCAGCGGAGAAGTTAGCTAAATAATAAGAAAATTTTAAATCCAAGTACTTCAAAACTGTGTCGATCTTTCAAAGTACAAACAACAAGTTAAAATAAGAAATGAAAATTTTGAGTTTATAGAATTCCTTTCCAACGTCATAAAATTAATCATGAATATTGCATTTAATCCGATATATGTTTTTGAACATATAATTACATATACTGCGTGTCTTCGGTACCCAAAAGTAAAATGCTATATAATAATAATATAATATAAACGTATTACCACCAAGCAAAATATAATATTCCGTGATTGATACAATCGCGTTCGAACTGATTACGACGTCCGCATTCGGAGCGTAGGTACATTAATACACTCGTATAATAAATAATAATATAATATCATGACGACCGCGACGTTTCTAATAAATATTTTACGATCGTCGTATTAAAAATTCGAGTAAAATTCGAGCTGTTCTTCGGGTTGTACATTATGATATGCATTGTTATAATTTCCTTTCTGCGAAACAACCATTTTAATAACCGATTGTTCGACTAAATTATAAAATAACACGGAATTTTCGAGTTTTTCAGTATTAATATTATTTCTCAGTCTCCATATCCGATTTAATAAATAATAGTATAGAGTTAGTTTGGTTAAGTACTCGTATACGATTCGTGTTTACTCGTAGTTTTTGATAACGCGATAATAGCGTCATGGACGTAACAATGGTGGGGGGGTCTCGGCAGGGCCTAGCCTTATCTAATCCATTAAGCCCTCTCTAAAATATTTTGCTATATTTAGTTTGTATATGTGTGATTATTAAAAATAATACCTATATATATATATATATATTAATATTAGGTTAAAGCCCTTCTTACTATTTTTTTTTCAAAAATAATAATAAATCGTCTTATCACGCAGATATAAGTTTTTAAAAATGTTTCACACAATGTATTTCATTAAAACACATTCACACGGTACCAATACTACGTCATGCACTCGTGTCAGATTGTTCGTCTATTGCTTACACCCCAAGGCGTATAACATAATAATATTATATTAATTATTAAAATGAGTAATAATCATATTAATTTATTCCATCGTAGACTTATTTATAATATTACATTAAAAGCATCGTCTAGATAATCTGACTATTTTATATTCAAGATTTACAGTCTATCGATGTATATTATAATTTATAAAGCATGCTCGTTTTTGCATTAAATGTACGTCTGTAAATTTTATAATTAGTCTAATTGATTAATCTATAAGAAATTCGAATTTCCAGAAAACATTTTTCATTCAATTATAATCGTATACCAAACGTCATCATGTCAGTTCCTGGCAAAATAATATAAATATTATAAGAAATTCACCCGTCCATGGAATACATTTTATCAAACCATTATTGATTAATAAAATATTATTATCTTAATTAAATATTAATAGAACTTGTATAAATAAAATCTAAAAATGGTGGCGTTTATAATTTAAATTCCCAATCATGATATTAATTAACATATCAACAAATTGTCTAAAAAAAGTAAACAATTCCAACATGTTTTTTTTTTTATTCTGAGATTAAAAATGATGACGAAAAATTTGATATGATGCGTCGACGATAGTTTTGAGTTTTTGATCGATGAACATCATCGCAGAAGATCTTAGCGAAGACAGCAAATATATAATATATATAAAGACGTAAATTATAATTATGAAAACATTTCTTGAGATAATATTTTGATACTAAAATTTAATAAATTAACTATATAATACGCTTAATAATTATATAGTAACAGTTACGCGAATCGAATTATGTATTTGGAACTTTTCATTGATAACGCATACTGATACACATAACAGGTACAACTATTTTAATAACTACCGTGTCTATAGGCGTTTTTATAATATAATATATACTAGACACATTTTTTTTATGGCATATTGTATATTAAATTTAACAAATATTTTACGTGGCGGTCACATAAATCGTCCAATTTGTCGGTTAAATCGTAGATAACGTGTTCCGTCTGTGGTATATTCTATAGGTATAACGCGTTTTTAATAAACGCCCGCGACAACTATAAGCGGTCGCCCGGCTTTTTTTTATTTTATTTTTTTGTCGCAGGCAAACCGGTGGACGTATACGCAATGTTTGTCGCGCGCGTGCTAAAACCTCACACGAAGATATTGTAAATATTTTTCGTGTTTATATTCACTTTGCTCGCGTATATATAATAATAATAATAATAATAATAATAGTATATATATTACGTATTTTATACGATTTACATATTATATAAAATATATTTTACACACACACACACTCGGAATGTAATTTATTGACTAATTTGTCCGTCAAAATGACCGCATAAACTATAAATCGTGTCCTCGTCGTCCTCCGGTTTTTATTTGCCGAACGCGAAATCGACGGATTTATGGTCCGTGTTTCGGTATCATATCCAAGTTCAGTTTTTATTTTTTTATCTTTTTTTTCTTCTCCCGTAGACTGTAACAATAATATTATTGCACAGTGTGTTTGTGTTTTAAATGTACTTTCCGTCCTTTCGACCTCCGAAGTGACGCTCACACATACGGATACAAAATATAAAGGTTTTACCATATAATAGGCTGACACGGCGTTCATTTTTTTTTTTTTTTTTTTTATACTAGGTATATTCTATTAATAGGTATATGAACTGTTGAAAATTCGATCGATCGCAAAACATTATGATACAGATACGAATAATGTAGTATAATATGTACGATAATTTATATTATAATATTATATTATATTATAATCCATTCACACTGTTAAATGTTATTACTGTTTAACAATTATCTTATAGTATATAGGTACTTAAAAATTGTTTTTACCTTATATTTTAAATTTAATATTTTCCAAATATTTTATATTATTTTTCCTTTTTTAGAATATCTTTTTTTAACATTACCGTTATGTAATATCATTAGCAGAGCGATCAGTGAGACTTCAATTTATCGTAATAAAATCATTAGATAATTATTTTAAGCAACATCAGATGCTATAAAAACGTTTGGATTTTCAAGGTATTATTCAGATTTTGTGACTTTTCAAATGATAATAATCTATAGTAAGAATAATGATATATAAAGAATAAGTTTATATAAAGAATAAATTGATTAAATTATATATTATCCTACATTTCGATAATCGATTTGATTTAGAATATAAGTAATCATTTAGTACATCGTTTATGTAGGTACAAATAAACTTTAAAATATACTCCACAGCATTTTTGATTATAGTACCTATTATATAGCTTTTCACTTATTACTTGTATATAATGGTTTATTTTTTTAGTTATTTAGTGGTAAATTTTTATCACATTCTAATGGCTTAAAGTTTAAAAAAAAAATAATATGTGTTTGACAAAGACGTCAAAATTGTTCACGTAAAATTCGTTGTTAACAATTTATTGACATATTTCCACGAGGATTACGATCTTCATGTTTGGAAGTCGTTTTTATTATGGACGCGACTTAATATGAATTACAATGTAAACGAAATACAACCAAAATAGTCATCGATGTACTCGTTTTATTGTCGTTTTTTTCCCCGCTATACCGTATTTCGAGTCGTATTTCTATACAATGTTATAAAAATCGTTCGGCATTTATGACGTCATTAAAATAAGGTTAAAAGCTTGTAACGAGTAGACCATAAACGACGTTTGGTTTATTGTTCGCATGACTGACGGGGCCACCAGCATAATATTTTTACTATTATTTTATAACCTTAAACGAAAAATCGCGGTTCATATTAAAAAATAATAACAATAAATTTCTTGGTATCGGAACTACGTATATAATATACAGAGCGATTCATTGGGATATTTTGCTATAATATCGTGGTTCCCGTTTGAAAACAAAAAGTGAAGTTTATTAATAATAGTATAATAGTTAAAAAGTGATATATATATGTATCACCTGGAAAATATGCGTATAATTAAAAAAAAAAAAGTACGTAAATTATTAAGAATACAAATTGAGGGAGAGCATGTTTAATGAATCATCCTGTACATACATTATATAATATGTATATATAAATATCATAACACAATATCAAAAAAACTGTTTTTCAATCATAATATTCACCCTTCGTTTAAATATGCGTCGAATTATATATTTCACAAACGTGTACATCGTCATATTGATGACATATTCCACTACCTAACAGTGTTTTAATTTACATTCCTCTTCGATGTGTGTGTGTGTGTGTGTGTGTGTGTATAAATAGGTACTACCAGACCGAAACCATGTTTTTTTTATATATTTTTTGTTATTTTTGTTTTGGAGTATCCATCATGAATATTTGCATACGACCGAATGAAACAAAACGGAGTCGATGGTTGCGGCGGGTTTACCGACGACCGGGTATGCGGGTGGAAAATTGAAAAAAATCCCTTTCCAGAGGACATTTGACTCCTGAACGCAGAGTTAAGCAAAGTTCAACCACAATATATACCGGTAAACATAAATCATTCGGGCTTAACGTCAGATTTTGGATTACCGAAATGAAACGATTTATAAATGCGCGTATATTATATATACGTGGAGGTTATGCATTATTTCCTTTTTTCATCCTCCTCCTGTGGGTCTCTTTAAATAATAATAATAACACACATACACAAACACAGCGTGGTAACTGGATAAAAAATAACCAACAATATTCGCGCATCGATTCGGTCGGGTTGACCCCAAACAGCGCATGGTGATTTGTTTCAACATTTTATATTATGAATAAAAAAAATAATAATACCATTATTTTGCGTTTGCAATATAAACGACTTAACTTTAATTTAACACGACAACCGGAACACTATACGTTTAAAATACGACCATAATAATTCGGGTAGTACAAAAGTGTAGGTAAGAATGGTCTGTCTATTAAATAACAATCTGTCGACATTTTGTTTCATTTACGAGTATACAGATTCGTCGTATATTATATGATATATTAATATGTTATCGTTGGGAGTTATATTGTTATTAAAACTAAACATTGTGATTTTTATTACAATAATATTATTCATTTATTGATTATTGAAAAATGTTTGCAATCTAAATCATAAAGATTAAAGACTCATCTAAATGCTTCTCCGATGTTATGGAAATTAATTAGTTTCGAGACGAATACGCTAACTAAATTAGTTTAAATAATTGCATAAATTAAATAATCAAATCTGCAGAAGATCACCTTAAACATATTTTTAATTTCTATAACATTTAAAATCTTTATTGTGTACATAATTGTGACTATATGATGTAAGTAAATATAAATATTATTGACAAAAATTGTTTTGTAGATTTTCAACGGTATAATTGATTTTTAATTTCATTTTTTATTTGCATGACATAATTTGTATTATTGTAACTCTTATAACACGCACCAACAGTGAATTTGATTATTTATTATAAATTAAGGTCACTCAATCTGATTCGAATTAAATATTCAAAAGTTTTTGTTCACACCGAACATAAAGCTTAAGTAAGCTGTATACACAGAATTTTAGGTGATTCAGGGTCCTAATTACTAAATAAAACCTATTGGATTAAAATGTCCAAAAACACTGAATATCCAACATCGTGTCAGTATACATCTAAAATCCCTAGGTATCAAGTTTGCAGGAGTTAATCAAATTGTTTCATTTGGATACAACGTGAATTACATTTTGTAATTATAAACTTTGCTTATAGTCATCAAACGTTTATTATATAGTTATTAAAGTATATTGAATATTATAAAACGAGTGATAATGGTAGATGATAATTTGTTATTTTTTTTTAATAAAAAAATTTTAAAAACGAATAGGTATATTTTAAAATATGCGTTTTGATAGTTTTCATAATTTAATTTATGTGGACTTAAGACTAGATTATATTATTTTTAAGTTTTCTTATTTCGTTAAACAATATTACTGCCTACAATTTTGTTATAAATCTATAATAATATATATTTTAATTATTCGTATTATATTTTGTATTTGAAATTTTTAATATTAATGTAAGTACTTTAATGGATTTTGGTTAAATTGAAACATTGAGTATGCATTTGCAGTTTTTATATACTATATGATATCGAGGGTTAAAGAATGGACATTATAATGTTCATTGGATCAATACACTCGATTAATTTCGTATCATTAAATTCCAAACAGTTTGTTTCGTCGATTTCCCAGAATATTTTAAGTTTTAACTATTTTCTCGAAGTCCTACTCCACACGGTAATAATATATCTCAATAACAAAACTTTAATAGTTCCACACAATATTGCGATTTTTCCCCCAATCGTTTTTTAAGTATTGTCATAAACCCTGTCAGATGATACTGTTTTACAACCGTTTGCGTTCGACGTGCACCGACACTGTGTTATCGGGTTTAGGTCTCTTCTCCCTTTAAACATCATTTTTATTTATACTTTATGACAAGAATAACGACATTATATTATGAATATTATAATTCGATAATAATAATAGTATTATTATAACATATTATAGTTTATAACATAATATATATTATGCTAAATATTTATGACGACAAAATATACACGTACATTTCAGTCGGTTGTCCAAATCGATAATCTTTTTAAAATATAATTTTATTCCGTCATTCTATAAACATCGACTGTAAATTAACAATTATTTATGAATTTTGAGCTCTCTTTTGTTTCACTTCCCATCAACGAAATAAGCTAAACTAGGAATAACAATATAATTCGATTATATAGTACAGTATTATACAGTATACAGTATAGCTTATTAATTAGTTATGTTACAACTTATAGAATAGAATTATAATTTTTTTTTTTTTTAATTTGAATTTTTACTATACTTATATAAATTATGATAGTTACAATATAAATATTCATAATTATAATTAATGACAATATAAAAGAATTAATATTCATACATAGGCGTTATTAAATTAATATTTTGAGTTTTATAAAAATTGTAACTGAAATTATATTATTCCTTATTGTACCTATATTTTAAATACAATTAGTCTACACCAGAAAATTAAAAAGCAATAATATTTTGTTACTGTAAAATAATACACGCATATTAAAGTGATGATATAAAATTTAAATATTATAATTTGTACAATAATTCAAAAATAATTGAATATCTATTTAAATTATGACATATTTCATGAAATAATAGAACCTGCCTACATTATATTTATGGGCAACAAAAGTTCATACATAGATACTCTTAATTCATATAATAATAGAATAGATCTATACTATACCGTTATAATATCATTACACTTCTGAGATTATTACTACCATTATAAAATATATTATATATAAATAAATATAATATAATAATTAATTACCAACGTCACGAATATAAACGGTTAACAACCGTGAATTAAATGTTTGAAAGTCAATTGAATAGTGGAAAAACAAGTTTTACCACACCAATCTTCTGTACATTATGTGTAAATTTAATGTTTATCCTTGAAAATCTCAATGATTTGTTATCATCTATAGACTATATAATCATCTAAATTGAAGACTACGGTTGATTCTATAAACGTTTGTGAATAATAATAATAATAATTATAAGATTTTACGAGATTTCAATAAATGTTATCATTTCTTAATCTTATGTTAAAAAATAAAGGTACCTAAAATATTTAAGGAAAATAAAAATGTTATTTTGACATTGTCAATCAGTAATCATAAACTTAAATATTAAAAATACCTTTTGTTTAAAATGATTTATAAAGTATGAACATTTAAAAAAAAATTATTTATTTATTTTACTGATAATATAAAAAAATTATTAAGAATATTTATGATTCAAGTTACATAATCGTAAAATTACAAAAAAAAAAAAAAAATGTTTAACAAGTTTGTTGCAGTTTAACTAATCATACCTATAATTATTTAATTTTTAAAAATACATTAATTTTACATCTTTTGAGCTATTTAGAAGTTAATTATAAAATATTAAATCAGGGCATATGTTATACATAATATACGTCCTAAAAATATTATTTTGTTGTTCTATAATGTGTCTACATCGAATCGGCATTACGTTCACGCAAGTTGTATAGGCGTTATTACATAATGTGAGTTTACTCGTAAATTCAAATCGGATTCTCGCCGACATTATTATATACAGCCGAAATGCGTTATGTTATACAAACAACATGATATTATTTGTATTATTTTACATTATCTCTATATGAATTATATAATGTTTTCACATTAAAATCGTGTGTTTCGCGTGTTAAAACTTTTGGGTACCTAGTGATATTATAATATATTAACAATTCGCGACGGGTATAGTTTTTTCCACGTCTCCCCCGATCGCCAAAGCCGCGAAGAACCGCGCGCGTGTAATTAAAGATCGTTCATTATTATTATTATACTGTTCTATTGAGAATAATTATTAATCATTATATTACATCAAACCCAGTTCACGCATAGTCGTATGTACTACACGAAATATACCGGTGTTTCCTATATTATAGAAAAAAAAAATATAATATTATGTAGCTAATTATACTGTCTATAGGCATACGATCTTCGCGTTCAACCTGATTATATTCCTAATCCAACATTCAGTCATTACAATAGTCTTACAAGAACTTTGGTTATGGTCGAAACCCACGAAAACAATATGTGATAATATAATAATATTTATAACAGACATAATATTTAATTTTTATAATTAAAATTATATTCCAATTAATATCTATTTGTTAAAAATGCTATTTTACTTATTGTAATTATTCTTTTGTAAAAAGAAACTAATTACACTAATAAAAAATCTATAAAACTAGTCACTAGTATCTTATCATTAACTAAATATTATAACCATTTTTTTTTTTTTTTTTATAACCTATATGTTATATAAACTACACAAAACCAAAAGTTTATTACCAAATTTTTAACCAAAATGGCGAAAACACGCCTCATGTACGTAATATATCAGGGGGTATTGTTTGGAGAGAGCCTGAGACACTACGTAAAAGAGCTGAGTATAGAGTTATTTCTAATTCTGATCTAAGACTAAACCTTAAAAGGTTGCCAAAACTTACCAAATTTTCAATCTATTAAAAACAAGGCGTATAAATTAGGTATAAAATTAAAATTTTAATATTATAAATCTTATATAATTATTGTTAGTTACAAAATTTTAAATTAGGAAATCTTAAGTCATACAAAATACATATTAAATTAGAATATAGAATTAATATCTCATAATAATAATAATTAGTAAAACAAATTATATTAAATTTAAATTTCTCTCATTTTTACCACTGTTGGAATAAAACATTTTGGGGGGTGTGGTGAAGCCCCCTCATGGTCCCCTATAAATACGCCCCTGTAATTGATGCACATTACACGTGATATCTAAAAACTGGTAATCGATCTGAATAGTATGAAAAATAATATTAATAACGATAATATTGTATACTTATAATCGTAGAATTTCTGTTCGGTCTATCTGATTTCCATCAGCTATATATTATTATATTTACCTATATGTACCGACAACGATATTGTCTCGGTAGTCGCAATAATAACCGCGTTGTATTGTACACGTGATATTTAAACTCATCGCGTGTACATAATATTATAACATCCAGTAAAACTAAAATACGGGTCCTCCTATTGTCTAAAAGCCGCGCTATAAAAACACTGCATCATCTGTCTCTCGTCGACTATACTCTCACCTTATCTCACCGCACTTCTCAATTTGTCGCCGCAACCGCCGACAAAGTTATCGTCCCTAATCGGAAGGGGATTTCGAATAATATACGAAATGATAATAATAATAATAATATTCATTTTTTACTGGCGCGCATTGTGTTATCATAACATTATATTGTGTATACCTACACGTATTACACGACGATGACGACGTGAATATTATTATTCTGAATTATTATTTATTTATTATTATTTTTATACTCTTTCCGTCTCCACGAAAGCCGGAGAGAGAGAAAGAGAGAGAGCCCCCAACGACAAACGCGTCAAAAATTTATGTGACCAACCTTATTAGTAAATCCGTGTTTCACAACGTAATTATTATGGTACGTACCTATACGTATGTATATACACCGGCGTTTCGTTATTATTTTTTAATAATAAATTATTATTATTACGTGTGGTTTCGGATGAAAACATCTCACGTCCGAATCTCTAAGGGTAGGGGGAGAGGACAGTGGAGTCGCCTTTTAAATTATGTCCACCGTCCTTTTCGTGCATTATTTATGCACGTTCGATTTTTATCTCGGCAACCGGTGCGCGCCTCCGCCACCACCACTGCTATAATATTAAAATATTATAACCACCGTCAAGCCGCGGTATTAGATTTCAGTAAAAAAAAAAAAAAAAACTAAAAAAGGGGAAAATTATTACTATTATGTTTATGTTATTATTATTTCCATCCACCAGACTATAATAACTGCTTCGACCTCTCGCGCAACAACGACCCATTCGTCTCGAATTAATATAACATCGTATACTAAATAAGGTGTCGTAGATAAAAGAAATCCTTGTGCCAGCCGTAGTATAAAGTTCTCATAAATCTATCGCCCCTGTCCTGCCAATAACAACCGCAATGTTATCTCAGCGGACAAAAAAAAAAAAAATTACAGTAAAATTTTGATTTTTGATCAAGAAAGATATAACAATAAATAATATTGTTAGATACGGCACCTACTCTACTACTATCCAACTAAGAATATACTGTTTAACTGCCCAACAATTTAAAATTAAACAAATTAAACAAATTAAACTTCATTTCAACCGTTAGTGAATTATATAAACGATAAAAAAACATTAACCATAATATATAAAATTATTTTATGTACAAAATATATTAATTTTCTATAATATCAAATATTCAATAGTCTATCAAATATTATAATAATATATTCAAAATTTCAATAAAATATAAAAATTACTCTAAGTCTTAGTCCTAGATGTTTACCATTATATTATTGTCTATACTTATTTAGGTCTAAAATTAATTAAACATTTTAACACAATGTATTACTAATACAAGTTGGTTTGGTTCACAATACATATTATTATACATTAATTGTTATGTACCCATGTAAAATATTTAATATAATATGTTGATATATAGGCATCATATTTTAATTTGTAATCATTTAGTTGTTTTATGTTTTTTATAATAAAACAAATTGGAAAAATATCAATTGTACCAATAGGTAATAACTAAAAAACAGAATATAATTTTAATTATGAAAAAGCCAGTGACGGATGTCCGAATCGAATTGCACAGGTCCCATGACATTCCCAACAACCGTTGCAATCATTTTTACACGTGATATAGTGGCCACTCCAAATTCCAGGATAAATCGCTAAGAAGAACGTGAGACAAGCAGCGGCAGAGGTAGCTTTAACAGCCAGACTTACTAATGACCAGGGTTCAAATAAAAAAAAAAAACATTTTGTTTAATATTAAAACAGTTTTATCGTTATCAATTTTTAGTGTTTAATGTTATTGGTAATATAAAATTATAAACGTTTAATGTGTTTTTCGTTTTTGATAATTGAAATAAAAGAAATAAGTACACAAAAATACACATATAAATTAATTGTTCTTTAAATTTAAGATGTTAAACATTTTAACAACATAAATATAAAATCAAAATTTTTATGGACGAATTAAATCATTTACTAACTATTGACGATCTAAACATCGAAGATTTTAATAAAAAAAAACCCAAACATCATAGGTTTATAAAGATAATTTAAATAAAACTAAAGAAAATTAAATACTAACGGAAATTTGATAGATATTCATAGTAAACTCATAAGATATTATATATATATATATATACATATACATATATATATTAAAAGCGATTGGATCCCTTTAGATTTTCAAAATAATATTTTCGAAACTTTACAAATAAATAATATAAAAATACAAAACCACATTTTTCCAACAAATTAATTTTTTGGGAGCATTAAACAGTTAAGCATTGATACATATTTAAATAAATTCAATAGGGCAAATACAATAAATAATTGGACACCCGAAAAAAAGATATTATTCTTATAGTTATTTGTCTATCAGATACAGCTCTCAAATTCTATGAAATTTACGAAATAAAAAATATAAACGCCACATAGAATCAAACAGAGGAAGTTTTACGATTAGAATTTGAACCAACAGGCCAAAATCATATGCTTAGAATTCTATTAGAAAAAAGGCTTTGCACCTAAATTAAGCCGAACCCGTAACACTACTAAATACCGTTAAAATTCAAACACCCGAAACCTTTATTAACCCAAATGTTATTTATTTTAAAAATCAGAAAATCAGAGTATCAGTTTACTTAGCATGATTTTAAGCTAATGAAGAGTCCAAATATCCAAGTTAGACAATTGCTTTAATAATTTATGTATTTACTATAAACCCGTATTAACCAATATTAACCCGAATAATAATGGTTATAAGAACTTAAATGTCTTATAACATTTTTTATATTGGTGTTTTACCACCCGAAACCCATAACCCAAATAAATAATTCGGGTGCAAAGCCCTGATTAGAAAAAAGAAAAAAGATGGCAGATGAATCATTAATTTCATAAATTAATGACACCGAAAAACATTGTCATAGACTCATAGAATCGATATAAAATGGATCAATCTGAATTTAGTATTAAATTTAATTAAATTATATTGAATTTAGTATTAAATTAATAGTACACACAATTATGAAAGCATTAAAACCAGAAATAACTAGATATGTATGAATGTTAAATAACAAGAATGTCCAAAATCTAAAGAAAAACATAGAGAAAATATGAATCAATTGAATTTATGATAAATGGGAAAACAATACAAACTCCCAACGAAATCAGAACTCAAATTATAAAAGAACTCATAAATGCTATGGAAGATAAAACTAATAAAAAAATAAACGGACACACTTTCTATGAAAATTTCTAATTTGGAAACAACGATACAAAAATTAATTTCAAATCAAAGAAATAATTATTTTACTCTAATATTATAAAGATAATATTATATTACTACTACTACTTTAAAAATATAACATTATAAACTTTTTAAAGATTTTTTTTTTACTTTATAATAATAATTTATTGGTTTTATTTTAAATAACATATTTTTAATTCAATATTTATTAATATATTGAACATTCAAATATTTGCCAAAATAGACTAGTTTTAAGGTTTTTTTTTCAATCAATATTTGGATTTTTGTAAAATTATATTTCTGACGTCATTATTTATGATTATTTAATCTATCAGATCGTAGAATGTTTTATATTTTCAATATTACGTTAAGTAATACAATATATAAATGCCTATATTATATTAATTGAAATATTAATAACTGATAATAATAATATATTAATAACAATTTTGCATGCCATTATATAATAGATTAAAGCGGGTTGAATAAACGTCCAGTAGATATTTACATGAACGTTTAATGCCGTAATAAGAGCTCTGTAAATATATTGAGTGTTGCTGAAACGCTCGATAAAGTTAACAGCTCAGTAAATTCTTAGTTACTGGATTTATAATTATAGGTTCTATATTGGATATTTAATTTTTTTTAGATCAGCAGTTAATAATTGGTATGACAATAAGACATTTAATTATTGATAAGTTATCTAAATGTTTAATGTTGCAAAAGTCAGATTGATAAATTTAAAATAAGGTTACCTACAATGGATATATGAAGTATGATGGTAACCGTTGTTATCAATAAAATAAAATATTTTTCAATAATTCCTTTTTATTTTATATAAATAGCCCTTAAAACTATACAGAATGGTTAAGTTGCAGAGAAGTTAATAAAATAACAGATTTTTATTCAACCCGCCTGAAATAATTTCAAAAAATTACGTTTAAAATATTATGATTTTTTTCATCAAATAAAAAAAATTCCTAAAAATTGAAATCTTTTTTAAAATTAATAGGTCTAAACATCATAATACTTGAGATTGGTTAATACTACTTGGGAATATACTTATATAAACCAATCAAAATCTTCCCAACTCTTAGCTCTGTCTTTTTCTCATTGTTGACATTAATACTCTCTCTTTCTCTCTCTCTCTTTCCCATTACGCGCAATCCGGATTGCAATATTACTGTTTACATATTTGCTTGTTGGAATAGCGATTTCGGTATACATAATTCAAACTTCCGTTTGCCAATTTTATAATTTAATTTATGCGTATTCACACGAGCATCGAAAAATATTTATTAAATTTGTATAGTAATAATATAATGTCATTATCGGTTATCAGTCAAACAATTTTTAAAAGTAAAATAAAAAAAACAATAATTTCTCTACATTGTTACTAAAAACATATTTCATTTTCATATAATATACTGTATGTAGACATGTAGTGTATATACACTGGCCGTGATCAAGCGTTATTTAGAACATAATAAATATTATATCGAAGAATGTCGCGTCGTTCACGTTCGGTGAAATTAAAAAATTAAAAAATACTATTTACGAAAATTTGTATTATTATTATTATTGTTATTAAATTATAGAGAACAATAGAGTAATGATGTCTTCGATGGATAATCTAATAATATACTGGACGACGATGAGGGCTATAGAAAATAAAGAAACTCGCGCGCGATATTATGCAAATGGGAGAACGGTGTGACGTCGACGCCCGCGGTCGAGGGTTTTTACGATGTCAATAAAACAGGACCCGAAAACCGTACACACACACACATTATATATCCGATATTGCTGATATACGTACACGTATATACGCGTCTACAGGATGGTCAGAATTTCTCGTTACAAAAACAGACGGAGTTAACATCGAAAACGTGTGCAATTTATTTTTGCAATACGAAATTCAGATCGCTCTGTACACATAATATAATATATTGTACATAGATCTACTCTCCGGTATTTATTATTGTCATTATTATCGCTGTTTTATATTATATATATTAAAACCGTTTGCCAGGCGCCCCCGAGTCGTCTGCAGCCCTTTCCGGGCGCGTGTATATTATTATTATTATTATTATTATTCGGTCCTCTGTCGGAGAGCATTTGCATTCCATCGAATACCGCCGAAGCCGCCGACGGATATAACGATATATTATAAATTATAATAATAAAATATATATGTCGCACGTATATCTACGGGGTTCGATTCGGTACAGACATTCCACATTTTCGTATTTTTTAACCCCATTTTACGAGTCATTTTATCAATGACCCATACGGTCGCCAACGGGCAATATCATCGTATAGTCATTATCGCGTCGTTACGCGTATTTATAATAATTTGAAATATTTTCACGCTTCTTGAAATTGTATTAAGTATATTTATGAAAATTGTGATCGGTTATTACAATATTATAGGTGTACTCGTAATATCGGTATAAAACTATATATAAACCACGAAAGTAATATTATAATTTATATACCTATACCTCGTACATTTGTGTAAAGCCGGATGTCCACACCATGATAGTTGCTATCTCAATAGTCACGATAGAAACTATGAATAACGATAGTCATGTGAACAGAGTGATAGTATGACTGTCGAACTATCGTAAAATCTTCTATCGCATTATCATGCATGCATGATAGTTGAGAACTACTATCGTGAGTGTATGGTAATTATCACAATGTAAAAGCATACTATCGGTCTATTTTATTATTGTGAAAGTAAAATTTTCCTATTTAGATAAAATTGTTACGAATTTAATAACTAAATTGATTAATACTTTTGGAATAAAAAATAAATAAAAAACACAATTCTATCACCTTACTGTAATATCTTTTACTATTATTCTACTATCATCATGTGGACATTTTCTCTCATGACAGTTAACTATCATGCACTATCAAGTTATCAACTATCGCGATAATAACTATCATCGTGTGGATCCGGCTTAGTTACATTCATCATATTATAATAAATCCCATGTCACATTGCCGCATTCAGTTATTAAAATCGATCATTTCATGAAATCAATTTCATTAAATTTACTCTAAACTTAACTTACTTAAATTTATAAAGAAGACAATTTTTTACACTATATGTAATTACATTTTTTTTTCATTTTTTCATGAAATAACCGAATCCGAGTTTATCTATATAGTGAAATTATTAAATAAAAATGTATGATATTTATTCAATTTATTTATTTATTCTTTCTTTCGTAATATTTTACTAAGTGACGACGGTTGAGAATTTGTGAACCATATATTAGACGAATTAAAATAACTTTCGCCAGATATGTAATTGTAACTAGGCGCACACAAAGTCTTAAAGAAGTATTAAGAGAACAAATCAAGACTTAAAGCATTTACTTAGAAAATGTTATATAGGTATGATGTGTGCTAATTATTTTAAAAAGAAAATGTTGTGAAATAGCTGTTGACATAGCTGGCAAACTTTTTGAAATAAATTTATGTAATAAAAATTAATTATAAGTATATTCATATATCATATGATATTTTTATTATTTATATATTTATATTTTAAATATAAAAATACAATAGTATAATAATTTCAATATATTATGGATAAATCCATTAGTCGTCTAACCAAGTGGATGCGACTATTGCTATTATATTACATTTAGCTCCATCGAAACCAGGAAAATATATTTTTACAAAAAAAAATGTTAATAACAATTCCGTTAGAAATGGGTCGGTAATAATTAATGTTCTTTTTTAAACAAATTTTATAATCATTGCAACAACAAAAAGCAAATAATACTTATATTATTTAGTTACTATAAAAACGTTATTGTCTCGTATACTAGGCCAAACCAATGGATTAATTCTTTAACAATAGTAGGCTATTACTGTATTAATATTCTATTAATCTTTATTTTCAAAATAACTGTTTTATTTTACATCATAATAACCCAATTTATAATGAATTATTATCAAATTTAATGGGTTTATGATACTACGAATAATAATTAGGTATGTATAATTTTATAATTTTTAAACGCAGTACAATTTCAAAAACATTTATTTTATGTGACGATTAGTATGATCCTTATGAATTTGTTAAAAATTATCGATTAGATATCAGAAACGTCCATTAACCCATGTAGTAGGTAATAAAATAAAAGATACCTTCATACCTATATAAATTATCGATAATACTCGAGTTTAGCGTATACCATATATTTTAAACCCATTAATTTATTGTCGTGTCGACGTTTTTATTTTGTTTCTGGTATAATAATTTACATTTAATTTTCGATTCTTTAATAGAATAATTTTAATTTATATTATAGGTATAGTCATAAATTCTTTTATTTTAATAAAGCTATAAAAATATTATTCATGAACTCGGAAAATAGTTTGATTTATGAATATATTTCTGCATATTATATCGAATTGTCTTATTTATAATATTCTGTCCGTATTTGAAACAATAACAAAAAATAATATTGCAAATACAACATGTAATTACCAAATATTATATTTGGATATTTAATGCAGCAGATCACGATGTTAACTTACCAATAAGCTTTTATTTATTTATTTAATTCAATGAGATAAAAAATACACATATAATACACATGTTGATATAATATGATATGACTTGGTTATTGTTTCTATATTGAAAAATAAATATTATACGGCGTATATATTTTATGAATCGAATAAAAATATGTTTGGCACGTTATTTTATTATCGTACTGTTAAAATAAAAAATACTTTAACACAGTTAGAAATACAAAAACATAGTTATTATAACTTTTATATTATTTTCGTAGTGTTAATAAAATAGTTTTGGTCAAATGACCAGATACGAGTAAAACAATTTTCACGTTTTTTTGCAAATATTATTATCTTGAATTAATTGATTATATGAAATATAAATAAATTTTGTCATTATTTGTTTTCGAAAACTATTCTTATTTTATACTATAATATATTATAATGTTATTTACTTGTGTGTGTGTGTGTGTGTGAACCACAATAGTTCTTATATTATAGCAAGCTATATATTATTATTTTATATCATCTAACTTAACACTATAAATTACTTTTAGAAATTTATAATACCAGTTTTAATCGCATTGACGTTCGTAAATCGAGAAATGTTGTTTTATTCAAATTGAATTAAAACCGACCGGAGTTTAACGATCAAATATTGAAAAATATATTTATAACGCGTGTTTAGTGTTTACAATACATTAATTTTACCGTGCGTGTATTTTACATGCGTGCACGCTGCACACGCAGAACTTATTTTACAAAACTAAAAGCCAAGATACACTTAACCCGTCACTGTGAAAAACTCGACGCATTAGACAACTTTTTCATCCACTATACTGTATGGTGGTGGTGTTTGAAGAACCCTTTTGAACAACGTTAATAAATCAAAAAAAAGAAAGAAAAAAAAAAAGAGAGTATCAAATCCACTGCTGCTGCTGCGGCGAACGGTTATAGAAACCGCTTCTGATCTATAACAACGACATTATATAATACGGACGAGGAGGTGTGATTTCGCGACTTCCAATGCACATATTATTATATCTCCCGGTATTTAAACGCATTACTATCGCTTTAGATTAATAGTTGTTTATAACGAATCGAGGTCGTATAATATTATATTATAGAGACGTTAAAATCGAATAATTTCCCGGTTTTTGTGCACCCATAACGCTATAATATTTTATATCCGAATCGTTCTCAAAGTTTCATTTGCACTGTCGTTTATATCGAGACGCGGTTCTTCAGTCGATTCATTTACATATACCGTTGCCGCCGTCGCAATAAAATCCCCCCGAAATCGTATATAACTTCGGTTCGTATATACCAGACTTTAATATTATACCTATGCGCCTTTATTATTGTTTTGTGTTTTTTTTTTTCGTTTATAAACGGCGTCAGCTAACGGCCAATTAGACGTAATTTGCATTTGTATACACACACACACACACACACACATATTTGAATACATTTTGTTTGTTCATAAACATCGTTTAGCGTTTGTTTGTATACAGAGTGATCAAATATTTATGTTACAAAAGTGATGGGAAATACATACCTTTTTATTGTAACTCCATAATTTCTACTTGCATCATAAAATTCTGATCACCCTATATATGCGCAATCGTAGTAATATACTTTATTACTTTGTGGCAAGTACCGATGACGGAAAGTCATGTAATCGGTTACTATACATATTATATTCATAAAAATCTAAAACATTTAAAAATATTTACGACGAGTGCGAACAAGAAGAACAAGAAGACGTCGGATCAAGTAGGATTAATATTACAACATATTCGACATGTTTGATAATGTTCTATGTTGAATCTAAAAATAAAAATGTAAAAAATATTTAATAATTTCCACAAGTAATAGGTTGTAGACGATGGTAAGTATTATATAATTATAATGTTGAGCGCGAATGCATTTATAACGTAATGTGGACATTTAATCTTTTGTTTGCCTACAGAAATGTTTTTTAACGATTCCTGATAGAATCCGGATTATAATATCTGGCAATTTTGATCAGGTTCTTACTTTCAGCTCTATACATCAACAGTACAATAAGATACAAACGTGTTTATATAATTATTACAATTATTGTTTCAAAATTATCTAATAAAGAGTGGTAGGAACGCCAAACAAATTACACCATGGTGTTTGCGCAGTAGTTATAGACATCAAGTTAATAGTGAAGACAATATGCTGCAGTTACTGAATTTTAATTTTATATGAGCTATAAAATTCTTAAAGCTATAAGCTTCGTTGGTTTTATGACATAGATTATTATAAAAAGAAGAACTTCGACATTATTCCGTATTTCAAATTTAATATCAAATGTATTAGTTAAACTTTTAATTTGATCTAAACGCTAAAATTCAAGTTCTGTATGATGCTGTTGCAGTGATTTCGCAATATTTATTTCTCTTTCTGTTGACTGCTGCAAACATATAAAATATATGGAATGTGTTGGAAAAGTAAAAAAATTCACCAAGGTTCTATTCTTCTAGAAATCTTAATCCTTTTATGAAGTCATTGGAACTCGACGAACTTTGTCCAAACGATGTCACTATTATTAAAAGTTTATTTGGAACGCATCTTAAAAATTTTTATTTAGCTGGTTTGATTCATTAAATTTTTGCGTGGCTCAAGTCTGGTTCATTCGACAAAAATGTTAGTATTTAGAGATCACAATGAGATCATGACGGATAATGTGGTAATGTTTTGACCGCAAACGGAAATTTTCCGACCGGAATTTTTTTCATTAGATTTTGTAAGAATTCATAAAGGACGGATACTTTTAAAACATACCTTGTACCTATGATATTATATTGTCTAATGGAGGGATTATATTTAGAAATTAGACAATTTTAGAAAATTTTATTTGTCGTTTCTTATTGATTTATTATAAATATAATCATTCTTTGAATTTGTTTTTCAAAGTATACCTATATGGTCAATGTGATCGTTTATTACTGAATTATCTGAGCGTTGAATAGATACATATTTAAAAATATTCAAAATGCTCTCTCTGATCTCTGTAGTGTTCTAGAAAGAAACCCATTTAAATACGACCCGAGGGAATCGAATACCGACGGAAGTGTACGTCTCGTCGACGTCTGCGGTGGGAAAAGGTGCAGGGCGTACGCGACATTTGTTTTTCGAAAAATGAGTATACACGTTCGTTTTATATCGGTACAGCGCCATTCTGTGCAGCGTGCACTTATTTCCGTACGGAAATACAATATTATCAATTATTAATCAAAAGCGACAGTGATGGAAACAAAACGTATTGAACACGCAGGAAGCACGTCCATGAATGTATAATAATATTATTATATTTATTACGATATTATATAAAGCAACATCGAAGTACAAAACGTAATTCGTGAATAATTAAATATGCGATTTTCTGACGATTTCTCAGAATTCTAATAATAATGTGTACTCGACCGATTAAATAATAATGTTTAATACATTTAAAATTATAATTAATATTTTTTCAATCTCGTAACCATCTCATTTTACGTTTTTAAATAAATCTTAGTTTATTCAATGTCAATAAATTAAAATATTATTTCAATGTTTCATTATTATATATATTATATAATATATATCTTTTACAAATGATTTATTCACTACACTGAGAGATTTATTGCTTATCACAAACCATTAAAATATTTCTAAAATTATTCTATAACATTTGTATAACAGGTAGGCCTAAAGTTTATCGCTTTGTATGAATGTTTTTTATTCAAACCATTTTTATCGATTTTAATTTTTAATAATTTGTATCTATGTCATACAATTTATAATATTAAATAAATCAGTTAATATATAGTGCATGATATCTCGAATGTCTCTTATATGTTCTATCCACAAGCTCGCAGGCTTTTCCGAGAATTTAAAGAATGCATAAAGGGATAACCGCTAACTATGCGTGGTAAGATAATGAGGGTGTGCGATTTTCTGACGAATCTCTTTAAAGTGATTCCTATATACTGAGATGTCCATGTACAACAATTTAGAAACAAATAATTTTCCACCAGAGTGAAATGTTTAACAAACTCTAAAACATTTTAGAGGGGTCCGTGCTGCAATTTTGACAACTTATTTTTTTATAAATAAAATATCACCAATTGATATATTTAAATGTCAATTAAAGAATTATTTCAATTATTTAAGTTGTTGTTATTACTTTTTCTGAAAACTTATACTAGTTTATAATTTTAATTTTTTAGAATATTAAATCCCACTGTAAATTGTTCAATCGTGTATTATAATTTATAATATAGACGGTACTACACTACTACTACTATAAATTATGTTTATGATACATATAATATTTGATAGATAATTGAAATTATTCATTAATAATTAATTACGCAAACAAGTATGGAAATCTTGAGAATACTAAATATCCGTATTCTATACAATTTAAAATGTATTGTTTTCAATTTATAATAAATATTAAAATATCTTTGAATTAGTTTCATGATATTATTAAGCTCTAAGAGTATAGTTCAAAATCAATATTGATATTGGTACCATGCACGGACGAATGGATGACAATGAGAATATTTTTTTAATACTTTTAATTATTTAATCAATGATAATAAACTTAATTAATTATTATTTATATTTCAAATTATACTTTAAATGTTTTAAATACTATTTAGAAATTTAAAATAGTCGATTTCAAATTAAAACCAAATTGAAATAGTTTATAATTTATAAAGAGCACTGTAATTTTATTACATATTTTGTAAAAACTAAATGTCATTAACTTGTATATAACTGTTATACATTTTGTAATATTTGAAATATTATACAATTTTGAATTTTATATTTTTACTATTAATTTTTTTGGAGTGCATATTATATAGTTAGGGTGAGTATAGGTATAACTATTATACTACGATTTATGATATTTTAACAATACTATTACAAAATTGTAAATTATTTATTGTTTATAATTTAATATAAAGCATTTTGATATAGGTACTGTTATAGATAGGTACCTATATTTTGTATAAACACTATACCAGATACCTATACGCTATACCGCAGAACATCATAATATATTATTATTAAGGATATACACATATACTTTAATACTAACACTGGAATGATGAACAATGGTTTTCAAATTCCATTATTAATTGAAGGTCAAACCCATCGAATAGCTTATGTTAGTAATTTATTAAATATTTATTTTAATGTACCGATGATATTCTTGTATGTAATGGCTTCTTTGGTCAGCAAATTGTATTATTTATCAAATGTATTCGGGAATTTCTCCCATCTAGGGCATAGATTATATACTTATTCTTATTATGAAACATACCTATATTATATATTAAAAACTGTATAATAATTAAATAGGTACCTACCTACTAAACTATATTATAGTATTTCCATTTTTTCCATATTTCATTTCTATGTTATTATGTTATTAATTTCATCTCTATAAGTATATACCAGATAATATAGATTAAAGAACTAAAAAATTGTATTTAACATGTATTTACTATTTGGGTATTATAATAGTATAATATTATATAAATAGATTATACCTAATTAATAATCAAGTATTTTAAAATAATTTAATATTTTATGTATTTTTATTTTTTATTTTTATTCATGCATATCTGAGCTTATAGCATATTGATAATCACATATTTTAAAATTTTTCCAATAGATAAGATAATTGAATATATTTGCCTAAAAATGTGTAATCATATATTATAGAATTTCAAACGAGCCACAAGTAGCAAGTGACAAATTATATAACAACAATTTCATAATATTATCATACCTAGCTTGAAAAATGTAGACATTTCGTCGATTCACCATCATTTTATTATATAAATTATTATTCTCCTTCAAATATTCATGATGGACTTTATGTTATTTTCCAAAAATCTGTTGGAAATGTTCGGGCATTTTGAACTTTAATCGTCGTCCTCTCACACCGTCAATATATATATAATATAATATTATTCAAACAGAGCTGCAGATAACGACTTTTTGACCAAACAAACCATATTATATTGCATAATTATGCCATATACCATGTACCATATTCGTATATCTAGTAGCTACCTACATAACGTATCTGTATTTTCGGCGAATGGTACGAACATTCAAACATATTATAATAATAATAATAATAATAATATACAATAACGGGTTTCGCCACAGCAAAGAGCAGCGGTTCGAATGTCGGCGGCGGCGGCGGCGTACGCTTTCTTGATTTATTGTTATTATTATTTTAGGCAGCTCCCCGACAGCCCGTGTTAAAAGTGAATACGCTTGTTTTGTGAACTTACACCCCACGAGTCGCGAGTGTGTATGTACACATCCGCGTTGAAAACTTTTCGTCATTAGACCTCCGCCAGGTCCACTTTTGTTTGTGTGTATGTCTGTATAATAATAATAATAATAATAATAAAAGCCCGGACAAATAAACATTGTTATAGTACTATTATACGCGTGTCGGCGTAAATAAACGTTTTGAAGAGAGCCTGGCGGTGGTGTAGAGGACAGGTGTGTGTGTGTGTGTGTGTGTATGTATAAATATACACGTAACTTGCCGCGGATTAAACGGCCGCCTCGCGATATTTTCAAGTAAAATCTACCCGAAAATATAAATTATTATTCTCGTTGGCGAAATGTACATAATAAATGCGTAACCATCACGTGCGGTTGTTACCTATACAAACACAGGCCTACATACCTAACCTATACTGTTGCTGCAACAACGACGACGACGCGACCGTATAAATATCTACACAATTGCACGTCGTCGCGCGTCATCGTCGTCGTCGTCGTCGTCGTCGTCGTCGTCGGGTTTGCTGTGGTTATGTGCGAACGTATGCGTGTAAACAATAATATTAAAACCGTGTAAAAGCAGAAATTACGGCAAAATGCAACTGACACGGATATGTTTTGTGTGTTTACAGCCACGCACAAAAAGCGTATAATATAATACGCCGTGTTATTTGTGGAAAACAACGAAATAATCCTTTACCTCGAGGGGTACGGGTTCGCGCCGCGCATTTTGGATGCAGGGTTTTTCGTTTTTTTTCTCAACTGACACGCGTCAGGATGCACAAAGAATTCGTCAAATAATCATTGTATACGAATATAATATTTTTATAGCTAACCGTATACTACGGTTATCATAATACATTGTAAATAAATAATAATATAAATTAACTACAAGTATCCAAAACGTTTTTGTTTAATGTACATAAAAAAATATTATGCAAAGCAAAACTAATTGATTAAACGCGTCGGGACGCTTTAAATTTTCTCTCCCCTATTTTTCGCCGCGAAAAACGGGCTCGAATATCTAATTATTGTATTGAAATAATGCATAATGGCTGTTAACCGAATTCAATGAAATTATAAACATTATTGTTTCGAAGGAAAATACCCGAGTATCTATATAATATTATAGTCTATAATGAAATATTAATTTAATTTGAAACACTTCACTGGGTCCCTTCAAAGTGTTCAATGTCTTGTCTATGTCTAACACTTGGTTTCAAAATATTATGATATTGTATTAAATATTAATCATTTATATATTAGTATTATGCGTTTATACCGAAATACAGTATAATTGATTTATTTTACCTAATATTAATTATTAGTTTCCCTATAATACTAAAAACATTGATAAAGTAATTTCATAAAAACACTAGAAAAAATGTAATTTTCTTCATTTATAATTTTATTAACATATCTTATAATAATCGGTAATAATTGCTATGCTACGTTTATTGTTCTATAGTATATTGATATTCCATTTATTGTTTTTGTGAAAACAAAAATATAACGGTTTTCAATATTCATCCATTCTCATCGTTAAAAAACGCTTATAATAAACTTCTAATTTGTAATTATTATTCCCTTCCTTTCACAGTTTTACGTATTATTATTACAAAAAAGATGAAATACTTTAATAAAATAATAATAATAAAACACAGTATTCTTATTTATGTTTTGTATTTATTATTTATGTTTTTATTTTTAACTTCTTTGACATAATCTAATAAATAAATCCACATACAACGGTCTTGTTTGCCCTACTTATCAAATCGCATTATTAAGTAAAATAGTGTACCTTTATTATAAAACCATTATTACATCATACATGATTCATTCAATGCTGAGCTAATATTTAGTTTTTTCTTATCGATTTCCGTACCAACAATTTCACGATAAATTATACTGCATTAAATATTATAAAATGTCGGTTAACAAATATTAACGCTAAATCTCATAATACGTATTACGTAATTAATTCACGTGCATTGAAATATATAAAACGTTTTATAGATGAAGTTAAATGTATGATATTTAAGTACAATCCTTAAAGTACGATAAAATATAGAACATCCATCCGTCAAGAATGATGTGTATGGTATAAAAATTGTACACGAATTGTTTTGCACAAACGAATGTAATATACATAATAATATTATAGTGAGTACAAATTCGACACGACTGCGTAATAATTATTCAAACAACGAATTATTTATGGGATATTGGGATTACAATCATATTATAATTTATAATATACAGATCAAAAATGATTACGTATATATTTTAATCGCATCACGGACGGTAACATAGTAGTCTATAAGTATAATAATCGTTGTAAAGTCTGCTTGTAAGACATCAGGGAAAATTCAAACACCTGCTATTAAGATCGGGTTGTTGATACGGATAGTACGTATTTACGTATACCTACAAATATACAAATAAGATTTTATATCGAATGTAACATTTACATAACGTGAAAATTTGACATTATTTTCGTCCATAATCTTGAGATGTTTTAGTTTTTTTTCTTTCTGTTGATGTGTTCAACGACTAAAAAAAAATATATATAAAAAAACCGTGTAATTGATTTAATTTTTTTTTTTTTAATGCGTATGACTATAATAGATAAAAATATTATCATAATGTCGTATACCAACTGTGTAATAATATTTATAGACCTACGCGCGCGTGTGTACGTGAATTAGCTGTTGTAAATTAATGTGATTCATCCGCGTACAAGATTTCCGCCGCGTATATAATATATATTATTGTTCCCATTTCCACCTCCGATCGTTCATTCGAGGTCTAGTTAATCAACTGCATAATAATATATATTATAATATTATATTTTTACGAACGCGAGTTTATATTATACCTATCAAGTATATTATACCGCCTCTTTTTCAAAAAATAATAATAATAATAATAATATCGAAACGCAAAACCGAGGCGGAATACGTATAATTCGTGTATATATATATATATATATATATAAATACAGGGTGAACAGAATTCCGTGTTATAAAAATGTAAAAAAGGTGTACATTACATACGTATCAAATGTTATTTCCATTATTTTCGTAACAAAATATTCTGATCGCCCTGTATAAATATAAGCGGATATATTATTATACTTTATTTTTTTTCCTTTTCACTTTGATATTTCTTCATGCAAATTTTCTCGTATAATATAAATATATACCTACCTACCTCCTCTATACTCGATGGCGGCGGTTGAGATATTGATGTGCCGAGATTATGAACTACGAAACCATCGTGCCTACCCCTCCGCCACAATCCTTACGCTCTTTATAACATGCATATTGATGAGATGCCATCCATATTTTTCTTTATACGCCGCGTGTCCCATATACTGAGAAATTATTCATGACACCCCTGTGTTCGACTCCACCCCCGCCCAAGACCTGCAAAAGTCGTCGTCGATTTCTGTGTTTTCCACAACCATCGCCTACCCGAACCTCATCGTCGCCCGCCATCGCATATTCGCCACCACCCGAACGGGTGATATATTTATTTTGAGACTCGCGTTTAGATACGTAGGTTTAGTATGATGTGCACAACGGTACTTAAAAATATATTCGGCGGAAAAAAATGAATTGATTTTTTATATCGATTTCCGGATGACGCGAGAAAACTGAAAAAAAAAAAACAAAACAAAAGATATAACATACGCTTACCTATGTATAGGAGGAGCGGAAGGAAATCGGACTACCAACCGGATCGGACGGCAACGCCTATATATCGTCGTCGTATAATATTATACATATGTACCTATATAACGATTTACTATAATAATACGTATCGATCCATAATAGGAATCAATATTTCTTTATATTTATTCGGTCCGGTTTTAATATTTAGTTATTTACGCTTGAAACTCCTCGAAGGTCGACCGATCGAAATTCCGGGTAGTTTTATTTGCCAAAGTTCATATTTTGCACGATGTCGATATAATATTATATATATTATCATATTTTGAAATCGGTAAATCGTTTTAAATATTTAAATGTCTCTTCATAACCAGAAATAATATTTTATTATAGGATAAAAAAAATTCGATTAATTCAGACGGAACGTTATATAGAAATTACAAAAAAAATACATTATAGTTTTAATTTAAATAGTAAATACCATATAATACAATATTATATTTTTTATCGTAATGATTAATTTTATTGCAAAACTAAATCATTGAAAATTAAATTAGTGTTTTATATACCTAATAACGAACAATAAAACTATATAAATATATATATATATATATATATATATATATATATATATATATATATATATATATTAGTTAATTTATTTTTAATATTAACTAAATCATAATATATAGAATAAAACTTAACACTATTATGTTATATTCATATAGGTTAATTATATAAAATAATCTAATTTTTAATTTACGTTTACTGATTTTGACTATCAAGATTTATTTTTATTTTTATTTAACTATTATATTTTATTTAAACACACATAAAAAGAAACAGCAAATGTCATATCATATTATATAATTAGTACTCATTACTCATACCATATATATGTGTCTACAATACACGTTGTCTGTTTATTATAAATATAATAATAAAAGGTTAGGTTTCCTTATGCAGATTTGATTGTATAAATCGTTATAAAATCACATAGGTAATTATTATAATAGCGTACTCAGAAATTATTCATTATTCGTATAAGTTCAGTACCCACTATAATGCAAATCTAGGAGAAAGTCAAGACCTTAAATATTGTATTATTTAGTTAAATTATTCTATCACGATTCATATAAGCACGAATATCGTTTTAAATAATTCGATCAGCTATTATTTAAATAGTAACAATAAGAAGATTGCAATTTTCCCGTTGATGTGAATTTTGACCAGAAATATTATGACTTTTTGTGTAACACATCAAAATACTATAAACTTCTTATTTTAATAATTTAATTAGAATTAAACACTTCCGTCACTATATATTATTATTATAATAATATATCTGTAAGCAGAGATGTTGCAAATATCTTTAGGTAATAGTTTTTTTTATAATAGACAATTTAAAATATAATATAATATTGTTATACTTAGAAAATCGTACCTATATTATTTTCGAACATTAAGAAGATAGAGCTTAAATAAATTGAAGGTTAAACCGTTTTATATTAATAACAGTATTTTATAACCTGATCAAATATGCATAACCATCAAAGAATATTATAATATTATTATTAATTATTATGTAGTATTTTATGTTATATTGTACACATTTTATTTTTATATAAATTAATTAGAAAACCAAACTAGGCACATCATACATAGATAAGGTCAGTTGCACAACCAAGGAGGTAGTTCCAACTAACTTCGTATCCGAACATGAAATATTCGTAGGGGTTTGAAAATGGGGACCTATATTTAAATAAACATTTTGTTTTATAGATATTTTAATAACTTTAATATTTCTAACAAATATATTTTCTAAATATTTTATCATTTAAGAAGCAAGAGTTTAAATAATAAAAGTTTCAATTTATTAGAATTATTTAATTGAATATAATATGAAAACAATGCGTCCATAATTGGGCCAAATCCTGGTTGCGCCACTAAGATATGTCATAAGTATCTAAAATTAATTTGTCATTAGAATATTTAATTTAATGTAGTATATACTTGGAAAATTTTCTTATAACGATAATATTATAGTTACTGTTTAAACATTTAAAAATGATCATTATTGTCGCAGTTGAATAACATCGCATTTCATCCATCGGTGATTTTGTCGTTTTTCGCGCTGCTGTCATCGACAATGCGCCGACCGTTGTACCGACTGACGATTTACTACCTCTGCGAATATTATATTATTATTATAATAATAACCTGCAGCAACCGATAAAATAGGTTCACAAATCGTACGATGATATATTATGATCGCGAAACAATATAATATATCGTGTGTGGCGTGTGCGGAGATGCAATTTTTCCGTTTCAAATATACGTTATTTTCCGCACGATAAATCCCTTATTACGGTGGCAGCGTGACATTCGCCGCAGTGCTGGGTATATTGTAGACCCCGTAGACAACCACTACTATTATTATATTATTATTATTATTATTATGTATAGTCGTGACATTATACGTGGTAACTGGTATAGTGGTGACATTTGTTTCCGTATAAGCACATTTTGGTTCGCGACACTGATTTGTGTCGGTTTGCGATATTATTAATCGCAATAGATTTGTCTGGTCACACGTAGGTATATTCCATATAGGTACCTACGTAAACATTATAAATCCGCGCAATACCTCAGAGGCCCTAAAAACGAGGTGATAGGGGGGGGGGGGTAAAACGCGACGGTATAATAATTATATACACAATAACCACCCCTATTCGTATGTATATGTATAATATGTATGTTATAATAAACGGTCGTTGGGAATATACTATATAAACAGATATTTTAGGTATGGAGGGGGTGGACGAGGACGAATGGCTGGATCGCTAATTACCGTGCAGTGCGTTTGTACGCAACGAATAATAATTATTATTGTTTCGGTTTAATTATACGGTGCGGACAGTCGATTTCTCGATGTTTTTATATTTATCCGTCAGTGTATTATATTATATTATCTATATGTCATAATAATAATAATATTATGTATACCTGCCTCGTACACAATACGAAATATTTTATCCAATTTTTTCCTCTAGTTGAATATAATATTAAGAAGAAGGGAAACATAACGAATATTATATATAGAAAATAAACGCAATCATATATTCCGCCGATCGAATCGGATGATCGCTGACAGTTAATTACGGTGTGCGTCATGTCATGTCTCGAAGCTCCCGTAGTCGACGGACGCGACCGGCGGGGTGGTTATTATTATTATTATTAAATACCGGCGCGAGAGAGATAGAGATAGAGAGTGAGAGAGATCGATTCTCGTTCATCGGAACACGGAAAATTCTATAATAATAAGGCACGAAATTACATATTATATTCAAATTAATCGGCCGATCGTAATAATTATTAACCCTTCTACACACACACACACACACACACACACACCTGTCGACCACCGCGATCTTTCTGACACGTTCGGCGGTCCGAAATGATCGGATAGGATGCGTATTAAATATATATATATATATATATATATATAATATAATATGTACACCGCACGTTTCACGGTGTTTTCTTCTTCGCGTTTCTTTATTCTTCGTTTAAGTCAGACCTCATGCGGACGTGTCAGTCGGCCCAGTGACGCGTGTACCGGATGGTGAACGTATACCGCGGGACAAACGGGCAGCGATCGACAGCCGCGTACGCCCATCCTTCGAACGAGTTGATCCGCGTCCGTCGAAATTACATTGTTTGCCTTCGTCTTGTACGGTTTAAACCGCACTATACCGCGCAACGACAAAAGAGAACGGCGGGGGCGAGGGGAATAAACGATTATCAATTATTATTAATACGTTTTATTATCGTTTCCACAAGTAAAACTGGTTCGCTTTCAGAACGCCCCACAACGCGGACATTATAACAAAAAACGTGTGAAAAAATTAAAACGAGTATAACGATTGCACAAAATATTATTTCGTATAGGTAGTGAATAAAATTTGTTACCACACAATTAATAATATAATAAACTATTATATACTAATTATTTGATATTAATATAATATCTCCGTTTAAATTACACTGATTGATAGCCAGAGCAAATATTCTAATACACGACATACGTATTAAGTACACAGTAAAATAGTTTTCCACTACAATATTTGCATCATAATTTTTATTTTAGATTCCGAGCGAAGAAAATAATGTATTGGTTTTACAAGATTTTTATGTCTGAAAACATTTTGTCTCGTAGAAATAATGGTACGATTACCTACCACAAATATAATATATTTTCAGTAAAGAATTTCATCTACTCGGTACTTTATTTAGTTCATTTTTCAAATTTCAAATTTTAATAGTCGTTAACAGAAAATATTAAATTAATTTAGACATTTAAACTATATAATATCATCTTATATAATATACGCGTGTTCTACGTATATAATAATATAATATGACTTGACTGAAAAAAAAGTACTACTACTCGTATAAAACGACCCAACGAGAATATATTTTAATATCAATTTCGAAATATTTGACCGCGGTACGTGTAACCGCACTAACCAACGTAGTATATACCTACTAGTAGTATATACTTAAAGGTATATTCATCCAGCAGAAACGGGGTCGAGAAATAGGAAATATTGTTGCGAAGAAATTATCAGCTCTGTCACGTCCCGTCGCGAAAAATATCGTTTCGAGATTTGCTGAACGGTCGTGCACACATACACACACACGCACACACACACACACATACACCAACACTCGTAATCGTACACAAACTCGACCCGTGAATTTAAAAATACGTGTTTCCGTACATAATATTATGGTATATACCTAGGTACAAACGATACGAAGTCGGTGAATTGCGGCATGTCTCTTTGGTCAACGCGTCACGTTACGATATCGTTATTTTCCGTTCGTATAAAAATAAAAAAATATAATAAAATTACGATATATACCCGTGTACGAGTATACGATATTTACCTACATAGATTTTATATACGTATATGTTTGTATATAAAATATATTATTTAATTCGCCGACGTCTCAGTTTTTCATAAAATAATAATAATAATAATGACAACGAAAAAAAAAAAACGCGGCAATCACGTTCTTTATAGATAACAATCACGCGCGCGCGTTATTATTATGATTATTATATTATGTATAGGAAGTTGTGCGGCAGTCGATTCACTACTTGGTCCATAACTCATAAAACTCTGTACGCGAGAAAGCCGAACGAATCGTAAACACATACACACATCATAATAATAATAATAACGTCAGATTTTCGTAAATATAAATCAGAAACGTGCATTTTTAATTGGATAACAACAGCGGTATTACATATACATCGTGTAAGAGTGGTTAACGAATGTTTGTAGGTTAGGTCGCGTACGCCGCAGACAATCCGGTCGGTGTCGGTTTTTGGCGTCGTAAACTTCAAAGAGACAAATAATAATAATAATATATACATATCATATCTAGCAACCAAGAAACCCACGTCACACCAGAATTGCGACAGCGCTGCGACGATAGTGATGCATCTAGAATATTTATTTTCGTTGAGAAGTACCAACGTTTTTTTAAACTATATTTTAAATAAATATAATGTCATTATTTAGTTGTTACTTGTTTTAAACAACTATTATTACAAAAAAAAAAAAAAAAGACCTAGACCAATAGCAGGTCAATGACACTTCTGTCTCCTAATGGACTTTAATCCGCTAATCTGAAATCTGCACACGCTTCGATAATGCACCGCAAGTGTACGACTATAATATTATTATTTATGCTAAATCACAAAACGGAATTATTCGCAATTTTATATCTGGTAAAAATTCCCAAGAAAAATTATATCTACGAAAATTTAACTTAGAGAGCGTGTGTTTTGTATAAATGTGTTTTATACTATGTGTTTTTTATCTTTACTATTTATATAGATGGTAGTTATTGGCATTATTATATGTGTATATATTTCAGTGGCGTAACCAGAGGAGGTGTTTTAGATGTAAAACCCAAACAAGGTTAAACACCTCCTCTCCATGACTGTATTTAATATTTTTATTATGAATTATGCAAATTGACAAATGAGTATATCATATAATGTAATATTTTCATCAAGTTGGATTACATCATGACATAAACATTTTAACATATTAAATGTTAATATTTAATATTTTGAAATTAAAACATCCTCTAAAAATATCCTGGCTACACGTTTGTTGAGTGTAAACATTAAAAGTTATTTTCAATTTTTTACTGTATTTTATTATTTTTCGATACGATTTTATGTTTTGGTCGTTATTCACCTGTCATAATATTGCATATTCACATGTTTGCTTTTTATTTCGTGGCATACGGTGAGCAAATTACGTTTATAATATCCCACTATCAAACATATACTTTATACGAATGTTTATTATGTAATATAACGCATTAATTTTGCGTATGTTCAGAATCCACTGAGCATATGGTGCTGCAGGTGCAAGTAGTGACTTTGCGTGTGTTTATTTTTCGTCTGTAAAATAAAATATATCGAATTATAAAAAAAAAAAAAAAACACTTTGTAGGAGTTACAAATAAATAGCCGAAATCATTTACTAAAACATATGTGTATAATTAATTAAATATAATAATCTATAAGTCAAAATAAACACTTACACAATAACATTATTAATAATATATTATTATACTTCATATTTTACTATCACTTTTACTTCAAAGAAATCGCGTTATCTTAAAAATATAACAATTCACCTGTCATGTATTTATGTAAATATCATTAATTTAGCATTGTATAAATATTTATTATTGTTATTTATTGTCTTATTGTCTTGTTGATTAAAACACACAATTTTAATAATCATATGAAATTAGTTTTAATTAAGATATTACATAATTAAGTAAGTATTTTTGACATTTCTGTAGAATATACGTACGATAATCTTTTTTCAACATAATTTCTACAAAATAAATTGTATTTTGTTTAAATAAGTAACTAAATACATAGGTAATTGGTATTCATTTGAATATTATTTAAAAAAAAAAATAAGTACAACCGGTGGTGGGTCGAAGTTATTTTCTGGATGAAGCAGCTAATAATATCGACACCCACCCTTCTAGTATTCTAAAAAAAATTTCCCACAAATTTTACAATTTTGTTAAAATATTGATATTAACTCATTAAAAAATATTATTTTCTTAATTTATTCAAGAGATTAGCTACTTATATTATTGTAATTACCTCCTAATTAAAAATAAAAATATAACTATTTTTGAGTCGTAGTTTTACTAATTGACCTATCCCTTTCCTATTACGAGGCGGCCGCTTCGTGGGAATCCCTTTAGCGCCGCCACTGGGTACAACGTACAACTGAAAATTATTTAGGTAATTAATTTTTTTATTATATTATATCCATTAATTTATTAACATAGGTAATGGTTACAAAACCTGTCATCAGTATGTTTATTTTTTGTGTAGAAATAACTAATAGATTTGATAATACCTACCCTAATATTTCCTATTGTAATAAACGTTTGTCATAATATAATACACAGCGGATGATGTGCATTATTATTAATAATAATAAAAAATAGACACCATAAATGCATGGACGATAATTTGACTCGTTCAATTTGATTGCCGAACGACGACGATTGACCAGGAATTCCGGTTTTATTGCTTTTCAAGGTTGATCGTTTATAATTTTTCCGTGTCATTTTTACGAGTTCCATTCTTTTTATTGATACAAGTCGTATATATTAATATATTATATATACATATATTATGTTTATATTATAATACGAAGAGAAATCATCCATGAGGTGATTTGACGTTTAACAATTAAGGAATTTGTTTTGAAAATAACGCATAAAAACGTAATAATATAATAATATCGAATGACTTTGTGTTGCACTGTTCGGACTCCCTACTGATATCACGAACGACATGAAAAATGTAATCGCCTAAATGCACATGAATAATGACGAAATACACCTGATCTGATAACGTTTAAGCTGGTTTTCCGTACACTTGTATATATATATATATATATACATGGAAGCGGCTATATATTAATATATTATTATATATTTTCACTGATAATACGTGCCAGATAGTTTTATTAGTCAAATAATACGCCTTGAGGTTGTGAGTTTGTGACAGTAGTCTACGTAATAAACACACAATAATAATATTATACATTGCGAGGAAAAAAAAACATAATTTATTAAACGATTTTTTTCCTCACCTACCTTATTTATGTATGTTGGTATTATTATTTTTTATTAGAATATTCCTTACTTTTTATACTTAAAAACGTTGCACCGAGGGAGAATAACTCAGATCCAATCAAAAAGTTTAAATTATTCCATAATAAACTATACTTTTTATTTATATAATATTCACGAATTCTTATAATATAATTTTAAAATAATTTACAAATGACAATATTTTTTTTTTTTTTGATAATCATTAATCATCAATGCTATGCTATAGGTAAATCATACAATTTGACCAATCTTCTTTTATTGTATGAATAAAATATCATTTTTAATATCATTTTCAATCATTTTTTTATTATACATATAGTGCTAATAAATTTACTATACTCGTGCATTGTAATTGTTATAAAAAATTTACACTTAAATTTTCGTATGATTGAAAATTCAAAATGATAAATGTGCGCATAAGTTGTAGTAAGCTATACATACGTGACCTACAATTTTTCGATCTTCCTGCTCAAGTATCAAATGCCATTGAATTTAAAAGAGTGAAAAGTAATGAGAAATTAATAATTTATAGGTGTAGTCCAATATACAAACTATAAACCTTTTGGAATTGATGTCGATTTATATTTACTATAAAATATGAACTTGTAAGAGAATACATCAAACTCGATGTCATTCTTATAAATATAGTGCACATGATAATATAATAATATTAGGTACTCATATGTTATAAAATAATAATCATATATAATATTTTTGGTTATGCCATAATAATTTATTTTAAATCATCAATTATAACGTTTATTTATTTAATTATTGTAATAAATAAATTTTGAAAATTATACAAATTATTAAATGAGATAAATCGAAATTTTTTTTAAATTATAACCAACTTTAAAAAATGTATAATAAACTATTGAGTTATATTTTGAAAACATAATTATACTAGCATAGGTATCTTTAAAATATATAATTGTTTCATGTTTTTATGGAGTACAATAATATATTACTATAATTATGGTTGAATAATAAAATTAAATTAAATTTAAGACTTTAATGTAAAATTTTCGAAATCCGACAAGTTCGTTTGTAATATTTGTGTTTCTTTTAAATGTATTACATCTATATACCTACTATATGTATATATAAATGTTTGTATAAATTAAATAGGTAACTACTACCTACATGTTTAAACGTTAAATTTTTTTACACAATTATTGTGGACAATCTCAATGTAAATTACTTTATGTATTATTCTAGCATATTTCGTGTACTTTTTTTTTACCAACATTAAATAATAAATCTTAAGACAGTGTATTTATTTTTTTTAATATCTATGAGCGTTTTAGTTCCCACAGGGGTCAAATTTTTTGAATGGTTTAAATTGTAAAAACATCAGCTTCTATTATATGATGATGGTCGTTATCTCTAAACGATTTTTTCCATTAAATAAATCACATCACGTGATGTGATTTTCTTTGTACGGACAAATTTTGCACTAGGACGAAGACGTATAATAGTACAACTCGGCATAGTTACGATCATGTACGAAAAAATATATACTGGTAATAATGTCGAGTATGAGTCATTTCGCGCATAGTAATATGTATATTTTTTCAATGGATCACGAACCGTGCAGATACAAGTCATCGATAACGTCACTAAACATATCTAAAACGGTGTTTGCGAAAAAAAAATCTACCGGCAAACAAAACCGCTCCCATTAATGATTTTTTTTTTTATTGTCAGCCGACATTTTGTTCAATGGAAATGTTATAAAACCGGCTCACGTACTGCGGTGACAGATTTTTATGTATTTATATTATATATGAAATGATTATAAAAATTTAATATAAATATAAGCCCACTTTTTTTTTTTTTTTTTTTTTTTTTGTTCTATGAGTTTTGTCATGTCAGATATATTTATATTTTATTGCTTCAGACGAATAAACAAATTATTATTCTTTTATTATTAAAAAATATAAATAAGAAACGTGAGTTCATGAAGCAATAAATATCAAAACATGTGTATATCGGCAGATCTTCTTTTTTCACTCACGAAGATTATAATATTATATTTTAATAATCAAAAACCTGCACGTCCTTATCGCAGTTTAACATCTCGATAATATTTTGAAAACGAGAAGTTCTCTTTTTCTCAAATGTTTTTTATCATTATTATTTGTACAATGGATAGATGCTGATCATAAAAGGACTCTGATATATATGTATACAAATCGCGCGTTTTGACAATAATAATATCCGATTTATAAAATATTCATTGAAAAATGGTGTAATACTGAAATGTAAATTAATTTTTTGTAGTCTCAATGGTACACATAACATGATACTTACAGAAAACTATAGTCATATCTCACATTGTTACTATTATATATTTATTTTAAAAATATACTTTTTATATTTTAAATTACATAATTTAATTTAATAGTTTAACAGATTTTATGAAGATTTCAAAATATTATGTATAATGTTATAATTTTATTTTATTATGCTGAGCTTATATAATAATAGACTGCGATTTAAGTGAAAATTAAAATCTATTAAAATGTTATAGTTTATATGTTATGTGTTGATATAAGAAAATACAAATACTCATAGTCGGAAAACTAATTTTTTAAAGGTGATATTGATTAAAAAAATGAGTCTTGTTATAAGTGATAATTTCCTTTTTAATAAATTTGTGTATTTGGATGATTTCTTTTGGCAGATAAGCTCCCCTAAGCCCCACCCCCATCAACGATTTACATCTATGGATTCATACATTATTCATATTAATGTGATCAGTATATTTTGTTATAAAAGTAACGAAGATAACATTTGAAAATATAGTAATTTACACCATTTTTATAACATGAAATTCGGATCACTCTCTATTTTATATTTAGTCAATATACACATATCAAAATTGAAAAAAAAAATCATATTTAAAATAAAATATTAAAAATATGTTATTAACAATTAATATTGTTATGTTGAGTGACAGCACGTTTCAATTAAACGTACATCAATTAATATTGTAGGTAAAAAAATATTGTAAATATATGTTACACGAATTGTGGCTATAGGGTACCCTCATCTATAATAATAATAATAATAATAATATAATATGATTGCATTACATTTATATGAGGAGTTGTTCGGCGGGTCGACGGGTTTATATCGGTGGAAAGAATTAAAAACGAAGAGGCGAAAATTGGAAATTACAAATTCCATTTGATTATGCCCGAGGCAAATATTATTATACTGCAAGACAGGAAGACGGTTTCAATCAGAAGAAAACTTTTTTCGACGGCTAATTTCCAATTCTGATGTCGATTATTATTACGTTTTTTATTATTATTATTATTTTTTTTTTTTTTTCTGTAGGATTATTATTATTTATTTTTTTTAATCATTCCAATTTCTTATTCGGCTCTCCGGTTGAATTAAACTCCAATCACACTACTACCACCGTACATACAGCTACGGGACAGTGTCTCTCGCGCACACTAATCGGCCGCGGGTGGAACATTTTTCGCCATCAAAAACTCGTTAAAGAACGACAGATTCGATTTTAATGGCCAAGGTAATAATATCTTCGGCGATATTATAATAACGATAACAATAACGATATTAAACGTTACCCCTCGGGTGATTAATACGGTTTACATTTTTTTTCTGTTCCCGTCGTCTTTTTCTTTCTTACTAATATCGTCGTATATATATATATTATTATAGTCTTTCCTTCGCGTCTTTCTCTGTTCGACACCGCGCGCGCGCTCCGAGGGGGGGGGGCGCCACCCCCGGGGGGGGTCGGGGGGCCAAGATTAAAAACTCGGAAAACAATTTTTTTACTTTTTCCGTCTTCCCCGTGTCTCCTTTTACACACGCCGCCGTCAACTCTGTAACAGCAACGGCGGCGACGGCATCTTAACGATGTTCGCTCGAGTTCGATCCAATTCCCCCGTAAAATGACTCGTGATAATAATAATAATAATAATAATAATAATAACGTGCGTTAGTAAAACGCGGTGGCGACGGTGGTTTTTGGTTTTTTGCACGTGAGTGACAAAACCGCTATCGTTTGTATATGTGTGGATTAAATGAGCAACGATTTTTCACACACACACGCGCGCGCGCAAAAAAATATAAAATAAAATACGTATATAATGATACGAGAGAAAAGGGGGCTTAGTTATTACTTTTTTGTTATTTCGGTTACCGTTTCTTATTTTTATTATTATTATTATTATTTTTTTTTTTTCAAAATAAAATGGTTTTGAAACGCACACGACGGGGTGCAATAAAGACGTCGAACGAACTCGTTCGCCGGCGCGCGAGTTCGTCGCGAGAGAATACGCATATTATTCAACCGTTCCACGCGCACGGCGCATTATCGTGTGCGCGCGGCAAATGACTGGCAATAAACGGAAACGACGTGACGACTTTCCTGTAACCGATTTAGAAAAAAACAAAAATCATTTTTTTTTCTCTCTTCTCCTCTTTCTTCCGTTCTGTACCGCGTGGGCGACGGGCGTACGCGATGTTATTATTATATGCGTTTCGCTCGATTATTATTTGAAAGACGTGTGGCATAATATTATATAATATAATACGCACACACACACATAATATTATATTTTTCGTCATATTGAAATTTTAATGGCAGTCGATATCCTGACATTAGGGCGAGGGTCTTTGTGCGGTATACGCGTGTGTCTCGACGTCGAAGAAATGAACATAATATTATTATTTTATGCGTTTTCAAAAGAAGAAATATGTCTTGCGATTTCGCGTATTGGGTATACGTACGTCAAAGCGGATCGTTAGGAATTTTAGTCCGTTTTATTTATAATCAAGTACTGTATTACTTCAATATGAAATAATAATTCAGTTCTATCATCATGCATAATTATAGTTAACTTAAATAAAATAAATATTATTCAGTTATACTTCAATAGTATTGTTTTAAGTGTATTTCATATTTGATATAATATAATTACAGTCATAATATCGCGTATTGAGTTTAATTTCCATTTAGATTGTTCAATATTTTTAATATCATGTCGTAATTTATGACTCAAAACTAATTGATAGTGTTATAAATAATGTTACGTATTTATTTTAGTTAATTTGTTGCAGTTACAATGCTATATAATGATGACGAATGTACTACAAGATTCATATAGTCTGATTGCATTTACCATGAAAATAATAAGCAAACATGTCCTATACATTTTCGAAAAGCATATTTTATTAGCGGTCAACCATAAATTGTAATTAATTTAAAATGTCATTTTGGCAAAAAATTATGAATAAATAACACTGCAATACTACATTACAATTTTTAATTTAAAAATCGCAAAGTAGGATTGAATTTTAAAAATATACATTTTGCACATTCGTATAAATATAACTTTTGTTAAATACGAAAATCAACTGCTATTTATTGTAATTGGTGTTGTAGATGCACAGCAATCAAAGAATTCAAATAGGTATATTAGTTAATATAGTTATTAATTTTTAAAATTCATAAATTACAAAGGAAATAGTATTATACATATATATTAATTGTCATTTGATATTCAAAACATTCGATATAATCAACATTAAAAATTGTTTTAAGGTTTGATTAATTTATACATTTTGTGGCATTATATCATTTCTTTACTCAATTAATAAAAAATATTGAGTATACATTTAATGTTACCTACATAAAATATGTAACATCTAGCCGGAATTCAACAGTATGTTAAATCGCAGATTACAATGGATGAATTTATAAATAAATACCTATTCGCTTTTCGTTCAAATTACATTTCGCTTGATTTTCATTATTATTGTCGATCGCTTATTGAGCACGTTAATATTACGTCCGATAGTCGTAGTTTTATGTTGTGCGTAAATATAATAATATTATGTATTATGTATACGTATTTGACTCTAAACGGAATAGTTTGCCAGTTGGTAATAATATAAGGCGCTGCGACAACGATAATATAGACGTAAGAAGGAGGCTGCAGAAAATCGACTTTATATGCGTTTTCGGGTAATCCTTTACTCCTGTTTTTCCAGTCCAATTAGTTTAATGCTATACACCGTGCTGCGAATGTCGTAGTAAGTTGTAATAATTACCCAGTCGTCGTCGTCGTCGACTTCGAAGTTTTTAAAACGACGATGGTCCGAAAATATATTATAGAGGAGCTCGGGCGATATATATATATATGTATATAAGACAAACAAAACCAGCACGCTGACGATAATCCTTAGTCGGAAATCATGTACGCGGGTTTCGAAAATAAAACTCAAACACGCACACACACGCTCGCAAAACAGACGACTTATGTGCGGTGACAACGGCGTTGTTTGTTTACTTAGCGTCCGGTAAACGAGCACAAAACGGGAACGAGCGTTCGTTTTATGTTCCATTTTGTGTATTTTCTATTTTCTTTCGATTAATCACATTTTGTTTATACATATATATATATATATTTACGTCTTAATTCCTTTATATGCGCGTATACTAGTGGTACTCGGAAAATTTACAACTTCCCGACTAAAAGCTCGACCGTTTCCGGCAACTCCGCGGTACACGGATAGCCTCTTAAGAGTTAAACGCGAACCATAAACATGTACCGCGCGTTTGATAAGCTAACCGCTTCGGTTTTCGCTGTCCGTATAAGAAATGTGTACAATATGTACAGGGCGATCGGAATATTATTGTTACGCGGATAGAAATGACGCGTGTGAAATTTCTACCATTTTCGCGAAATCCTGTATGTTACCCTGTATACGACGCACATATTATATACATATAGACAGTCAAGTGTTTTGGATTTTCGGGAAGACTACTCGGAGGAGGATCCATGAAAGTGTGAACGGCACCGGCGGCGGCGGTTGATCGATTTACCGTAGTCATGCGTCGAGAGCCGCGAAAATCACATAAATCTCCGCGATTCTCTTTCTTTCTATACAATATATATAATACCGTTCGAATTTTTTTTCCCTATTCCAATGTAGACTTTTGTGGTATATATATATATATATATATATATATTATACCTATAATACAGTAACTGCGGTAGTGGTTCAGTCTACGTGTAACTTCATATATATATATATATTATATTATATAAGAATGGTCGTGACAGTTAACGAATACGAGTGGAAATGTCATTTCTTTTATTCTTCAAACTAACAGAAAAACACATACCGGACGATGGTGAAAAAAAAAGAAACCAGAAAGAATTATATCATATTTTATATATAAATTATATACGCACCCGAAAACGACGTTGTCCCCAAAGGTGTATAATATATACTGGACGTATATTTTTTAATATTCTCAAGTATTCACCGCCATATATAATATATATATATATATATGTTAATCTGGCAAAAAAATGTCAAAAAGTTTTTTATTTTTACCTTACAATAATTAGTAAGAATTAAATGAAAACTTTTTTAAATATATCAAAAACTTTAACTTTGATGAAAATATATGAAGGTACCGGATTGAGAAATCTTTGTATCCATTAAACACTGTAATTTTACAATAAATTTTGATAATATTAAGCTTTTGGAAAATTTGTTTGAGAATAATAAATTAAATATAGAGTTAAAGTTCAATTCATTTTATATGTTTATTCTAAGAAAGAAATAAAAAATAAACAACAATACCCAAGTACTTTTAATTATAACTAACATTTTTAATATTAATACCTGTATAAAATTATATTTTAATAGTTATGTTATATAATGACTTAATGATTATATTTTATTTATCTATTATTTATTAATCATTATGATCGAATTTAATTTTATTCAACATAATATGTTATATTATAGTAAGTTAGTTGTTATAAGTAATTACTAATTAAGAATACAATTTCCAAAGTTACGTATAGTAGGCTATTATTATAAATCGAGTTAATTCGATACTTTAATATTGCAAATATATATATATAACAAAGTTACATAAACTAAAAATAAATTTGTTGTGTTGTTCATATAGTTTAAAACATGTACAATTAATTATTCTGACAATATATTATGTAACAGACGTTATTGAATTTAAAAAAGTACTAATTAATTAAATATATAAACATATAAAATTCTTTATTATTTTTTTAACTTACAAAATTTAAACAACCATGTTTGTGATTATGATATATAGGTAATACATTAATTAAAATAGTGACGTATTCAGACTCTAAACAAAAATAAAAATAGTCAAATGATATTTTTTTAACTGAATATAATCATATAATGGTATTATTATTTTAAGATAAAATTAACACAAATTTAGTGCCAAATCAGTATAATTAACCCAAAACTACATTACAAAATGAAGTCTTATCCCCAAACAATAATTATATAGGTATAGTCATTGACAGATTATAGGCCTACTGAACTACTCGTTATTTTCGAAACATTATATTATGAATTTTCTATTTGTTTGGCAAATGAAGTGAACATCCTGCAGGCTCCCGCCAAAATGTTTGTCTGACTGTTAGCTATAATTAATGTCCAATGTTTATTTTTTCCGTCCAAATCACATCCATTTGAATGGTTCAAGACGTAGACTAATGTTCTGACACGCTACGCATATTATACGACATATTTCTATCAAATCGTTTTCAGTAAAACATACCACATTGAATAGAAATTGGTGTGTTATCCTAGCATGTACTCATATATAATTATTCGGTTAAATTAGAAAAAACGAAGCTTAAAAATATCTTGTAAAGAACATCTAAAAAAAAAAAAAAAAAAATAATAATAATAAAATAACTAAAAATACTAAAATTTGTTAATTCTGCGTATTCTACTTATATACCAGCTTATTCAATTTATACTTTATAAGTTGTATTTGTAATGTATTTCTTAATTCTGTAAAATCATTGAGGTTATAGTTATGTATTGTTATAATTAACAACTTTATTATAGATAACTAAATTATATTGACATTTTTTTATTTCATGTAAATACTGACCATTGTACACAATGGAGTGGCGAACTGTGTTTTAGAGAAGTAATATTGCTTTCAAATATTATAAATAAGTTAGGTAGTTGGGGTACTGAGGCGAGAACGAGTCTTATCTTTTTTATAGTTAGTTTATTTAATAGATGTATAATTGAATCCTAATCAATTTTAGGATTTCTAAGCACGTAAAGCTAGGAGGGGTAGGTTATTAATATAATGTCTTCTTTTATGAAATTTGATGTTCGCTATGCTACTGATTGTATATAATAATATATAGATAGGTATATCGAAAATAATTTTATAATGTTAATTTAGAGCTAGGTTTGAATGCACTGACGACTGTCATTCATAAATAAAAATGCATTTATAAAATAATGATTGAATATATTGTTAAAAAATACTAAATATTCTAAAAAAAGAAAAAAAAAATACTTGTCTTTGTTAATTATTTACTGGTTAAATTAATCACAGATTCTTTTTAAATCTAATATTTTAAAATGGAAAAGAATATAAAGCAGTTTTGAAAAATTATAAATTTTAAATAATAATAATATTTAAATTAAATTTAACCCAAGCGAATTCCTGAGAGGGAAATAAAATAATAATACGAATTACAAAATACATCTTTACCGCAAAAATACCGATTGTAATATGTATAACTATAAAGTCAAAATGGCTTAGATTATAAGTTTAAAAATGCTTTTAAAGTTAAAAAGATAAAAATCTTTAAAAGAAAATTTAAATTGTATTATATTGTTAATTTTATTAATTTAAATTATTGTATTTAGAAAATTAGATATCTATTAATATATCAAATACTTAATTAATTTTAAAGTTTATAAAAATAAATAAGTGATATTTTCCATAAAATATTTACTCGATGAAATACACAAATAGAATAATGATTTAATAATATAATTTATGGTTGCATTTCATATTAGAGATCAAATCAAATTATTCTTTTTGTAGTAACGTCAAAATATGTATATATTTATTAAATATAATACATTATCATGTATAAAATTCATTTAAATTATAATTTTACATAAACAATAAAATAAAATATTTTATATTAATTATTTAAAGTAAACTGAAGTTATCCTACACATACTTAGACGTTAGACATATAAAATGTTATTGAGTTATTATAGTATTTATTACTTACAGTGGATTATAGCTTAAAAAGTTGAAATACATTTAAGTTATACCTAATCCGCTTAATATGTTTAGTAACTCCATCTGGAACTACGTATAATACCTGTTTAAGACGGAATAATTTTTAAATTATAATCAAATAACTGAAATTTTTCAGATATACTGCGATTTTTTTATTGTTTATAATGAAATAATCAGATAGAAAAATTAGGCCATGCTTTTGGAATATGTTAATTCCAAATTCAGTATTAACGTACTATATTGAAACATGTAAGAATTAAAAAATTAAAAAATTACTTTTGTGACAATGTTCGTGTTTATAAAAATGTTTAATCCAAAATTTTCTGTTTTCGACAAAGCGTCATTGTAGTTTAATCATACAAATATGTTTATAACTATTCCGTTATTCCATTGGGTATGTATACAGGAAGAATAATTAATAAATAATACGAAACGAAACAAATATACAAATAATATATATGTTTTAACATTTAAAAATATGAATATTTTATTATATACCTATGAAATTTATGAAATTTACCTTTAATTAATAAAAACAACTTTTGTCCATGCAAAAAATTGATAAAAAAATTATATATAAATATAGGTAACAAATGTTAAATAATATTAAATAATGGTCTAGTGATGTTACTAACTGTTCAGAAGTCGAACCGAACTTTCAACCTAATAATTTATTTTACACTATGGATTTCATTATTTTACATTTTAAATACTTTGGTTTGGATTGGTTTCAGAAAATGTTTATTTCATTCAATTCAGGTACGGTTCAAACTAAAATATTAGTGTTCGTCACATTATTATGTAATACACATTTATCATTTTACAATAAAAGTTAATTATGTAACAAAAATATGAAAATTAAAGTCATAAATAATATAAAATTTAATATGACAATACCAATAGGTAGGTGTATCAATATATAACTGTAATAAATGTTGCTATTAATAGGTATATTAAATTTTTTCCAGATTAAAAATTCTTAGTGTAGTGGACATCTCTAAAAATTATAAAAAGGTTGTTTTTATTTACTATATACCTACGGCTAATTTTATGTCGGTATAGAGGTTAACCGTTTATATTACAGTCGCTACATAAGAGCTAACATCTGTTGCGGAATTTAATTAATTTCGCGTTCAATATTTTTTTTCTCCTAAATTTTGTAAATTTAATAGCTTATATTGACGATGCAAATATAAGTTATTTAAAATGTCCCTACAAAAAGAAATTACACATCGATAAATCAGGATAGCGGCCACTGAATATCATCAAATCTAGAGGTTAGACGATCGGTTCCTTATCATTTTGTTATAATATATTACCGTGGCCAATTTTGCTGAAACCATATGTTTCTCAAATTAATCCATTAGCGGGGAAGTTCAGGAATAAAAAAAACATTTTATGTAGCGATCAGAATTCACAATGACAGTATTTTTTTTAAAAAAAAAATAAGGTTCAATTACTGCTATCTCCCCAATAGTACACCACACAGTTATAGATTTATACATAATTAAAAAAAAAATTATTAAACACGAAATTAATCAATTCTCACAGCAGATATTATATTACGCAATTCAAAACGTCGAAGAACGAATGAAATCACGCGTTTTTCAAAACGATCAACATCTTTGTGACATAAGTTTATGTGAGTAAAAAACAATTCGTGTAAGTATAATAACTTTTTTTTCAAATTTCAAATTAAATTTGACATGTAGTAAGCTTTATTTTAGTACCATAAATAAAGTTTATTTTAACATGAAATTTTCTGAGTTATACTTATTTAAAATCATTCGTTTTCCGTGGCGGACATGGTATTATAACATATTATGTTTATTTCGTTGGATTTTAAAATTTAATTGATTAATATAATATGTGCGTATAAATACGTATAAGACGAAAATGTAATGTTTAAATATTAGTTATGGAGCGTTGCCGCTAGATGGCCCTGTCTGTATACCGTAAATAATAACAATACAAATATACAATATTATTCTGTAGTGTTAAGAATGTAGAGTGGGTACCGCCGACTACCTTATACATCTTATCCGTGTGAGCAATACTTTTTTATTATTGAGAATTATTTTTGCTTTGTTGATTTTTTTGCTTTTTATTATTATATTTTGAGTGTCACATTATGCTCGTTTTTATTTTCGATTGAATTTTGTCAATTGAAAAACAGCTGTGTCTCGGTCACGAAAACCGTTCAACCCTTCATAATCCGAGAAAAATACGCCTTCGCTATATACTCCCACGTCGATTGTGTCACTTTAAAATTCGGTCAACCATTAAGGTCCTCTGAATAGTCAAAACAACGTCTGGTGATTTTAAGATCGGTGTAGATAAACCATTGGGCGATAATAATATGTTGATGAAAAAAATTCAATGATTGTGCGTAGACGAATGAATAATAATAATAAAAAAAGATCACGCACAAAGGTAATTCACCACAGAAAAAAAATCCATAAGTGTTAATATTATGTGATAAAAAGGAAATTTAATAAAAAGTATAACTGTTCAATAGATTCTTTGAATAAGCTTAAGAATTGTCACTATGGCAGTTTGTGGACTTTCTATGCTCTTATTGAGGATTTAACCCTTAAAATATAACACAATACTGTATAAAATATCAAATATATATTTATTGAAATTTAAAATATGTCGTTCTGTTTGTAATAAATATAAAATAAGTAACCTAATTAAACGAGAAAACTATCGACTTTATTTTTATATATACACTATCTCAATTATTGTACAACTGTTTAATCATAAAATCTGATCGTCGTCTTTGAATGAAAATATTATAATATAATTTTTATAATAATTATTGTTTGTGGAAGTGTTTTTATGTTAGAAATTGAATAACATTTTCACCGTAAACACTAAATTATGAAACTTTGATTCAGTATCTAAGTACACAAATTTAACTACAATTTGTTCTTACCCCATTTATTGATGAAGTTAATAATAATAAACTAAAAGATTATTTTTACAATTAAAAATTTTCACCTTAGAATTGCTTTATTCTAAAAATTAAAATTATGTATTTATCTAGGACCTTTTCATCCTGAAAATATCTAGGTAATTTGAACTTTTTGGTTTTGATCATTTTTTCTACACTGTGATACCAACTACACTAATATTAATGTATTTTGACAGTACCTTTTCATTCTAAAATATTACATAAAGTAATAACTGATATTTCTCAAATTCACTCTTAATATTTATAATAATGTATTATATGAGTTAGAACGTTTTCAATTTTTGTATCTTATTAAATAATCAACATATCGATATGATTTCAAGATTAAATTATAAAACAGTAAATACTAAACATTAACTAATTTAATTTTAAAAAAAAGATTGATTTAGAACATTTTCATTCTGAGGTGACATAATATCTAGTGTAATTTTGTTTAGATAATTGATTAAGAAAAAAAAATGATCCGAATATTTGAATATTTTAATGTATTTTCAATGAATACGTTCTGTTTTATCATATAAACCATACTCATGATAATAATAATTATTATAAACTAATTTAATTACTGTTGTATAGTAGCAAGTAAATTTGTACAAAATATAAATATTGCATTATTAAAAATAACAATAAGATGGTTTAACAATTTTTAAATATTTTTTTTTTTAATTAAAAACGATGCTCAAATAAATCTTAATAATGTTATTATAAATTTTGTTAAGAGCAAAAATATTTTTTTTATTTATTTAATACTAAAGTGAAAACGTAATAAAAGTACGAGATATAAAAAAAAACAAGATATGTAAATATTGCTAAGTGATATAATTTTAATTTTATGTATCTAAATAGTTTTTATTTTTTATTATATGATTTTGTATATAAAGGAATTATTACAATAAGAAAAATAAATTATATTATATTTTGGATATTTGTATTATATAAGTTTTAATATTTTTATTCAATAGCTTGTTAATATTTATTTTGTAATCATCATTAGTCTGTTTTATATATAAAATAATTTTAAATTTAATTATATTTGTTTAACCTTTTACATTTGTCGTTAAAAACTATAAAATATCATTATATTTTGCAAAATATTTTAATTAGATATTACAATTTTATAATTTATGTGAAATTTAATATTTTATTTTATCAATCGACTCAATATTGGTCTTATATTATATAATTATATTTAATTTTCCAAATATTTTTGTTAACATTTTTGATGTTCAAATTAAAATTTATATACTTTATTTTATTCATTATTCTATTATCAGAATATTTATTTTTATTTTCTAGAACATATTTCTCATGTAACAAAAGCTATTTATTATTCATATGATTATTATCAAAACAAAATATAAATTAAATACCTATTAGTTTTAAAATTGGAATTATAATTAAGACTTTGATCAAATTTGTAATCTTATTTATATGATAATATTTATTCATTATTTATATAATTAAAACTACTTCAAAGCAATATTATATATTTCACACTAATGAAATATCTGTGTTGCGACAAATGTTTCAAATTGCATTGCAATGCGCATCTTATCAGATTATAGATAAATAATGAGTTTACTAAACCCTAAACTCAAATGTAAAACAAAATATACATTTTGGAGACATTGTAATTTAATAAATAATTAAAATATAGTTTTTAATATTTTATTCCATTATAATGAGATACATAATAATAATTTAAAATAAACTATTTGTATATATTATTAAATGCAATTGCTTTGATTATTAGCATTCCATTTTGTTTCTAAAGAAACATCTTGAAAATTAAATAACTTAATGCGCTCCCGTTAGCAATGATAATAAGTCTTTTGGTGCAGACTTATGCAACCCTAATTGTTTTTTACACACGCGTACTGAACCAATTTAAGATTTTATTTTAACATAATTATAGTATCTAAGAATAACCAGTATAAACATTAAGAGTATACAGTATAGGTACACAAACAAACACACACTGAAAAAGTTAAAATCGAAGCATGCAATTATTAAAACCTATTTAATTTATAACTAGTTATTTTATTTTAAATTAATATATAAAACAATTATGATCTGTACATATATAGAATATAGATATGTACTATAGAAAAATGTATTTTTGTCAAAATAATATATAATATTGTAATAATAACTTGCACGTATAGTATATAAGGTTTAAGGTGAGGTTAAATGACTATTATGTTTTTGAATTACGTTGCAATTATATTATCATTGAATAATTAAATAGAAGTTTTAACTAAAAAAAAAAAAAAAAAAAAACAGTATAGTAAAGGAGATAATTTAAAAGATGATGCGCGGTAATTACTTATGAAAATATTTTAAATTATCAATTGTATATTGTAATAATACTTACAAGGATTCTATATACCCATATTAATGCTTCCGTGTATTCAATAAGAAATATAGCAAAATCAAAGTCCAATAAAACTTAAATTGTCGGATTTGAATTAACTTACAGGTTAATCACTTATTATTGAATTTAAAGATTGAAAAATGGTCGTAGTTCTCACGTGAACTTTTGGTAAAATGTCATCCAACGACGAAGTTATATGTGTTTTAATTGGTTTCAAATTTTAAATATGTATTAGGCTCATTGTCAGATGACATTTTACGAAAATCTCACATAGGAATCTCATAAGAAATGTTTTATTATTAAAGTTTGATAATAAGTGCGTTTAACGTAAATGCTAGGTATAATTTAAGTTCGACGTGGTTGTGATTTTCATTGAATAAACTAAGTCAGCTTTACAGAAAAATTTTTGGGTGTAGTGTAGCGTTCTTTTAACCATTTATTTTAATGCTTTAAAGACAATGTCACTATTTTATAAAATTGTTGTCAATAGGCGAACCGGAGAGTATAGTCTATGTGTATTAGTGTATTATCTACCATATTTTCTAACACAGCCTCACACTTGATTACATAGATCAGACATTGCCATTTGGCCATTGGTTATTATTATTATTATTATTACCGTTATTAGTTATTACTAGAATATACGATTATGTAGTTACGGAATGACACAATTTTCATCTCATACATCATTTACCCTGTGCTACTGCTCGAGATCACGTACACGCATATGACGACGAGAATTCATCCAAATTGAATGATAGGGTCCGATCAATCTTCGAAAGATCACATACACATAGTATAACCCTTTTCCTCGTACGAATACAAGACGTTATACGCGAAAAAAAAAAAACAACAACAACGGTGGCGACACAACCACGTCTTTAAATTGTCACGGCCGATCCATTCACGTCAACAGCAAACAGAATTGCGTCTGATTTTTCCTGTCGCCTTCTCCGTCAGACGCGCACGGTTATTAACCATTAACCCTTTATATATATATACACACACATACCTCTTATCCGACGTCCAATCGGCTCATAAGTCATGAGAAAATTAAATTAAACTCCCCTCCGTCATCGGCTACTCTTACAATACATACACATTCGGGGCCCCTTCGAGAAAGTCTCGGAAAAATCATCTCTAAACAAAAAATATATTTATACGATTCGTACCAATGTCTGTACTGTACGTATCGAGTTTGACATATTATTCGAACGGGTTATAATTATATCATGGCATAAAGTTCGTAGGCGGTTACGATGACGTAACGTCGATAGAAATGCGAAAACTCGTCACCGACGCTTTAATTTTATACGCGACGAACGCAGTTGCCGTGTGTTCTTATTATTAAATTTATATAGGAGACGGATTAGTTTTGTTTATTTAATCACACGGCGATTTGCTGTTTGATTATGCTGCTTGGGAATTCTCGAATATTGCCGCCAATTATCGTTCTAACAACAGTTATACAGTCATATACGTAATATTATTACGTGGTATAGGCGACGGTATACCTGCAGCTGCAGTGACGGTAAAGGATTAACCGCGGTATATAATCAATATATTATAATCGTGTGCAATCATAAATTCCATTCTCAATATTATTGTGAAAACTGTGTACCAGCAGTGTCGACGAGGTATATAAATATATGTGCTCAGCCAGCGACGTATACGAGATATATAGAAGAAGAACGGGTGAAGAAGTGTGCTCGCCAAGGGGCTGAGGCGGCAGTGTGATGCTGCATGTTTCACGAATGAATGGAAAATTGGCAGTCTTCACCGGCGGGGCCTGTGCAACTTTTAAAGCAAACATTTCCCTTTAAATCTTATGAATATTCAATATCGCATCGGGTCTCCTCTGCCGACGAGCGGTTCTCGTCGTTGATTAGCAATACTCCCCACCCCCGCCCCTCTCCGCGTATACGGCAAAACCGTTATCCGACGCCATCGGGTGAGCTTATTTGTCTTCGTCTATATACGTTAAAAAGTACCGTCAAATTACGCCGAATTAGCTCGAATGGAAAATATATACATGTACTTGTGTTTGTGAATATATACGAAGGAAAAAGGTACGCTATAATATGTATATATATATATACAGTAGCATTGGGTCCGAAGGGTGTGTGGTTTTTTATTTTTTTTTTATATTAATTTATTTCACTTGTCAAACGACGTAAATTTGATAATTCAATCATTCGTCGTAATCTGACTGACGTGAATATATTTTATATAATATTATATATATGTAACCGAAGAAAAATACAATCCCTTGCTTTAATAAACGAATTTGTTCGGGCTCAGTTTATATTTTTAATTTTAACGCAATATTTTTATTTGTAATAAGGTAAATTTATTATGTAGATTGCATAACTTATTCAGTCGTATTCATAGATAATTGTTTTCCGATGAGGAGTTAAAAATAATTTTACAAACTAAACTGCTTTTATTTTTAAGTTATTTAAAATTTTTTATTTTTTGTATATAATATTACATATAAACTTCTTTTTCGGGAAGATTATAACTTCCTTAATCCCTCTAGATACGCCACTAATTATGTATAAATAGATAACATAATCCCGATATCATGGTTTATTAGCTATATAAATTATAAGAAACAAACAGTTCCATTAAATAATTGATATTTTATACAGATATAGTTGATAATGTAAAATTTATTTATTATAGTGTACGACAACTCACAAGGAAATATGTATTATAATAAGTCTTGTATATCACTTTTTATTCCTAGTAATTCACGATAAAAACCACGTTTGTTGAATTCAATACCTATACCTAAAAATAAATAATATAATATGTAATAAAATCGTTTTTTAAGTAAATTTATTTTTCGTATTTGAATATTATACTGAAAAGGGAGTTTCTTTAGGATATAGATATTTATATTTATAAATGAACGTATTCTTTTCGAACATTCTCTCCAACTAGACTTAAGGATAATAATATTCGTATGACAGTTTTAAATGCATAGTTTAAGTAGTGCGTATGTCGCCATCATTGTCAAGTTTTTTATATAAATATATTATATTATGTACCTAAAAAAAGAAAAATAACTAAAGTTATAACTCATATTTTTGCGACGGTTCAAACGGTTTAATCTCTTTTGAAAAATAAAAGGATAAATAATAATAATAATATCTAAGACGCAGATGATACATATATGTATATGGTCCCGTTGTCATATTATATATATATATTATAGGTATCATTGAAAAGAGCAGCCGGCGAAGGAGTATAGCAAATCGGATGAAAAATAAAAAATATATATATAAAAAAACGGGTTCACTTGGATTTTCATGTATATTAAAAAACATAAATAACCGCCCGGTACTTACGGGTCGTCGGTGTACGAGGGTGGAAATCACGAGGTCCAGGTGTTCGCGACTAGGTTTATACGAGTATAAATGCTCGTGTATGGTACGATATGGAGCGAATTTTTTTTTTCGCCCTCATACCGCACTGCCGTTTTTTTTTTCTGTCTTAACTCCCCATTGTCAACGGTTCATATCGCGTATATATAATATATATATACGTATAGTATAATATGCGATATATTTATTACGCGTATAGGTATATATGTTATTATTATTATTATTATTATTATTATTATTTTTTGTATTCACCACCGCCGCTTTCCCAACGGCATATATTATATATTACCGACACAATGTTTCTTTCTTATAAATATACCGTCGATGACACTCGAACGACTTTTATAGAGGAATACCTTTCTATTTCTATATACGTTATTATATGGGATTTTCGGGTGACAATAGACCGAAAACACACACACGCGCAAATGATGAACATCTGTTTTCCCCTCTAGTACGTACAATATCTTATACGTCGACGTGTCTATATAAGAATATTATTATATTATGCGCGTGTGTGTTTTTTTTTTTCTTTCTTTCTCGTCTTCTTTCCCTCGTCTCGCGTAATACTTAACGTGGGAGAAAATATACTTCGGTTTATACCGCGTATAAATTACGAAACGCGGATAGTGTAATCGACACAGAGTGCGCGCCGCCGCGATAATCCAATCAGGTTTATTGCGCTCGGACGTTAAGCCCGCCGCCGTGTCTTTTGCGAGCAGATACTATACGACGTTTCCAAATAATAATAATAATAAGAAGAATCGCCTTCATTTGTTTTAAAACCGACCCATTAAGACGGCCCCCGCCGCCGATATATGCGAATATACGTATATATATATATATATATATATATATATAGATAGATAGATGAATCGTCTAATAACATAATATATACGACGGCGGCGGCGTTCAATGGGCCGTGAAATCCGCGGCGGCGGTTCATTATGTTTATTAACGGTATAAGGAGCAAGAAATACGAACGTTTTCGATTCCCCTCTTGTCTCGATGAGATCACTGTTATATTAATAATAATAATAATATATTTTATTATAATATTAACACGATAAGTGTAACGTGTACACTCTATAACAACCGCGTAATGAAGTATATATGTTTTATAGGAATTTTTATGAAAATCCGATTCGAATCATATTATATAAAATAATATATTATTATAATTGCATACCGTACGTGTACGAGTATCATAATATTTGTCGTCGGCCGACAAATGAGCAAGTGCGAGAACGTGCGCAAGACCAGACGTGTGTTCGTGAATAATCGCGTCGTCGAGTATCTCTATAATAATATTAAACACGTGTTATACAGTATGATTCATACAAACGTAATATATAACTCGCACTATTTTTCGATTATTAATACGCGTGTCCGGAAAACTTAGACACATATTATACAATGTTAATATAAACTTATTCGAAACACTCAAATCGTATTACCTCAACGCTCTATCAGATCGATAGCAATATCTGTCTGGTGGATCTCTCTGTATATGTACACGCGTACGTACTATATGCGCTATAATACGTATCTGTGTTTTATTCCTCAAGTTAAAACTTAAAAGTGCATACAAGACCTAGGTGTTGACTGTAGTATAAGGGTGATTAAAATCTCCGGGTGTCGTCGTCGAGTGTGTTTGAACATATTTTAAGCATTTCCCGATGACTTTCATAATAGTACACATACAATTAATTATGTTTATTCGGCCCGTACAGGGTGATAACAATATCGTGTTTTAAAAATTGTTGAAATTATACTTAACATTATGCTTTGATAAAAATAGATATTTTATCTGCGTTATTTTTGTAAAATAAATTCTGATCACTCTGTACAGTATTGTAAATTATAAAGTAACGAATGACGGTAGGGGTACTATAATAATAAATATTATAAAGATAATAATTATTTGTAATAAAAAAATTATAATTAAAATATACAAGCAATTTAATTTGGTTTCTTTTAACAATAAATGCATTAAATAATATTATATAATAATACACAAAACACGCAATTACATATTATTATTATAATTAGCTTATATACGCAATACGCATGCACTTGCATTATTCATTTTTGTTCTTTAACATAATATTTTTTTAAATTATATTTGTTCAAGACGTACAATAATTATTTAATGTTTTTATTAAAAATTATTATTACAATTTACATGAATATTTGTTTTTATTATTAAAACGAATCAGAAATTAAATGTAAACTGTTTTTATAACGTCGAATTTGTATCTCATTTGGATTTGTTCTTCTCGTTAAAAAAAGGTTATTTAGAATTTGAATTTCAATAAAGAAAATTACTATTTTATTAAAAATTAAAATATTTATACAGATTGTTTACAATAATAATATTATTGATTTAACACGTTGTTCGTACGAGTATTAGTGTACAACAATAGATATTAACACAGTAATGATTAGTTATATTATCGAATACAGCGAAATCGTCTTAAAAACGAAAACGAATCACGTTATTAATTATTCGTATTTTAATATTATACTCTATTTATAAATAAACCAATTAAACGCGCTCGATATGTCAAGCTATCCATATCGGATGTTGGTCCCAAGCGCGCGATCAAAAACAATATAATTTGAACGAAATTACTTTGTCGGCCCATTTATTTTTCGAATGGAGAGTTATTAAAATCGTCTGCGCGCAGTGGAAATAGCGTTGGCGTTCATTAGCGTGGTTGACCGGTAGCGGTGTCGGCGGCGGCGGCCGGCGGGGAGGGAAAAATAACTGAACTGCCGCCAAACCAATATAATATTGTGTCGCCCGCCCCTTGTCCGCGGTAGGAGCTCACGGCGACTGCAGACTGCCAATATTGAAACGGTCGGTCGGTCGTAAAGAAGTCCATTCACCGGACGACGACGAAAACGGTGCAACACGTTATTGTAGAATATATATATAGTATTATTGTCTGCTGTACCCATATATCTACTTACGGGAAGTTTGACAAGTAATGAGAGAGAACGGGAGAAATAAGAACGCCGATTACAATAACGATTTGTACATGTCCCCCAGAGGCATAGAAGTCCCAACCGGTCAGGTGAATAGTGCATCGTATACTTCAAAAGATAAATGGCCTACCACAGCATTGTGTACCTTTAAACGCGATTTATTTTGCTTACGAAATGTCAACGAGAGTTTTCACGTGTACCTATTATTATTATATAGAGGCCATCCTCACAAGTTAGAAAAATAAAAATAAGAAAATATAAAATAGAAGCGAAACCGATATCTCAAACCTATATCACATTAAATCGTAATTTACATAATGTCGAAAACACAGGCGTTATAGTAGATACCAGAGGCGTATTTCTGAAGAGGACTAAGGGGCCTTCAGCACCCCCTCCGAAATTATTTTTTCCAACAGTCGTTAAGAGAGAAATTTAAATTTAGTATAATCTGTTTTATTGTTATTATAATTATTAATATATGAGATATGAATTCCATTTTATATTTTATTATGTATTTTGTATGACTTGAGATTTCCTAATTTGAAATTTTGTAACTTACAATAATTATGTAAGATTTATAATATTAAAACTAAAATTTTATACTTAACTGATGTAAGCATTGTTTTTAATAGATTTAAAATTGGGTAAGTTTTGCCAAAATTTTAAGGTTTAGTCTTGGATCAGAATTAGAAATAACTCTATACTCAGCTATTTTACTAGTGCCTCAGCCTCCTCCTTAAAAAAAAAAAAATTTAAATACGCCCCTGACAGGTACATTCGATGAAATAGAACATAATATTTCATACGTAATAATTATATTATATTATTGTAAAATATCTTTTCGTTTCCTTAAACAGGTCCCATTCATAAGAACGTAGCGTTGTGTTATTGCCTATTAATTGTATATAATATTTCTCAACTAGTAAGTCCATAGAAACTCGTATGTAGCTAAGTTATATTGTTATACTGTACAGTCGTTGAACATATTTCAGACTTATAAAAGCGCGTCACGTTTTCGTTCAAAAATTTGAAAACTTATTTGCTTCGTATTTGTTTACGTAATACCTATTATGTCGCAAGTAAATTATACACAGGATATAGGTATTACGTAGAATTGTAAAACATTTGTGATGGAAATTATGAAATAATTCACACATTGAATAATATGAGTATTGTGTATTATTACGTAGGTACACATATTATTATAATATTATGCTTAAAAAAATTAAATTTTATATACCTGTAGGATTAATAAATAATTTAAATTATTTAGTATACCATATAATAATAATTATATAATATGCACTATAACTTTTTTTAATTTCATAGTTTAACACAATTTGAAATTATTTTGTTATTTATTTTTTTAAATTTTTATTGTTGTTATTTTTTTTTTTTATTATTTAGTTATTCAGTAATTATAAATATTATATTACATCAAAGTCATAAATTTATTATTCGATTATTTTATTGTAATATTGAATTCTGTCAACATCTAGCAATATAGCAATAAATAATATAGCAAAATCAGTCACGTAAAACTTAAAGTGTAGCGTTTCGGTTAAAGTTATAGTTTAAAACACTTATAACTGTAAGAATGAAAGATAAAACATTTTCGATGTTCATTCATATTAAAATATATCATCAAACAACAAAGTTATATGTGTTTTATATAATTGTTTTCATATTTTAAATAACTGTTTAAGTTCATTGTCAGACGACATTTTATAAGAACCCCATGAGAGTACATAAAAAATATTCTGTTCTTTGAACTTGATAATCAGTGTTTAATTTGTAAGCTTAACTAAAATGATACAATTTAAGTTTTACGTGACTGTGATTTCGCAATATTTCCCGTTGGATAGGCGGAAAGAACTAAGTTTGATGGTGGCGTCATCTTAAAAAAAAAAAATAACGATTTTGTTGGAATTATTGTATGCTATGGTATTTCTACGATTTCATGCGTTTATAATCGACAATATAAAACGTAGTTTACACATAATATTGTGTTGTCGAGATGAAGATACATCTCGAAATGGTAATAATATAAATAATAATATACTATAATGTCGTTTATCGTTTAATCGTTTTGAATGCGTATGTAAAAAGGACGACGACCGATTGTGAATAATAAAATCGAAAAAAAAAAAACTAAATCGATTAAGTGTACCTACCCTATGTTGTATACCTATGTTATGTAAATATCTAAGTGTATCGTTTTGCCGTTGTATAAACTGTTGTCGTTGGCCACTTGTACGAATAATAATAATAATAATAATATACGTTCTCGTGATGTTTACTTTCGCAGCTGTGTCACCAGAAGAGAAGAATCTGCACACAACAATTGGGGCCATGTGTGCGAAAAACGACATCGTTCTCTCCCTATTCGCTCGCCTAAGACGTATTATTAAAAGAGAAGTTGCCGCCACAATATTTCGCACGACGTCTTCGCGGTGGCTGCAGTCGACTATAAAGACGGAATAAGCGATCGTCATAACAGATGTGGCTAATTTGTAAAATACACGTAATTGGATACGTATACATATATTATTATATTTATACGCAATGTCGTTATTTTAGTCGTCCGCGCGAGCATATAAAACTAGTATCCGAGTTATTTTAGTATTCGTGGATAAAAAAAAAAAAAAAAATCAGAGTTCATTCCGTTAAGTATTATACGGAATAATCACAAAAAAAAATTCCGAACACATTAATATATATTATAAATACGTTTAAAAACAATATCAATTAATTTCAACGGACCTGCACAGATTAAAAATTAACATAATGTGTTTTACACACATGTGTATATACCCAAAGTTTATTATCGCCGATTTTATAATACACCTACCCAGCGATTGACCTTTTTAATGTTCTCGGCATATTGTCAATATTTGTAAACGAAAAGGAAACTGATGACAAAAAGTAAAAAAAAATATATATATAATACGGTGCCACGTGCCAAAGATATACCGTCGGCGTCAATTTAATAGGTTTAATGAAATAATATATTATTGTATACGAACCTCGTTGTCGTTCGACGGACACTTTTTTCTACAATAACGTATCATCGATAGTTCGTCGCTTATCGAGATATACGATCGACCCGCGAAGATAGAAAGATATAGAGGGCGGGAAAACAAATCAAACGAAGTTTTATAAAAATTATATGATATTTCTCTTGATTTTGCTATTCGTTTATGACGGCACATAATACTAGCCGCGACACGCCAGTCACTTCTGTCGGCAGCAGCAAATAATCGACGCGTCAATCACCAAATTAAATCGAATACCAAAATGAGCGCGCGCGTGTGTAATATCACTAAGAATGCGGTGAAATATATATATACATAATAGAACAAGGAATACTTCGATAAAAAAAAAAAATACCAAACATATAATATGTGACATATACCATATAATATATACCTATATAATATTATGTATTATATAGAGAAAACCACTAAATTTTTGTATTCCGTCGCCGAAAAAAAAAAAAAAAATGTTATTGGACATAATAAACGACGTCGATGCTATCCGGGCTATAAAATATTATCAAGTTTTTTTATATATTATATTATCACTGCTTGTTGCGCGTGCGTGCACAAATAAAAAAATATTAATACATATATATAGCATATATTATTCTGCCGCTGCCGCATCCACGTCAATTGGCTGTCACCCCAGCTCGGAGTCCCTGGGGGCATCTCTTTTTTTTTTTTTTTTAATTTCACTATATCTTACGTGTATAAAATGTATAATAATAATGTGTACGGGATAAAAAGGTTATACGTACCGGCGAAGAATTCTATAGGTATACGCGGTATATGCGGTAACAAGGCGGTAAATAATTTGATAAAAAAAAAAAAAACAAAATAATACCCCGCGATATTCACGAAGAGTCGTCGCCGACGACGGGATTGCCCGTAAATTTTCCACGCCTCACCCCAGCACTGTCCCCGCGCGGTCGTATTCTCTCCGAACAAGACGTTGCCGTGAAAACATGTGTCCGAGATCGGTCAGACCGATTGTGCACATGCATACACCCGAAAAATATAAAGTCTATTGTTTGAACGGGCGCGCGCGACGAGATCCGTGCCGATATAATAATTATTCCAAATACGTCGATTGTTCGAAATTTACACGCAACGAGTGTTGCTGTTGTATAGAAGTATCGTGGGTACCAAAGACTGTCTGTTGGAGCTGAGGAGAGGATTCCGATTATTTAAAAATAATTTTCACCTCATCTGTAATAAAAAAAAAAAAAATGTATATTATAATATAAATCCCAATAACGACGGGGAGTCAAGTCGATGTTGGCAAAGATCGAATCGATACGACGAAGACCGATTTATATATTGTATAAGTAAGTTCACTAAAATATTTGAATATTATATACTATGTAGCAATATTTTATACTAGCACAAAAACAATTCGTTGCCGAGCAGACGAATTTTTTTCCACGATTATTCAATTTCGATTTTCCAGTTATTTCATATTTGGGTAAATTAAGTTTGTCAATAATCATTATTTTATTATACATCGAACTACATTTATTAATTCAATTTAATGTATGCTATAATTAAAATATTGTCGTGTAGTTTAATCTTTATTCATATGTACTCATGTACTACACATATTATTATAGATAAAACATTTCTAAACAAGAACATATCATATAGATAAAATCAAATTTTAATATTACATACCTGTTAAATAATATCAAATAAATAGTTTTGTTTCAAATTAAATGTTTCGAGTTATTTATACTAAATGATATTGTTTTAACAATTTATAAATATGTATGAATACATAAGAATTAATAACTCAATAATAAACTTACAATCTTGCTCCCTTATTTAGAGGGATAAGCATTTAAATACAATTATGTATAAACTTTCCCAAACCTTCAAAATAATATTGAAGACAAATAATATTAATATTTATGATTAGACAAGTATCTAAATATTTGACTTAAGGCATAAGTATAAACTAGAATATCAACTGTATTTACATAATCTATTCAATATTAACCACAATTTTAATAGTTTTAATGACTATTTAATTGAGTGAATTATTTTGCTAATTTTAGTTAAGTACTCAATATATTCATACTGCCTTTTTCATCTATATAATTTTATATATTATTTTATTAATAAAAATATTATTTTGATTTTTATCAACGTATTTAACTATGAGAAAATTTTATACATTTGGAATAATATACGATTTGTATTTAACTTTTAATTGATTACAAATTGTTTATATATTCAATTTATATAAGTTAAGTTATATACGACAACAAATAATAACTTTAAATTAAGTATCTTATTAACATTTTTCAAAAGACATGGATTTAATTTTAAATCGACAAATCATCAATCAACGTAGATTAAATTCAAAGTACATAATATTATTAATATTATTGATTTTAACAATATAGTATTCATAATAATAAAAAAACGGTCCGCACCTACAACAGATTACATATTGTACAAATTAAATAATATTCATAGAATACTGAATAATGTAAAACGTATTATTATTACATATTATTGTTTATAACATCTGTTGTGGTGTAGGTGTTAATTTCGTTAACAATCGAATCAATCGAATTTTAAAAGATTATGAATAATGAGAAATTGTTTTTTTTTTTTTTATAAATAATATTTTTAACAGTACATAACGTATAATAGTTGTCGCATACTAATATGTAATAGGTTTACGATGTTATAAAGACACTTTCATTCATAGTTTCTATTGTTAAAATATTAACTACAGTTAACACAATGCTGCATCAAGTGTTTGTATATATAATATTATGCATTTTGATCGCCGAGTACAATGAAAAATAAAAATAATAAAACTAGTTTTACGGGAAGTATCAAATGAGTGTTTATATTATTATAGTATTGTAATAGTGTTATAATAATATAATATGTATAATACGACTAAGACGGTATAGTCTTACAGTTGGTCGATGGCGAAGGCTGAGGAGAACGTAGGACGATTCAATTCGGAGTGATAAAAAAAACATAATAATAAAATATTATTATAATATAAGCGATGGTATATTGTCTGCGTATTATTATTATTATTGTAATTAATTAAGCGGATAATTGAATTCGAGACGGTAACACTGTAAACAAATATGAAATATTATATTATAACAGAACGATATTGAATTTATATCATATAATTAATATTATATTTAGTATAAGACACGCGGTGAAATAACAATAATATAATAGCTGTGGGATTGTTTTTTTTAAAATTTTATTTTCTTCAACGAGTTGCCCACGCCGGAAACATAATAATAATAATAATATTATCGTTCGTTCGTTCTGAAATCCGTTCAGAGTAAAACGCCAACTTACAATGCAACAGAACGGCCAAATTCGAAAACGATTGGATCGTCATGATTTTTGCGTAGGACTTGCGTGTCTATAGTCTATATGAGCTTATATTATGACATGTAGGTGAACGCGCATTTCCATAATCAACGCCACAATAAGGAGCCCGTCAAAATCGTTTTTGACACAACCGCGGTATTCTTTACGATGACGTTTATATTGGACATTTTGAATTGAATAACCGATCTGGCGTGCAATAATTTTTATATATATACCAAAGCATTAAAAAAATAATAATAGTAACGCAACAATTACTAACGCTATGTCATCATAATATTATAGCATAGAAATGTTTTTATATAGACATCTCTTTATAATTTATAAAATATTATATATTATGTAGGTATATTTATGATATACAGTTTGTATGTTTGTCCTACCCACGTCAGTAGGTATTTAAACTTATTCTGGAAGCTATACAGAAATCATAACGATAATAATAATTTCACAGGATTCTGATTGGTATGATAAATACCTGAAACGATTATACTCCAGATTAAACATTGATGATTACATATTTTGAAATCGATGTTTATTATTAATTTTACGAAAAGATTCAAATGTGGTATTTAAGTTATATATCAGATGCAGTATTACAGATAAATAATATAATATGTTATTCAGTAAGTTCACGTATACCATAGATGCATTCAGTGCGATACGAGAAAATTCTCTAACAGATTCAAAGGTTATATTAAAGAATATAGATATTATAATAGTATTAAATTCGGAAACTTTATTGGCTTTTGTCCCGAAAATTATTTCTTATCTATCGGTTTGTATACAAATAACAATACGTTTGTATTAAAACACACTATCGGTATACAAGTGTTTTAACTCCATTGTTCTTATTGTAATTTTATAAACCCATTTATAGATAGTTATAATTTGTTCTTGAAGAAACTGCGTTTATCTGTTTTTAAACGCTACACGATTTTAAACTATATATAATACAGTATTACACCATCGAAAATAAACGTGTGCAATATATATATACATATAATACTATATTAGAACAAATATATACTCGTCAACCAAGTATTTCTTTAAAATAATAATCAAATATAAGAATGATAAATGCATCTCGAGTCTAAAAAGTTAAAACGTAACGTTTTTGTTCATGTGTACTTACAATGAAATATAAATTAGGTTTAAAAGACATTATAGTACTCATATACAAAGAAAAAACTATTATTTAAATCTACACGTATACATTATGTTATGATGTCTTTTTAAAAAATATTGTTTTTTAAGTTTGTTTTTAAAAAGTGTCACGGAGAATATATATATATATATATACTGTATAGAGACATTGCTTTACAATATACTACGATTTATTTCGAGGAAACCATATAATAGAGAGCGTTATAATATATTATAATAATAACACGGTTATTTTTTAAATTACCTTTGCATATGGTATGATGTATTTATTTCTACTACCTATACAAATTATATAGACTGTAGTCATATACATTTTTGGTATGTTTAAAATATATACAATATAGAGTTTTTATAGTATCAGTAACGATTAGTATTTAAATGGTGTTTCATCGTTCGACAAAAACGAGTTGTATAATTATTATAATATAATATTATATTATATATATACCTAGATGCAATTATTATAATTATTATTAAAGACTTAAAATTTTGATAATTTCTCTTATTCACAATGGACAACAAACGGTTCTTTTACAAATTTCCTTGGAAATTATCGGTAATTTTGAGCTTTATAGTTACGATTAGAATAATTTTACTGCTGTATATGTGCATATTCAATATTTTAAGTGTAGTATTTAGGCGAACATTGTTGGAAAGGCGGAAATTATCTTCGCAACAATAAGAGAGTGCCATAATACTACCCATATTACATGTAATAATATGACGCGTATCACGTTAATGCTTATTGATGTGCGGGACAATATTTTAAGTATTTGTGTGCGTTTGATTTTTTATATTTTTTCTATACAAGTAAAGTACGTCGCGACCAAAGTAGGCATCGAATTACGGGTCATGCGGTGCATTCGTATATTATAATATTATATTTATTTATCATTTTTGTTTGTTTTTTCATCGTCGTCGTCGTCGTGAAAGTCCACGGCTAGCGCGTATTCATATGGTATTCCAATATCACAGACGGGGACCCGTCAAAAACAATCGGTTTCTCCGCGGGAGACGGCCGCACACCGCCATTAGTTTTCTTAATTTATACGTACCCCCGTCACCCGTCGGTATTCCGTATGCATTTTTTATTCGAATTATTATTGTAATCGTTATTATAATAGTCGTCACCGTATGGGTAGGAGGTACGAGCCCCCTGTAGAATTCGATACGTCGTATATACAAATGCCATGTATACATAAGGTACACTTTAGGTCATAAACTTTAAAATAAAATTTTTAAAAAAAAAAAAAAAAAAACCATCGGATACACCATATAATATATGATACGGGAGACGTTGTCAATGCACGTTATTTGGATGTAGAAATTAATTTCGTAAATTCGTTCGGTAATTTATTTACGACGACTGAACCTGCCACAGAACGCTGTACCGGCGCCACCTGACCGTGCATCGTCGTCGAAAGTGGGTATAAAAAGACAAAGAACGTTCGGCCCGTAGTCAGATTACCTATAGTTTATGTTTTTCAAAACAACCGTATTATTTAAACGTCTCCCCCACCCCTTTATTAATAACGTAATAATAATATACACTCGTAATATATTACAAAAATATCATAATATCAAGTGATATTATGTTCGGGTTTAAACAAATAAACGCATTCCAAAACTTAAATTTAAATAAACCCGTTCCGATATTCTGATATTGATCTATATAATAATATATTAACAAACCGTAATGTAAACACATTATTATATTTGTTTATTCATGATACAAAATTATATAGGTACTATTGTCAATATTGTATCGCGCGCGATATAATGGCGCAGAATCGGAAACGAATAATTTACATAATAATATAAATAAAATATAAAAAAAAAAAAAACACAGGTAAAATTCTATCGGTATACAATATTCTATTATAATATTTATAATATATAAGTTATATACACTATACCATTCAACCCGTTGTCGGAATCTTTTTCGAAGATAACGGAAAGGGAATTTTGGCAATGCATATCCATATTATTATATTATTATTGTAATATGCTCGAACATAATCGTTTGGAATTTTGAGTTCACGGATTCGCGACATTCGAAACGCGGAAAATATTTAATATACAAATCCTTGAACATAATATAATATATTATGCGCATAGATGTGATCGTCATTTCACCGTGTTCACTGCAGCAGTCCCCAGAATGATATTATATATTATTTTCTGCGGTAAAACGTGTGCCCAACATAGAATATATATATAGTGAACTTTCCAACACAAATTGTTCGCATAATTCGTGTCATTCGAAAAAAAAATAAAATTCAAAATATGTCGAATTTCACAGAATAATCGTAACGAAGTCGTCGCAAAAGTTGTAATACATATTTTGTATATTATACGAAACGGACAATAATATATTATTATATTATTTTATTTTTGTAGTATATATATTTTATGACGAGTAACAAAACATGTATTATTCTATTATAGGTATATGTAAGTTACCTTCGTCCTAAAGTATACCTATAATCAGGAGCGGCGTTAGACCAATATTTTTGCATATGCAAATACACTACTGATTAATATCATTGAAATTAGGTTCCAAAATAGTACTATTATTATATTACTGTAATACAAAACAGTTCATTCAATCGTTCGAGCTATCAATATCCACTATTTAATGTTTTTCCTAAAAAAAATATCTTTATTAAAATTGGTTTCCTACTACAAATTACATGATATTTCCAAGTTGTGTTTATTCAACAGATACGTATGTATTTAAAATTATTAGATTAAAAATCTTTTTAATACAATTTTTTATTATGGTAATAATAAAAATAATAATAAATGATAGATACCTATATTGTCACAAATGTACAATATTATTATTATTATACTCATAGTAAGTGTATAATTATAAAAAAAAAAAAAAACACAATGTATAATATTAAATATGTACCCAAGTTTACAGCTTTTGCTTACTAATCCATCATCAATATAATTATAATAATATACGTGATAATATGTCGTAACAATTTTAAAGCACTTAAAATATATTATTATTTTAAATTCTAATGAAATTACCGGGAAAAACGCGAGAACAATATTCGTCTAAAGGAATACAGCTCGGCGAAATAATAATGTACTACTATAATCAGCCTATTGTTTAAGACGGTTGGCGGCGGCGGTACGGTAGTGATGACGAGTGAAGGCAGATGGAGGTGAGTGGAGGCTGTTGGAAATGCCAAAAACCGAGTAATGAGTCTATTGTGTTAAAGGATTGGAAAATTGTTCAGGTGGGAGGTACCGTCGTCGTTTTGTTCACAGCAGCCATCGCCACCGCCGCCGTCCTTCCCAATTAAATTCCAATTTCGCAACCCTTTCAATATATAGACGGGCGCGCGAACATTTACTACAGCGTGCGGCGTACAAGGGATATTACGGTTGCAGAGGTGAGAAAAAAAATTATAAAAAACATAAAAACCTTAAGACAACAGTTCGTCGTGAATGTAAAATCGTGGGCGCGAATACGAGTGAGAGAAAGAGAGAGAGAGATAGAGAGAGAAAGAGAGTGAGTGAGAGAGTGAATAAACGATATTTCATCCATTGTCTGTATATACGAAAAAAAGGGTAGCTTTTATATAAATACACGTTATAAAAAATAAAAATAAAATAAAAATTCGTTCATTGTATAACGCGTCGTTACAAGACGTTTCCGGTACCAGTGAAGTCGACCAGATACACACACACACATATTTATAGAAATATAATATACAATAAAATATTATATATAATATATTGTAACAATAATATATAACAACGATGTGTTCGTAATTAGAAATCATTTCCCATTTCAATTACCAATGTCTGTCCATTTCCTGCACAAACAGCAAAAGATATATATAATATTATACGTACGTACGCGGTAGCGCATGTGTAACGGGTATTTACTCCGACACAATCATCGTTACGCGCGGCTGTTACTATACAGAAGTCTGACGGGCGGACCCCGCGAAGGTTCTTCTCTATAAAATAATAATAATAATATAATAATATGACGTTTCAAATCGAACAATGGACCGACTTGTGGCATTTCATTTCACATGACGATAATGCTATATAATAATAATATTAAATACGCGCAATGACGTCGGCGGCGGTGGGAATATTAAATTTTTGATTTGCGTTCACGTCGACGATCGCCAGTGTAAAACCGACCTTCGGTTTAAGGTCCATTTGAAAAGTAATTTTTTGATCGTTTCGACTACATTATTTGTAACGTACGTACAAGGAGCGAGTTTTTTTTTTTTTTTTCACAATAAATTGAATTTCGGGTACCTAATTATTATTATACACGTAATAACTGTGATGAGTCGGATTTTTGCGTATTGCATGGTTGCGCACAACGGTGTATTGTTTTAGCCGGTAAAATAGGAAGGGGACCCGGATTCGATTAGGTTTATTTTTTTTTTTTTACAGGTATATCCGCGAGATGAAGTTTATATTGCAATGTGCGTATATAATATAAGGTTCGTATATATTATTATATAGGGAAATATTTGAAATTGTACGTGTACGTATTGTGTACAAGAGGGGAAGTTATGGAGAAGGGACGGGTGCAGTGGTTTACTAGACGAGTGCGTATAGTACGTTATAGTATTCTCATCCCAAATGACATTTGGCGGAAGTAGAAAGTGGAAAAAAAAAAAGGTTCGTCCCTTATCACGGGTCAAAAATGTAACCGGCACGCGTACGAGTATAATGCTCGCGATGTATTCGGAAATTGAAAAGAAATAACGCGGCGGAAGGAATCCAATAATGCGCAGTCCCCGAGATTTACATACGTGCGGTGCACCTCCGCCGCGCGAGCGTCTTCCCTGCTGCACTGCGGACATACGACCGGCGGTTGTGCGAGGTAAGGGATTCGACCGCAAAAGTCATATCGCGTTTTATTGGGTCGGATATATTATTATATATCGTATACCGACGGGTTTATTTTTATTGTGTTCGCCTTTCTCAGAGTTCGTATTTTTTTTCTCCTTCTCTCCCCTCCTGCCGCCGCCACTGGTACAGCCGGACTTTTCTATTTCCCCGTCGTGCTGTCATTTGAATACAATCTAAAGGGTCGTTTTTTTTTTTTTTTTTCCAAACGGACACTTTGTGGCCGTTCGGGTTAAGGGCGCCGTCCGTCCGCCGATGCTACCGCATATATACATATGTGTGTTTGGCTAAGGGTCTTTCCACGATATTGTCCCTTATAATATAACACACACAACACACACATATATATATTTGTATACACATATAGGTTAAATGACACACCACATCCGAAGAACTATGACCCGTAAACAGAGGGAAAAAGAGAGAGAGAGAGATAGGGAGAAAATGAGATGGAGAAAACAATAATGTTTGTCTTCTTCGTATACTCGCATGTAGGAATATTGTATGGGGCGTATACAAATATGCATAAACGTATGTATTTATATTATTTTAATCACGCGTGTTAGTAAATTTTGAAGCGTTAAAATTTGTTTAATATTCAAATTATATTGTTGGATATAATAGTACCTAGTTTGTATTGTCGCATTTTCTCATCATAATAAAATTTTTAATCAATTTTGATATTTGGGAGTACGTTTTACTCGCATGTTTTATTGCAATCTTAGCTGTTTTCAGTCTCCGTTTATCTAACCAGAAATATAGCAAGTAAGCAAAATAATAATAATGCAGAATTAAATTGTCATGTTTATGTTGAATTTAGGGTTTAAACGTCTACTATCAAATTTAAGAGAAGCATATTTTGGAGATAATTGAATATCCTTTTTATAAAATTGTATTTGACAAAACAGCTTTAGAAGATATTTTATAAAACGCAAAAATAGTGTCTGCGAGCATCATAATATGTTTATTCGATTATTGATTATAATTTATAATAATAAAATTAGACCAAATTTTCATATAAAATACACGTTTGATTTGTTATTCATTTTTATGTTTCAAAAGTCGATTACCTACCATTAATTCATTTTGGATTTACATTACAAAGTACCTATACGTATAAATTTATTAAAAAAGTTTTCATAAAACCATATACGTTTTTCCATTATTAGAAAAAAAAGGATAAATTACGCATTCACTAAATGAGATTTTCCATAATATTATTATTTAAATTTTAATCCATCAAATGTTATATAGGTACTAATTTTAATTCCACTGAATTTTTAAAATATATTTTTTGTTACTAACTGCAATAACGAGCTTAACATTTTCTTGTAACGTTAGTATGTGATATTTCACTATAACATTTATGGTAAATTATTAAAAAGATAATATGTTTTTATTTCAATAATAATATATATTTAAAAAATATTAATGGGTGATGACTGATTATCTCCATTAATATCTTTATCGGTGTAAATATTCCATACATGATTAAGTATTTATATTATAAATTTTACCTATCTATATTTAAATATATTTTAAAATCACATCATGATGGATACGAAAGAAATTTCTCAATTTATTATTTTCATTATTTAACCCTTTACTAACCACAAATTGAATAATATTAAAAATTTAACTTATTTTTAAGCAATTCAATTTTTATAAGTACTCTACTCAAAGAATATAATTTTTTTTTTTATAATAATAATATTCTCCAAAATATTTTTTTAATAGAAAATAGGTGAATATATTAAAAATTAATATAAGTCCATAGTTGGTATATTGTAGGTATACAATACTGGCTACACTTTATAATATTCTATTTTTTAAGCAAATTATATATAATATGTATATATATATATATAATAAACCATTCAAAAAGAGTTACTTAAATTATGAATTTAATTTATATTGATTTGTATAAACACACTGCCTATGCCAGCGTATGAGTTCATGATCGAGTTGAGTAATTAATCAATGACGTATTTATTGCATAATACTTAAATTTAATCTAATTTTCGGTTTGAAAATAATTTGTTTTTAATTCAAAAGCAAAAACAAATTAAAATACCTTCAACTAATTTGAAAGACTTGAGACGGAGTTGTAATTTATTAAGACACATACCGAAACACATGTTTAGACTTAATAATTATATTTAATTACGAAAATCTCCATTTCGGATAGGCTTTTAATTTCATCAAAAAGAAAATTTACATCAAATGTATTACTATAAGTATATATACAATCGAATACGAGACATGTATTGTGTCCTTACTGGTTGTATATACCCCTTTTGACAACTACAATAGGTTTAGGTTTTTTAAATTCTTACAGATGAAAATATAAAAATCATTATTATCTGATCGAATAAATCCCAAAGATTCTGGATGAAACGGTAGGAATTTATATGTGTATGTTAAAGGAAAACGTGCAATGGTATTTTGGTCACCATAAATGTCTATATAACATAATATACATAATATGCGACTATATGAGATTACATCACAATGGGTTCACTGTCAAGAACACCAAGTTTTCGAAGGTCCATTGTGAACGCAAGTCATAAATAATATAATGCGATTAAATTAATATGATATTGGAATAAAAAAGAGATAAAGAATAATACAATGTATAAGGAAATATAGATAGACAAAAACGGTAATATTTAAGAAAATATAAAGTTGTAAAGTAAGTAGGTAGTGTTAAAATATATAACTATAAAGTAATAATACATTTCTTATAATAAATAAGATTGTATTATCATACTTAAAATTAAAAGTTTTTAGTGAGTCTCGATATTATGATTACAAACAATATAAAATCATCAAATATTATATTATATTATCAATTACAGTATAGAGTCTACTAGATTGAAGTTATATTATTTTTTTCGCAATAATAATCGTATATTTTGTGACAGCCAAATATTATTATATTATTTTACATATTTAAACTATATACTAAATGTACAACTAGTTTAATATATCTGTCAGTATTTTAAATCATATACACATTAGGCATAAACATAATATTTAAAATAATGTTGAAAAAAAAATTAAGAAATTATATATTCTTCTTAGGAATTTTACAATATTACCATGAAAGATTTTATTATGTTCACATTATGACATTAGAACAATCTCATGGTCGTTACTTCTATACACCAAAGTTTAATCTGAGCTTCTTATAGAGGGTTAAACTTTGGCAATATACACACATTTACATAAACCTATACATAACGGATACTAAAAACTATTAAAAAAAAAAACATTTTAAACTGAATATGTAATAACACTTACCGTATCAGAAATAAGATTTTTAATATATAATAACCTCGCAGAGTGTTGTTCGTAGCAAGTGCATCAGACATATTACATTATAATATTAGTAGTTTTTGACGATTTTACGGTGTTTGGTGATGTGTTTTTGTATATTAATATGTTGTAGCTGTAGAAAACAAAATCCTACTTGCCTTAGATAAAACAAATTAAAATACTTTAAAAGATATTTATAACTTGGCCTGTCGTTTTTAAAAACAAAATCATAGTTATTTTATTTGACTGATTAGTGATAATTATTGACTAGACCAATAAATAAACCAATCAAATTATAATGTATCTATTGATTATAAAATTATAATTAACATAGGTTAATATAAAAGATCAGATACAATAATAGATTTTAATCTATTGACTACCTACGCGTTAATTAAATAATTTAATTTTATCTAATAATATTATGCTGAAATCCTAGTTTTTGGCACAATAAAAAATGAATATACGCTTTTTTTAATGTACACCATTAAATAAATAGCTAGTTTTCCGATCTTCTACGTGCACGATCGTCAAAATAGTATATTATTAGTATCCCAAAAATACTATAGGCTACGCATAGCCAAGAATTATATATTGTCCAATAATCCAAGGTCCACTCTGCCAGTAATATAAATACACACACATACACATTTTACAGACTTATAGTGTTATTTATATATATATATATATCGCACTCGACGACAATAACGATCGTAATAGTGCGTTAGAAGGCGCCTCCGCGTACCTACGTATAATGTTATAATATTATACTGTTGCCGAATACACTAATGGAAGGGCAATTAAACGAACTCGAGTTTTCGCAAAAATCGGTCATTCAGAAATACGTTATAGGTATACGACGCACATTCAGATAGTATATATATACATTGTACCGTGGTTGTGGTATAATAATTGCTTTCTGTATATACGTATAATTGCAATTCAGTCTTTAAAATAACTGATAGTTGAGATTAAAAATAAAAAATAGTATAGGCTATACATATTAACTGATAAAACCGTGTTTTAATTTACACCTCTCCCCCACACTAATGGTTTGTAATGTGACCGTTTTTTTTTTTTGTTTTGTTTTTTATTATTTTTGTTATATTTTATAATAAAAACCTTTCACCCATAGATCCTCACCCCTCCGTGAATAAGGTGATCGCGGCGCGTGGAGGGCAGTAATTGTTTCGTGCGGCGTTCTAATAAAAAATTATAAAACTTTTTATTAGAAATTATACACGACGACGACATAATATTATAAATAAATACCGTACAGAGAGTGTATATGTAGACGTCTTCATATCGACGTTTGGTGCCAGCCGTACGGTATCGCTAATAGCCCGGTTAAAAAAAAAAAAATGACTTGAATAATTATTATCGCTATACTAAAACAATAAACGTAACCGATGTTTTATACTCAACTTATTCATATACATCTATACTTTTTATTTTTATTAATGAGCTGCGTTTTTTTCTTCTAAAAAAACGAACACAGCAGTTTGTTTCTGCTCATAGTCTATAATATATAATATACACGTACTAAATATCTATGTATATATTATTTTACTACATTACATTAAAATAGTCCATTAATATCTGACGTCTTTTTTTTCTTCATTTATTATTGTTCTTAGCACGCAATCGCGCGTATAATATTATTACGGACACAATATATCCAACACGAAAAGGTCAATCACGTATCGGGAAACGTGCATGAAGTATTGTTCTCATCATCGACAACCGCAACTCTTTATTTTCTTACATTAGCACTATTTTTATCATATATTTTGTTATGTTGTTATTTTGGCAGCCAGAAATAAAATGTCGACCAGTTCATATTTTCACGTTTTCGTAACATTTTATGCTCAGTTTTTTTTTGTTTTTTTGTTGAGTATATGGTTTCTCTTTCATTCGATTTTATGCGTTCTAATGTAATATTATATAATTTATTATACACCGAAAGGATAATTCAAATTTTTCAATTTGATCTCTTGAATCATTAAAACTAATATTATATTATATATTTATACTTAATGTTACGTAAGGAGTGTAAAAATATATTATAATATATTATCATACTACGGTTTGTTTGTAATATATTATGAACGTAGAGGCGTATTAGAGGCATATTTAGCAATTTATAAAGGGGGTTCTGATTTTTTTAAGAAGCATTTTTGAAACCGTACCCCGCTCCCTGCTTACCGTTTTATAATATAATAAAAAAAAAAATTGCAAAAAAATGAAAATAAACTTGTTCTCTATGTTTCTGTATTCTATATTATAATGCAAAATCTAAAACAGGTGGTAAAATAATATTATTAATAGCAATTTGGTTTTTTTTTTATCATGGAGGAGGTTTAAGCCCATTTAATCCCTCTCCCCCGTAAATACATCTCTGAAACGTTGGATGTCGATCGTATAAATCAGTAGTAGGTACAATTCGATTTTGTTTAAAGCATATTACAGTAATGTATAGAATACGATACGAATATTATTATATTATTACGATCGTGCACAATGGAAATTTTACTGTGACAGTAATGTCATGTGTACCTGCGTGTATTTTTTTGTAGCGTGAACAGGGTTTCTGTGGAGTGGTACAACTAGTGCTAAAACTTAAGGAGCGCTACATTAAATATAGCTCCACATTAAAATATCTTTAAAAAATAAGTTGAGAATTGTCTTGTTATTTTAAAGGGCTATGAGTAATTTTGGAGGGGGACTGTCTAAGGCCCCTCCAGCCACCACCTCCTTAGTTGCGCTTACGGTTTCGGTAAAATATATCAATGTAAAAATGTCAAATGTTCGTGATACATCCTGTGCATAGATATTATATACGTCTCCCGCGTATAATAATATTATAACCATTTCGTTGTGGTTTGCTGACGGGGATATGGTTGTATGCGAAATTTCCCCGTTCCTATAAGTCAAGATATCCGAGTTTTATTAATCATCGAACGGCGGCGGCGGCGGCGGCAGTGTTTTGCTCGTCGCGTCATTCTCCTCGGCAAAATAATAAAATAGATGATAAATTATGTCTATTAACGTCGACCAAAAGTGCAGCGGTTTCGGCGGCGGGGTGGGTTTTTGACGTGACAATGGTTGGCCTCGGCGGCGGAGGGGGATGGAAACGATGTGCGTGGCGGCTGAAGACGTTTTGTCAGCTTGATCGAGCGTGTGCGGTATAAGATTATTATTAATGTCATTAATCAGGTGACACGGCCAATTAATGTTTTAGGTTAGGTTTCTCGTAACGTCATCACAATCTGATCCACCCTCTCGCCGCCCGATCGTGTCCGGGACTCGCGGGATGCTGGATTGAATGGACCGGATATTCGCGGGATATAATATTATATATATACACCCGCCCCTTCCCCGTCGCTCGCGACTTTAAACTCGTTATCGCGACGATCTATTATGCTCCAGCGGAACTCATTAACTCCTCTTCTTCTTCCGGACAAGTTTTCCATAAAGACGCTATAATAACCAGCCCCGTCCGTCGACGCGCCGCCACAACATCACCACTACTGCCTCCGGGAGTTTGTCCGTAGGGTGCGCGAGTGTGTGCGTGTGATTTACAGAATAGTATACATATATATATATATATATATATATGGGGTTGGCGTACGCGGACAAGTTTCAGACTAATTTCTATAAGCGGCAACAATGGAAAACTGTACCGCACTACAAGTTAGGTATATACCGCAAAGATGCAGCTATAATATATACAGGTATTATAATAAATATCTATAACCGTGACGAGTAACCGAAAGATAAAACGATTGTCGGGTCATGCAACTAATAATGGTCTCTTGTTAATAACGATCGTTGTTAATATAATAATGTTATAGGAACAACCAAATTGCATCGTTATTTTATAGTATTGCAAAACACATTTTTTCGAAGAATCAGTTAATCATGATTATCCTATTATAGTTCGGTCCTCGGTGTATCCCTAATGCATACCTATATAACGAGTAATGAGTGTAAAATCTATTAGTATATAAATATTATACGTATATAATATAGTTTACGTTTGAGTCCAAGTTTTAAGTTACATTCTTAACTTTTATCTTAAAAGATATGGACGCCATTTATTGGATTATCCTATTTAAACTTCTAGAAAAAGAATTTCGCAAAATTCGATCATGCATAAATTATAAATAATACAATTTCGTTTTAATATAAATTTATATAAATTATTTTTAATTAATAATATACTAAAATAGTTAAAAATATATTATAAAACGTTAATTTTTGTATTTAATTTGTATAAAAGAAATGATCGAAATCCTATTTATGGCTATATTTTATAAAATACAATGTTAGACATAAGTACAATATTATTATAAAATATATTATATTTATGGTGGATACAATGTGCAAGCGTTACTAGGAATATAGAAATAAACACATTATGTAAAATTAAAAACAAACAATTAGATGACTAATAAACGTGTAAGCGTGATATGCGTGAGTAAATATGATTTAAATATTAGTAGCCCCGAATACGTTCGATTATTTAAATTAAAAATAACGACGTTTTTTTTGTTACATAAATGAAAAAGTTTCTCATTGTTCAAATATAGATTTTTCTTTTTTGCAAAATTAATAATAATTACGTGCGTCACATAAATTTGTAGGTAGACGCTACGATGCGACACACAATACAGGTAAATTATCTTGTCAATCGTAAGCAGTTTAAACCGCGTATTATGAATTATGATTGTGATAAAGAGTAATTCCAGTATTATAATAATTATTATAGTTTGTTTTACGACTAAGTTTAATTTTTTAACAAGAAATTATCATTTTAAATTTAAAAAATCACGCTTAACTTTTTTGTCGAAACCTATATCTAAATTTTCTCGATGCATGATTTGCGTAATTAGAGCTCTTCACTTATGATTTAGATATATATATAAAAAAAATTACATTCAAAATAAAACTGTTTTTCAAAATTCGCCACTGGCTTCGACTAATCTGTAATATTATATGATATGTATAATAACAATAATTGGTATAACAAATCTTTTTACCGATACGACTAAACGATATTTTGTCATTTTGCGGAATGTAGGAGAGAGAAACAAGTAAATGACGTTGACAACGACAGAAAGGGGTAAATGAAGATTTTGAAAGAATAAAACACCAATTACACTTTGTTTTCTCTCTGTTTACGTTTGTGTACGAAAACGATCGGGAACAGCAGAATATTGTAGTTACAGTAAAAAACGTTTTGTCTTTCGATTATACTATTCGTTCGGGTGGCGGATATACACACACACACACACACACACGTACTGTTAACACAAAAACACAGTCGCCTTACGCAGTGGCTATGGTGTCGGCGCAGCAGTTGTTGCCGTGGCTACAAATTACACGCCCGCACCGTCGAGCGTCGCCCGAGTCTTTTGGCATAATTATGCTCGGCCGAACTCTCACTCTCCGCGTTTTCCTTACTCTATCGCCGTTTCACTCGTACACGACAACGCCACAGTGCCGTGTTGCAGAGGGTATAACGTGTATATATACAAGCACACGAGTGCAAATCCCGAAAGCAAATTGGAATTGTTTTCTGATTAAATATTTAATTAAATCATTCCCTACTACGCGCGGGTGCACTCGCGATTCTTCCGCGGCACAGTATGATGATGATGATGATAATAATAATAATAATAATAATAATAATATATACTTATATCCGAGTGTAGTAATACACATTTGGACGGTGGAATTATTCACACTGCGTCCTAACACGTCGTCGGACGTATCGCGATCCATACAAAATGATTTATATATATTTGAGAAAAAATCAGATCTCCCGCACGCGGTTGACGAAACGTGAAGATCGACGTGAAATAAGTGTTTCGCGTGTACCACCAAATCGAGTGGCCCGTCGGCAACGTCAACGACTGGGACCCTTGTCGCGACGGTTTAATGACAAAGTACAATATTACAATACGTATTTATAATGCGCGAACATATTATTTAGTATGCGACTAAAAAGAGCGGGAAAAAGCGATGCCCGGCGGCTGTCTTGGGTTCCTGCACAGAAACTTGTAATTTATCCCTTTTCTTTTGATGCACCAAACGTCGTAAAGGGGAACCTTTCTGTCTTCGCCTCCATTCGGTCGTCGTCCCGTTGACGTTTGTACGACAACTACAACCCTCGTCGACACACTCGACGGGACGACACGTCGACGCGTGTAAACTATAACCATCGTGATATTCTGCTCATTAGTTAATCCGTATAGACGTATATATATATATGCGCGCAGTCAAAAATGAACAGCATTAAACGGGTTGTCGAAATTAATTATCAGCAAACACTCCGCCGTATAGTTGCACAAAGTACAAAAAGGATAAGTTTGTTCCGTCTTTGTAAATCTGATGCATTAAATGAGACCATAAGGGCTCAAATTATACTCGGCATACGTCTAACAACATTTGTTCTTAATCTGTTTCTTTTGACTTTAATTAAAAAGGTAAATTATTTTTGCCTCTGTCAATCAAACGTTAAAACACTTTAGCTGCAATAACGTAACATTTTATCCGGCATATTTTTATCATAATTTATATAGATATTGATAGGTACCTATTGATATTTTGCAAAAACTAAAAACTCATTATAGATAACCTCGAACCAAGTATATAATATAATATATAGATTATATTTTTACTAGTTTACAACCCGAAGTAATTTCAAAATACATCATCTGTCGGTGGAATAATATAATTATTAATTTTTGAAATATAGGGAACATTATATTGTAAGATATTTATCTGTGGATTGTGTGTGTATCATATTATGTGAGTGAACCACGGGTATTTTATTTCTACGATCGTACAACACGAGACGATAACCGGAAAAATGGTTAATCTGCACGTTAACGAAAAGTTTTTATTGCGTAAAGCATAAAAGGTACGATAAATATCATATTACTAATAAAAATCTGATTTCGCAAAAATTATATACAATCAAATACATATCAATGGAAAATAATATTGTGACGTCGCGATGCGTGCACTACGTTTTTGGCGAATTATTTTGCGCCCAAAAAACGGAAGTGCTGAAGGGGTTAGCGTTATGATGATAGGGTTTGGGCAGGGTCGATTAATTTCCGGAATCCAAACATCTGGCGGCCTTTTAATTCGGTTCACACGACCGTTCGACCATGACGATGCTGCTGCAGTGGAAACGTCATCGAACCGATATGCAAGCATACGATATAAATGCTATTATCGCTACAAAATAAACACGGTGTGAAAAAAATGAGATTTCTTCGAAAACTGGTGTCGTGCACATGAGTGGTTATTTTAATTACTCATCTCCATTGGTCCTATAGCGGTATGAAGAAGACGCGCGACATAGTGGATGCATTTTATATTAAAAAATACTCGTTTACAATGCATAGCTATTCATAGTACCTATATATATAAACCTAACTTAACAGTGGCGGCTATAGTTATTCGGAATTCATTAAAAGTCAAAACGACAAAAGACGCGAATGATTGAAATCGAAATGTCAGCGGTGAAACGCAGGGTGTTGGGATGATGGGTTAAAAAGATACTCTACGCGTAAAACGTTGGAAGTAGAGGTGTCATTGAAATGTTAGAAGTCACTCGACAAAAAGAGAGTGTAAGAGCTAACAGGCAACAGAAAGATAGAGATAGAGAGAAAGAGAGAGAGAGAGAGAGAGAATGAGAGAGAGAGAAAGGAAGAGGGAGTGAGTAAGAGAGAGAGAGTGAAAGTTTTTCGGCGTTATGAAAATTAAATAGCGATGAGCGCCTTCGTCGTAACCGGAGCTCTTAAGTATATATATATATTTAGAGTCGACGGTACAGTTTCCGACTACGGTGACGATTAAAATGATACTCTGTCAGACATTATATCCCGATGAAGTGTTAGTGGTGCAAAGTTCATCCTTTTAATCTCAACGAACGTCTTATTCGACACTTTATTAAAAATTAAAACAAAGGTTATCGCATTTTGCGGAAATTGTTGAACGAGTCTAAACTTAAAGTGAAATATTAATTATTATCGAAGTTATTTTCCCATAATATTATAGAAAATCAGACGACGAATAGTTGAAATATCTAGACATGTAAATATGTTTATCGCATTAACGATAAATGTACATTTGTTTTGGAAATTATATTTTTATTACTCAATCGAATGACCCATGTAAATATTAGGATTTTCAAAGAGAATATTAAAGGTTCGGCTTAAAAAAAGAAGGAAAACATCGAACTTCATCACAAACATCTCTTCGCTGTTGCATGCTCTGTGTGTTTACGACAAATGAATTAATCTTGGGGGGGGGGAATGCATAATGAATTTTATATTTTTATTCGACAAACTGATTAAAGAAATAAAACAACAACGAAATATGTCAATTGCACGGTGGTATTGCCACTAAATGCTTATTCCAGTGCAGAATATTATTGCTGTGGGTTAAGACGACGAGTGCGCAGTGAAACGTGAAAATAAAGTTACGGGTGGTTATATTATTACGATTAGGTCCGTGCAGCAGTGTATATATAGTGGGTTTAAAAATGAATCAAAAGTATATTTTTCAATAACGATGGAGTCTAATTAGAGGGGGAATTGAACGCTGGGAAAAAATATAATAAAATAATAATAATAATAAAAACGAAGAAAAGTTTGTTCGAACTTAATGGCACGTTAACGACAAAACATTCGTTCGAGTTGCGTTCGCTTAGTCGAACACAATACGGAGCCATTCAATTATGTTTCAATTTCCTCGAGCATTCTGTGTTTGGAATATTGTAAATAACTTTTACTTTTGCCACACACAACCACCCTGCAACACCGCCAGCCATTCCCCTCATCATCGTACCCTTACCGCCTACACGACGAACGCCCTGTGATAGGTTATGACGCGGAGGGGTATGCAAAATGAGCATCGAACGGTAAAATACGTGGATATTATGTCGTCCCGTCTTTTGTGTGAGTGTGCGTATGTATACATAAAATTATTGCGTGCCACAGATATGGGTAATAGGGGGAATCTCAGCAGACGGACACTTTTTTCTCATTTTTTTATTTTCCATCTATACCGAACATGCACACAAAACATCGTTCCACGTCAATAACTCCTTCGGCCCCTTAAAAAAAAAAAAAAAATAATGAAAAATATCTTCATTATATTATTATAGATATTTGAACTCATCCAAATGAAAAAAAAAAAAAAAGAAAAAGAAAAAAAGATGAATGTACGTCACTTGTGAGAGAGGCTTTTTTTAATTCAAAAACTGAAATGCAAACACAACATCCAAAGAACCTCATATCTGAATATTATTAATTTAAAATGTATGTAGATTGTAGGTACACAAATAAATGAATATTGGAGGGATCGAGGGGATGATGCTCATCAGTGTATGATTTAACAACAAATAGGCTGAAAACGTAATTATTACAATGTTTATCGATGTAACTGGAATATTGTATTACCCAATGGCTAAATAAATAATATGAGCAAAGCACGCGTAATACGTACACAAACTAATTATATATTATTTTTAAATATTTATAATTTCTTATTATGCAAATAAACTATCTCTATACAGATATAAAAGCTTGGGTATAATCGTCATGAGGTAATGTTCTCTTCTTTTAACTTCATAGTATACTCATATATTTCGTTAATATTTTACTGAATTTAATACTAAAAATTGCATAACTTTATTGACACTAACGTGAGTATTAGTGTATTACTAACACAATTTTTTACTTTTGAAAACGATCGGAATATGCTGCATTATTGTTATTATTGTTACGCAGAGCTACTCTTAGAACATGGAATGCAGCGCCTCCTTCACCAATCATGCGCTTTTTATTAAATGGATAGACACCCGAAAATTCAATTTATTATAAACAGTTCTTACAAATATATAAATATATTAATATATTATTATACATAATTTAATTTAATTGTCTTAGATTATATTATATTAAAATTATTTTTTTGTTTTAATCATCTAATTTGTTATAGTTATTTATGAATTATGCATATTACACAAATTATAGAAATGTGAAATACCTGCAGTTGTACAATTAGCCTAAAAGTGTTTCGACCTAGTAAAAATAATAATTATAATTTTGTCAATATAATATGTGTTTGTCTTTTAAATTATTAAAAAACTTGAGAAAATTTAAGAATTAACTCCATCATCCTCATATCTTGACAATAAAAAACGCCCTAAACACACCTTAAGTTTCGCATCTCATCTATGATTTTAATTATTATTTGACCTGGCAATTTTTCTTGACCTCGAGCCCTAAATTTTTCAAGATGATCCTATTCTTATGCCAGTGGACGTGATTGAGTGATAACGAGAGATTTAGTGAAATAAATAACACGAACGTCTGGTAGGTGTAAGGATTTTGACTAGTTTGTCAAGTGTGCGAAACGTCGGGTTTACGCATATTCTCTCGTATACAATAATAATAATAATAATATTCTCATCCGAACATAACGTACGCTGCAATAGCACAGCAACTATACAGACGCAGCAGCCGATTGTATTATTCGAATAGCTGCTGGCACACACAAAACGGCGGCGACGTGCTGTATTTGACGTGGTGTATAGTGCGCGTTTGGTACGGCCTTTCTTGGTCGTTTGGATAGTATAATAATAATAATTATTCGATTTTCGCCATCGTGTCCTCCACAAAAGTGACGTGTCTATATATATGTGTGTGTGTGTGTGTATGTGTTATTAATTTTGATTTCAACAGTATGTATAAAATTTATTATAATATGATGCTGTAGATATGTAGTGAAGGGTGCGGCAGAACAACGCGTATAACCACAACCATTGTCCGAACACACGAAAAGCGGTGACGGTATGTGATTGCTACCGGGCCGTCAAATGATTACACCACAATTTCCTAGTTTTCGAATTTTGGAATTGTCACCGGGACGTATAATAATAATATACATTTCACATTCCGTTGTTTTCTTTAACAATGAACGAATATTCCTATTACAGTTTCTTCTTTATAATAATTAATAAATGCTTTTTAGAAGAAAACAAAAATATTATGTAAGGCGATTAAAAAACAAAATAGATGGAAAATAACAATATAATATATTATGTTGTTATATACTTGTCAATAATTGGCATATTAACTAATTGTCTAATGTATACTATATAAATGGATAATTGATAATTCATTCTTCATTATTTATATATTATAGATAGGTAGGTATTATTTGTTTCATCAAACGAAATTTAAACGATATTTATTAAGAGATTTTGCATTGAAATGTGAATAAAAACTGCGACATAAATAATAAATAAATAACTTGTTATAAGAATCGACGACTTGATTAATATCAAGATGCAATTAACAAAAAACAAAATTTTGCCACTTTTATACTTATAGCCAAAATAAACGTAATGTTATCGAAAAGATAAAATTTGTTGTCATACTATGAAGTTTCAATATTATATACATCGCCGGTATAGGTATAGTTGGACAAATCATAAAATAAATTGATTTTAGAATAAATCATTTTAATTGTAATATTTACGTCTTGCAGGGATACATATAAATCGAATAGTATAATAATTACCGGACCGATATATTATGCGATATGCTCATTTTTCACGTGACGGCACAAAGTGGACAACTATAGCCTCTTTACTCGTACGGTATATCCCTTCGATCGATGGCGAAGGGGTTGGCGGTGATGACCGGAGGGCATTTAATATCGCCCGGGTATACTGAATTACGATCTGCCGGCGTTCACATTAGTTTTTGAGGTTAGGTCCCAAGTCTTCCGTTTGATTTATCGCCGCCGGTGGTCAACGGTACACGATTTTCCAAAGGGATAACTACTACTACTACTACTAGTCCCACTATCCATTCGAACGTTTCCTTATTAATTCGTAATTGATCCCGGTCCGGTAATTAAGCGCACCTGGGGGACCTGGTGGATGGAGCCCGTCGTCGGATTAACGCTCATGCATTCGCTGGACCTTAAGCACAAAACCATTCGCACCCTTTCTCATGCACCCGATATATATATACGAGTATAATATATAATGACTCGTTTATTTTGATCAACACTATATTAATGTCATTGCTTTTCCACAGGTAAACGCGGGGTGATGTCGCCGCTCGTCGTATATCGGAGGAGAGCGACTCGACGGGGATACGAAGGGTGGCTGCGGTGGTTAAACCAAATTGCAAAGTCTTGTTAACGGCCGCCGTGAAGCTCCAATATTGGAAACCGTCATTTCTGCAAAGCAAGACTACGGTCCCCGGGGACTTAATCCGGCAATAAAACCGACTAATCAACCAGAGGATATAGTCGAAACAGGTGAAAATGGATTTTAATTTTTAACTAGTTCCGTCAAATTGATCTACGACCGTTTTCGACTACCAAACAATTTTCATAGAGAAACGTATTAACGCATTATTTGGCGGATTATATATTCGTTTAATCATACGTAAATAATAATTTCAAATTATATACACAATATCCTAACATTATTAATTGAATTATTGTAATAATATATTTTATTATTCTACGTATTATAATATTATGTAGGTTTTAATCAATAGTTCTACAACATTTGGATTTACACAAAACAAAAAAAACCTAGAAGATCAATTCCAGATGTTCCTCCATCGTCTTTTCGGTCCTCGGAAAAATTAGTGGTTTACTATAATTAAGATTTAAATTGCATTCGAAAATAAGATTCCGAGGAAACTCAGTCAGATATATAATATAGTATACTGTATTCTGTATTTGTAATCCGTTCAAAAATACCATGCGTGTAGACTACCAAGAAAAATCTATTGAGAATTTCGAAAAATGAGCTAAACAATGTACCAAGTAAATTTAATTTTATCAAACGAAAGCATACAAAAAATGTTACCAGACTTTAAAAAACACAAAAAATATCTAACATTAATGTGAAGTATAAAAGTTTGAAGGCTTTAAAAAAAAAATTAATTACCATGAAAAATCTTATGTAAATTTCGTCAAAATTATGATTTCCGTAATTTTGCCGATTTTCCGCAATTTTTTGATTGTTTTTATTCTCTCAAAGAAAAACTTGAAAAATTCGAAAAATGAGCTGCCTAAATAAAGTACCAACTAAATGCAATTTGCTATCTAACACATACCCTATTCGTGGTAATCGGACCAATAGGCAATATTTCTACCCCAAAAAAATGTTTTCAGACATAAAAAAAAAAAGTCTTTGTAAAACCAATTTATTCCTAGCAAAGCATTTCAGAATCTAAAACTGTTATATAAAAAAAAAATTATTTGGAAAAATATTATTACATTATACACATCGTATATATTATACTTAAAAAAAAAACTAATTATAACAAAGCCGCTAATATATCTTAATAATATAACGTTCAGCCCCTTCTAATGACGGGTAGTTTCGAATTCCTCTGTGTTGAGTAATATGGGTTCATATGAGGCCAAAACCTACCATTAGTGGACATTTATAACGTGCATACAATTATATAATATTATATATATATATATATCACATAATTATATATTATTATGTGATGTCTAAATGTCTCATATACGGAACATTCCTCAGTCCTAAAATATATAATTTTACACATTCAAGTAATGTTTTCGCATATAATTGTCACACCTGATTAATACGATATACACGCAAATAGAGATTTTCATTTGATCTAATGTATATATTATAGTGGTTCTCTGATAAATCCTTAAATACTAAATAAATAATTAGTACAAATGAAAAAAAAAAAAAATCATAACTCGTGTAATAAAAATATATTAATCGAAAATGCAATTCTCTGTAATCGCATGGAAGATTACAATAATATATGTGTATAAAAATAATCGTTGTGCCGCCAACGCGAAGAGCTTTTAATTTCTTATTTTTTCCCATTTTCCGGTTCGTTAAAATCGACATCCAGACGCGTAGTGAGGAAATATAATTACTACCGAGAATCTAAGATTGAGTGGCTGCGCTGTCTTTGAGTGCATAAATAATTCGTTCCAGCGGCCATCTCGTCGATTTTTTTTTTCCCCACTCGTTTTTATTTTTTTCCCATAATAATATACACTTTTTTTACCCGCCAGCATGAGCGCTGCTGAACGTCGATGTAGTTCTGGTCGGTCGGCTGTCGACGTTCTCGGAAAAGTCAAGAAATTAAAAGTTCTCTCAATCTCCCCGGGGTCCTGCAGGGTTCGGGTTGGAAATAAAAAGGGGCCGATTCGGCGAAGGTTTATTAAAAGTACGACCGACGACGGAGACGACGAAGAATCGATGGTGATCGTCCTCCGTTCGCATATTATCCCGGCGCTGCATTATTTTATTTATTATTTTTCGCTCGCTGCAAATAGGCGTGTATATGTATACGCGCGTAAAACAAACGTCAAAGACCAACGACAGACAGACAGACGGACCGGCAGTAATCTCGGCTCCGGGCCAGATTAGTATTAATAATGTACAAGGTTTTCAATAAGCCAGCGCCGCTCGTCACCGCCTTCACGTGCCGCTGCTATACATCATTTTCCCTCGACGACGACGACGACGACGACGACGACGATGACGACAACGATGACGATGACGACTCGAAATACGCGGATAAATAGCGCGAAAAATGTACACGTATCGCAGCGAAACGCAGTAAGAACAAATACGATTAAATTACGCAGTTTAATAATATCGAAACCGCGGAACAATAGCGACATTATTGCGTTCGTAACGTTTTAACTCTTTTTTTCTTTTTTTTTTTTCTCTCTCTACCCGAACAATATATTATTATCTTTAACCTTTAATTTCCCTTTATCCGAACAGCCGATTATTATTGGGTTGATTATTATTTGCTCGAAACTCGGACTCGTAAATTTCTGTGATTTATTTCCCAACGTCCGGGCTGCCATATTACGGTATATTAACTTTTAATTAATTGAATAAACGTGTGTTCGTTGTTAGGATTTATATAACTTACTTTCGCATAATACAACGAGTATATCCAAAGTTTGAAATTAAATTATAAATATAATGGTAAACCCATAGAACGACTTTGCGTATTGCTATACGTCGAAATCGCGAAACAACATATACATTTTTAATAATTAACTGTTTAATATTTTTTACCAGAAACACAATATCCTAACTGTACAAAGATATTTTGAAGACTATTAATTAAAATTAATTAATTTTTTTTTTTTAAAAAACAACAATTATCTGTTCATTTATCTATATTAGAAACATTTTGTACCAATCTGTGGCCCGCTAAGACCTAAAGAATGGTCTGAAACTATATTAAACTGTAAAATATATAGGGTATACATAATAATTACTATACGATAACAATTAAATGAAATATTACATTTTCTATTATTAATGAGCCCGTACGAAGTCAATATTTTACTTATGTAGTCCGTCAAAAAATAAAAAATAAAAGACTTTAAAGAATAATCCATAATTATATAATTATTAAACAGTCTGATATAAAGTTAAGGTTTGAAATAATGACTTTATTTAGTCTAGTAATTTGTTAAATAACATAAAAAAGTTACACAAATCCTTAGTGTAAAATTATAATGATCGAATAAGAATAAGTTTAAAATAAAAATACCAAATTCGGCAAGACTAACAAATTATAAAAGTAATATTAATATTATAAATGTGTAAATGTTGATCTTTTAGAATTGTATTTATGTAAATTTTAATCAATAGTTGTGTATAGTATAGTTAAGTTATTTTATAAGTATTCAATATAATTCGATTTAATAATGTATTATTATAATTTTATTACAAATCAAAATATTTAAATATAGTTGGAATTATAAAATATGTTCGCACTGTAAATTCTGTTCTATTGTTTTAATACGAACTATATGTTCGTTTTATAAGAATCGTTTTATATATTTTTTTTTAGTATTTATCGCACAATATTTTTCGACAACTAATGCGTAAATACACGCCGAATAACTCCGTAAGAGCACACGATGTGAAGGTTTTAAGATGATAATCAAATACACTTAGTTTTATCGCACTTTGGTTTCGCTTTGTAAATTAGCTTTTCTCTATAATACGTATATATATAATGAGTTTTAATCGATGTGTCGCACTAATCCCGTTAGACGTGTTTTCTTGTCGCTTCTTGTTCTGTCCAAAACGTTTAGACAAAGTGTCGCACGCCCACGCGAACCGATCGAAGTTGTATACTCGACTGTACAACATAATGCGCTGTGCTCGTGTATGTATTTATGGAAAGGGGATTCTGCAGATTTGATTTTCTCTTTTTGCAATTAGCCAACACCCCTCGATAGCAACCCTGTCAGTCTTACGCATTCCTTTTCGATTCATAACGACAAGTGAATGAGAAACCTTCAAACGTGAATCGCGACTCTATATATATATAGTATATAATGTCATATATAATATTGTATGTACGAAATTCATTAAGCTTTCGGATATGTTTAATCGTAAAGACACCTTACGTTAAACAGAGCTATTCAAATTTCGCGTAACTATGCTGTAGAGACATAGATTTAACGGATTCGACTTCCCCTTTGTTATTTTTATGAAAATTTATAAACATAAGTGGTTTTTGGCATCGTTGAAGATAAATACAATTTTGTATTATTATGATCAATAACGTCCAATTTTTAATGATTATTTTTTAGATAATTTTATGATATTTAACACATTTTTTTGTGTACACAGCTGACCTTGTAGGGATAATGTAAATCAACAATGGATTAGTGGTATGCACATATGATAGTACACCAGTTAACATATAATAATATTATATTACATACATTTTAAAGTACTCACTTAACATTTGTGTGAGTATATTATATCATATTAAAAACAGTGAGGTATAAAATAGTAAATACACAATTATAATTTTTGTTTTATATAAACATTAATCAGTGACTATTACCTACTATAATTTATACTTATTATTATTTAATAATCAACACATTTTTGTGAACAAGTGACTAGAAACTTTGAAATTATATAAATATGTTTTTTTTTTTAAATAGTAATGAAGTAGGTACCTACGAAATTTGTGTTTTATTTACAGTATGCAAACGTTTATTTAAGGTATAATAAAGTATATTATATTTTATGGTCGTTAGTATGTTTTATATAGAAACTAATGAAAATTAATTATGTTCTATATACTATATAAGACTAAAATGGTAGCAATGTAAAATTTAATTATTTAAATTTTTAAATTCTCCAGAATATTATAAGATAATATTGCATTACACTGAATATATTATAGTTCATATTAGATACTTAAAATCGAGTAATAGAAAATTAAAATATGGAAAAATATGTGTAACTATTAAGTTATTATTCCTAGCAAATAATTGCAAATGAGTATTTACATATTATATTACAGTTATACCAATTACCATTTATTAACTATAATCAATAATTAATTATCGACCTTTTATAATATTCAGTATACTTATTTTATACTCATATCTGTATACAATATTAAATTACATAATTGATTTAACAATTAACTATTAATATTTTAAACTGTTAATTAATGTGTACTGCATTAAGTATGTATGCGGTAATATATAATTTTGTTTTCATCAACTTATTGAAAATTTATTTTTTTTCTTTAGTATTTCGATCTCTAGTTAGTATAGATAACTATAAATGATAAGCGATTAAAACTCCGGTATTGTAAAGTACCTATAGGTAGAAGAAAATAAATTTAAGTACCTAATCTAAATGTATAAAACTTCGCAGTTCATTGTCATCTGTAAAATGTTCGATGCATGTATATCAGAGACATTGTTGTAATAATTTTGATTTTGTTCTTGGAGATATCGTTCAAAGTATTTACACATATCGTGTATCTATGGAACATACCCACGTTAAGTCTGTGCACAAGAATATCAACTTTATAGAATCTTTCGTCGGAGTCAAGTGAGACGACGATGACGAAGACGTATCGTGACCCTAGCTGGGAATTTTTCGCGAAAACTTTGTCGTTCGTATTTATCGTATTCATATGTGTTTAACGGAAGTGTTGCCGCCAAAAAGAGCAGTCGCGATTTATTGTATTCGAGAGAATCGGTATACGATATATTATGTTATATTGTGTGTATTTCAAAAGCATATATATATTAAATACTCCGTCGCGGAGCAGTATGACTTGACTTCAAATGTTATTATTTCCAGTCGCTGAGGGTTCGATCAGATTTCGCCGAAAGTTTTGATTGTTTCCAAAATATCATAAAAGACGCATGGAGATATAATGTAATATAATATAATATATATATATAAGTTTCACACATTTCGAATGTTATTACATGCACGCCGTTGTTTTCGAAACTGTATAATATTTAAGACTCGAAAGATATTATTTATTATTATTTTTCCAAAACCATTGGAATTCTCATTTAAAATGAATGTTTGGTATACGCGTATACATATATAATACGGTCGTAATACATGACGTTACGTGTTATATAATTTTAATATAATATTTTCTCGTTCACAATATTGTATTATTTTTCGGTAAGTAAAAATCAAAAATTTTATTTTTTACAAATATATTATTATTTTACTGTTCATACAATATTAAAAAAAAAAACTTTTGAATGAGTTGAGATATTAAAATTCACATTGGTAGGCATAAGTTTAAAAATGTTAGGATAGGTTAGGTCAGTTATTATTTACTAACCTTATCTTTTTTTGTTTAATAAATATTTTATTATATTTTTATTTTTATAAAATATTATAATAAGTCTTGAACTTTTTATATATGTATAGTTTAATACATGAAAACAGTATACGCTTCTATTAAAAACAAATTGAAATTACGAGAATCTTAATATTATAATATTATAATATTACCGTATTATTGTCATTGTTGCACTTTACAACATTGCCGAATAATATAACTTGACCTATTTTAGATAAAACTAAATGTCTATATTGTCAGAGGTATAGAAAAATAAGTAATAAAATACGCGAGTTCATTAAATAAAAAAAACATTAGGTATACCGTATACGATAATCGACGGCAACGTGTTATTGTTTTTCTTGCGGTCCAATAAATATGGTTGATACCAATTGTTTGATTTGGTATAAGGATAAAGGGAGTTTTATTTGATCGTTTGAGTTGAAATTATGTCCGACGTGCAGGTAGCTAATATCGGCGGCGGCAGGAAACAATATATCCGGAGACCAGTCCCTGCCTAAGGGTCAACGCCAGTGAGTATATATATGGGATAGGATTGACCCTACTTTGCGGTGGCGACGGTTCGATGTAATTGGCTCGTGTTAAGGGTTGCTTTACGACTTAACCCTTATGCCAGTGATCCTTTTTTTTCTATCCTACCCGTCCGCTGTATATAGTCAGACTTTACCGCGGTCTCTCTGTCGAACGCGCGCGTGCGGTCATCGACGCCACCGCTCTGCCCCACGCCGGCTGTAGAATAACGTTGCCGGAAATACACGACGAACACACACACACACTTATACGCGTGTATAATATAAACTACGCGGTTTCTGAGACCCTTTTATTGAGCTCGACCGTCGTTTTCTTTCGGCCCATCGCCGTCTCTCGGAAGTCGCGGCGTGCAATCAATGTTGTTGTTTTTAACGATATACACCGCAGCCATTCTAATGTCGAGCAATAAAAGGGTTGACTAAGCACGTATAACGACTTACGCGCGCTACTATAATATTATTGCTCCAGGTAAAGACGTACAAATACACGATAAAACTAGCGTAAGAAAATCTAGGTACCCAAATATACTGATGAACGGTTTCTCGTAATATGTGGCGCTTTGAACGGTACCCTCACACAGTCTACTTTGCAATAACGCAACACATTAAATATGATTTTCAAAACAGATCCGAATTTGCTATATTATCGTGTGGGTAACTATTTTTCGGTTTTGCTTCCATTATCTTCCCTTTCACGAAGTTCAAGACGCTTTTTGAATATGGTTGGCTACAGTTAAAATAATTATATCAGATAATAGATATACCGAAATCAGTCGTCTTTTTTAAATTTCAGGAATAACCAGGTTTTAATATAAAGGTTTTAGATCTCCTTTATCCGGTTAACTCCGTGCTACTCCAATAAAGGTCTGGATTCTTATCATACGAATTTAAAATATCATTCATCATACACCTTATTCATCCTTCCGCGAACTTATTAGATGTGTTGATCAATTTTCAATCTGAAACGTACGTCATACTTAGAAGTGTATGGATTTTTTCACAACAAAACGGAAGAGTAAAAAATTCCGCAATCCACAGGCCTGTGGATAATAAGTTTTTCGTGGTTATAGAATGTAACATAAATGAAACGAGCCATGTGTATATCATGTAATGAATATATATTTTTTTATTTTTCATAATTTTATTAGATATCTAATAGTTTGATAAAAAATTTAGTATAAAAAAATTAAATTGATATTTCTTATTTGTTTATTTAAAATTAATTTTTCATTGGCTATTCTAATTTGGTAAATTTTTGATAAAATATATTAGGCTAAATGTAACAAATTTCATAATATGGAATATTGGTGTAAAATGCTATAGATTAACATAATTTGTGTTTCCTTTAGCTATACTCTATCAATCTTTAGTTTTTATTACAGAAATCGCTCCCCTTAAAAATGCAACAAATATTATTATGATAACTCGTTGTCAAAGTCAGGATTGAATCCATAATATGGTTGAATGTCAATTTTATATTTTCGATGGTATATGTTTGTCTCCTACTTATAACTTATATAATACTTATAAGTTATAACTTTTCCCAAGAACGTACAACTTATAAAATGCTTAAGTTTATAATATACTTACTTTTAATATAAATGAATATTATTTTGGGGGGATTTTTATTTTATTTTACGTAGGTATTTACAAAAATATATTAAAACATCTGTGATGATTCACAGTATATAATATGCGATGTGTAAAGGCAATTTATGAAAATCGAAAAGATTTAAATATCCATAATATAATAAAATATATATTATTGTCTAAACGCTTATTTTGATCCACGTTGACGATTATAGGAATTATTTGTTTTAAACCTATTATGGAATGGAAAACTCATATATACGAACTATAAGAGCAATAATAAACTAGCTTTACAAATTTCGTTGATAGATTGTACATAATATATACTGTGTGTAAATACACGTATATGAATACTTCGCCAAAAGACTGCGTTTGTTTAGTCAGTGTAAATACAACGAGCCACGCATTTATTCTAAAAAAAAAATCCTCGAAACCTGGACCGGCACGTTATTATATTAGGTGTATTATATTATACTGTTGATAATAAATATTTTTCTATCGTTTCCGGAAACCGGGCTGAACAACGTCGGTGCGGGCTACGCCGGCGGTCACACGCGGAAAATAATAATAATAATAATATAATATAGTAGCGAAAATCTGCCAGATGTTACGCATATACGCAGTTCATGTGTGATTCTCCCCATTCAATAACATTATATCATATAATATATAAGTACGCGAGTATATGTATATAAAATCACCGACGACGCCAGTATATGTGTGTATACACGTGCAACGGAAAAGGGGAAAACTATGTCTAAGAGGGACTAAAAGCCCGCGGTTAATGAACAATCATAAATCTCTTTCCGTTCGGAGATTAATTCGGCGCAGCGCACGAGACCTGCAAGCTCCAGTGGTGGGTGTATTATAGAAGAAAGGATAAAATGCGTGTGCGATGCATAAGACTTTGGCGACCGGATGTAAGACGAGCGAAAATAAGAAGAAAACGAAAAAATATAAAACTATAAGGTCGAATAGAATAAAACCGATGTCATATAATATATTATTATATTTATATATATATATGCTTTTAAGCTGTGAGAACTGAGAAAACAGAGGGATCGTTTCTCGACCGCACTCTGTACTTGTCCTCTTCGCAGGCTCTTCCCGCGCGCCCCAGAGGTCAAACTGTCTGGATTTCGAAATTAATCGAAAGCAATAAAGTGGCCCCCGGCTAAGATAGTATATAAACACAATAAAGTACTCACCTGGACAAAGGACAGTCAATTAAACATTGTTCTTTAGTGAATCGAGGAGGTGATAAAACAACATCACTGCAGACTATAAGACTACAACAACGAAAACGGGGGCGCGTGGGGGGGGCGAAAGAAAAATTAAAAAGAAAATAAAAAAATGAAAAAAGGGCGAAAACAATCGGCTGGTAATGACAACTCAGCAAAGACGACGTTGTAAAAAAAAATTATATATATAAATATATATTTTTTTAAGAAGAAATGGAATTAAACGAGGGAGTTTGCAATCAAGATTATTTTCTGTTTTTTTTTTCATTCCGCCGACGTTGTCCTCTCTGCGAAGAATTAATTAACAAGAGACAACCTTTGTTGTTTGTCTTTATTATTAACGTTATTATTCATTTTCCCGACCATTAAGTTCGAGCACGGGCACAATATCGTCATTTATTTTTTAATTTTGTTTTACTCCTTATTGTCTATTGTAATGTCATTACGCGCGCGCGGACGTTCATTTCATTTTTTCGCAGAAAGCAAAAAAAAAAAAAAAAAAACACAAAAGAAGAGCACGAACGAAAATTACGATGGACAGGTGACACGCGTTGCCATGGGTTTCGCCCAATAGCGCACCGAATAAGCGGTTCTACTGCGGAGAAATGTGATTTTAGTTCGTTTCTTGACAATTGGATTTTCGAGCAAATAAATTAGATAGGTTCAATTATGTGCTGCGGTTCATTATTTTTCGTCCTGTGCTCGTATCGCACACAATATAATATATATTTTACTCATATACATATTATCATATTGTGTTTGAAACAAGGCCAAAAATCCACTATAGGATTCTGTCCGATGGGTTACAGCCGCGGTGTAAAATATGACTAATAGATAACTACCGTTTTTTCGAATATAAGTTACACAGAAAACTCTGATAGTCGTAAATAATGGCGCGCGCTTTCGTGTGTTTACGAATTCAACGCAAGTCGAAAATACAGATAATAATAATATTATGAATTATGTTAAACAATTTTGCTACACACTCGACTTAAGAAAATCCTGTAAACATGTTCCGTCGCATATATATATATAATTGTTGGTTTTAATTCGATGTTTAATCGCGTACTTGCTATACTTAAACTATTACATAGTACAATATGACAAGTGTACATACACAGTAATATCATATTATGTTATACGCTTTACGTTGCAAAACCGAATGATTTTTAATATTTTTTTTTTTCGATCGAGAACGAGTTTTGATCTTTGTTAGAAACATAATATATTATATTATATTCATCCGTCTATATACCAATATGTAAACCTATCCATAAATTTTAATGAAATATATTTATACATATTTATAATCGAGGTATCACGAAGTGGTTAACACGTATTTTTTTAAACAACGCAGATTAACGTATCGAATTAATTTTATTGACAGTGAAGGACCAAGGACGTATAAAACGTACGTCAACTAGCAAACCATTTGAAATTGTTTACAACGGTAGACTGTAATTATAGTTTTTTTTCATTCACTTCAAAAGTAATCATCCCATTTGGCTGTTCCGTTTTCATGGTACTATAAAAAATAATGTGCTTTTGAAACCAAAAATAGTATATTTGATATTCTCTTCCCCTGATATTAACGACTTTAGTCCAATATTATAAGAGGGTGTTTCACTGATGAAAAACAAAAGACGTTTTTATAATCGTAATTTTAAATAAAATCTCGTACCTACTTCTAATTCTTGACTACATATTATTATGTATACCAACTATGAACCATTATAATAATTTAAAGTTTAACAATACATTTTACTGACAATATCCAAACAAGAATAAAATAAAATTATTGAGTAAATTATAAAGTGACATAAAAGAAAAGTTATTTATTAGTTCCATTAATACTTTGGTAGAATAAAGTATTTTCACAAAATTTGATACAAAATTAAAATAACAATTTTGTTGGGCTAGTTACTTGAAAATGCATTAGATTGTTAAATCTTGAATAAAAGTTTTGCGTTTTTAATCTAAGCCAACATATCGAAAGGCAAAACAAACATCAAAAATGGATTTTATATTTTTTATTAAAATACAAATTCATTTTAAAACATTTTAGAATAAAAAATCAATAGTGTATTGGCACTATAGATTTTAAATGTTCATGATATAACAAGGTATGTATTTTATAATATCATCTGTATGATAAGTTGATATTTTATTGAATATAAATTCATTAAACAGATTAATACAATTAAAAATACTGAATAGGTATATACCTAGTGTAAAATGAATTTAGGTACGCCTACGCAGCACCAATGGAGAAACTAAGTATACTATAACAATTGAACGAGGTGAAAATAAAACAATTAAAAAACAGATATAGAAATTTAAGAAAACAATGACTACAGTATATAATATGTTATTATATAAGTAAATCTCAATGTATAGTTAAAAAATAATAATGAAAACTATTGCTCGGTGGAATACGATAACCGAACTAACGACGACAATATTGTACTATTATATTCATAATAATAACGTAACATTATTTACCGGAGACGTAGCAATTATCTATTACTCGGTCTATTTGCAAGTCGGTAATTGCCATTCGTCAGCGCGACAATGATTAAAGTATTTGTTTAAACCCGCTTAAACGCAGAAAGCGTTATTTTGTATATTATATTATATTATTATTGTTTTATATATGGGTATTAAAATATACACCGAATGATATATTATGAATAATATTATTGCATTATCTCGTCCCTCCATATAAAATATAGTTTGCGATTTTTTTATTTATTTTGGTTTTTATATAATGCGTTTGACGTAATTCAACAAAATAATATTATATAACTCATAAATTATCACTAATTCTGTATATAAATATAACGAAATTCATGCATTTGACTTAGCGTTTACTGTGTTTTTCATCGGTCAGATATTTAAAATCTCATTATAATTAATAAAACTAAAATTATTTTGAAAACACGTGATGATAAAAATATCCCAATATATTATTATTGTGTTAATCGTTCATTAAAAAACAAAAACATAAATATAAAATGTCCATAATAATGTCAATATTTTAGTATTTCAATTTTTTTTCTCCATAATAGTCCTAAGATCGTATTTTTTACTATGAAGATTTTCATATTTGAATAGAAATCTAAATAATATTTCCTATTATGAAAAACAGGAGAAATTGCGAAGAAAAATAATAAAGCAACATAATGTGATATTATAGTAATATTATAATCTAAACTTAAATATATTTATGTTTAATTTTATATAATAATCATTACATTTGATTATGTTTAATAGAAATAACTTTTTTAAGAAAATGTTAATGACGTGTATTACTATTTAGTATACATTTTTTCAAGGACTCGTTGAAAATAATTTTTTTCGAATATTTTATGGTCATTTCGAATTCTATCAAGAAAATAATAATTTATAATTATATTATAATGTAGTAACAGGAAGTGCGTACTTATAATATGTTTAATTAACTCAATTTATAATAATTAAAAACGTATATATCGCACACCTAGATCAAAACTGAAACTATTTTTTCAGGAATGCCAAAAAATATGTTTTCATGTAGCTTTTATAATTTAATAGTAAATAATTTTTCATAATTAGATAACGCATATTAAAGTCAGTTTGATAATTAAAACATTTAATACAAATCGGCGTAATTGGAAATATATAAAATTTTTGAGTTGGAACAGTTTTGCATGACACATTTTAGTTATTTTTCTTTCATATTATGTGAAATGTATATTACAATATTTTAACTTAATTTATTTGATTTTTATTCAAAAAATATATCAACAATATTTTATTAAAAGGTAAAATATTGGTTACTTATGATTTCATGAAGTCATAAGCAATACAAGCAATAGCTGTTGTCGCGGTTTTAGTGCAATGATTGTATTCCCACTTTCAAGAGTGTTCGCTACGTATTCGACACGTCTCGTCGGTATAGTTATTTTATTAGCCCCCAAACAAGACTTCGTGCCAAAAACAGCAATCCACACCAGACATAGATAATATTAGTACGTTAACCTTTGACGAACGCCATTCGGTCGCTTCGTTATATTATAATAATAATAACTGTCTTTATAGTTATACATAATAATATATATATAAGTGTTGTTGGCGGTCTGTTATAATTTGATATAATATTACGTATGTATATGAAAGTCTCACGCGATCCGTCGGCTTGCAATAAAACTCACATTTTTTTTTAATCATTTTTCAAAAGAACAATAAGAAAATATTTTTTTAAATACCTATGAAAATGCATAAATTTACAAACATATAACTTTAAATAACAACTTGACATTAATCATGACAATTATATTTAAAACAATAATGTACTTTTTAAAATTCACGTTTGTAATATTATCGATAGTATGCAATATTCATACGTTATTCTCCATTTATCGTAATTATGGTGTATAATACTCTAACATGTATTTATTTGAGTAATTCATAAATAACGTGATTATATTTAGACCTTATAACAAATGCTTATGTTTTGTTCTACTTTTCATTGTACATAATATCACTATTACGTAAATAGGTATTAACGTACGATTTTACTGCATTTTTTCAAATCTTTATATTTAATAAAATTATAACGTGGCAATTTATTTATTTTATTGATTGTTTACTTACATACATTTGTAACCACATTATATTTTATACGTATATTCTAAGAAATTACGTAGAATTCGAATTGTAAACATATTTATTCAATTAATTACTTCAAAAAGATACCTACATTTAATTCGTTACTCTATGTAGAGTATATATAGAGGTTATGTCATACAATGAATATTACAAATATGGCTTAATATTATTTTTAAAAGTAATATTATACTCATGTTGGACCGAGTTGGTTAGGATAGGTTAGGTTGGGTTAGGATAGGTTAGGGAGTGAGTGGTTACATAGGGGTAGATATTTTACAAAAGCATAATATTATATCAGACGATTCACATATTAGTTTTATAGTTGTGACTTGAACGGGAAGAAATTAATTGACGTTCAAAAGGTCTTGTTGTGACGGTGGCAGCGCGGCGCAGTATAATATACGCACGCGGGCAAAAGACGTACGCGCATAATATTATCATCTAGTCAGTAGTAACTTCCTCTCCCGATAGCGGCATCTCCCTTTTACCGTCCGTATATACACCGTCGTTGAATATATTATTATTATTATTATTATTATTATTGTGAAAACGGTAAAACATTTTATGCAATAATAATAATAACATGTAAGCGTCGACAGAAATGCACCGTACGTTTTCCGTTTCGTCGAACATCGTCAAAAGGTCGCTCTGGCGAACAACTATATATAGGAAAGCGTGCCTGCACTTTTATTTTCGCCAATTTTTACGCAACGTTCGACAGCCACCGCCAACCGATTAGACAGGCGTATTAGACGACATTAAAAACAAAAACAAACAAGAAAACGTAAAACACGGTCGCGTTCTTATATAAAAATTTTTAAAAAAATACCTACTGTCTAAACGATCTTCTGCTATAATATAATACGTTATCATCGTAATGCCTACAATTTTCTTTCTAGCGCGTCATTTTAATTGCATCGCGTTCCACTCGCGCACGCCCGGTTAAATACGCGATTACGATTAAAATAATTATTATAATAATATCCACGTAGACAGGAGAGACTATGTACAGCTTCGTACAATTAAATGTCAACTGCATAATTTCAAATCGGTTTATAAATAGTATTTTATTTTATTTTTTATTTTTATGTCCGCGAAACGTGATCGAACCACTATTAATAACATAGGTTAAACGAAATCGCACGTGAATAATACAATATTGTTGTGAAATCACACAATATTACCGTACGACAAAACGATAAATAACTCGACGGTATAAAAAATAAATAAACAAATAATAATAAGTAAATATCAGTCTAAACCGGAAGAATTTATTATTGTGTAGTGTGTACAGCACTTGTCTATCTGAATTCGGTGCAGATGACAGAATAATGGACAATCAACGACTAATATATTATTATTGCGACGTGTTATATAGCCATCGCCGTTAGTTAATATACTGCGCCGTTCGTTTTACACACGAAGTCCAATAACGAACAGTACATTTATTCCACTGTGACAAATTTATTGCAAACACAAAACGACATATTATATTTTGTTTACGTGGAAATGATTAATTTGACATTTGTTTTATCTATACATCAATCGACATCAATCGAAAATAATTAATAAACATTATAAATCGCATTCTATTTGTAGTTGTTTAAGTTGTCTTAAATATTTTCATTAGAATACAACCAAATACAACGTAATACGAGTATACAGAGTGAATACTTATCAGAACAGGTTCATGTAGAATATTGCGAAAATCACAAATATCGTAACAGCGAAACATAATGTAAGACCTTTATATTATACCTAATTATTATTTCAAATCAATTGATATAAATCTGTATAAATACAGACATATACAGTGTATACTATCGAATTTATAAGAAAATGACGTACGGCTAAACAAACTCAAAATATTTTCTATTTTCAACGATGACAAATTGAATTATTTACAAGGAATCGCATAAAATACAATATTATAATGTTAATGAGAATATGCTATATTTTAATAATTTTTAATAATTTTAATTTTTAACTACCGTACCTAATTTATATTTACATATATTATACCTAAAATTTAATACAATATCATAAAATGATAAAATATTATGAGATTTGATCTAATTATATTTTTGCTCATTTTATAATTCGCTGTTATAACTTTCGTAATTTTAACAGACACCCGATCGAAAACGACTTGCTACAATGTAAAATAATAATATTAGGTCATTTAACTGTTTTTTCCTGATTATCAAATCAGTATAGATCAATTAAAAAAATAAACTATAATATAATGTTATAAGAATAATTATTCTTATAATAATTATTATAATTATTATTGTTAAACGTTTCACTAGCATTTTCTATCATATTTTACTGTTGTAGTAGCATATTATTTGAACAACTTATTCGTGTGTGATGTAGGTATAATACCGTATACGCGACGTGCACGTTTAATTCAAACGCAGTTTTATAGGCAGTCATTATTATTTATTTATTATCAACTTAATCCTCGAAAAAAGCAGTGGCGTTAAAGTTTCGTTCTTTTTTTTTTTGTTTATTATAACTTACCTTTATATAATATAATAATAATAGTAATACACAGTTGAAGATTTAAGCTCGTCTGATGAAAACGAATATGGAAGAAATCCTATTCAACTATAGCTGAACGGCGTATAGGTCGTTTGCAAAACGTCATTTGACCACAGAAAACTGAAAAACATATCCTTTTGAACACCACGTGACAGTCTCAAGTTAAGTAAAGGGATTAAATACGGTTTCGCCATGCCTGACGGATATAATATTATCGAAATAAATATATTTATATAAACAACATATCACACACGCGTCGGTCTTTGATGTCCTCTATAGGGAATACGCGACATGGAGAATCGTACTGTTATTAATATTTAGTTAAATGATAAAACCTCGTACATAATAATAATAATAATGTATAATAAATGATAACAAACTATATATACGCGGTAGGTATAAGTATTGCAAAATTGTAGTACACAAATAAAATAATTTTTTTTATCGTATGTATGTTGATACTAGACTACTTGATATATGTATCGTAGGTATGTTCATATATAATATACGAATATTTATAATAACAATAATGTTTTCAATGTTCTGAAATTGTACGCTTCAAACAAATAATCAAGTTATATTAGTATATGAAAATATGAAACTGATTTTAGAACAAAATTTATGCGACCTTAACCTAAATGTTTACGTTTTTATACTGTTCGTCATAATATAACCAGTAACTGAGCGCCCTAAGGATGCGTGAAAAGTACTCACTGATGGGCAATTGACCTGATTTTTATGCAACGATAGCGTATACCGATAAAACAGAAACAAAAAACAAAAAAAATAAAGGAAATCACCCCCTAGATAAAAATTATATCCCTCCACTATACGGTAATTGGTACTTAAAAATATAGCCTATAAAAAATACGAATAAACCGAAAATACACTTAAAAAAGATTTTCGTAAGTATCTTTATTAATAATAATAATAAAAATAATAATATTGTCTCAAACGTCATCAACATTTTTTTCTTTTATATAAATAATAATGATTAAAAAGTTCTATCATCATAACTTAAATAGATTACAAATATGATTTATATTAGTTTATTGGAATTAAATAAGTATTTTGTGCTGTAAATAACGTATTTTAACTAAACTGTACCTACATTATATAATATGTGTGAGAAGATATAGTAGTTGTTAATATAGAGATTTAATAACTTATTATAATTTAGTACAACAATAAAAATCAGAAATAAAACATTTTATTTATAACCAATTATAAAGAAAATTAGAAAACCATAATTTTTGTGTATTATTTAATTACCTATTAAAAATTTAAAAAAAAAACAAATTTTATCCATATTAAAAAAAAAAAAATCATTATCTTCTACTTTAAAATTTTAAATTATAACTAAGTCTATAGTATTTATTTTGTAATCAATAACGTAGGTATATAGGCTTCACTGCAGTATTTGTCATAAATTTTAATCTTCTCACGACTAAACCCCCTTTTTACCACCGTCTAAAACTAAGACTTAGCGTTCATTCATTATGTGCGCGCTTCCCCAATAAAACACAAATAATACCTACGTTAGAAATCGTGTGAACTAGCACGTGTTTAATCGATGACCCAACCCTATTTCATATAATATAGATTACACACAAAGAGAATCAAAAATAAGTTATCCATTTTCTATGATAAACGACCGTATCGTCTTCGATCAGTTTATATTATGACATATATCACTATAATAGGTAAACACTAATAATTGTTTCCCGTGTAAAATGCGGTGTGTCTACCATTCTACTTACCATCAGTGATGGAAATCGGTCATTATTAACATTTACAATAGCTAATTATTACAAATTATTATGTATCACTCAAAGTTAAACCTATTACAAAACCGTTAACCGTAAGTACGGACTATTTTTGTTTATGTTATAAATATATTGTCGTATGACATCAGAAAAAAAGTGATAGAACCTAACCTAACATTAGAAGATATGGATAGACAGATTAGAAAATAATTTACTGGAATTTGTCAATTTCTTACATAACTTAACCTTTTTCCCATTTGAACCGATAGCGCGTCTGTTGTTAAATTTTTACCCTGATAACCTAACCTAATTTAGTCCAATCTAACCGAAAGCCATGCAAAGTTAGGAATATAGGGCGAAATATAAAAAGAATGTATATATTGTGCAGGACAATACGATGAACATTGTCTATTAAATGTTTATTATGGCAATGATTTATTTTTAACTTTGTCCGACTATGTCAACGTTTGTTCAGCTATATACAGTCGATATAGTTTTCAGGATTTTTTCAGCTTTGACGATGAGTAATTCGTTTAAATATTATAATACACAGATATGTCATCAAATAACCATGACGTCACAAAAACGGTGTGTTTTCATATAAGTCTTAAAAATGTCATTTCTCACAAATTATGTAACGCAAATTTTCGATCACCTTGTGCTTCTGCAGGCTGGACGGCGTCAGCGTGGAATAGAAGCGCGGGGGAAAGAGCTGCAAGTAGCAGCAGTACGATGACAACGACGACCAATAATAATAATAATAATAATAATAATAATGGTGCTGCTATAAACATCGTAGACTGCGGACTTGTATCTCTTCATTTATGCTGTTGCCGCCGACTACCTCGACTCAGACCCCACTTGGGGGGGGGGATGTGGGGGAGGGGGGAATTTTTGCTTTTATCCGAGTGCCGGTTGGTTATTGTTATGGGGTTTTAGAGAAGATAAAAGCGGAGAGATAGAGAAGAGAAAGAAAATAATAAAAAAAAAAAAAACATCCATCGGAATCGTTAATATTAATACAAAAAGAGAGCGAGAGAGGTTATACGAACAATATTCGTTCGTGCCATTAGGGCCACCCGCCGTCCTGCCAACGCCGCCGCCGGAATCATTTTCCCCATTGACAGAAGAAGATCCCGGACTAATAACCGACCCCAAACGCGCGAACGGCAGCCTTATGATTTCTTCGCCCTTCGTGTACGTATTATATTATATATACGCCGTCCGCGCCGCGTTATTTTTTCCGCCAAAAACATATAAACATATTTCAACATTACCGCTAATGTGGTGATAATGGCGCCTTCGGCTGCGCAGACCGGCTATAACTAATAATATCGAAGATATATTTATATACGGCCGTAACAGTTCACTCTCCTCTCTCTACCCCCCCCCCCCCAACTCCCCTCCACTCCTCCTCCCCTCATCTGATTCTTTCTTACCAACGTCCCCGCGTCGAGACGTACAAATGGTATATATATATATTAATGCGTGTGCGTGGGATACGATCCAACTTATTAGCCCATTATCATCGCCAAGATATATTTCATATTTATTATTATTACGCGCCGTTATTATTATTATTATTATTATCATCACGAATTATATACATTGCTCGATTATTGGCGACTAATTCCGGAATCAAAAGCGCGAATCCCCAGATATAGCTGCAGCCGATACCGAACGATGACCCCGGTAGCGGTAACCGGCAGAAATATTATAAAACTAATATAATCTATAAAATATAGAACACATTTGCGAATTATTATACTAAAAATAACGGAACGTAACTTTCACAACAATAATATTATAATATTATGCGCGATGGAGTATAATATATATATATATATATATTAATATTATTATACTACGACGACCATCGCGATTGGAATAGTCTGCGGATATGGGTACCCACAGGGAGTGGCAAGGGAGGGAGAACTCCCCCCCCTAGATTTTGGACGGATATGTATTTAAAAATTTAATTCAAGTAAAATACCGTTTTATAATTATATTGATAGTTATCTATTAACATTTAGCGTGATAACCACAAAGACACTGCGCATTATAATATTACAGATATTACATAAATAGCGAAATTAATAAAACATGTATTGTCCCCTTCCTGAATTTTTACTTATGGGCACCCCTGACTACAAACGAACGCATATTTTCTTGTACCTACTAAACGTTATTATTATTTTTATTATTGTAATGTGGTTACAGTGATATTATTGTTTTTATTTTATTCTGTATAAAGCAGGATACTTCGTTTGTGTAACTTTATAATTTAATTCGAATAATCAAATATCAAGAAAATAAAAAATGTTATTATTTTCTCTTATTTTGTTTGTTTTGAACTTGTCGACAATAAGAGCTGAAAATTGTTTCGTAAAGCACTAATAAACTAGTTTTAAAATTTTTGACGTTATACGATTATTTTAGCAAAATATTTGCTTTGATCTTATTTCAAAAATTATATGAAGTTGTTTTTATTTTTGTTATATGAATTTACATAAATTAAAATAAGTTTTTATGAACGCAAAAATTAATGTGAAGGCATTCAAAAATAAACAATATCAATTTTTAATTCATAAAGATTAAAAACACAAACAAAAAATACTTATCGAATTTTTCGACCATTTAACTTGAAAACTTTCAAATTTTAACAGCAAACGATATAGCACTGAAAGTCGTACACAATCCATTAGAATGATTAATTATAGTATAGTATGAATAACTTCATTGTTATACGTAATTTTATAAAATATTGCAGTCTGTTAGACGTATTGCGTATATCATTGCACCTATAGTTATTTTTTATCTATAGTTTTTATTTCCTATTAAAAACGTAATTTTAATACTTGATAGTTAATAAAACGTGTCATACGTATTTATTTTGTATTAATTTCATTATTAATGTGAGTTTATTAAATTTGTACAGGATGATTAGTATATTATGTTACAATGATAATGGAGACGACGTTTTCCAATGCGTTACCAACATTAATTAAATTGAAAACCTAAATAATTAAAATGCACATTTTATTTTTACTTCAGATTATCATTTATGTTAATAAATTTTATGGTATTAATGAAGATAATGGTGTGATAATAAACTAGGTATTATAATATATTTATATTTTGTTAATATTTTGGTTTCCCGTAAAATAAATTATACATTATATACACTTACCTATTTAGATTACAATAATTAAAAAATAATTAATTAATTCTATATTAAAATGGCAATCATTATAATATGATTGTGAGTAGCAGAAGATATTAAAACATATGGCGGAATCATAACAGGTTAATAAGTACCTACCTATAGTACCTAGGTACTAAATAGTTAGTAGTATTGTCATAACAAACTATATTTTATCGGTGTTTGACCTCCGATTTACTCAGAGTTAGGTAGGTATCTTGTTCTATTAAAACGATCAATTTTCGATTCGTTATACGTCCTAAAAACAATTCTCGACAAACCGTTTAATCTGAAAATTTGATTGTTTCACTGCTACCACCCTGCAGGCCCTAGTAGACCCGTCGTATACGCAATCCTAATTCAATATTAATTTTAATGATGTCGTGAAAGTTAATTATATATTGCTAGCTGTATAACATAAATTATAATATACAGGTAACAATAATAATAATAATACATATATCGACCGTCCGGCCGAAAGTTATAATAATAAAAAAAATCCTAGCTGACGGGTTTTACGTCCCGAAAATGTTTTATTGCGACGGCAATTAATACGCATACAAGTATGAAGTATATATTATTATATATAAACATTTACAGTGTTCACCTACACTTATATAATATTATACCTGTAATTATTCTGGTATACAGGATGATAGGGAAGTTAAGTCACTAATAATGGCAGAAAGCATATACGTTTTTATGTTTTTTCCCCATTATAATTGTAACGCGATATTACAATCACTCTGTACACTATTAAATAGAAATACATGTTCACAAAAAATTGTGTTCGTATAATAATATTATAATTTTACACGCGGGCAGAGGTCGTAAACCAAAACAACCGCGTATCAGATTAATGACAACGATATTTTAATATTTTTCTTTTTTGATTATCGATTTTATAATAATAATAATAATAATAATAATAATAATAATTTAATATTAAGTATAAACGACATTGTCAGTTGACAACAAAACACGACAAGGGGAAAGAATGCTATTTACGATTCGATGATTTCGGATTAAAGACGAATAAGTGAAGGGTACTGTGTAACGAATATAATCATGATTTAATCGAATTTTGGTTTCCTACTTACAATATTATTATGAATAAATATAAAATATCGATCGGCAAAGATCGTATAGAGGAAATAAATTAATATTTACACTCGTATAATATCCAGTTTAACGATGAGACGTCAATATCAAAACTTTATTCGTTAAATTTCCATAACCATTTTCCGGCTTTTTCGATACTTCTATTTTAATATTTTATGTTTTGCAATGCGGTTTCGTTTTAGAAGACCTTGAAACAATTTAACATGACGGTTCTTTATTATGATATTATTTGCGAGACTAGAACCCTTCACTAAAAACAAACACATTTCGTTAGAAAAAAACTGTCATATTTGGATTTCAACAATAAGGCTATATGGTGTACCTATACAAGTGTACAGTGTGTATCAACTTTCAAATTGTAATTTTATACGTTTTTAAATGATAAAATATATTATTATAATAATAATGTTTAATATTGTGTATAAACAAATTATAATGTCCACGATATATAATAAAACGAAAACATTGAAAATTCCCACCCTTATTATGTTGTATATGCGGAATAAAATGTTAAATATTAATAATTATATGGTAGAAACAATTTGAAATATGAGGGTGTATGCGAGGCGAAAGCTTACATAATGCGGGAGTTTATGTATGGAAGTAAATTATAATCAATAGTAGAAATTAATTAAAAATTTAATTTTATACAGTAGCATGCATTGAAACGGTATAATTTAATTGATACGTTTATATAATAATAACCGCAAACTTGAGTAGGCATATAATATAATGAAAACGATCAAACTTGAACCGTTTTGGTAAGTGGTAACGCAATTCGCGGTAAAATGTGACTTGCATAGAGTAGACAATATTATTATATTGACATTGGTAATAACGATACGTTTTAAAATATTAAATACATAATCAGACTTCATGAAAATTATATTACCATTTATATTGCCTAACTAATATAATTTATTGAATAAAAATAAAAATTAAACAAATTATATTTTTATCTATTTCAATGATTGAATAAAAATGTATTTTATAAATGCACCTATAACGAATAAATTGTATTATACTTTTTTCTACAAAACTTTTAAAAGATATTAAAGATATTTAAAAGATGTTTGATAATTAGTATTACTTTTAATGATATTACCTCCCAAATATTCAATAAAAAGTAGAATATGATTTCTCATAAAAAATAGATAAATCGCCAAAAATACGTTTGTAATATCACCCCAATATAACATTAAATCTGGTTATTATAATATTTAATTATGACTTAAAAATTGTTTTTAATTAAAATGTTTATAAAAAAGAAGCCATTATAGAGACTACTATGAAATATTATTTAGTTTATTTAAGTCGTGTTCCAATGTTATTAAATTGAGAAAAAACTACACCAAAAGGGTTACTCAAAGTGATTAAAATCGTCAAAATAAGCACTTAATAAAATCCTTAAAACCGTCATTATAACTTATAAGTATTTGAATAAGCACTTAAAAACATTAAAATAAGCAAAAATAGTAACCCCTTTATTATGTCAAAATAGAAAAAAAATAGGATCATTCATAAAAAGGTTTGTGTATAAATTCACAAACGTGTTTTTTTTTTGTTATATCATATTATATTGACTGAGTTATATTATGTCAATAAAATTATAAAGAAACTGGTAAAAAATAGGGAAATAAACAAGAATAAAAACATTGAAAATTCATAATGTTTGAAATCGTATTATAACAAACATTTCCATAGCACTGTCATGCTGTGCTTAGCCGGTTTATGACAAAATAACCTGCAAATCGGAACATTATCGATAATATAAATTCGCCATTCGCGTAAATAGATATAATATATAACCAATTGAATTTTCGCCAAATACGCGTGGTACAAAACATTATAATGTATATATATTATTATGGATTGTTATTATTGAAAAGTTTGTCATCAAGTCATATATTTTGTATAATATTATATTATAATGAAACAACAGGTTATAATATATCTATATATTATTATTATTATTATATATATTATCATAATAAGTAAACATTAAACATAATATAACTTATCGGACGCGGAATCGTATGCATTCGTCCCATCTTGTAAATCGTCGAATTTATACCTTTATTGTCTCGCACATAAAAACCATAAGCTGAGATTCGTAAAATAATAATAATATATCGTCGCATCGTCGTGCGTGCATAATATGTATATATAAGTATAATATAATATAATATATCGTGTTTTCCGTGCGCCCGTCGTCGTCGTTTAAAACTACGGGCAATAAACACACGTATTGTCGATACGAAAAGATATTATTTCACTATAAATATTTAACGTCATTTGGACTTGTGTGTTCGTCCGTACACTGTGTTAACATCCCAGGACGGGATGGGTCCGATTCGTGTATTTTATCGCCATCGTAAAAAAATATATACATATTATTATTATAACCCGCTGCGGCAAAGATGATTTTTTAAATTTTTTTAATATATAAATTGGTATATAGACGAGTAAACGTATAACAATACTTTGCAGCCATTGTGTGTATGTGATTCAGTCGTCGTCAAATCTTTGTCGATATAAATTTAATATTATATAAATTATTTTAAATATTACGTACTGATAATACAGGGTGTACGTTTTTCGTGTGTAGAAAATTATAATTTGAAAACAATATATTGTGCTGCGGATTTCGATTTATTGTTTTATGTGGTACTTTATTGTTAGTATTATTTTATTTGTTGATGCTTTATTCGATTTACATTATAATATTATATTATATTCATAGACGATTTTAAATTTGTTAATAATACGTGTCTCATATAGTACATAATATTATCTTTTCACGAGGAACTGTACATTTTCGTACAATATACAATATTATAATAATTAAACTACATCATTAGATCCAGGAATTGCGTTAAATCAACGACAAGCGTTTTAAAATAGGAAAATTTCTATCTGACGCCTGACATGTAGATTCGTATTTCTTAAAGATGGAAATAATATCGTAGTATCGTGTTTAAGTATCACGACATAATAATAGTTCAAATAGTTGTCTCAGTAAGACTGTAAATATACTCTTTGGAAAGCAAAATGTATCGTTTCAACGATAATATTACATTATTTTTACGCATCTCTCAATTACGATACAATATATCCTTACAAGCATATAATATTATACAAACGTGATATTTAGTGTTTAAGTAGAAAGTAAATTAATGATAATACGATATACATCTAAAACGTTGATTAGTAAAAATTACAAAATGGAAAATTATAATGTTTACCTAATTGTAATTTAATTAAATTTAACGTTTATTTTTAAAATATGTTTTATACATAATTAATAGATGCGTTAAATTAGTGTTAAGATAAATAATATAATAGAAATAAAAGTTAAAATTGTTATTATTAATCACTAAAACTCAAAATACTTTGACAATATAAAAAAATATAATATTACTCATAAGCAATTAATAAGCATATTATCGATAAATTTCTATTTGATGTTGATTCATTTTTTCAAATATTATTACCTATATAAACTCTTGTAATGTAATACGTACAGTGTTCTTTTATTTTTTTATTCATTATACATAATAAATATTATCTTATGTATGTAAGGGAATTGTCTATAATAATTTAATTATGCATAAAGTAGAAATCGATTTATAATTTTAATTCTATGGTTAAAATAATAAATAAAATAAAAACATCATCGCGAGACTAAATAATATATAAGAGGGTTCCAGATTTCGCTTCGCTTCGATTGAAAAATAAAAATAAATGTTAATCAACCCGCTCGTTATTTCGGTCGTTGGATTATGAAAACTAAAAATCAATTAATATTTATAACATAATGCATTTTGTATTAGGCTCAAATATGTTTAAATTTGTATCTGTGCTTCATTTTTTACGAGTGATTAATGAATGATTTTCTTTAAAATTATTATGTAATTACGCAGCCACACAATTAAATGCGAAACGTCGATTAAACAATTACTATATCTAATTATATTTATTGTAAACAAACAGTAAAAACTTGTGTTACTATTTGAATTATATTATAGCTATAAAATAGGAATTTATATAATATAATCTTATTATAGATAAAGTTATAGCAAGTATATCAAATTTTAGGATTGATACGGAGATTAAAACGAAGAAATAGAATATAATAAATTGTCATGGTCGTTATCAAATGAATTATATTTACTTAGATCCGTATGTGTAGATATGACACTTAATAGGCAAATATACATTACAATTATATTATACAGTGCGTCTCACTAAAACAGTAAATATTCTATATAGCTATTTAGCTTATTTAGAATCATTAGAAACTATACCAACACACTTTATAAGTAACTTTTTAAAATTTTGATTTTTTCGGTGTGTGCATGCAGCATGTAAAATAAAATACTTTTTTAAAATAGCAACACCTATTATTTGTACAAGATTAATACTAATATCCTAATGTATATCTATATTGGTTTTTAACAACTCTGATACAAATACGTTTTATCAATCACCAAAATTTGCTGACTTAGATACCTACCTACCTAGTAATCTTAGTTTTAAATAAAAATAATTTAATTTTTATAAAACAAATTCAATTTTAACATAATTTAAATAACCATAATTTTAATCCTTCTGCATTCTTATATGTTTCTTCTTTTTAGTTGAACAGTAAGACTTTTCATTCATATAAATTTGAAATTGTTTATAGGAAATTGCTATGAAAAAATAGTTAAATTTTAATTTTGTGCTAAAATTAAGTGTTATTATTTAAATTATGTTGTTTATACGCTGGAAGTGTTTAAATTTTTAAAAAAAATGACGCAAAATATGTATTTGCACTACCTTATTATCCTGAAAACAATTCTGATTTTCCTCTAAGGTTATCCGACCAAAATATTTTGTAAATATTTTTACCATTTGAGTGAAATACATTTACATGTAACATATCTATTTTCATATGTTTATTTATTTTATTAATAAATTTTTTTTCTACGCTATGAATTATTTCAATTCTAACAAAATAATAATGTTAATAATAATATATAGATAATTCTTATATAATTTCTTAATCGATATTATATTCGAAAAAAAAAAAAATTCGAATTAAAACAATCTTCATTATTTTATAAAGGAAATTTCTATATTAAGCGATATTTTATTTTACGAATTAAATAAATGCAATTATTTCTTATGAGTTATGACTAGATTTTTTAAAATATGTGATATAGTAAATTTCGATTTACATGTTTACTCGATATTACGTAATACAAATATGATAATAATATGATGATATCAAAGTGCGTAGAATTAAATAATACGGATTTTTATTAAAACTTTATTATTTTTTTTTTTATATCTTAACGTAATATATATCTTCATAAAGTCAAACGATAATCAAACTTAGCTATTTAAAATATAACTTTTTTACACTCGATATTACGCTCAGACGTCGAGCTGTCGATTTTTGTGAAACGCGAATCGTCCTGTATATACAATGGCTGTTCGACGCGATATTCATTCATCGTATACAACCGCAAATACGGTCGGCGCGAGATACGGCATATATTATATTATTATTATTTTTTATTATTATTAGATTATTATTGGGGCCGCGGCGATCGGATTTATTAGATTAATGAACCGATTGAGCACGCCAGGAAATAGGCAGTTGTGACCTATTGTGGATCTATCAATGCCGTTGATTGGACTAAACTGGATCGATTCGGTCGCATCGAAACTGGCCGGATACGGTTTTTATTGGTTTCCATTTAGTAGTCGACGAGCGGACGAGAGCGGAAATGACCTTATATATTATTATTATTATTATTATTATATCTGCAGCATCACACACACACACACACACACACACACACACATACACATTTATATATTATTATACAACAGCGAATGTGCGGTAGTCGAAGTAAAAATCTAGTAGGATCGTCGTTTAATTTTATTGCGCAAACACTATTGCACACGCGGACGATTGTTCGTTGAATTCGAACAGTGTATTTCTACGAGCCTTTTTCGCGGAGATAACAATAGCCGGCGGTGGCATTAAAAGATAGAAACGTATTTCCCGGTATCCGTGTAGGTACTATATTATATACTACAATACGATCGTTCGCGCGGCGCTCCCGCGTAATTGAACGAACTCGCAAAGTCTTTTAGATTGGAAACTGTCGACCACGGAAAACACCGCTTATATTATATTATATACCGCTAGAGCGATAATTTTATATAAGAAATAATAATAGCATATTGTATACGATCAAATTTCGGTTAACCGCTGAACCTAACCTTTTAGATAATAATATTGTTTATTTCATATAATATTGCATTCGTTAGTCGCTCGGAAAAGCCACAAGTAGTTTTTGATCACATGACTTATTGACGTGTTTCGGCGAGCTAATAATAATCTAAGCCACGCTCGAATATATAATATTTATACTTGATATTAGTAAGAATATTTCGATATATGTACTGCGCGAAGTTATTTTGTCGAAAAGGATTGACTTTTAAATTCGTCGACTCGTGCCAAATATTCATTAAGAACACGACTAAATGCCATTTCGAAAACCTTAGGTTTTGTTTTTATTAGAACAATTATTGTATTTCCATAACCGTAATATTATGCACGCCGACATACGCATATATAGATACATACGATAGGATTTATGATTTCAAAGATGCTAGACGAGAAGCCAATTATAACACGATATATGACATTTTTTAACTCTCTCACTCTCTCTCTCTCTCTCTCTCTTTCTCTCCCTATCTATCTATCTCTATCTATTCATCCTTTTCGAGAAATACGTGCGCGCCCGCTAAAGGTTTGTCGCTAATAAATTACCGCATAGTGTAATTTTAGATTCTATAATGTCGCCCATTACACGTTTTCGATATTCTGTCGTTTCGTATGCGCATTTTTAGATTTGGATAATTTACAAAAAGAAATATCATACTCATGATATATGCGCGTTGAGACTTTTATAAATTTGGTTCATCACCCAGTTTAATGTTTATAATATAACATTATATATTATACGCGTGTTGTTGGCCGGTGGGCGCCAGTGAATGCGCCGGAAATCATGACGTAATTAAATTTTTTTTATTATTTACCGTTTTATTAATGTGTTGTGATTGTAAAATAATATTACAACCATCAGTCACCACCATGTGTACCCGAGACTGTCATCTGTCTTTGTGATTCAAACGTAAATGCGAATGTATATGAATGAAATTCGCCATTTATTATATTGAAAATAATGTGTAATCAAAATATTGAATAATTAACTGAAAATCATACACTCTTAGAGAAATTATTATTTTATACCTATTATATAGGTTATAGGTATAATAATGTTGTTATCGCGTATAAATGGATACATTATATACATAAAATGATGTTGTTCGGCTACAAAATTGTATTTTATCAAATCATTTTAAACAAGTGGGCTTACTATTAATCGAATCAAATTGATTTGATTACCACACAATTGAATTCGTCCCAAATATTCCTAACGTTTTGTACGATCATAATACTATTATGTATATATATCGAAATGGCAAATTATATTACGTTCTCCATTTAATATCAATTATTTATTTCAACGATTCATAAATATTTGAGGTCATGAATCGTTGAAAATATAATATTTCAACAGAGATAAATCAAAAACGTGTGCACTATGTAAAACGCATACATAGAAATATACTTAGACGCCTTGTGTCTATACATTATAATATTATACCTGGTAAATAAATTGTTTCGATTATATTGATAGTACATATAATACGTATAGATTATCAGCTATAGGTACGCGTTTAATGGTAACGAAACGTGAAACAAATAACTACACCACCGAGTGCAGTAGACTAATAATAATATTACATAAATAATCTATGTGAACGTTATAATATTATTAGCTGTATAGTAAGTTAGATACCTACTATTTTATGATAATCGTCTGATGAAAATAGTAATGTTTTAGACTATAAAAATTCTTCTAATTCTGTAACTACTTATTAACGACACTACTAAAAATACGTTAATAAAATATAATTTATCACCCACCCAATAGTATTGTAAAACTCGTCTGCCGAGAATATAATTAATTACTTTAATTATGTTAATATAACGAGTGATAAAAATATTGCTCAGCAAACAGGCACAACTTTTCCGTGTGCCTACACCGTTCATATTTATATATACATATTTTACAAAACATATCAGACAATTTAGTTTAGCTTATATAACGACATATGTGTATATTCCTTGCACAGTTATTACTTTTTAATTTTCATGCATACTATAAAAATAAAATATTATGTATTTTTGTTTTATAATTAAATAAATATAATGTTATTGCAATAATCATTAAAATTTCAAAATTACTATTCGATTTGATATTCGAAAACAGTATTGTTATATCAAACAATCGAACAACACTATAACAATGCATGCACATAAATCATTTTAATTATTGACTGGTTCGTGTAACTCAAACGTAAACATATTGCATTTTAAATATAAATTATTAATTGCATAAGGTTAATTACAAAAAATCTGTAAAGAACTTTTTAGGTCACATACTTTTTGTCATAGTAAATTTATACAAGGAATTATGTATTTACTCAATAAATGATTATTCGATAAGTTTATTAAAGTAGCATATACTATAAAATAGTTAATATTGAATAATTATTCGAATGATATTTTAATTTGTATAATATGAAAAACGAGTAAAACGTTATTGACGAATAGCATGAAAATCGCTAATATATTAGGCTATGTTGTGTTAAAAGTTATTAGGAAGAACTATGCATTTATAAAAATGACAATAGAACAATACCGTCATTAGAATAATTTAGCTCATCGATCCATATACTTTGATCCTACATTTCTACGTATAACATAGGATAAGGTATATGTCATATTCTTTGATTACAGATAGTCAGCGTAAAATAATATGATGGTGTGTAATTGAACGTGATAATTGATTGTACATTTGTACCACTCGTATTGTTTTATTGTTAAAATTTATTTTTTCCACTGCAGATTTTCGACAAAACAGATAAGCCGACTATGCAATTGACTGTATGAATATTCTCTTAACATGCTTAAGAGTCCCGCGATTATAATATTATTAAACAAACTATTGTACGGTTTCTTATCTCCTGCGTGTGCGTGCGAAATGCAGAGAATCGTTAACGCTTTCATAAACAACAACCGTTTCCATTTTATACTTAATTAATTCCGAGAGAGAACAATAAAGTATAATATTATGCTCGTATGTTGTGTTTTAGAAATGTCATTCAAAACGACAAGAAATTCGTTTACGATTTCAGTTTCAGATGTTTTGTTTATGAGTAAATAAAAATATACATGCACACAATATAATAATAATAATAATGATCTACATAATACCTGCAGACTAAAATATTAAATTGTGTAATAGAAATCCACGTACAGTAAATCAATTTAAGTTATACATCGTTGACGTCATTACATAATATACCTGTATATTAAAAGATACGCTGTTTTATAGTAAATAACCTAAAAAATAAGCAAACATTTTATTATAATGACTATGCGAATAGCATTATGTATACAATAAACTAACAATAAGAATTTGTGTAAGTAATGTATAATATTATGTATCATAAGAACGCGACAAATAATATAATATTATATTACAAATAAAATAATATGCAATTTTTGTCAACATACAGATCTAGTATTTTAGAAAACAAAAGTGATAAATTATATATTATCTTTTTTATGCATTTTTTCGACATAGATAAATGGTTGGTTGCATGTGTCGATTATTTGAGATAATTATTTAATTATGATTAAATAACGATCATGTTTTAAAGATTATGCTAATGAAAAGTGTTTAAAACAGATAAAACATATTTTGAATAAGTTATGTCTTATGTAAGCAAAAAAAAAATTTTTATACTCACCTAATTTTTTTATTATATTTTTAATTTGATCATAACGCTATTTGCTCAAACTATACTATTGTACCTATATACTATAACATTAAAAATAGTACGTTACACACCGATCAAATATTTTAAAATATTATATTTTTTATGAGAAATATAATCCGTTTTACTGAATCTGATAACAATAACCGTTTCATTTATTTTATATTAAACGTACGTAGCATTAAAAAAAAAAAAAAATTCATACTATTTATTTTTATTGTACCTACTTTAAAATTATACAAAAACGTTGGAGGCGTATGGGATATAAACCCTTATTCCATGTTACTATAACTGGAATAAATTACTAAGAACATTTGTAAAATGTGATCAAGTCATAACATTATTTTCGTTATCAAAGATTATAGATGATTTCCATATTAAAAGAAACAAACAAATAATTAGGTATCCTTCGTTGAGTAATTAATAACTGGGTCTAAATTTTTAAATTAAATTATTTGCAACTTTGCAAGTACATACACTACTTATGCACAATTATTATTTCGAATTACACAATTTATGTCGCGGTTTAGTAAAAACTAGGGGCTGGACTTGTATTATGTACAGTAATATAATATTCGATTTTGAACAAAAGTTTCGAAATTGGATATTTTGCGATCGACGATTGACTATCGTACAGTTTTTCAACCACGTTGAACTAACAGAGTTTTAGTAAATGTATAAAGCCAGTAAAAATGTCAAGAGGACGAAAAAAAAAACCACCAAATTAATTTCAATAGAGATGCACGCGCGCGAGCTCTCGACCACAACTACAGACTGCCATGATTTTAATTCAATACATAATATAATTTTTATTATGTTGACTCTTAGCGAGAAAATCTTACTTTCGTGTCGCGTGTGCCAATCGATTGCGGTCTTATTATAGTATACTATACTCAACTGCATGCGAACGATACTCGTGCGGGTACTTTTGGAAACGGCTATTGAACGGACACATGACGTCCAATTTTCCCAGGACTTATACGAGAAATAACAATGCGTAACGTTGTATACGATAGTATAATATTATAACGACCGAATAATCATAATAATAATAATAATAATAATATAAGACGAAAATCGGCAAACCGACAACACAAAAGCGACAAAATCTAAATCAAACGGCCAAAAAACATTTCCTTTTGTGCTGGCGTTACGCGATGATGATAATAATAATAATATCAACATAGCGCCGAGTGCGGTTATAATATAATATAACGCGAACATATTATATATATTTATTTGGAGTGCATTGCAGTTGTATATAATAATCTATAACGGGGAAAGTTTGTTAAAACGAATACGGTTCATTTGTTCGTTGAAATACGGCCGACCGCTACGCCGAAGGGTAATACTAACCCCTAAAGAAATCTACGTGCGTAAAACGAGCAAGGAATAATATAAAATATTATGTGTTATTTTGTTATAATAACATTGCGAACGATTCGAATAATAATAAGAAATAAAATTCCAGTTTTTGTCTTCGTGCGTAATATTGTAAATCTTATAGGTATAATTCGGGTATTATATACTTACCTAGTTCACTAGTTTTTCTTTAGACACAAAAGAGACTAGATGTCGGCAAAATGAAAAACAAAATTTCACCATTTTGTGACGACGGAATAATATTTACAAATTAAATTAAACTATCCTTCTGTTTAAACAGTACCATTATATTATGATCATGCTGCGGGCTAAACTGACAAATTTCCGTATGTAAATTGTTCATCGCGAAATCCAGATGTTTTCCCATTGTCAATGGTTCATCACAAAGTGTGATGTTACAAAATATTTCCTAAAATAAATAATACATCTAATAATTTATTAGATAAAATTAAAAATCCAAATCGTAAGAAAAAATTTATAATAAATTAAACATTTTAGTTTTGTAAAAATATGAAATATTTAAAATGCTGCGATTTATGATGAAGTTTTTAAACCACTTACATAAAACTAATTTGTATTATTATTATTATTCGCTTTACACACCCAATTATATGAGGTCAGCCATCTATAGTCCATCATTTACCTCCATAGATTTTGATATCCTACATCATGTCCATTCATACTATCTTTATATCACACTCTATTCTATCTATCCACTTCTTCGTATTATGTCTATTTCTCTTACTTTTCACATTCATTTCCACGAGTCGTCATGAAATACTAGATACTAAAAATACTAGATTTTATTTTAAAATTAATTTAATTTCAATACCTAATTGATAATATAATATACTATACGTATTTATTATTAGTATTTTGTTGGAAAATTTAAACAAATATATACAAGTACTTTTTTTAATAGGTATAAGCTATTTAAAAATATAACAAGATTAAATTAACTATAAAATTCAAAATTTTAAGTAAAAAAAAAAAATAAGTGTTTTTCTTTGATTATAGATTATAGCCTTATACCCTAAAACTTAAACAGATAGAAAGAATCGTGATTTCCAGACACGGATTTCTAGTTCCCATCATTCCATTTATATACGATTTATATAATATACAGCAGCAGTAGTGTAGAAATTAATATTTTCTAACATTTACGTTGTCGATTGTACTAAACATAACCGAATATACGCACACCGACTTCACTCATTAAAAGTATGTATCTAATTATGACTCGGGCGAACCGTCAATATGTGAATGTCAGCCTAACGACCTGCCGCGGTCCTGACGTAAGACGGATTATATGACGACATATTAAAATACCGCGATGGTCGGTTAATTTTCGTCCGTATACCTCCTCCTCGGCGGTGAACAAGAAGTCTTTTTCATTTTTATTTTTAAGTCACACGACGATCGTGATAAAATACAAATACACGAGGGGACGAACCATATAATATTAAGTGGTACCGCCGTACAAGAGGTAATAATATTACAAAAGCTGCACACGTGTGTCGACCGTCGTCGGTGGAGACTTCCTGTTCGGCAATCATTCACCTCGCGAGATCGGATAGACGGATACGATTTTTATCTAAACATATTTGCTGGACGACAAACAAACCGGTGCGATCATGTGTCGTCCTAATGAACCAGCTATTAATATAAAAAAGTCGAGAGGAAAACACCGGCAACGGCCGCGACGTAGGATTCGTTAGTCGTGTGTATCAAACATGGTCATTATATATACGATTTTAGAACTACACGCGAATGATCGAACGGGTTTCATCAATTTCTCGACGACTTTTTTTTTTTTTTATAATTATATACTTTAGACTTACATCACTGTTCGTTACCAGCAGTTCTATAGAGTGTAAATCACGGTCGAATTCGGTTTTTTGTTGTTTTGTCGATTTTGGTGAAGAATCGCCTTGGCAGCGAGTGTATAACAAATTAGTTTAAAAATAAAAACGTACCTACCAATTATACTAAGAATAAAATGGTTATATATATATATAAATACTCGGAGTATATTTTCACGTTATATTGAAATTTTTACTTAACTTTCATAAAACAATTTACATTATAAAGCTTGAAAAAAATATAACATAATAGGTATATTATCAACACATTCAGAAAATTATTTTTATTTATTTTTTTATATAAATGATATAAAAATATTAATTTTATATATATATAATAAATTAATATACTTATATTAATTTTTTTATTTTATAAAAATTATTAAATCCAATTAAAATACATATTAAATACGTTATACGTACATATTCACATCATAATTATACGTTGAATTTTTCAAATGACAGTATATATATATTTATACATATGTAAGAATTAAGTTTATCAACTTATAATAAATTATGATAACATATAACACTCATAATATTTAAAAATAAAAAAAAGTATATATTCCGATTTAGAGTGTATTATATTGCAGCTACGTGAGATTGTGGAGAGCATAGCAGTATTATATATATATATTATAATTTATAAAATCGAATTTATTAAATGTGTATATTTTATCAATAATATAATTTTTAGTAGATACATATTTCATGAGTATAAAATTTCAATGATTTCGAAGTATAAAATATATCTACATTTATGTAATATTTTTGTTATAGTTATTATATTATTTAATAAATTATAATATAATAAGTAGGGATAATTATAACTATTTTCGTACCTATTACGAATTCTTGACCACTCTGTATATTAGGTATAATATGACGTTTGAATTTTCATACATCATGATGTAGGTTATTATTATGAATCAACTTTTATGCAAATAAAATGTCTAATTTACTATGTGAAAACACGTTATTAAATGATTAGGTATAAATAATAATGAACACGTTAAAACAGTTATGTATTTTATTGTATATACATAGGTTATCGTTTATTAAAATATCTATGTGAGATACTTTTATCGACTTATTGCACGTTTAGAATTAACTAGACTAATATTTCCAGACAGTCGTGATCGTCGAAAGTTTACAAACGATAATTAACATTAAAAAGTTGTTTTGTGAATTTCTTACGAATACGATATTTTAAACCGACCTGCACATCACGGTTAAAAGTGAAAACACGCGATATGATATTAAACTTTTAATTAAAATATTATACAATGTTACATTATTGTTGTATTAGGTATGTATCCGACCAATTGTATAAATGTCTAAATAATGTCTCGGATACCATAAATATAATTACACACATGCAGGTTGAGAATCAATGGTCTATTACACACCACTGTTTTGGTAAAAGAGCTCGATTGTTAATCGTATACGCGAGTACACGCAGCAAATAGACTCATTACGCATTGTAAATTATTCGCGAAAACCGTTATCGAGTTTCCTCACATACGCGTGTATATATTTATAATATACATTAACCGAAACGGTGTTATACGATGGAAAACCGCATTACTTAAAGAAACTCGGAGACCGTAAAGTTTTATTATTTAATTACGATTACCCTCAGCGAGAACTCGCGTGATTATAAACAACAAAAGGGACGACGGCGGAGATGACGACAAAACGGCGCGCGCGTATACGGCTATTATATCGTAATGCAACGCCGCCGCGGCACATCGTTTATATACGACGCGTATTATATAATATAAAACGCGATGGCTAATTATTGTAAATTTTAGTATCCGATAACGCGTCTTTTAATGATGTTTTTACAGTGACGAATTCGGGGAGGGACACGTGCCCCCCTCTGCCGAGAGACTCCGGACGCGTTTTGGGACAGCTTTATCGTTTTATAATTATATATTATATAGAAATTAAATAAATACCGTTTACGATATTTTAAAAACGTTTTATTGTAGGCGATAAGAAATCGCCATACCTAAATTGTATTACAACAAAATTTGACGACCACCAGTCAAAATTTTCTGGATCCTTCTTCCACTGGGTTTTTGTGCATGTTTCGCTTTTCTATACTTTTGGTCACCGGCGACGATTTTTACCTTTACAGTAGGTATCATAACGTGATATTCTCGACGAGAAATTTTCTGCTGCCACGATGACGGACTTCTGCTGTATATCCGAAGGGAGCCGCGGTCGCCGAGCTGTAAAGACAAACTATAATATTAGGTATATATATATATATATATATCTATATATAGTGCGCGGGCGGAAGCGGATTTTTCCGACTACTCCGCGCGCCGGTTTATGGTTTTAATAAGCGAAAAGATAAAAGGGAGACCCGCGTGTATTAATTAAAAACCAGCCGCACAGCGTCCCACGAGAAAATTTTCCGTTCACATGTATATATTATTATAACGATAGGAGCTATATATATATAGGAGTGCCAGATAATTGGAGGGTGGAAGAGATTTCAAGTCGGAGACGTTATCTGTAATGGGAATTTCGTTTATCGATCGAAAAAGCGAAATTAAAAACGAGCTGTTTGGACGTGGCGGACGGTGACAGTGGTATACGATAATATATTATTATGTTTGTGTGTAGAATCAATTCCACGAAAATCTCTAATGCTTTTGTTATCTACGCTGACTCTATCTAAATGTAGTGTGTGTTTGTGTGTGTATTATATAGGAACTCTAAGCGCGAAAAATTATCGTCCACATTAAAACTCGCAGTAAATTATATCCTCTTACGTAAATCGAATGTTAAAAAACAAATCTAATTTATTGCAACGGTTATAATATTATATACACTTATAATCCCTAACATTAAATTTAGGTTTTCGAGTTTTATATTTTTAGATCATACTATATATATATATTAGACACACGTGCCGATTTAATTTTTAAGAAAAAAAAAATGTAAATCAAGACCGGACATTATAGTTTTACTGATTAATACGTTTTAAAAATGATGAGTTAATTTTAGTACCTAGTTTTTTTTTTTTTTAACTCGCATTCTTGTGTAGGTTTTATACTTACTGCAAAATGTTGTATCAATTAATTTGTTAAGTGTGTCATTTTGATAAAATATTATATAAAATCATAAGAACGCGTGTAAACGATAAATTTAGAATGTCGAAAATCTATGATTAATTGATACTTTAATATAATATTTGGGATATATACAAAACATAATATAAGTTATACAAACAGTCGAGAAAATGGAGAAGACAACTAAATATAGGTTCCTCATTCCTTTAAAACTTAACTAAAGTTTCAGTTATAGTATCTATACCGTTTTGATGAAATAACTTTACCCTTGTATACATTAAGAACGATTGCGAATTTCTAATAAGACGGTGTTATAATTTATTATACTGAAAATTATAAGGAATAATCAATTTTAACGCGGACTCGGATCGCAAAGCGAAAAATCACAATATTCAATTAACTTTTTATATTATATTTGAATTTTCGGAGTCGCGTGACGAATAAAATCATAAAGTGAATAATTATTGACGTTTGGCAAACGTAATAATATTATGTTATATCATGAAGTGTATACTGCCAGATAATTGGTCTTAATAATTAATTCTTGATTTCACGCTGTTGGAATATTAATACTATCGAGTCAATCAATTGTTTCCATAAATACAAATTTAATTATTACCTTTAGATATAACTAAGTAGCAATAAGGGCTATAAACGTATTTATATTTGTATTCTACTAGGTAACTTCCCGTGCGGTTTCGCTACGACGACTAAATTATTCATTAAAATTTAAAACGGTCTTTGATAAATCATTTATGTTCATCTTAAAATTAGACATTGATACAATATTATTTTAATTTACAAGCATGTATATTTATTTAATTTTCAATATGAATTCATATTCTAACTTATAATTATTATTTTAGGATTAGATCAAATACTAGTCAAATGGCAAATCTCTGTGGTTATATCGAATTTACATAATAATTTATTTCAAATAAACTAAATTACTTTGAAATGAAACCATAAATATGATTGTTGGTGATAAATATACCGTTTTGTAAGCGTTTAATTACAAAAATGTTGTATTATATCTTTGATTTATATTATAGTATGTATAATATTGTATAATAATAATATATAGTTGTGTTATATCAATAAATCACACGTGGTTCAGAGTACGCGATTGTTTGCTTGAAACTGGAGTCGTTCCCTCAAGACACCAAAACTAATTAATAATTTTATAATTATACTTTTTTAAAATAAATGAATAAAACTATTATTATTTGTGTGGAAACAATGGTAACCAGTATACAATATCCAGTTAATATTACTGTTGAATTATAGACATTATGTTAATCAAGTCAATTGGAAACGTTTATTACAATGTCATCAGTACCTCGTTGATAAGTGTTGTAGTACGAGAACAATAGAACCTTTAAGGGTAAATAAAAAGGATGTGGTTTCGTCCGTAATAATATTGTAACTCAAACAATGAAACTGGGAATATTGTGTACTTTTAGATGATTTTAAAACAAAATTCTCGCTGAAAACTTTAAGGTTAGCATATTTTTTATTAATAATGACAAGTGGTTTTGAGCGAAGATTAACGCGAACAATTTAAACATGTTTTTCAATTTTTAATTCATACTATCAATTATAGATAGTAGGTATCTCAAACTGACTTGGAAAAATCGAAAATAATGTCTAAAAAATAAATGTCGTTTCAAAATTAAGCAAAATTATTGGATTTAAATGGTTCGATTTTAAATTTGTTGAATTATTATTATAATTATATATTTTAATGATCAGTCCGTCGTAAGAATATAATATTATATTATGGATTGAAGACCCCCACGTACGTCGCAATATATTATCACAGTTTTATTTCACAGTCGCCATTATATTACTATTAGTTACATATACGTGTGCGATTTCGAAAACCGCCAATGACCCCGGTGACACGTAAAACACGGTGATATTTTTCGTCTTTTTTTTATGTCCCGCAAGACCCCCCAAAATATTTTGTCGGTTTTTTACGATTGGGAAATCATGATCAATCCATGGCCACTTTACGACCCGATGAGCTGCGCGTATTATTTTATTTATTTATTTTTATTATTATATTATTATATTCCTCCTGCGGGCCGCGGTGTTGCACTCGGGGGG
>CM023359.1:40766864-40790736 GCA_013282895.1 Eriosoma lanigerum | reverse complement strand
TTATTCCCGCGCACGTTCACAATACGCAATAGACGAGAGAGTGCGCGCCTGCCCCTTATTAAAACCCTCCGGTAACGTATATAAAAGTCAAGCGAATACCTGATATTGATAAATTTACAACCCATTTTGGGAAAGAATATATATATATATATATAGTAAACAATGAACGGCCGTAAACAATCGACGTGCGGCGGCACTATACCAAAAAGCATTTGGAAATGCCGGAAAAATTCATAAAAACTCGGTTTATATACGCCGCCGTATAAAAATACTGGTACCTATATATAATATTATGTACAACTATACGTCACCGCAACTACAATGTTGTTTGACCCGAGAAATTCGAATAATTCAATATTTGTTGGCCCGGTGAAACTGCGTTTATTTATTGTACATTTCCTATGTACTGACACCGTGTCCTTTTATAATAATAATAATATATATATAATATAGGTACATATTGTAACTATAAAACATTTTTTTTTATGTGTGAAAAAAATAACAATGCTTATACATAACATAAAACTACGCGTATATTAAAATATAGGTACATTTTACTCATTTATTTACATTTTACTAAGTATATAGGGTTATAAATCTATACAATTCGGTATTAAATTTACAATATTATACAATGTGTTATGATATTAAATTTGGAAATTTGAATGACGTTTATACAAAAAAAAAAAAACAGAAAAAATTCACACGAAATACAAAATCACGAATGATTTACAATTTTCTTTAATGGTTCATAAACAAAGTACCTATAGTGATAAAAAATATACTTCATAATGTTTTAATAAAATTACTTTATACTCAACTATTTTGAAATCGTGTTGTCTATAAGTGTTATAACGATCATTAGTATAAGCCAATATTTATTTTTTCTGTTTTGAGTTTCAATGACAATTTTCCCATTTACATGTAGTTATTTACCTAAGAAATTAAAAAATAACACTTTTAGAAATAATGCAAAAATAGTCAATTTTTAATTATCAATCATTAAAAATATATTTTAATTAACTGTTACACTTATTATTTACAAAAAGATGATGAGAAATTATAATTAAACGTTTACATTCCTTTTTTTTAGTTTGATTGTATAATTAAGTGTCTTTAAGGAAATTAAATCATTTTTCCAACGATATAGGATCTGGGCCAAAAATACCTCTGATAAGTCTACTTTAATGTTATTTGAGACCCTGATCTGCAGTCGGTAATTATATTATATTGTACGGTTAAGGGAGACATTTAAACTGGTTATATCTGGTTATTGGTATTTCGTAGACAATTTACGACAGTGTGCCGTTTTCTAATTTACTTCTGGCTGTGGCCGTAGAAAATTGAGGTTTTATTATCATTATTAAGCTTAGTTACTTAGTTTCTTCAATAAGTTTGCTTCAAGAAAATAATTGTATTATTGGATCAGTTCTATGCGAAGGTGATACTGCAAATCAATTATACAAATGTTTTGTACAGGTAATTAATAAATTATAAGCATGTTTGACACTATAGATATTATAATAAATGTCCCATTCGAAATTGACAATTATTAAAATAAATATAAACAATTATACACTCAAACGATGATAATTTAGTATTTATTACAAACACGAGATGATTGATCATAAAATCATGTTATTATTATCATAATGTAATAATAATCTCTCTCTCTCTACATATAAATATCAATACTCGATCTCCCCCTTCGTTAACAACTGACGTGGCAAATCAATTCACGTGACGTCTCTTTTGTCGACAACAAGTCGTGTATAATAATTTCGTATATTTATATATATAATATAAAATTATATTATTCTCATCGCAAGATGATTGAAAAACATCCACTCCCACTGCGTACATTCGTTACACTGCGCAGCAGCACCCTCCGGCGGGAAAAAATAAAACATATATATAATAGACGGTCGCGCCGCCACCGCAAACGACAGTCTTTCGTGGGGTGAGTATGAGGCGTACGAAATTAAACACACGTATATATATTTCTCGATTCTCTCGCCTTTCGCGTGTAAAATTCGTGGCGTGCGTGTATGCGGATGCACATCCGTTTTGTCCTTTTGTATCGGTGTGCGATTAATAAATCAACAGTCGAATTCCGGCGACGTCGGCTGAAAAAGATGCGCCGCGACAACGATGAATATTCATATTATTCATATTATTATTACGATTTACGAGAGCCCGCCCCGCAAGCATTGCCCGATGGCATCATCAAACATTCGGTATAAAACCACCACCCCATCATCCCCCCCCCACCATACCACCACCACCACCACTACCACTGTACGAACGTTGTAAGCACAGACGGAAAGCCAATATCATATTATCTTTTATGTACAAGTGTATACATACTTGTATAGCGACTTTCCCAGTTGGCCCATCTGAAAAACGAATATTATAATGTCCCATACAGGGCGATCGCAATACACCCGATTCGATATATATAGCGTTACAAAAATTATGACAGTATATTGCACGACACTGTTTTCTCTCTTTTTTTTTCTACTTCCATTAAATTCTGATCGCACTGTATATAACGCGAGTTTTCGAGTAGTGCGTATTTATGTATAATGACATAAATCCCGTCGCATATACATATATTATACGCGTACGCGCTTTTTATACCTATATCTCGTTTAATAATACACATCGACGACGACAACGATGAGAGTGCACGCGACACAAAGATCAACCCCTTTCCGGCCCACGCCGATCTTTCTGGGCTCTTTCGATATCCCCGTCGAAAACTTTGTCTTAGATAATGTGTATATATTAAATTACACTTTTATGTACTTATATCCCCTCTCGCTATTCAACTACTAATAAATGATAATTAAATACAATATATATATATATGTATAGTATATATATATATATATATATATATATTATGTATAATATTGCAACACGTATTTCATCAACGGACGGGTATTAGTTTTGAAAGACATCGCACTACGACCAAAACCGTTCGGCAACTTCTTATTTTCATTGTCCCTTCCACTCCTATATAATATTGTATCTACTTTTGAATCGATGAGAGCTCGCTTAATTGTATACTTATATTCTATACCACTTTTGTGTGTGTACCTGTACAGCAGATGCCAGATGGATAACTATTAATTATACCAACACCATTTTATACTCTTTTATACTCGAATTAAAACACGCGTCTTATCCTTGAATCTTCGTGGACTCAAGACGAACTTATAGCTATTTGCTTATAGGTTTTTGGCCATAATTTATCTTAATGGTGAAATAATTACATTTTTTAATCCTGAATAAATAATAATATTATTTAAAAGTTTATGTTATGTAAAAATCGTATGCCTAATTTGTTTGTAGGTAAATTAAAATATCTCATTCATAATCAGAGACAGTGCTTGATTTTTCACAGTATTATGAATGGGCAGGTTTGAATAATTTTTATAAGAAGAAAATATAGTTCATCACATATACATTGTTTTATGTGGAAGTGGGAGAGTACAAAAAAGTGTAAGAATGTGTAAAGTAGTTCTAAGTAAAACTATGATAACACAGTATAGGTTAAATGTCTTAGATTTCTGGTATAAAGGAGAATGAAGAAACAAGAACAAAGAGTAAATAGGTAGAGAGCCAAAAATTAGGTGGTGGAAGCTAATAGGTGAAAATTAAAAGTTATTTATAAGAAAATTTAATAATGAAGCCACGAAGAACATATAGAATAATACAAATTAAGTTTGGAAAAGGGTAGCAAAAGAAAAAAAGGAATGTAGCAGTCAATATTCTTGGTATGAATACAAGAAGTATGCCACAGAATAAAGAAATATGGTGGTGGCTGGTGGAATAATGGGTAACAGGAAAAATATTATCGTGAAAAAAATTTAGATTAAAAATGGCAATAAGGTAGAAAAAGAGGTTTTGATGGAGTGCAAATGATTAAATAAAGAAGAAAAGCTATGAAGAGTGTACTTGTATGAAAAGATGAAAACAATGGAAAAAGAAAAAAAATTGTATTGGTTGACTAAGATTTGAAAAAAAAATAGTCCAGAAACATTCAGAATACATGATGTATGATGATGGAAGATACAGAAATGCTGACAAATTATGAGATTTTGGTTGACTTTATTAAAAAAGAGGAAGTTTGGACTGTAGTTAAGAAGATAAAAAAAAGAAAGAGATAAAAACTTATAAGAGTACCAATAGAAATATGAAAGTTGTTGGGTAATTTTGGTAAATAATGGTTGATAAAGTTAAGAAAATCCAATTTTATGAAAATAAATATAGAAGGTAAGAGGAGCAAAAGAAAAAATAAGAGGTGGATAGATGGAATAGAAAGTCATATAAAGATAGCTGGTATTAGTGAAAATCAAAACCTATGGAGATGTATGACTAGATAGGTCGATTCTATCTAGTTGGAAGTATTCATCGAGGTAAAAGAAGATAAATAAAAATATCATATCAATATATTTTATAATTGTTTGTATATTAGGTAGGTATATACTAATATATTTATTTAAACAAGTTTGTGCATGAATATAAAGAGAAACCTTGACCTCCGGATGTAAGTGTTATTATTTCATGAATGGTTTGTTCATTATCTAATTTACATTCCTCACTTTATAAAGACGATTGACTATTTTTTCATATAATCCCCACTATCCTTTTATCATTTCATGGCTGGTTCTTAACTCATATATATTTTTTATGTTGCACTAAATGTTACTGAAATTGGTAGAGATCTACATCATATTAAAAGTCTAATAATTAAGAAAACAAAACTGTCATACAAGTGTACTGTCGCAAGTATAACTCTTAACCTTTTTCAAATATACGTACCTAATATAAACAATAAAAATTTTAAAAAAATTGTAACGGTTCCATTACATACGAGTATATATGTATATGCGTTAATGTAGGGGTATCAGAAATATATTTAAAAATTCATAAAGAGGAGATTTAGATTTTTTTTGGAAGCTTTCATGAATCGAAACCTCCCTTCCAATATGATAATATAAAAAAAAATTACAAAAAAATTTAATTAAACATGTTCTATATCTGTATACATTTTATAATACAAAATCTAAAACAGGCGGCAAAATTATATTATAAATAAAAATTTTATTTTATTTTTGGTCATAGGGAGGGAGGGTTAAATTTGTTTGTCCTCCTTGTAAGTACGCCACTAATACCTATCATCAGGTATACATGTATTTATGTACATGGACGATTATATGTGCTGACATAAACAGTTTAATATGCTGAACTGTACATATAAATTTTCTCGCATGATATATAATAACATTGTTGTCAGCCCTAGGGTTATTTTATATTTTGTACGAGACTCTAGTTCTTCCCGAATATCATCTATCCTAACACATGAGATACCGTACAGCTACTAAATGTTACTTATCATTGTAAAATGAATCAAACACTCTTTGTAAGTTATATTGTATATTTTGTATTTGAAAAGACATTAAGTTATATTTTAATAATTACTGAAATTATTGTTGCGTTATTTATTTTATTGATAAATAACCCTGTTCAATGGCTACGTTTATTTTATACAAATGGGCAAAGGCCATACAATTTCCATGGATAAATTATATTTAATAGGATCATCCTCGACCAGTCGACCAAGTTGAAATAATTCTTTAACTTAACTTTCACTTTCAAACTAAAAATAAAATTATTATTATCATAGAGTAATACAAATGATTAATTTAAATAAAAGTATAATAATTAGAAATAAGTATAAATGTGAGTATACGAGTATAATTAAAGTGCTTAAACTTGGGAATATAATGATTTCACTAAATGGATATCGTATTATAAAAAAATAAAAATTAGTACTTTTACATCCTCATTTGCCCTTCTATAATGACATGCTATACTGTCTGACTGCATCCCTCATTATACAACTATTATATAATAATAACTTTGGTTATTGTTGTTCAACAATCAATTATTAATATTTATAATAATATTACGCACTAATTACACTGCGGATCGGCATTTCGAAAGTAATCTTTTGAATTGAATTATTATTCTGATAAATTATTATATTGATCGTTTGTAGGCCTTCGCGTTATTCGAAATTTGACGGTATCTCTACTATATATATATATATATATATATATATATATATACATAGGGTGATCAGAATATTATGTTGTAAATACGGTGGAAATGCATATACTGTTTCAATGTTATCTCCATTATTTTTGTTATATGAATTTCTAATCACTCTGTATACAAACACGATACGTTCTTTGGACCCATACCTATACTCATTTTACATTTATTGGTATATAATAATAAATGTATACGTGTATGTATTGTACACAGCGATGGACAAGTAGTACGTTTTATACCGCGGTATATATGCGGATGAATAATGGATGTGTCCGTCGTTCGGCCGGTAGCTTGAGACTTCAGCTACCGAAATGAATGAAGGTTTATTAATATTATTATCGAACGTATACGTGCTTGTGTGTCCGTGTTAGTGTGTATTATACACTCACTCTCACATACACACAAGCACATATTTATTATTGTATATGATCGATTCATTCGGGTAACGTTACCGAACGGCTGCTGCCGACCGAATGATAGATGGTCCGCAATTAGACGGCAGCCACTATAATATTATATTATCTTTTGTTCGTCTTTCCTGGGCCGCCAAAGCTGCCGTCGCCCGAAAACTATCGTCGGTCCGAGTCGAGTGTATACACTCACACACACACACACACACACACACACACACACACACACATAATTATACATTTTACTGAACTCGATTGTTATTGATCTATAATATATACGATACTACGTTAGTCAATATAATCGATACTCGATCTGTATCGGCTAACTGTAAACTCTTACGAAAGTTCAAAAATTTTTTTTTTACCACACGTTTGTATTACATTGAATGCATTCAAACATGGTAATAATTAAATAATATTATTCGATTTCCAGTATACCTATAATAATCGATATATTCGATGCAACTGCTGCATCGCAATTTCACAGTACTACACTCGATCAGATATTATTTTCAATTTCGGAATATACGAGTATAATAACAACAATATGGATATATTCCTAACTCTACTATGTAAGCTGTTTGGCTTATCTATAACTATTAATAAATTCAAGTACAAACATATGATGCAATTTATTATGCTATAATTTAATTTTAATCGATCGACTAAACATTTATGAGCTTTCCATTTGAAATTAATTAATATTTTTTCATTATAATTGTTTGAAATTGTGTAAAATCCAATAATTATTTTATACATTATTTATTGTTCAAATTTTTTGTATAAAAATTATCTACCTATTCGTTTACTTTTTTTATTAGAATAACGTGTATTGATTTTATTATTAAAGACTGTATGAGTAAAAGTATTAAAATATTAAAATAATAATAAAATGTAATCTTTGAAATATTCAAACGGTAATTTTAACGGAGTTTTGTTAAATGAATGACTAATGTATACAAGAAAAATAATAATAGTTGGCAGTGATTGAACAGTGAAACGTTTTTCAAACATTTTCTCATGGACCATCGATTGTTTACTGCGAACATAATGTACATCACGCGTGGGCGTTTTATTGTGAAAAAGAAAATTAATTCTGAAAGCGAAATACAATCAGTCTTGAATTATATGGTTAGCAATATGCAGTAGTTTTTTCCTATATTGAATGGTTAACTACTCATAATGCGAATAATAAAATAATATTTATGTCTGTCATACGTTTTGATGTACATAAAAAATAAAATAAACCATCAAAACAAACAAGTTGAAATCCAAATATTGCAAACTATACTTCGACACGAAATTCGAAAATCAGAAATTCAGACAATTAAAATTCAAACTAATTAACTTATTTGGTTGTAGTAAGATGAATTAACTAATCGAGTAAATAAGTTATAAAAAAAAAAACAAATAATGATTTTTTAAACTTAAATTTCGTTTTTAAACCTATACTAATGTCCACTGTCAATTATTCAGTAACCGTTCAGACAACGATAATCGACGTCGGCGTCGGCGGCAATCGACAATTTCTTTTTATATTTTAATAATATTTATACATATCATTATTATGCGCGTATCGGCTACTGGTTGTCGGACAGACGTTTACTTTTTTATTTCGGACGCCGTGTGATGGTCATCAGTCAAAATAACATTGTATGGACATTCATCACACGCACACAGATAGATGATTTCCTCAAAAAGATATTAAATTATGCTGGTTTATGAATAAGTTTTCTCGTCAAACGTTATAACATAATATAATTTACTGATCACTTTGTATTTTTGATCGTTTACAAAATGAAACTCGTAGGTATGAATAGTCGATTTGATGAAAAATAAAAATGATAATGTATGTTCTTTTCACAATCGTCAAGTTCCCCTCAAGCGGTATTTAGACGACCTTTAATGAATCTCTCCAAACACCCGTATAATAATATAAAAGTCTAAACGAAATTACGCTTTTAGTTCTATATTATATTATATATACATATATATATATATATATATATACTTTTTAACGATAAAGAAAATTCTAATTAAAAATATTCCTTCCCTGCAGAGATTTTATATTATTTACAAAATATTATTCTTGATTAAATCTTTTACAAAAATTAATTACATAGAGGCTCGGTTTTATTTAAATTATAGGTAAATTAAATAATTAATTTTATATTAATTTAAGAAAAAACGTATTGTTATTATTTAATTACTAAATATAATGACATATTATTATACATTAAATAAATCAATGTTTTATACTAAATATAACAATTATACATTATATAAGTATTTTTGCAAAATATTTATAAGATTACTATGTTATGAAAGGATTTAAATATGATTATTTTTTGTTTTAAATAATAATTTTTTTATACATAATAAATAATGGTTATTAATTTATTATACGTCAAAATAACGTATTTAGTGTAAAAATATTCACAAATAATTTATTATTTTATAATATCTAAGAAGATATTTTAATATTATTATTTGGTTAAGATAATATGTGAACTCAGTGTAAATTGTTTTTAAGATTATTATATATTATATGATTTATTATTTTATAAAGTAAACAAAATACAAATTTGAATATGGGTAATTAAAAATACTAATTTCAACGAATTTATTAATTCAAAAAGTAAGGAGGTAGTTTAGGTAAGTAAATATTTTGCAAACTTAATTAAAATTTATTTTTATTCTTACAAATTAATTTTTCATTTTAACGTAACTTAACATAAAAATCATGAAGTTAATATGCAAATTATATTTTATAAATCACACTTATTTTGAACGAAGGAATTAGAAACTACAATTTACATCCTAATGTTCAATGTAATATTATGACACAATAATGTTATTTACTCGTAGTGTTAAGATAGGAACTTGAATGTCTTAAAAACGTAAATTGTCTGATATTATTTATAAAGAATTTCGTTAAACCTCGTTTTCTATACAATCGATACGTTTAAATGTTGAAAATAAACCTAACGAAATATTTGTTTTTGCTGATTCACACATAACATATTATGGTCTTTGAAAAAAATAAAATCTCGATGTAGGTACATCAATTATTCCACTTAAACAGATGAAACAAATAATACAACCGAACTGTACAAATAATCCGTGATCAAGGTACATCGAAATTTTTAGAAAAGACAGTACAGACATTTACGATACACTCGTATTGCTTCGAACGCGACTAGAACTGTTAATATTATTATTATATTCTACGCGAGATAGCCAATTGAATAGAATCGAAACGACGCACGATAGGCATCGTCCAGACTCGAAATCGTTCGAATTCGGGGTATATAATATATCTTCCCTTCAGCGTTTCAGATTTAAGCAGCGCACGGACACACGCACAAACACGCGACATGATAATATTCGGAAAATAACGACAAATCCACGCGATATCGCTTGGGAGTATAAAAACGTTTTGTCGGCCGAATATATATGTATAGATATGTATATATTATTATAGTCAATGTAAAAGCGATAAAATCTATCAAAAAATACTATCCGACAATTCCCAGACGTTTTTTCATCTATATTGGTCCTATCCGCGTGCACTGCGCGCCCCAAGGGTCTGCTTGGCGAATTCGCGTAATAGACTATAATATTATTTATATATATATACATACGTTTTATATAGTTGTAAGTGTGTGCATAGGAAATAAAACCTTGTGCGGAAGGGTATATAATAATATAGACTATAGCGTAGCAATGACGTTTTTGTCGTTTTGAATATATCTGTGTGTGTATGTGTTTTTTTTTTTTTTTTGTTTTCTCCGAGCTTCCTCTCCTCACGACGTCTAAACAATAATAGTATCACGCCCAGGAGACTCGTGGCAATCGTCCGCCGCCGCTGTTTACGTTCGATCGCCCGACATTTGTTTATCCGGATAATCGCGTACATATAATATATACAATATTGCGAACAAATTGTGTCGTTCAAAAACTTGTACATTTTTCACAAACCCTGCGATATTATATTTATAGGTATATTCTCCAGCAGTAAGTATATTATACCAGCTACCGGGTAATCCATTTATCACATTATGTATATATTACGTATACCAAATTATATTCGTTGTTTATGATAAAAACAAAATATACAGTTAACATTACATTGATATACGATTAACAAAATATATTAGTTTCGATTACTAGATCATAATATATAAGTATTAAATTAAAATTTATTAGAAGCGGATAAGTTCAGTAATAACTCAAATGTATAATTCTATTATAATAATATTATTATCAATCCTATAAGTATATTAATTATTGCGATTCAAATATTAAAAACATTAAAATTAAAATATTGACATAATTATTATGCGTACCTGCAATAAACCAAACACGCGTATAAAAATATCGTTAAAACATTTGTTTTGTCATTCTTTTCTTCATACGCTGACGGACAAAAGTTGTTTAATATTCGGATTGTGTGAGTTTTTTTTTAGTAGTAGTGTCGTTGTCGTCGTCTAATCAGACCGTAGTCTCGTCGCATCGTGTGCGAATCCCACGGGAACACGTGGAATGAACGCGCGCTCGTGAACTGCAGTTTGTATATTATATTGTACCGATATTTGCAAAAGACGGTCTCGTATCGTTGTCGATGATTTCCCATTGGTATTTTACATCGCGTCGTAATACATAATATACACGATAACTTAAAGCAATATAGCTGCAAACAGAAATATAATATTATAATAGCATATAATGTTATTAAATTATTAGTGAAGCGAGTATACGATGAACAATATATGTTTTCACGTAACCCAAGAGCAATTAATATAATAATTAAATAGCTCCACAGAAATGATTAAAGAAAAAGATAATATGAAATTGCTTAAAATGTGTATAAATCAGTTTTTACTTGCGCATAAAAAGTTTAAGAATATAAAAAAAAAAATTAAAAAACAGTTATTTTTAATGTTCATAAAATATTATGTAAATGACACTATAATATTCGATATTATAGATAGCTAAAATATGTAAATATAAACTTCAGCTTCCCAAATCCCAAACACTTTTTAAACCAATAAATATATAACAATTATATAATATTATAATTTATAATAATTTAAAATACGTATATAAAACATTAATATATTATTATATTTAATATTGAACACCAATATACAAGCGGGAGACTCGACAGTAATAAATAAAAGCTCGATGATTAAATTATAAATCGCAGGGTTTAATGAAAAAAAAGTTTAAAACAAGTAAAATTAAAATTGAAAATTCTAAATGAGTGTTAATTTATCAAGGACGATTAACTGTTGGCAATGAAGTATCGGTGGCTCGATTACCCCATCACTTAAGAATAAGCCTCCTCGATGAATCACCCCATAGAATATTTTATTAAAATGTGTAAATAAGGGTACTTTTAAATTCCTCCTGGCGTTTTATATATTTATGTATGAACATTTATTAACACGGAATTGAATATTATTATGATCGAATTAAAAACGAAATTATTATATAGAAATAATGTTTAAAGATGTATGGATATTTTATTGTTTATGCCTATTCAAAATTATTAAGCTTTTAGTATAATAATAATTTTAATTATTGTTTTTGAATTGAAATAATGTAAGATATTAATTTGTATATACAAGAAATAATTTAATATTTATATCCAATATATTACATATTATATAATCTGATTTTTATATCTCTGATCTCTGGCGCCCGCACTCTAGAATTTTTTTTAAAATTGTAAAATGTAAAAAATAAATTTTACACACCGAACTGAGAAGCTTATGGCGACTTAAAGGAAAGGTCAGTAAATGAAAAAGGATAGATGTATTTTCAAAGTGTAGCGTTTTAAATCCAAAAAAAATGGTTATATTTAATATTATTACATTTTAACATAAGATTTAAATTATTTATACTTAATCTTATTTTCTAGATAAATTTTGTTCTTAAAAATAAAAGAGTAGGTTTCGACTTTGTTATAAAATAATGTAAATTATCAGTTGCTAAGAGCTAAGGATAAAGTTACCACAAGAATAAAAAATAAGTTTTAGAACATTGTACAAAATTGTACAATAAAAAGTATTATACATTAAAAATTAGTTTCGAATCTGTAATATATAATTATATACAAGGAAACGCACCTATATAACAATAGTATATATTTCACCATATTTCAGTTTATTTTACAATAATATATTATTGTTAATAAGTGCTAATTAATTATAAAACAAAACATAACTAAATATAACGTTACACGCGATATATTTATATTTTCATATTATACTATATAATATAATATATATGTAACGGTTAATTAAAATTTGAATAACATTTTGAATCTTGAAGTATATTAATATAGTTTTACTGAAATACAATTTCGAATGTATTAAAGTCATTCGTTTGAAAAATAATATATATTTCGACGAAACGTCATCATATAATTGCATTTAAACAACTAGAACGGAAACGATGATGAATCGATTATAAACTAATCAAACTGATTACTGCGTCTCAACGATAAAGTAAGTTATTAAAAACGATATACTTTTGCAATTTTTGATTTTAATACGACGGACACACCGCATCGCCAACACATGAATAAATAGATGAACACATGCATTCGGAGAGATCAATCGAAATTGACTAATTTCGTATTGCACATTAAAAATTTATAATACAAATACAATTATATTGAAAACGTTTGTTGTTTGATCGAACGAGTTAGGTTTGAAAGATAAAAAAAAATCATCAAAAACACACACACCCAGAATAACACCGCAGTAGGGGGTTTCAATAATAATTATTATTTCTCTCGCAACGGCTTTGTGTATAATAATAATAATATAATTTTCTCGCTTAATTCCATCACATCTGCTGTCGTGATTCACATCAGAAGGACCATTTTGTATATCAATCATGACGTGTGACTTGATGTAAATATATATATATATATATACAGTTGTTGAGAAGTCGATCGGATATTTCTTCGGCAAAGAGATGATGTAAAATGAAATTTAAGAGAGAAAAAAACCCCTCGACACAATTTCTACTCCCGTGTATTACAACGAAGCTTCCTGTGTTCAATATATTCCGGCGGCGGCGGACGGTTATTGTTTGCCTATCCGACACGTATTACACCTGTCTATTGTGTATATACGGTCGATTGTGTCCGAGTATATGTATATGTATAAGTAGTGACTTCTTAAAAAATAAAGTGTGTTTATTGATCGCGCGCCCACAATAATAATCCTCCGCCGCCGCTGACTCCGGACAGTGACAATGGGTTATATTCCATGGGAGCCGTCGCGCCGCGATAGACACGCAACGAACGATAAAGAGAGAAAGAAAGAGAGAGAGAATACAAAATGCGAAGAATATTATATATCATGGTATAGATAATAACATATATATTGAACAGAGAGAGAGAGAGGAGGGAAAAATATCCACTTGAATAATCCGTTTTTGAGATCTTCATCACGGATGAATCAGAAACAGCTCTATACACAATAATAACAATAATATAACACCACGTCCGCGTGCGCAATATCGTGACCATCGATTGATTGGTATATGCAGCAGGTGTCAGGTTCACAATCTTATATTATAACATACACAACAGAGTGGTGTACCCTTCTACGCCGCGCTAACTCGTTCGAAAAGTCGGCGATTTCACTGCTGTTCACACGCCGTCCGAATCCGCGGCTCAGAAAATAATGAGAAATATAGTAGGTATCTAATATAGTGATGTTACGAAATATAACTGTGATAACATTCAGTGACTTCATATTGTAATTTCCATCATTTATTTAAACGCTTAGTTCTGATCGATCTTAATATTATAATATTATACCTATTCTCCACGAGCCACGGTTAGGTTAGGTTAGGTAGCTCTTGGTTGGTCTGAAAATTTAAAGGGTTTATCCTTTTCACTTTTTATAGGTATACTATACATCTCAGGTCATCATGACACTTTTATGGAGTATACAATATATGTTTATATTGTTTTCGGATAGTTTGGATGATTTTTTTTTTAGCTAATCGCGAAAATGATTGATATTAAAAGTAAAAAAGGCTTTTTAGCGGGTAGAGATTTCGACTAAAGTTTACGAAGAGTAGTATGTAATATGTAGGCACTTCGATTTCAGGCATTTCAGTATCATTTTCGAGCACTTGGGGTTGTCCATCGGGGTATGATTGATGTACTTTTACACGGTGGTGCGTTGGTTTTAAATATCGTCCAAGGAAGTGGCCCGAGGTGCAACACGCGTATGTGTATGTACTATGTATACGCACACTGGCACACGCAATAGCTCGATGAGAGAATGAAGGCAATTAATAACGGTGTGTGCGAAAAGACCGAAGAGAAGGGAGCGGTATATGGTATATGGTAGGTGTTGTTTTCGGCCTCGAAAGTGCCAGGCAAGAGTTTTTGATCGGCAATCATTTATCATATCGCGTGAAAAACGAGTGAAGAAACAAAAAGTGCGCGAGAGAGAATATAATAATATGATTATTATAAGGTAGTGTTGTGCGCGCGTACGGTTATTATTAAATATTATAAAAGTTGAAGCGCCGACTTGGACAGTTGTAAATAATTTTATTTCTTCGTCATTTCTGCCAAAGTTTTCCTCACTCCGAGTTTTTCTCTGTTGTTTCAATGTACAAATTCACAGAGAGCCCACATAAACAATACATTAACACCAATAATTTCGTTACTAAAACGTTTTCGACAATGCCATTCATCAACTATACAATACATCGATGTGATGTAAATTTAAGTGAATGTTATAGTTATTATAGTATATACTATATAATGTTGCACCTTTCAAGAGTGACACATTCTCCGTAGAAATATAAAATATACATTTTTTACTTGTCTTTCGGATAATATTTAGTGACGAAACCATTATAAGCTGGGCAGACCTTTTGTTGACACGATAAATATGCGTATATAAAAAATGGTTTAAACGTTTTAATTAACTATTGATCAAGAATCTTTATTAAATTAGCTATTTTATTATAACATATTAAACTATAAAAATGTTACCACAATAATATTATGTTTCCATCAAATTTGGTTGATTAGTTATTAATTTATTATTAATAATTATATGGACAATGTTAGAGTAATCCTTAAAATATTGCAAGCTAAATGTTATTATTATGATGGTATATTATATGTTTTTCAATGTTGGCCAATACGTCCTTATTCTAACACTTTGGTTGTATAATTGTACATGTTATGTTGGTTATAATAAGCATTAAAAATAATTGAAATTAATATTGAATAAAAAATTGTATCTAGAAAATTACCTAGTTAATACTAATATGTATTCATTTAACAAAAACCAAATAATCGAAAAGTTATAAATCCATTTACTTTAATGTTGAGTTCTTTTTTTAAATGATATATCAAATCTATATACATGTATACTATAATAAACAAATTAAAAAATGATTAAACCCCATTTCTTTACTATCCCCATTATATTTTATTTAAAAAAGTTATTTGGTCGTGTATGTATGTGTCACAAAAAATAATTGTTTCGATTCATATATAAATATATGACGTATATAATATTATATATAGTTAAAGAATCTAATTTACTCGATAGTATCATAATATACAAGATACGTTAATACAATCATATTTTCGATATAGTACGACCGTTGTTAACTATATTCATTTTTCGTCAACTGTATAATATTATATATCTTTATTTAGATGTAAAACAAGTAACCCTCGATATTGTCGATTTGTTTTATGGTATTCGAATTAAAAAACAGATAAAAAAACCTATAGACCACGGAGTAAAGTAATTCAATTTAAATTTTATTGTTATTATCGCCCGCTGAACGAAAATAATACGAGTACGAATATAATTTGTAGACGTATTGTAAACGACAATTATTACTATACGGGGGGCAAAAAAAAAAAAAAAAAAAAACGAAACGACACGACACGATACGAAACGAAACAAAATACGTGCAAGCATAAAAGTCATCGTTTCTATATATTGTCTTCTCGTATATACGAGTATTATACAACACACGTAGAATATAATATTATATCCATTTTTTTTTTCTCCGTGTATAAATAAATAATATTGCGCGATATATATTGTATAAACGCGCGATGCGGAAAAGGGAAAAATAGATTGATAAACCATAAGACTTTTCAAATAACGTTTACGCTCGGCATTATTATTTTTTCCATCTATATATATAAGATATATTATATTATTATTATATAATATCTCGTTTATACCCCCTCTGGCTTTTTCCAATAAAACGCACGTTTTCTCCCCAATGCTCATATAGTATATACGTAACGTCGGTTGTCGGTATATATAACATAAAACATTAATACACGCGACAAGAGAGCGGCGACGGCAACAGGTTGTCGGGCAGACATACCCTCCTCTTCCCACTCTACCATGCGTGATGAGAAAAAAAAAATGAAAACGCGGCGATAGGGTGCAATACGTTTCAAATCGTTTCCCGATACGGTGTTTGTGTTCGGATTTTACGGAGAATATGGTACTCATTAACTCGAATTTTTCGTCGTTTTAAGTACGTTGTGTCGTAATAATATAGACGTCACGGGACACCGTGGATAATTAAAGGGCTCACCCGCATCTACGTGGTCCAACGGTTCGGAACGTTTGGTTTTTGGAAATAAAAATAATAATAGTACGTCCGACAACTGAGAAAAAACGGTTATGTCGAACACGAACAAATCACGACGGGTAATATTCGTATAAAAAATTAAAGAAAAATACGGACAGCGGAAAAACATGATATAATTATCATATACACTGATCGACAAGACAATATATTTTATTTTTTTTAAACTAATTTTTAATAATTTTTACTTGTGTAAAACACATAAAAATATATCAACGATAAAACTAGGCCCGTTAAACGATGTTTAATAGGATTGAAGAATTTTGTTGTCGTTCCTCCTATCATTGTAGAAATCTGAGTATAATACGATTGGAAAGTATATATATATATACATATAATTAATCGTGTTCGAGGTATTTTTTTAACTGTCCATACTCCGTAAAAAAAAAAAAAAATCATTAAAAACAAAAATGTAGGTACGCTATAATCAAATATTTTATCGTCAATCAATCGAATGTCGTAAAGTTTAACAATATTATGTTATTATACATTATATACTTACGCATAAAAAATGTTTCGTTTTCATAATACAATCGTGTAGTAACACTATTATTGTAATACGAGTGTGATGAGAAAACATGCGTTGTTTGTCGTTCGATTGAATGTATCGGAAATGTAGCTTTTCGTACGGTGGCAACGGGTCCGGAAAGAAGTTTCGAAAACCGAGTATTCCCTCGACACCATTTTTTTCGTTAAACTCCGCGACCGAAACGTCGCCATTACATCTGTTGTCGAGACAATATTATTAACCCCGGTAATACAACCGTTGCGGATCTATATAAGCGCGGGATCGAACCCGTAAAGTGATTTATCGGTTGGATGTTGTTGCGCACATCTGTGGCAGCAATCGTACACCGGAAAGTGGCGATCGATACGTCACGCGCATGGATATATATTTATAATATTATAATTTTATGCTGCTGGTGTGCAACAACACCGGTTGCGCATATTATTATTATTATATATATATATATATATATATATATATATATATATTATGATATTATGTAGAAATGAGAAACTTATAATATTACGTAAAGGGTTCTTTGATTTTTTTTCCCGAACAAATGTCGATGTTCTCTGCGGCGGGGCCTCTGCATGGCCTCTCTCTAGTCTGCAGCGCGTATCTATATTATATATTATGCATTATAGTAGCATTAGAATATATATGTATATATACGAGCTATACGACGTCCTTGGCTACTGAACGCGGTATAAATGTACACACACGACCGCAGTAACAATTAATCATCGATTTCCGATGAAGTCCATTGAGGAACTTCGGCGGCGGTGATAGAAATTATATTATAATGAATCACGCGCGTATACGCGTATAATATTATACTGTTCTTTGGACAAACGGCGATCGGGTCGGTATATAATATATAGGAGCAGTAGTTCTAATCAATCATCGAGATCGCCCGAGCCGAACGACAAATCATTTTCGTATTAAAAAAAAATTTATATTTATATATATATATCTCCTATTCAATTGCGCGGCCGATGTGCCGCCGATCATCGACAATGGATAATATACGTCATGCCGTACCCACACACATAATATTTTATCGCAGGTACGTAACGCACCGGTGACTGGGCGATTTTTTTTTCTATCGTTTTTAATTTTCCTCCGCACAACTATTTCAAAATCCGTTTTCGATTACGATCGATAATGATGAAGTATACACTATGCGTCATATACCTAAACACCAACATCACAATAATTATAACTTAATTTAATAACATTTTACGACGAGATTTTATTCATTATATTAAATAAACTGTAGGTAACATTGATTTTAACACGCATGCTGTACAGTTTGAGTATTAATAGTATACAAAATATCATTTAAATGAATAAAATGTAATTTACTCTGGTATTTCAAATTAAATTTAAATCTATACTATATTATTGTTTAAAAGTATACTTTGACACAACGTAACGCTTCGGAGTAACAAATTTGAAATAACCCATCAATCATTCAATATTTCCGTTGATAACTTTTTCACGATTGGCAATTTTAACCTTCAAGATTGAATTGTCTTATGGCTCAGATATAGAAAACGTTATTCAAACGTGTTTAATCGCGAATTTATGTGTTATTGACTTTACGTGATTCAAAGAAAATAATATAGTAGAATCTTGATTATTTTTTCAAGCAACTATAGTTTAAGTTATAGAAACGAATAATAATAATAAAAAAAATAACATATTTATAATAGATAAATCATGTATTTTATATTTCTGTTAGTAATTAATTATAGATTTTTTTATTGTAACATATTATATTGTAATTTATTTACTGTAATTAGACATAGTAGCGTAGGTATATAATTTTATAACAATATAACGATTTCGTTTATTCCATCCGTTGAGATAATATTAGAAATGTAGAACTCTATTTATTTTTAAAATACCTATAATAAGATCTACATTAAAACGAACAATACAACATAAAATAAAATAAACAGTAGCTATATAAATCAATGTTAAACTTAATAGTTTTTAAGTATGATTAATAAAAAAAAAAAACTCTATGCGTCTTAAACTGATATTATAATATAACTTTGTAGACTTTTCTAAAAATCGAAATATTAGCTAAACAATAATAGATAATGGTTTATCATAATATAATATATAATTAGATTAGATTTTTGATTCACACATTGCTTAGGCATGCTAAAAATAAATTTTATTGTCGGTAAACGATATTAATTTATTTTATAGATATTTCACGATAAAGTAAAAGTTTATAGTAGCTACTTTTTTTATCTATCTTATGACAAATTTACAAACCACACGAACGTGTCGTCGTATAATGTCAATGCTGTAAACATTTTTAAATATAATTCGTAAAGTTTCTGCAGTCAAAGTATTATAATACGCTTATAGGTAACATTTTATTTTGTTTTGTAGTAGTTATATTAAGCGGTGGAAACAGAAACATCAAATAGGCAAATATCTGAACCATTTCATTTCGAATATCGAACGCTATAGTCGCGAGTAGTTTATAATCGACCGTAATTACCGCGATAAGGTTAGGGGGAGATGATTTTTAATACCGCAAAAATTAGCAAGAAAAACGTTATTAAAAAACTTATATTTATCCTATACTCGGTATGTAAATAATTCAACCGGATTTATGTATTATTTTATAGCTCAGCGCTGCACAGTCCAAGCGCAAATATCCGGTTCCCGTTGAAATTCACATACATTTTAATCCTCTTACGAAAAATATTCGGCAGCGATATTAAAATATTTATATATATATATATATATATATACATAGCCGACGGGAGTTTTTCGCCAATTAAACACTTAACCGGTAGTTGAGCGCCAGCAAAAGTTTATAAGACGGAGTTTTTCCAAAGGCAACAATTATAAACATCCATGTTATATATATATATATATACACGTAGGTATATATTGAACGCGGAGAACTGAAGGCTTCTATTATATATATATAATACACTCGGCGACGGAATTATTAGGATGCATTTACATCGGAAGCGTTTTTCCTTAATGATTTGCATACAAACAGCGCGTTTTATATACATTTTATAATATATAAATAGTGTAATATGTTAATTTCGGTCTACGTTTGAATATTATCCATTTTTCTTCTCTCATCCGCGCGTACCGAAAAGTGATTATAAAATAAAAAAGTAGAAAAAAAAAAATTGTAATCGATAATATGCGATATGGGCTTATGATGAGATTTTTATAAAAAAAAAAAAAAAAAATTTAAAAAAAACACCGAAACCAATATAATAATAATAATAATATAGAGATCGCACGAATTGTTGTCATACGCAGACTGACCGCAAAAACGAGTGCGCGCGTGGTGTGTTATCGGCGGCGGCAGATTATTAGCGTGTCTGACATTGCCGAGCGGACGTTACGGGCTGCATGCCTTCCCACGGCGGCGGTAGGGAGGGTAAGTTTGTTGCGCACACGTGTATATGTGCGAATTACACACTTAAAACCGCAACCACCGCGAAGGGTTCGTTAACGGATACAAACAATAATCGCGCGATATCGCTCGGCGTGTAACCTGCCACCGGGACCGCCGCCTGCACGACCGCAAAATGATTCTCTCCGGAATAATCCGAATTAATCGAACTAAAATGATTCACTCCGAGTGTCGAGAGGTGTGTTGTACGACTATAGCTAGTTATGGCCGTTTCCGACGACGAAATTATGTTACATACCGATAACAATAATGATGATAATGAATTGATAACCGCACCGAGAACGGTAGTTGATGGTTTTACTGCGGTAATAATACATTATGAACGCGTGATAAAATTAAAAAATAATTTAAAGAAAAAAATAAAAATATTATTTATGTAAAAACAAGTAGATTATACGTTTTAATTATACTCTTAATTATAATCTCTGCTATCCTATCCGTTGTATAACACATTGTATTTTAATTTTTTTTTTTTTATACTAATGTGAATCCGTGGAATTTTAAAACGTTACCCTTCGACTATAATACTATATCAAGTCAAACCTATTAAAATGTATTTCAATACCTATATGTAATCATATTTGAACGATGTTATTAAAAACTCATCGATGTCAGAATAATTTAAACTAAAAAATGTCTTCTTAAAACACATTTCAACTCGAACATAATCATCCAAATTCACTGCCAAGACATTGTTATTTGCATAAAAATGTATGGTTTAAATATTATGTCACCCGTTATGACGAATTATCGCGTTAATGGATAGCATCTGTCAAATAGAAATTTAGAGTTTTCTAATTTTGTATTTTAACTCTACTGTTTTCAAACGTCCATTTATTAGAAAGAAAAATGTCCTGGTACGAAATTATATTTTTTGTTTATATATATTGTATATTGTTAATAATTTTATAGGAAATGTAACGTAAAAATGATAGCGCGCAAACACTTAAGTATATAATATATATAATGCTGATTCGTATATATGGGAGCTCGAACGGGTTAAAACCCCCATGATTAAAAAAAACCAAAATTACTATTAATAATATTATTTTGCAACTTGTTATGGATTTTGCATTATAATATATACAGATCATGTTTATTTTCATTGTTTTGCGATTATTTTTTTTATATTATATAGTCGTGGAAGGGGAGGGGTTTTGGCTTCATGAAAGTTTCTAAAAAAAAAAATCTGAAACCCCCTCCTTTATAAATTGCTAAATATGCCTCTGATATAATGTGACGATATATAATTTAAATAATATACACGTATAGAGGGATACAATATGCGATAATGGTATAATATCATATATAAAACTGGCAAATCATTACGTCATAACGGGCCAGTCGATTTTCGGAATAATTAATAATTAAGCAGTGAAAAGAGCTTTGGCGGATCGGGATAAGTTTGGCGCCTTCGAAAAAGAGCCTCGCAACAACACAACAACGAGGACGACGACTTTTAATAATAATTAATATTAAAATACTGCGCGACGAGGGAATTCGACGAGCGAAAATCGTTATTTAAACCAACCCCGCCACCGCGGCCACCGCTATACCGCTAGCCGATGTACCGCGCCAGCTAACGCCGATTATACCACGGTCGGAGAGATCTCGTCGACGAAACTCTTCGACGGGGAGTTTTTATTTTTATTTTTTTTTATCAGGGTTCCGGGACCGTCGACGGTCGGAAGGGATGGATTTATTCGAACGGAAAAAGAGAAGAATTATTTAAATTTTGCCGCCGAAAAACTTCTTGCCAAAAACCCCGGTCTGTAATCTTATTAAAATTGCGTGTAGCCACTTTTCCGCTCTGAAATCGAAAATTGTTTTGTCCAAAATACGTATATTCTTATATATTTTCATAAAACCCCGTCCCAGAATTATATTAATATTTAATATCTTATAGTTTATAATCGATATACGCGTAGATATATTATACAACAATTATTGTTCCTGTTCTAATTATTTCATACATTTCTTAATGCGAGCTCCTCACAAGTCATATTATATAATTCTGTTTTTGTTATATATAATAATATATTATTATATGAAAAACTGCGATCGCGTAAAACGACATACCTACCAGCAGTGACAACTGCACGATGAAAAGAGGCTATAATTTGACATTTTAAAAGTACGTTCTGCGGATGGGTTATATCGAATTATAATAATAAAATGTTTAACAACAATAACGATTTAACAACGCGTAGGTGCAGGTTATATTATGTGCGATATAGTATAATAATCGAATTTGACGACACTGATGTCGTGTTGTGACATAACTCGTAGTTCGTAATATTACTTTACGTTTATATATATTATCTTGTTTAGCATCGATATTAATTAACGTTCGGTTCGGCGTTCGTCTTAAATGTAAACGCAACCAGAAAAGCGTCAAAAGTGATGTAACACGTATATATTTTGTTTTTATCCATACCTAATAATATAGGTAATAATTTATAAGTATATAAATACGTAAGAGCGCCCATAAGTAAAAATTCAGGGTGTAGATAAAAAAATGTTTTTTCTCTATAATTTTGCTATTTAAATGTAATATTTGTAATATTATGATTCATATTGTAGTATTACCCCCCTCACTATCATAACACCAACAACGACTATAATAGTATAGTTAACGTACGTCTCGCCAGCCCCCATATTGGAAATTCGAATTATTTTACA
>CM023359.1:40731516-40766854 GCA_013282895.1 Eriosoma lanigerum | reverse complement strand
AACAATCGTGACCACCCCACCGCAGCATCCGTATCAGTCGACGACAATCGACGACGTCGCGTCTGAAGGGCTGGATATGTATTTATTTTGTTTTCTACTTTGTTCATCGATTTAATCGATCGAATATAACATACACTTTTAACGATGCGTTATATAGAATAAGTAGTAGGTACATAATATTGTGTTATACGCAATTCGGTTGGTTAAATAACAAGCATGCGACACGCGATATAATGTATACGCAAATCGAATCGTTAAAATATATATTATGTATACTAACGAAGTAACGAATATATATCTACATTAAAAAATCATTTTAAAAATAAAAACGCTTCCACGTAATTATAATCGTCTAGATCAGAGGTTCCCAACCTTTTTAAAATTATTATCCATAAATCGGGTTTGATAATAGAAATACCTCACCCACCCCAAAAGAAGAGTTTAATTTAAAGAACAAAAATATATGTATTTTTAAAATTTATTTTAATCATTCAAACGAAGAAAAAAAAATATTATTACATTATTACAATACTAAAATCTCAGTACACACGATTAATATGAATAAATAATGCATAGTATACATATAATAAAAAATAATCTTGCTAATACCCCTCAGAAATCTCATGTTTTTCACCTTTATAGGGTAATTACCCTCAGGTTGGGAACCACTGGTCTAGATGATAATATGCACTCACATATTGTATGCCTTACAATATATGTTCGGTTGAATAAATATTGCATTTTATGCGCAAATATTAAAAAATAATAATAAGACATGAGTGATTAAATACGTCGTAGTGATGTATATAAGTATAACGATGATATGCGTCTATGTCGTAAACAATATAATATAATATTTTATACGAAATTCCTCGAATTTAAATATCAAATCCTTAACGTATTTGAAATATAAAATATTCACGCAATTCCATCAAAAGATGTCTGAAAATTCTTGATAAATAATTCAGAAATATATATAATATTTCGTTTTGATTCCAATATTATATTATTATTCGACGAGGTATAGGTTCAAGGTATCTATAAACTTTTTGCTGATTATATCGTCGCAGCGGACGAGTTCGATGTAAATGTATATTACACAAAATAGCGTAGAGCAAAGATTATAATAATATAAGTTTATGATTTTCAATATCAAAGAAATAACAATAATTACGAACTTCGACAATTGTAATTTCACTGACGTATATTCGGCACGATCAAATTTATATTTATTTTCGAATAGCATATTTCTTTACTGTTAGATTTTCCATCGACAGTAATAAATCGGAAATGACAAGCGACGGAAAATTCTCTAGCCATTTTCACTTAACTTTACTCCCCAGCAAAGATCCTTTTTAATATTCAAATTAGAATCGAAAGACCTCTTGTAATTGAAACGATAGCGCACACCAGCAGAGAAATAATGATTCTTGGCGCGCGAAAAAATACTGACTCCCCTCAGTTTGACACGGGAAAAAAACGTCAACCGTAATCGAGTCCGCCGAATTAATTGGGTCGTCAATTAACAGACTGATGAATTGTAATTAATTTTATACTGGGGGAAAAATGACGCCTTTTTTGCTTTTTATTTATATATTATATATTTCGATTTTTTTTTTTTAATTAAGAGTTTCTTGATAGCTGATGAAATATCTTTCCAGTTTTGAAATATCCATTTGTCAACGATAACATTACAGTCGTATAAATATGTATAATAGTTTTGTTAAAAATAATCATCAGATATGCCACAGCTGATTGAGTGACTACTTAAAAAAATTAATCGCTAGGTTTATACTTATTAGTTATTTATACAATATGATATCACATATGTTAGAACCACAAAAAAAAAAATACATTCTATATAATACCGCCCTACTATCGTATAGTAATATATTTAAATATTATATTATTATAAACGAAGTATTCAATTATACGTGTTTTTTATTTTAACATATTTATTGTTAAACAAATATTTATTATTCAAAATAGAAAAAAAAATGTATTGTTAATTTAATGGCATTTGTTATTTGTTACACAGTTATACATAATGGTAACTATAATAATATCGACCATTTAAACGTTAAACAAAATAATATTACAGTCAAGTCAATGCAAGTAAAAATATAGGTAGATACCTATTTATTTTTCAATTTATTTTCATTTGGATATTAAAAAACAATAAACAGTAATAAAGTATCTACTCAATAAATCAAAAACAATAAAAGTGATATATAATAACTTACCTTCTTTTTTTATACCATAAAATATACTATTCAAAATCTGCAGACTTTATATAATTTTAAGATAAATATTCTTTCATGTGAACTATTTTATTCACAATAGTCGCGTATTACCAGATGAATCAGTAATCCTATTTATAATACCCTATGAAGCATAGTATGTATGTATCGTAAAATTTATTATAATAATAATAATGTATTAAAATAATTTTTATTAATTTTAAAAAGGTCATCAAAATTGCGTAACAATTTAATCTAAATTTATGATATTTAATATAATTAGTTAATATACATCAATATCTATCAAATTCTACCTTATAACCAACGCAACATAAACGTTATTTTCTTAATAAAACAACTTGAGTGTGTACAAAAAAAAAGAGATTTTAAAATACCTTATTAAAAAAATATAAAATATATTAACGTGGTATTATTATAGGTAGGTACCTACAGCTTTATAATAGCAATATTACCATAATCCACAAATCTTTGTCAATGTATAGATAAACCATATTTTATTATCAATGCCATTTATTGTAATCTCTAATCAATGTGCTACCACACGTATATATATTTAATATATACACATATAATACTTACATATTATACAAATTTATGAAAATAATAATGAAGTTTTAAATCATGCATAACTAAACAAATAATTCTGGGTTTTTGCACATGGTTAATGGGAACATACAATAAATAAACAATTTAATAATATTTATTGTTTGTATTATAATAATTACTAATTAGTCAATTAAGTATACATATAATATGATAACCTACTTACTGTTAGACATACATTACCGAATATTTGTCTTATTATGATTTACAAGTTCTGGACAATCACGTATAATAGCCTTAAAACAAATTAAAAGAGATTTTTTGAAACCTTATACTTTAAAAATATTCGCATGTAAGTTAAATGTTTAATAGCGAATAATATAATATTCATGACTTAATAATAGTTTAATATTGTTACTACAGTAGAATAAATTTAATTAATATTAAAAGTGACACGTGGAGTTGCAAACTAAATATAGTATGGTAGTCGTGGTTAACAATTAAATATATTGAATTTAAAAAATTAATAGGAATAATATACCTTCCATTTATTTATGGAGACACTAATTTTTTATATTTTAAATTTTTAAACGACACAAAACTATTTAATTCACAATTTTGTAACCCAGTTATTCCTATTTACACAAGTATATCATACAATGGAATAATCAGAATGGACTCATAAAGTCATAACAAATTACACATACAACATTGAACGGTGGTGAAATCATGTTTTGGGAGGAAAGAAACAGCGTAATAAAGGTAAAATTATTAATAAAAAAAATTATTGTTTTGACTAAATAATTATTAGTACAAAATTAATATTTTAATTTCAAATTTATATGTGCCTAAAATCATAATTAAAATGAAAATAAATAAATACATCTAGTTCGTACTTTAATTAATTAATAATAAATATAGGTATATAGATTATTGAGAAATTATTTGCTATCACTAGGTAGATATTATCACAATATAGCCCGTCAGAAGCAAATTGATAAGATGAACTTTCCTCCGAGAACATGATCGCCAGTAATCTGCGATAAGAAATAATGTCCGAAGCCTGATTATATTGTGCAGATATTTGTTTATCATTATTGTAAAAGAGGAATTATATAAATAAAAATAATTTTTTTCTGAGATCGAAATGTCCAAACAAACAAACGAGTATAGCCGGGGAAAGTCTGTATATATTTCTTTTTTTTTCCCAGGACAAATTGCAATTTTTTTCATTTGGTTTCATTATTATAACGTTCGCGGATGTCCAATGATCGTAAATAACACATGCGAATATATTTTTGTAGTGGAAATAATAATGAAAAAAATAAAACATGATATCCGTATAAAAATGCATAATCCTTTCTCCACAATCGTAAAACTGCTTGTTAGCACAATAACCCTTTTGGGGTCCTACGTTTTTTTTTTATCCGTACTCCGCGGGGTGTTACGAATTCTGCTCGTAAATTATCGGTTTACGCAATAATATTTTTATATTTTTACGGTTATTATTATTATATTTTAACGTACACACACATATATATATTGCGTCGTGTCGATACAATAATAATAACAACAATAATGGTCGCGCAGAAATAAAGCGGGCGCGCGCCGTGCAGTTAGGCATTCGAACACGCACCGATGTCGCCATATTGCGCAGCGTTTGTTTTATTACGATTATTATTGTTTTTTTATTATTATACATTGTTAGCGTTTTCAAATAATAATAATACTGACAACGTCTTCGCTCTCTTTGTTTCCGAGGACAAGTCTTCCCACCAATACAATAATGTCGAAATCCGAAATACGATCGTTGTGTCATCGCCAAGCCGAAGGTACTTACACGCCTGACGTGGGGCTAAGGCACAATATAATATAATATCCAACTCGTATTAAATCATTATTTTTATCATACTCGTGTTTAGTCGATAACAGAAACGTCGTCATTACAAACTTGGGTTTAATTTGTTTTTCTTGTTCGTCTGTGCTAATAACTATCGAAATTATTATACCAATACTATTTGAATATATCATATAGATGACTTTATATTGAACTGATATATCGATTTGAGGAAAATATAACAATTCTCATACACAAACACAATCGTTTGAAATATTATATGTTTTAAGTTTTTGACTTAATATAATTTTTTTTTTTCACTTTTAAAGTGCTCAAAACGTAAAATATTTTCTCATATCGCGCGTTACTATTATATAGGCATCACTATTCACTGATAATACTATAATATATTATAATGAAATTAGGTATAGTAGGTGTACACTAATGATATTATATTCACAACCAATGGATCTAAACGAGAAAGATACGTTCGAATTTTTATTACGTCACATTATAAAAATATGACATTTCAATTTTGATATATATATTTGTATATATTTATGTAAAATTAATCATATTCTTTTAGTGAATATAAAGGAAATTCCCTACGTGTTTTTTCATGGCAAGTATCATGCGATCAGCATGACGTCCACGAATCGAACTGCGAATAGTGTGTGCACGTACAATATACGTTACATCGCGATCGCGGTATATATACCTATACATACCTGTTTTAACCCAATTGGTCGTGGAGCTTGTGTTACATACGACGTTAAAAACGCGACTTACTTGTGATCAGGTCGTATAAAGTGTCAACTTCAAAAACGATTTATAGTAGAAAAATAAAAATAATAATAATAATATCTATATCTTACGCCGAGGAGGAACGAAAGTAAAACGACCCACTACGATATATTGTTGTCGAATAAATCAATCAGAGAGAGAGAGAAAAAAATACTGAACGTTTTACTGATTTTATATTTAACACAGCAGTGTAATATAAAATATGTATACGTATATTATAATAATATAAATCGAGTGTGAATTTCAAAGAAATATTTCAGTCATACTCGTGTATGTGTACTTACTTACTCGCAAACAAACGAGTTTATAATTTACATAAAGCAACAGACTATAAAGTGTATATTATAATAAACGGTATAAAACCGCAGTTGGTATGATATCGTATGTATCGTACATATAGACATGTTATGTCGTACCAATGCAATGTTTAACAATAATAATTGTAAAACTAATCACGTATTAGATGTATATGACAAGAGGTACCGGGGTAACCTGGTTTTTTGAATCAATCGATATGGGTGGAAATAATATTATATTGTTAACAAATAATAATTGTATTAGGTATATTATGATTGTTAGATGCACGAAATCGGTGATTTTTCGTTCGGGATGTACCGTTTCCGGTAATAAGTAAAATTCATTTATTCCGTTGATATATTATTTATATAATTGAACCTAATGTCGGATATCCGATATCCGGTGTTCAACAAATAATCGAAACAGTAATTACTGACGTCCTCGCGGTGATCTCGTGTTCATACGAGCACGCAAATACACAAACACTAGGTGTACTCTTTATTAATATTATTATTTTTTTTTTTTCAAAAATAGTAAAAGGTAAAATATTCGTCATCTCGATTCGTTTAAAAACCCATATATTATTATTATTATTATTATTATAAACGAGACCTATAACCCAATCTAACTAATAACGCGTATATTGTATATTTTGAAGGGATGTCGTGTTATCGTGATCAATTTCGTACACACACACACACACACATATATATATATATATTATGTATAATATACGTGTATGTGAAAACTGTAATTGAAATAATCGCTCTTCGTCCTAAACAGAATATTATGTAATAAACAAAAATGCAATAAAACTGTTTTTATTCGCGTCTTTCGTGCCCATAAACCCGGGAAACGTTTTGATTCTTTCGGAGATAACGCGCGACGGTTTCATCCCGGTGCAGTTCGACTGCGCATATATACCGCAGCGATATGCGATATAGACGATCGAAAAATTAAAGCTCTCAAAACCGTTATTACTCGTATATATATATATATATTATATATTCTCCTCCGGTCCTTATCCGTCGCAGCTTCTCATTCCGACCCGCCGCACGATCCTTTATATAATTTTAACGTTTCCTCTCTTTTCGCGTATACATATAATAATATAGACTGACGACGTCGGTGTCAGTTCCGACAAACTAATTTGCATTCGTACGCGTTTAAATGGGATATGATGTCGTACCTTCATTCTCTGTCTGCCGTCGTGTAAAATCTAGATGTTTTCGCATTTGTTACCGCGATGTTAATCCTTTCAATTAAGTCTCTTAAATATTCAAATCGTTATTATTTCCGCGTATAGTCGCCGCGCTGCCGTCGTTCGGAGAATATTATCGCAATACATTATATTAATTATTTTAAAATAATAATTCACGCCTAATACCGATTTTGTTAAATCGATATATAATATGTTTAATGAAAATAAATATTATTCTTATTATTTAGCGTCGCAACAATAAGTACATAGTTTTACTCTCCGCTCATTCCGCGGCAACATATTATTTTTTCCAAACCGCGTACGTAATATTTTGCCCGCGTTTTGTTTGTTTTTCCCGAGTCTGAAATTCGGTAACCGTCACGATGTATATTCCGTTCCGAGCTGTAATTTACATATTATTATTTTGCACCAGAGTAATACGAATTTTCTCGGTACGCGTCGTTTTATGTTTTTCCCGATCTCCTCTCCCTTTTCAAACGCGACGGTTTATGTAAGCAACGAGGACAACGGCGACGCCATCGTTTTTGAGTTACATAAAATGCGGTATCCGCTACAGAAGACGAAGAACGCATCTCTACAATACGAAACAACATATTAAAATCACAATCCGTTAAAGAAAACAAATCGTAAAAAACAAAAGACTATTATTATTAAACTATAATAATATTTTGGTAAACAACATATTCCAAAAACATATCTGTTATACAACTTTAAGAATTTATTGAAATGTTGCCATTTTTTTTTTCTGTTCAAATTCAAATATTATATTATGATACACTTATATATAATGTTTATGAAATTGTTTTATATTATAAATAAAAAAAAAAAAAAAAAAAATGCTGATTGTACGACGATTTCAAGTAATTATAATATAAGAACTGTTGCGACGGTCGGATTGATGAAATCGCTGAAAAGCGTCGCTGGTAACAATAAAACTTGAATATATGAAATACGACGGAAACGATTTTTTGACAGACGCCGAAGGGAGTGGATCAGGAAAAAATGCGGGTCGGTATTTTTACAGGGTGATCAGAATATTGAGTTGTAAATTAATTGAAAAACTATAGAATATTCACCATTCATATAACACATAATTCTCATCACCCTGTATGATATATATATATATATATATATATATATATATATATATATATTGTAACCGAGATAAGAATATAGGGGCAGCAGATAACCAAGTGCCTTTAAAACATCGGCGGCGACGGCGTAAGGGTGGTATAATATGTACATATCGGGCGATACGTATATAAAACGAGTCGATGGTAAAAAGGGCCGGATGATGGAAAGGGATAGGGCGGGCGACCGAGGAATGAAGTCGGAGAAAATTAAAATAGCCTCTGGGTTTAATGTCTATTAAAGTCTTGGTGCCGTCACAAAAACCGAACACAATGACGTCGAAAACGCCCGGCGGACTTTAAATTGTGTTCGGAGGGAATATCGTCGTACGTGCAGGCGCGATAGGGAGTGTTGTGGCGGGGGTAAGTGGCGAAAAAACCGGCACCGAGAAGTAATTGATACGCGGAGGGAAAATGTAAGTTTTTAGTGGTATTGCTTCTTTTGACATTTTGGCAAGCAACGGATCCGGGGGTAGGATGATTTCGATTATTATATTCTTGTTTTTCGCTTTTAATAAATCATACTCCCACTTCACTACACAAAGACGAGGTTAATAATTCCAAGTATATATATTATATATATTATAGATCGCATTTATATACGTATACGGTATATACTAGTATTATATGGAGAAAACAAATTAAGAAAATTGAATTCCTCTAAATTTAGTGTATTTTTAACCTATAGCCACGAAAGTAAATATAATATAATAATATATTTTTTTTTAAATCTGAAAGAAATATTTTTTTTTTATAAAAAATAATATCAATTCGCCAATAGTTAAAATGATTACCTAATAACTAGATTTATTTTCAAATTATACAGAAATTATCTCTATATATGAAATGCATATTATTATAAAAAATATAATACATTATTAATCGATGATTTTTTTTTTTATAAATGATAATTAAATAACACAAATACAATCGAACTAAATTATTAAATGTGTATGTATTAAATATGTATACATAGATATTTATGTAAGTATATGAAACGAATAATTATATTTTAATAATCGCAAGTATATGTTAATATTAATTATAAGAACATATATTTTATTACTAAGAATAAGGAAAATATAATATATTCTAACCTATACCTAGAACCTAGGTATACATTTTAACTTACAAACTGTAGAAATTTGTTTTCATATAATTTATAGTATAATTATAAATTCATAACAAATTTACTTATTTTTACACGAAAAGTGTTTATAAACTTTAAGAACATTTGAAACTTGATATTATATTATAATATTTGTATAAGACGTATTCTTTATTATTATTATTATCATTAATGAAATATAATATACGGACAAATTTGTATTAGTGAATTGTAAATTAAAATATCTCATAACATATATATATATATAGAATATTTTGCTGTTGACCTAATTTCAATAATAATATACTAATTTATAAAAAAATATGTTAGTTGACAAAAGTTTAGTAAAAAAATAAAAGATAGGTAATTTTAAAAATATACTTAATATTCACATAGTATAAATTCGTAAGATAATGTTTTTTATTATTCGAATATTATCAACGTTTATATAGTAATGACGAAGTCTTTTTTTATGTACCAAACGATTATATTACAGTAAAATATTATAATCATGTTATATAGTACCCATAAACTGTCTAAAAATGTAAATAAAGTAAAATTAAATTAATAGCTATTAAGTCAACTTTGTACACATTATGATTAACAATATATGACATTGTTATCATCGTATTAAAACAGAGATTTTATAAATATAAAAAACTCTTCGCAATCATAATATAGATTACAAAATTGTATAAAACAAGTAATATTTGTATAATTTTTATAAACACTTATAAATTATGATATATTTTACTATGATACAATAGGTTTGTTTAACTAATTAGTAATTACCATGAAATAAATATAACGTGTAAGATTTAACATACAACTAATAAATTAGTTTTCAAGCTAATGTTATGAATAAAAAATACAATTTCCCAAAAAACTATCCTGTGTTTTCAAATCGAAAAGCACAAGAATATTTTATTATATTACTTTTTTTAATAATTATCTGTAGGTAGACATGCATATTATTGTAATCTTAATTTTTAAACATTTTAAAAACGTAATTCATACACACACACACACACACATGCATGTACAAAAAAAAAAAAAATAATAAAAAATAACGTTTTCCGGTCAATGAAGATACGGTCGAAGCGGAATGGGAGACGCAATTTCCAACTGTCGGTGGCGGGGAAAGGAAAAATAACGAGATATGAAAATCCGGTCATTAATTAAAAACATTAATTTCATACATAATTCTATCTGTAATATCTCATATTATTATTATAATATTTACTAAAATAGTATGTAGCAAAGCTATTTCACTCGTGTGTTTATACGGCGCACGTAAAAACGACTATTGCAGTAGTGGTATAATAAAGTTTCAATTGCATTCTCGGCGGACAAACATACATTGATCGTCGTTGTCGTCTACAAGTATTTTTTTTTTTTTTTTTAATATTACTATTTAATTATCAAACCGGTTTATTTCGTTTGAAGTGAAAATACGAAAACATATTATTATATATTATTATTATCATTGTAATAATGGAACCCGTGATGAACAACATAATGCAAATAATTGGTATTTTTGCAATGTTTTGTGCTATCAGTTAATAATAATTGATTACACCGGAATATTGTTTATTTGAAACGTTGTAAATCTATAAAAATTCGCGTAAACTGTAAATTTAAACGTTAAGAACGATTCGGTGTAGCCTTATCATCCTGTTTATACGGAATCGTCGAACTAGTAATACCTAGGTATATATATTATGCAATAAAGGTAACCTAACCTATAGGCGCGAGTACATCGAAAACTTTCTTTCGTTATTTAGCATTCAAACCCCGATAAAATAAACATTCGCGCCACCGTATTTTCTTTCAGACATTTGCACCCTAGTTTTTTTCCCTCAAAAGGGTTTGCTATATCTCTTTTTATGGTCATTTTGAAGTGTCGGCCACCGCCATCGACCCTTAATCCCTTTCCGTTCGAACTTTTTTTTTTTAAACGGTCCTCTTTTCAAATAACTTCCGACGTAACTCTACCCTCTCCTCTATGCGTACCGCGCGATGTTAAGTAGCAACAAAACGAGTACGAGAAAAAAACAAGACACGAGGGGATCGTTGGCTTGTTTACAAAATCGACAGCTTTCTCTCTCCCGTCGACGGCTTTTTTTTCGCAACCCTGCTGGATTTTCCGCCCTTTTGTTACTACGGGGCGTTTGAGCGTAAAAACGATCCGCGGTCAATCTGTTGTAAATCGGTCCAGGACGATGGTGTAGGGTAAAAAAAAAATACCCATTGAATTCTTTAAGGACTTTATAACCAGACTGTGCTGACCCTCCCGCACACATAATACTACAGCACTGTATTATTGTTACTCGAACTTTTATTGTATTATGAACTATTGAATACGATTTCTTAATTTACAAATTCCAATTATTTTTACCTACATTAGTAATTTATACAATATTTCTGTATATTGAACGATTTCATAAATACAATATATATATATATATATATATATATATATATAAGTAACTATAATTTTAGACGTCTGTTCTTTATTTCTGCACTAAAACGTGACATCGTTTTTCAGCACTAGAATACAATAAAATATGATAACAATGTTATAATGTTTGGTGCGTGTATTGATTAAGAGAAGTTTATCCTTTGAACACAGTAATAAAGAAGAATATGTAAATGTCTTTAGGTTGAATTTTCGGTTACCAAAGACCTATGTATACCCTACATACTATTCTAAAAAAGACTAAACGCGTTATGAGTAAACAATGTATGAACAATATAATATGATGTCAAGCTTAGCATTCCTCGAAGTTGTCCGCAAAGGGCGAACAGATAAAGGGGATTCGGTGGTCTCTTTGACATTATACAAATATTCGTTTTCCATATTATAAGAGTACGCGGATCGCTTATATACATACAAGCTGCATGCACATACAAACATAGTACACACACACACCAGAATTTTATAACATTTTTCAGAAATAATTATGCGATTTAAAACAAAATTCACAATTACGTTGGATATTATAATTTGTTATACATTATATGCCAATAAATCGGCATAAGTAAATATCGAAGAAAAGCAATATGGTAATTTTATAGTAAGCACAGTTGTGCTTCTGCGGTCAACTGTATATATAAATACTATAATCTATAACATTAAGTCTCGTAATGTTTTTTTTTTTTTTTTTTTTAATACAGTCGTCGTTAAAAAATCAAATATTATACTCTTTTGATGATTGGAATTACACGTCCTTCCGCGCGTACCAGATATACTAAGTTCGTTAAACTATATTGTAAGTGTATTTAGAAACGGATACGAAAATTAATAAATGTCATCATCCAATACGAATAATGTTTAATAAGGTATACTCGTGTTGTACCCATAGCTGTCGAGTACATAATAAATTATAATAAAAAAATAATTCCAATAGACCATTGTGTGTTTTGGACACAATACAATGTGTCTGCCTAATGTACTAATGATTGTTTTTTTGTTGTAAAAGAATTTGAAATTGAAAATGATTAATCTCGATTAGGTAAACTTTTTTACAACATTAGCAAACATTTATAAGTTAGAATTTGGTAAAACACGGAATAACGAATGGAACGTTTAAAACTTAGTTTTAATTTTGGATTATTTTAACATAAATTATACGGATTTTGGTTTTTTAAAATCATTAAATAAAAAATAAGATATTTAAATATTTAAATATTTTGACCGACGACGTTTAGTACCACACCCTATAACCCGCAATAAAACACGTTTAAATAAACTCAAGAAAATTGTAATGGTCGCATACAATTATTACGTAATTCCCATAATTTTTACACGAAATTCTGATCACTCTACAGACTACATTATTTAGCCACAAATATCGCGGTACGTCGTTGTGGCGTACGTGTACCCATAACTATTGTTGTACATACGAAACTGGCGATAATTAAAAACGCATTACGTCCGTCCGTGTGAACCGCCCCCTTCCTTTATTATCGGTCATTATTATTATTATTATTATTATTATTTTTTTATAAAAACGTTCGAATGGTTATAATAATAAGAAACAAAAAAAGAACTAGAGGCGCCGGTATCGCCAAAGGGAGAATTTCATGACTTATTATCGTCATTACAATTCTGAATCGACAGTTTTTGTTTTCCTTTCCACTTTTTTCCCAACGACCGTATTATATATTATGTTGTATTACGTATACGATTCTTCTTCGTTGATACGAGTCTTTTATCCCGTAGAATTTATAAATATATATATATATATATGTGCGTATGTGTAATGTTCATGTTTATTTCATTGAGCCGTCTACTACGCACTGATCCTATATAATATATACAGGGTGGTTCTTATAGTTATAAATATTCTTGGTCCATCAAATATTGTATCGGTGTAAAGAGTATAATATGGTGTGTACGTATCGCTCTGTATGCTTAAGCGCAAAATGCAAACGTCGGACGACGATCCACGTGCACTGTATATTGTTATATTATATTATTATTATCAGTTCGCGATATATTATACTTTATATAATTATCGTATATGAGGTGTCAAATATTTTTCATTAGGAATAACACCCATGTCAAAAATTATATTGTATAACATTATACGCGGTTTGCTATATATATACAGAGTGATTAAATACGCGTTACGAAAATAGTGAGAATTGTACGTATAATTTAAATGACATTTCCGTTATTTTTATAACACAAAATTATGATCACCCTGTACAATTGTAGGTGGTGATGGGATGTAGAATGTAAACTTATGTATACACTTGACGAAAAGTTTTCAGATTGAAGGAGACGCCGCTCTGCCATTCTTTAAGAGGGATAGCATTACAATAATTATAATATTATTATATATAATAGATGTATGACATTATACCAATGAATTTCGTAATTTTCTGCCACTCGATCATCACACTCGTAGTACGTGCACACTGCACGCGTTACCCCGTCAAATTCAACGGTTATTCGCACTATCGTTTCTCTTCCGATTAGACACAGAAATACGTCATTATTCGTCACACACAGATCAATTTATCGTCTCGTGTTTCGCACACGATTTGATTTTTTTCATACAAACACAATAATTTGTTCAAAAATATTATGCAATAACAGTATTTGATTACGTTTCGTGTCCACGCGGTTCTGCCGCATACAGTACATACTATAAGTTATTAATAATATTATAATACGAGCTAGTGTATTATTTTATAACATAGACTTTATATTATTATTGTGAAAAATTCGATTTATTATTTTAAAAATATTATGCTAAATTTACATTTACGTCTTTTACGAAAGCCTAAATATAATGTTCATTTTTTTTTTTTTTTATTGTTTTGTTTAATATATCACGTACATCATAGTGACAAGTGACATAGACTCCATAATTCAATAACAAATGTGAAAATATATACTCGTACACAATATCAATAATATATTTCATAATTTTCGTTATTTGATTATTACAATTATCGGTATAATTAGATACGTTCAAACAATTGAACCAATATTGATCAATTGCCTTTAATTGGTAATAAAATTATAAACATATGTCGGATGTAATAAATCCAAATTCGTTATTCAAATATTAAATATTAATAAAACGCTCTATGAATATCGAATTGATAGTTATTAAACAACAATTTGATAAAAAACAATATATCGTTAAAAACTATGTTAAATTTAACTGTATAATATAATAATTATTCGTGTCATCATTTTTTCGCTGTGTTTCATAACGTGATTACTGATTATTTTACAAAAACTAACAATATTAATAAATATTTTTATATTCCTTAATGTTCTCATATTTTGATTATCCATATCTTGTGTAATAACAATACAAATGACATCCAATATCAAGATAATCGATGATAATTAATACTTACGTTTTAACAATAATGATTGCATTCAGTTTACATTTATTTATTTTTCTTTGAAAATAAAATAGAAAAAATGTAATAATATTTGATTACAATAATGAACATTAATCATACTAAAATATACTAAAATCAAGGTTTTACGTACATTTATCGAATATCTTCAGACAATGGGTGGGTCCGATCCTATGTTTCATCGTATAATGATTATTTGTCTGTGTGTACCGTACAGTGACAGTAATGTAATTTCATTTCATTAGTACGAGTAGACTGTTTTTTATACTGTAAAATATTATTTTGTTAATTGAACGCAAAATAATAACCCTAATAAAAACTACTTCGCTAGTTGTGTACAAACAAAAACGTATTTGTTTTATCCAGAAATAACAAGTCATTGACATTCAAACGATTAGGCAAATAGTTTATAGTTGTATGATGTACCTAGTTTATTTGATTCAAATTAAAAACTGTTTTAATTAGGTCATTAATTGGAACCTATAGAAAAACTAAACGCTATTTTATTTTTCGATAATTAACACTTCGAATTAAATAAAGTTATTATTTTAATATAAAATAAGTAACTACGATGCCGCGTATTTATTATATACTGATGGAATAATACTAAACAAAAATTATATCCATATTTCTTACTTTTTTTAAGTAATGAAATTAATGTTTTGTTAAAAAGGAATTTTAATTATTCGCATAAGATCGTATAGAAAAAAAAAACTCAGATTAACCCATTCGATAAAAATAGTAATATTTTTAATAACGTATAAATTATTTATTAACATAAAGCAAAAGTTTTAATTTCTACATTTTGGGTACCTAGATAAAAATCAATACCATTTATTTTTCTTATAGATACCTACAATATATTTTGTAGGTAGCTAAATACTATTAGATTTAAAAATTGAATTAATTTTGAATTCTGAATGAAACAACTAAAGTTTAGATTTTAACTTTTTAAAGTTATAATTATTTAAAACAATTATTAGTACCAAAACTAAAATATAATTAATACAATTTTTAATTAGGTAGGTATTAATTATAATTAATATACAATTATTAAGTACCTATTCTTCCTATAACAATGATTTTCATTATAAGGTAAGAATGATTATATTATATTTAAAAATTCATTTCTAAATAAGGATAAGTATATTATTAATTATTACTATGAATCAAAATAATAACTAATTATGAACCATTATATTAATTTTTGAATAATGTAAAATAATAAGCTTAATATATATAATATTACGATGCAAAATCAAATTTCTATATAATGAAATTATTAAATTCGAACTTAAGGTGTTTATTTTACTCATTAAATATAATTATGTACAAGAATGTAACGTACACATTAAATATATTATTATATTTGTAAATTTACAAATTATAAAAATGTATACATAAATATGAAATTGATTATCCCAAAATTGATGAAATAAAACAAAGTATTTTATAACGTAGGTACTATAATAATATTATAATAATAATATTTTTATAAATTTTATGTATCTCATAATTATATCTATTAAATAGCTATGTAATGTCCATAATTGGATTTGAATATGTAAGTAAAAGTTACAATATTTAATATAAAATAAAATTACTTTGGTATTCACTAGTTATTAATTTTATATTAGTAATTGTTAAAGTAAGTTAAAACATTTTATATTTTTAATAACAATTTTGTATCTACTATATATTATAAAATATAATGTATTAAGTATTATTTTCTTTAAATAAAATGTTGATAATGAGCAAGATGAAATATTTAATTTGATTTATTTGACTGACAAAATAATTTAAAATCTAAATAAGTATACCTAATGCCAATTATATATATATATATATATATATTTATATATATAAATGAGTTTGTATTTATAGAAAGTATATTATATACTAGAGCATAGTATGTATATATACATATGAATATTATTAATTTTATTACAATCATAATAAGTAAGTAAAGTAAATTGTTATTCAATTTTGAAATTTAATTTCAGTTTTCAGGTGAGGAATTGCACGCGAATAATATGATTATGTAATACCTTTCAGAACGAATTAATTTGAAATATTATGAGTATATCTATGAGTACCTTGAATTTATATTTTGTCAAAATAATGTCTACAATATAATACTTAGTAATACGGAATGTGATTAAAATATCTCCAAATATGTATATTGTACAATTCGAGATACGAATACATTAAAACGGAACACGTGGGTCGAAACACATTGGTTTTCGGATCGATTGGAACTGTTGCACATTGCCGTGTGTGTGTATAATAATATCCATTTATTTTACGCACACGTCGATGAGATTTAAACGATTATTTTTAGATTTATCAACTCGTCGTTTGACCAGAAAATATACTAGCAATAATTTACCTATGTGTCATACCGTGCCTTTTTTATGCATCAGGTATATATTATATCTGCGTGTATATATGTGATATAAATCATTCAATAAAATAATATATAAAAAAGTGTGTGGTCTTTGCTCCTCGATAAGACGGGTGCGATAATTTAATATAGGAATTCCGTACAATTTCTCCAGTTCGGTCGTAAACATTAAAATTTTTATAATTTCAATATACATATTCTTAAATTTTTTATACGATACGCGACGTTGTAAATTTTTGCGTTTTGTACCTTTCTCCGGCACAACGATATTGTTATAATTTATCGCATATAATTTACCTGTAGGTACATCACGGAACTCAAACAGAAATTTATTCGTTTACGAATGGTGAGCAAAAAAATCGCGCGTAATATTATGCGCGGGCAAAAAATAAAAGAATAAAAACCTCCCACGATGTTTCGTTTGAGTAGTCTTCATGCGTGTTATTATTATTGGGTCTAATGTGAGAAATATTAATCGAAAGCCCAGTGCGCCCGAACAACGAAATAGTAATAATAATAATAATTGTCCAAATTACGAAAAATAAAAATAAAAAAACCGTAATATGAACGGAAATTTCGACCGTTAATTTATTTCATTATATATTATATATGTACCTACACGTACATGCGTGTAAATTAACACGCGTTCTGTGCTTACTTACACCTACATATTCTATCGGCGGCAGAGCGACGTACGGCCAATTAAAAATGAAATCTTTATGAGAATTGTGTGGCCCAGATATTCTGATTTAAGTAACCATTGTTCGTTAAAAATTGAAGAAAAATTAAGTTTCTTTGCCAGTTTCACACAATTGATTCAAACGCGCAATTATTCATCAGTGATTCCTGGAAACAATTTATTACTATTTTGTTTTTTTAGTAATTTGATTATACCTACTATAATGTATTCTATAAATTTATTGCGTTTACAACGTACATGGTTTATGCATTATTTTTCACTTTAACTTAAATAGCGTATTTATAACGTATGGATAAATATTATAATATAATAATAAATTATTGTTTTTAAATTATGTAAAAAATACATTTTGACATACTTCTACTTTAATATAATATGTGTTTTATATAATATTGTACGATTATTTTACTTTATAGGTTATATATTTTTACATTTTTTTTTATGTTTATTAATAAGTTCTTTTAGTTTACATTCGTCTAGTTTGACTGAAATTCAAAAAATTCCTTATGACAATTTGTTTAGAACACTAAATATGATATTAGACTAAGTAAATCAAATTATAATAAATTTTACTTTTAATTCGATATAGTAGTGATAATTAAATATATATCTAATACACTTAATATAATATTTAATTTATATATTTGTTTTTTTTTTTTTTAAATTCTATAAACATTGTTTATTATCAGAAAGAGTAATTGGTAATTACACAACACGAATAATGATTATTTTTGGTTTTGGATGATATAAAAGATCTTCCGTGTATATTGGAAAATATATAAAAGAAAATGTAAAAATTAAATGAATAATAAAATTATTAAATTATATATTATCACTGTCTTATGCATATATTAAAATTTCATTTTAAAATAATATATAGATTCAAAAATGTTATGTAATTTATTATAATAAATGAAATTTGAGTGTTTTATTATTTTATTTTATTAATATTTCCATCTTTATTATGAGTTTGTTTGTGATAAGTAAATTTGCTATAGTTATCAAAGATCACTGATAACTGCTAATAATGAGGACAAATGATAAAATAACAAGTTATTATATAAGAAGTTAACGTACTGTATTCGCTTATTAAAGACAAAATGTATTTAAATATATAATTATGAAAAAAAGTTTCATAAAAAATAAATTACTTGAATTATAAGACAGTAATTTCTTTATTATTTCTATTTAGATCATTGTCCTTCATGCGAAGTCTCAAGTCACCAGTTAACAATTATTATCAGTCATTTATTTATTATCAGTTATCAATTATTAATGACAATTATATAAGATTTTTTTTCCATTTACTTTTATCATTTGTAATCTCAAACTTCAATATGACAATATCAAAAAAGTACATTGAAATTCAATTTTCGATTATTATATAATATTACTAATTAATATAATTTGCTATGGAACATTAATATTATTTTATATTAACTTTTTGAATCTAATAGATTTTTTGTCCATTCTTAAATACTAAAGTCCTTGCGGCTATTTGCAGTTTCGTCTTCTCCTGCGATAATAATTATTTTACGCTTTAACTCAATATTTTATACATAATCATATTATAATATGATATCTGGTTTGTGATTATTTTATATTAAAATGTTTTTTACTGTTTGATTACGTGTTTTTTTTATATAAATACCTATATATATATATCATTTTACAGTAATCTTAAAATAATAATTTACTGTATTAAATCAATTAAACTTTCAGTTAGTTCCACATCCACATGGCCTACCTACTATTATTAAACAGTTAAATAAATATTGATTAGGAAAACGAATGAAACGTTGCATTTAACATTACTATAAATTATATAAAATAATATTAATATTTAATCTGATATTATGTGCAGGTAGTAGGTACCTATGTATACATATCGAACGTACTATATATCAATGTAAAACTAATTTTTTTTAAAATATACTTTAATTAATGTGTATTATATTCTTGCCTTGCTACAACTTGAAGCAAATGGAGATTGACCTTGATTTAAATGGATAGTATAATATGAACCAGAATTTTAAAAATAAATATTCTACTATTCCAGTAAATGAATTCTAAATTTATATAAAATCTTCTATTCATAAATCCTTGTACAAATATATTATAATATTTAATCTGCGTTTAATTAATTCATTTTAACGTGCGATTATATTATGATAATATTTAATATTTCATATTTATGTTTAATTGTTGTTGTCTGCGAAAATCGATATTTCGTTCCTTCACGACATATTATGCTCTTGATTATATCGCATATTATCATCACTCAGGTAATCGTGCGAACAACTTAAGAGGATGTCAGCACACGATTTAATGTTTCTGTCTGTCTAACGTGTAGTATAACAAAATAACCATATGCAAAACGAATATTACGAGATATCAAGAGTAAATTTAGAGTATATCTATAATATATATTATCAGATTTAAAGAAAATAACATATTTGGCTTTTGGCACATTGACATTATGCATTATGTAAAATATTTTCTAAAAAATTAGTAACCGTGGTTTGACTTTTAGATTTTTTAAATAGCTGTAATATCTTTATGGGACAATTATTTAAAAATGGACATGTTAATCTCCTCGAAAATATTTCAGTCTGTAATTTTTGTAATAATGGACTATAGTCCTTTCTAGTAATGTGAATAATATGCACAAAAATAATAGGTAGTTAAAAAATTGATATATAAATTTATAATTTAATTATTTAATTATTATGATTACTTAAAAAACATTTAAATACATTTATTTAAATATTTAACGAGCCTGATTATTAATCGCTAGAATTAAGAAATACCGAAATTCCTAAACCTAACATAAAAATAATTATTTGTAATATTATAACTAGTTTTTGCATTATTTATTGAATTTGTAAGTATAATTGTATACATATATTTTATAAACACTATCTAAAATATATATTTAACTACTATACTTAATTTATATTCACTGAATATATTAGTTTTAATTGACTATTGTCTATGTTCATATTATTATTTTAGTACCTATGTTTTTAGATGTACTTGAATTTTTAATCATTTAAATTTTAAACTCAACACGTCTAATGGCTGATGGATTACATATATAGTCTACATTATAAATAGAAGAAATATACAAATAATTACATTTGTATTTTACTTTTACATATTATTATGTTTCTAATGTTTTTCAATTTATATTTTCTTGAGTAATAATATCTTCTTCGTTAGATTACCTAACGCAAACACGATTTTTAGTTTTGAAATATAGAAATGTTCCATAGCACACGAATATTTTGTAAAGACAAAAATACATCAACATATTTATTATTATTATTTTATTTTTTTAATTGGATACACTCATGTGGTCTTTGATTTGGTCCCCACGAAGACGAACACCGGATACCGCCAGATGATGACTGCGTCGTATGTGTAACTAATAATTTCCAAATGTCAATACACGGTGAATGTCGCGCCACAAAACGTGCGTCTGTCTCTTAGAAGAGGGTCTTTTTTTTTTCTTCAAAAAAGACAGTAGTCATCGTCATTATAGGAAATAATCTAAAATGATCGTTACAACTATATAAATATATATATAATTGAATGTTAGTAGGGAAAAAAAATACTGCTGGAAACCATATTTTTGTCAACAGAAATATTATACCGGTGAAAAAAATAAATTCTATATCTGTATTATCTGAATAATAAGGGAGAGGGTATACGTACAATACTTTGTGAAACATTAGTATGGGAAACGTTCGTTCATATATTATATAAACGTGTATAATATTAGGTATATACCAAGTATCAGGTATGTGGTGTAGGTACGTACGGTGTATATACCTATACAAGGCGGCGTCGGTTGTTCGATTGATCGGGGGAAGACCCCGCCGGTTGTGTGTGTGTCATTAGAATCGAATTAAGATCACATTAGGAGGCAATGCCAGGACCGGTCAAGATTGATAGGTAACGGTGGAAAAAAAGAGAAGAAAAAAAATATTACGAATGGTAATAATAATCGACCGAGTAGAAGGTTCGGTAAAAAAATAAAAATAATAATAATAAAAGAAAAGAAATAGAACGGAATATAAAAAAATTATATATATATATATATTATATATATTATGAATCACGGTCGAACGCATTTATATATATAAATATATTTAATCATACGGTCTGTAAATATTGCTCGATTGCCTGCAGGATAACACGGGGTGAAGAGTAAAAATTAGACATCACCCGATCCGCCCCCCGAGAGGATGTAAGGTCGATTAAGCTCTTATTCTGAGTACATATTATATAATGACGCTTTATGTCATTTCCGCGCGTGTTTCTATAATAATATTACATCTATTATAGACTATCGACTATATTATATTATTATCGTAACATTCGTGTACTCGAAAACACAAAGTTTAGGTACTTACTATTAATATTCTAAAGTTTATAGTCTCGTCCGTTTTTTTTGCATAAAAATATGTAAAATACATATAAAACATATACGAGGAATTACGACACAAACGGTCGTACACATTTTATCACAGGGTTTGCAGCCGTCGGATTGAGAAGTAGTTTGTATGCACGCAATAATAGAAAACCCTGCGCTGTATCCAAAGGGACCTGCTGCAGCTCGCACAATTGTTTTTCGGGAAATCGAACGGAAACAATCGGTCGGTTGTCGTTTTCGCGGTGGTCGTTAAAACAACGAGGTGATTTCGAGCCGTGTGAAAAACGCCCCAAAAGACACGGTTGCAGGCCACGGAAAACAAAAGAAACGTCTCCTGGACATTTGCATATGCTAATTACGGACAAGCCGCCGGCGTGTTATTGTTACTAGTGTGCACATTTTATACGAACACCTAATATTTATAATATATTAAAGAGCGAAAACGACTTTTTTTTCTCTCTATCCCTTTGGTTTTATATATACATCACACTATTAATATTATTATTATTATTACGAACGAGTCCTATATGGGATTATTATTTTTATTCTTTTCATTTCGAACCGGTATAATATTATGTTCGTATATATATATATATATAAAATATATAAGAGAGAATACATGAGAGTTTCCGCGTCCCGGAATTGATTAGCCGCTACCGGCTTACGCGAGTGGCAGCAGCGGCGGCGGTAGAGAGACCGGTTATAATTAAGCATGCAGATCGTGTCCATTGATTAAAAAGGGGTAATACTAATCAACCCCCGTCCACCCCTCTCAGCCCGTAGTATATATGCAAACGAAGTAGTATTATTCTTAAGGGAAGGCTGAACTTAAGGGATTCAAATTCCTTCTATCCGTGACTGCCCTTAAACTAAAACTAACGAACCCTTTTAATTAAATATTCAGCCTCGTTTTGTTTGCTTCTTTTCCTCCCGATGTGTCCTCCTGCCGCAGTATATGTACCTTTGGCGATAATTTAAAACATTATATTATATATACCGTTGGCCCGGTACTTGGTATATACCGTTGCCGTTGGGTGGGGCTTATACACACGGTGTTATATACGTACATACAACAAAACGAAACGGAAAAAATAAATAATAATAATAATATAATCCAATGGGGGTATTGTTCTTTGGGGACGAATTTGCATTATCTTCGGTGTACATATTATTATAAACTATGCTTCTATACCTATATAATATGTGTACTCGCGTTTATCGAGAATATGAGCCGCAGTGCGTGTGTGCCCCTTTTCGCCGGCATAAATTAATACTGTTTTCCCACGGCCTAATTTATGCATCGGTAACGTACCTTTATAGTGTGTTCTTTTATTATTAATCTCAAATGCTAATGATCATCAGACATTCACACACGTAAACAACAACAACATCGCATATAATAATATATAATACATACCCACTCGAACACGTTTCGATTTAAACGGTTATTATCGAAGTGTATCGATTGGGACATGTAAACAGCATCACGATGCACGAACAAACTGCACTTGTAATGATATTATGCCGATGAAATGTAAAAATCTATTTAAAAAACATATCATTACTATGCAATCTTAATGACGACATAATATTATGTTTTTTATACTAGTATAAAAGAGCTTAAGCATAAAAGAAAAACGAATATCACTACAATTACTCTCGAAAACTATAGTTTAAGAACAAAAATCGATAAGCCCAAACATTGTTTATCGAATAACAACAATATGATCAATTAGTTTGCCGCAAGGAGGGGAGATATTCTGCCGCTGAATAAACAAAGAGTTTTTTCCTGAATACAAAGTTAAAAATGATAGAAATAAAATTAATATTTTTCTTGTCATTCTTAATCAAATTAAAAGAGATTCATCCCTCATTTCACTATTGAACTTTTAAATTAACCAACTAAAAGTTTTCTTCATCATTTTCGTTTTCAATTTAACAATAAAAACGAATTAGGTATAAACTGTTTTTTAATACGATATGTTTTCAAACTTTAAGTACGTATCATGTGATAATCGTATTAATATGTATTTAAGCGATTTCGAAAGTATGTATCATTACTTGATATCTGACGCAGTATATAAAGTACCAAGTTCAAACAAAATATTATTTTAATGTTCGTACAAGGTTTTTCTTTTAAAATTAAATTTTTTAATTTGTTTATAATTAAATAAATTAAATAATTTTAATATTTACGAAATCATAAATAGACTGAAAATAATTACAATGAATTATAATATATTATATGGATACTCTTTAAATCAATAATTCAATAATTGTGAATCCAACGGTTTATTTTTCAATTTCGCTTTTATTAAAAATATAGTAGCGCCGAAACAAAATTATTATAGTCTCTATATAGGAATAATGTATTATTATATTTTGTATATTTTATTAAACAAATATCCTTAAAAAGGCTTTAAAGATAAACCATTGACATTAAAATGAAAAAAAAAAATGCCTTTCTTAATACTTGGAAAGTTGAAACTACTCGTATAAAATATATTAATTTACAGGTATATAGCATACCTATTATATCCTTTTATTAAATAATTTTCTGTCAGTTTTCAATGGAAAAAGTAGATATTTGAAAAATAAAAACTACCCGAACTGTACAGGTTGTTTCTGAGTAACTCTTCGTAAAGTAAATGCAATAACTAAATAGTTGTGTGGTATAATATATGCCCGTAAAATGTTCTGGTAGGTATTAAATATAGTATACGTTTTAATGCGGATGAAAAAAAAATCCTGTACGTTTATATTAAAGTCGAATATTATGATCCTTCATTTTAAAAAGGAGAAATATATGATTAAGGATACTTAATGTGGATATTAAATTATTCAAAAGCATATATGGGTATAAAACCTAACCTAACTTAACTTACAACCTACATGATGTTGAAAAAAAGGATGGAAAATATACTTTGGCGTTAGGTAATATTATTATTCAATAATTTTTCATTGGCCAACATTTACAATTTTTAAGATTTTAAATCATTGATATATTTCATGTAAAACACGTATAATAATGTACACTTACATTTCAAAATTGGAAAACGAATTGAAAACCACGTAAACCACGTAAACTAACTTTTTATATTACGTACTATATGATATTAATTTTTACTTTTATCAACATCGATATATGATTAAACCTTGGTATATTTACTTAGGTAATATTTTATAGTTATATAGTTATATAATGATTAATTAATATGAAATTAGATATTATTCACTATTTATCGTTAAATAATTGGCCATTAAAGGTTTAAAGGTTTCAATAATTACTTAAAGTGTATTTAACAACTCACAAAAAGTTAGTTATAATATATTAATAACCCTTATTTCGTAAGTATTTTGGAATGTAATGAACGGGTTTGTAATTATTATCGAACATCCCCCATTATCATGTTTTATATAAGATTATTTATATTTTTAATTTAAAAATTGTTTAAGTAAAATAAATTGAATCATACAATATATTACTTTTATTTTGTTTTTCGGAAATAGAACACAATAACTGTATTATAATTTATAATTACATTTTTTAAACCCAACAGTATTGAGTAACATCTATAGTGTTAAAAATATAATATCATGTTGTGAAACCGAAAAAATATCACTATTATAATACAACGATACAAACCCTTATGCGATATTCTCACCCTTCATTACGAAATCGACAAAATTATTTAATTACTTTTGACGAGAACAAAAAAAAAATTATAATAATGATAATAATAAATACGAGTAATACAGAGGGTTAGTCTGAAAGAAAGTCGAACCGTATAACGTCGGAAAAAAATCTAACCGATATATAAATATGTATATGTCATGGGCATATTATCGTGAAATAAGACATTATTATTTGTTTATTATTATTATTCAATTTATTGTGTATGTTGTGTCATTTCAACATCATAATATATCGTTTGCGATTTATATAAATTGTATAAACTAAGGGTGACCAGTCGACCTCCATTTTATTAAAATTCGTACATATTTTTTTAATATTACATCGATCTTCATAGGAATATACGCTATAATAGATTTTTACCAAAAACCACTTTGGTCACTCCCGATATATTCTTTAAACGATTAATATTATGTACATTTAAACAGGGTGATCAGAATGTTGGTTTAGAAAAATAATCGAGATAACATTGAAAACGTATATGTAATTCTTAACACTATTGTTACATGAAACGTATAATTTAGATCACTCTGTAGACATAACTCTGAAAAACTTCATATAACATTTTTGAATATAAACAAAACAAAACAGGCTACTGTCATTGTCATATAGGTATAGATATATATATATAATACCGTTTTACCACAGTATACCGCTATGGTGGTTAGTGAAACCGATGGATTGCTAATGCGAATAAGACGTTTACATAATTTGTCAATGTTTCGAAAACGGACAGGGTAAAACGTCGTTTTATCATTTATCAAGCTGGCCGCCGCGCTCGCACAAGCCCGACAACCCCTTTGGCGCGAGCGTGGACCTTTGGATGCTCTGATCCCTGAGCCATTGTTCGGGCGAGGGCTAGGGACAAATCGCTCTTAAACGATATCGCCGCTCCGCTGATGTTGTTATATGCGATCTGTTCTGTAGCTATATATAGTGTTTCTCGCGCGATCACGAACGCACGCGGTCAATATCGATTCGGTCGGGAAATATTCAAATTCGCGTTCATCAATCCTCGTTCGGGGGCCCCATTATCTTAATCGAATTCTACTGCGACCGATCCCGCAGGACTTCTTTTTCGTACATTATATCCATTTCCGCAGGGTGACTCAACTCTAATGCAGGATATGCGTTACTTTTGCTGCCGCCGCCGTCACCATCAAACCCATATTATATTATAAACACGTCACGTTATATTATACCTAATGACACATTTAAAAGAATTAATCGAATTCGCGTTTCTACAATAAACTCTACAGGCTGATCATCAGAACAATACGCAATACAATTATGTCAAAAAAATAAACGATATCATTAATAACATGCATTGATAACATTATCAATATTATATTATTAATATTAGCTGTATAATACATTATTTGAATGATAAGAAATATGGATATATTCCTATATCGTGATACGGATATTTTATATTTCATTTAAATAATGGTTTTCTGAAACCGCAGTTGTTACTATAAATTACTTACATTGATCTAACCTTCACATCGATTTTATGTCATTTCGATCACTTAACATACATTATTTAGTACATATAAGCAAAAATCATATTGTATAATAATATATACCTTTATTACTAATACGTATACGAGATATAATATATCTTTATTATAATATTATGCATACATACGACTCGACTTGCATGTCCAATATTTCTGATATTTGTAATTGTTTTTTTTTACATATACATATGTGGTTGAAACCGATTTTTTTTATATAACATAATATTATATTATATTTTAATCCGTTATTTGAAAATATATTACTCAGAGCTGTTATATTTTCTTTTTGATATTGTTAAATATGCAAAACATTATTACAATATGTTATACATCAAGACTATTTTGAAATGCTAGTTTTACATATCTAATATAATAGTTGCCTATATAATACCTATACCTATATTATAGATTAATTTTTATTTGTGGTACAGAAATCATTGTTAAAAATATGTGTAATATGTTTATAATTAATAATTTATCATTATTTTAATTGTATGAAGGAATGTGTGGGATATATACATATATAATATAAAAAAATACAAACTTTTTTTTAATAAAAAGTAAGTCATATATTCTAATTTATATGACCAACATTTAAAAAAAAAAAATATTTTAATATCTTTGACTATTCGTCTGTGAAATTGTTAAACTAGCTATTCGCAGTATATTATTAGATCCTAATGTATTATTTAATTGAAAAATATAAAATTGTAGTTTTTTTATAGTGTATTATATTGTATAATATAAACTTTTAATACGCTCGAAAGGTTCATTTACTATTTTACGCTGTAATTAGTTTAGTTTTTTTTATAATTTTGTAATAAATTATTTAATGTACATGCGTTATAAATATCTATATCTATATATTCAATAAATTATTTACGAAAACATAATTATTATTTGATGAATATGTGAAAATTATTTATTTAACTTCTGCAAAAAAATTTATTTAATACCTACGCAATAAATATTTTTTCATTATAAGTATAATATTTCATACCGTGCAATAACTACATAGATATTTATTATGTAAAATTCTACATTTTGATATAGATACTTTCTATAAGTATACTACATTGAACATGTGTTTTATAAATAATTGCACAGGTATTATATTTTATATTGTTGAATTATTTACAATTGAATAATAATCAATTATTCAATTGACCAATAAGTAAATTGAATAATAATCAATTATTCAATTGACTACTTAGTAAATTAACTGAAAAATTATAATGTACACATAGTATTATATTATTATTAAATGTACCTACTACTGATCAATAGATTACCTAAAAGACCATAGCAATGATGAACGTTAGTACCTAAGTTGGTATTTTTTATTATATCTTCAATGTTTCATTATAGCTTACTAAAATCATACAGTTATAAAATTTATTTTATAACTTAAATTAATATTTTATTGGCCTTTACATTATTTTCAATGTTTTTTAAGTCACTCTTAATCATTAAAATAGATTCTCTACAAGTACAAATAGAAAAAATGCATTTTCAAAGCTTTTTAAACATTTCCTGTTATAAATGTTTATAAATAAATACTATAACTATCTTTATTAACAATTAAAATAAAAGGTTAATGTTTAGAAGAATTTATGCAAACAAATTATAACAATAAAGACCATTAATTATTTCTTAATATTTACGTCATACGTCATAACATTAATACTCGAATTGTATTATGTCAATATAATATTATGTTGTTTAGTAATTTTTCTAAAATAATAATCACTTAAGCATTTTATATAATTTTTTTATTTTATTTTAAACGATTACATACATATTTTTAATAAATTGCATGGATATAATAGTATGATGATCATTGATGAGTCATAATTTTTAATTCCATGTAACTGTTATAAGCATTAAGCATACAATATTTTTAAATTGAGTATTTTAGTTCAACAATTTTTATTCTTTTCATTTGTTTCTCTTAATTTTTACATATAATTTTTATTTTCTAATAATATAATATTATAATTTATTATATGTTTTAGTTATTAAATTATATGGTGATGGCGTAGCATTGCACGTTGCTTAGACATGTTACATCCGTAAAGTAAAAGGGAGTCATAATATGACATAAAAAAAAATATTTTCTAAATCCATTCATATGTTTTTAAAGGAAATTATCCATCTTACTATTCTGATAAAAATCTAACCCTATAATATTAATTATTTCCTGCGTAATAATTATGGAACTCTAAATCGTACACCATTCTTTTAATATTCGTATATCGTTATAATATTATTAAAGTAATATTTTTCTATGGGGGGAGTGGAACTTTTGGTTATAATTTTCTCTTTTTATCTTTTATACCAAGTACCAACCAATAACCAGAAATTCAATAGATAACAGATTAAAATTATCAAGACGTATAAATATTATTTTGTAGATCTCTAGAATGCAATTAAAATACAATTGGTTTCAGAAATTATACTATTCGAACACAATTTTGTAGCGGTCAGCTACAAAATTGCATTGCCTCTAATTTCGTCCCCTCTATTATTATTATTATTGTTATTATTTTTATTTATTTTTTGCCACTATCCTGTCACAAACATTCGGAAAACGTTTGTCACACGGTCGTGTACAAAAACCGCAAGCCGTACACCAGAACAGACATTTCGAGCAATCAATCAAAAAAACAAAAAAAACAAAATAAAATGCCGTTTCCCATTTCATATTTTCTTTCTTGTTTCCCTCCTTCGTAGCTTCATCGTGTACCGTCAACTGATCGTGCGTCATTCGAACCCAGGAAATAATTAACCGAACACCGGTTACCAATCAAATTCAAATTACGATTTGTAATATTCGATTTACATTAGTATATTATACCTCTGCGGCTATATAGCGTGTTTGATCCGCCGAAACGTGCAACCGGTTTCCGTGTCATTGGGCACACACATACACACAAAACAACGTTGATTCGAAATGTATACAATTTGTTTTCTACCGTCTCATCAAATAATAATGATTTCTCAATAGGTGTTATAGGTACCGGAGTGCTATTTTTATCTAATAATTTAACGTTTAATTTGGTAACTTGTGACGCGAAGCTATAAAAATATAATACAATATCAATGGTACAATGATACAGGTGGTCAGATCTCTTACCGTTCGAATGCCGATGGTCAATAAATTTTCACCTATATTGTATATTATACCAATACTATAATGTTCGGGGATATTGGTATAATGTCGTATACCGCATACCTATACCTTATACGTAATAATTATCATGGAATACCTGTTTGGTTACCTACTTTTTATATAATAAAAGTCTAGTGTACCTATACAAAAAAAAAAAAAAAACAACAACAAACATATAGTTTGACGAAAAAGCTCTCCTGGATTTGATTCGACACTGATAGAACAGATTATTATCTGGCTTTATATTATTAAAATATTAAATAAAAAGGTTATATTTGATAAAAAAAAAATAAATGTGAAAAATACTCGTACGTTTACCGATGTTGATCGATCTGTATCTAATTCGTCAGGCGCCAAAATAAAAAAAATAAAAAAATAATTTTAAATGTATATTTACACCATCGACAAAAAAACACTAATAATAATAATAATAATAAAATGTCAAAATTTAAATGTTTTATGCGCATCATTACACGCGCGGTCAGCATTTTTTACCGTTCGCACGATTAATAATTATTATTGTATCTACGTATCAACTCGCGTCAATACGCAAATTAACATACGTATACATTAAACGATATACGTGCGTATAATAATAATACAATGAAAACAAACACACTAGACGACATTATAGGTATGTACTCTTGTAAAATTACATCGATGCCGCGGAGAACCGCGACCCGAAAGATTATATTACGTCGAAGCGCACCGACGATCTCTTTAAGGCAATTAACGCGTTAAATCGGCCCATTGTTGTATACGGCCGACCTTTATAGGTCATGTGCTTTCCATCTTAATTTCGCGTTACCCCGTGTAATTTATTGAACGTTAAAGTCCATTAAAGGTCCATACCGTAAATGAACCGAAACGCGCGCGGGGAAAGAGGACCGTCTGATGGGCTACCTCTCCGTCGTCGATCGATAATAATTAAAAAACAAATGCATTTAGGTCGAATTACCATCGAAATAGGTATGTCGACGATTTATTATACGATTACGATGCGTTTTAATTTATATTCGATTTTGTTATGTGGGTTAAGTACCTACGTGTTAAGTTAAGGTCACTCGGAATTAACGTTATAAAACTGACGACGATTTTAAGGTAAACGAAATATGAGTGAAAACGAATAAATATATATATATTTTACCATTTTTTTACGTGTTGTATTTTTTAACAGACGAAATTCTACATATAATATAATAACATAATAATTACCTATATTCTTTTTAGGTTTATAATAAAACATGGTATAGGTATAAACATTAAACCGTCATCGTATTCATTTTAATAATATACAATACGACATGCTGAAACTCATACGAGTTATAATAAGAGTTATAATGAATAAAATATACGTTAACGAACTATAATGTAATTGCATTTTTCAGGATGTTCAATTATTTTGTTTTCCATCCTTAATAATTGCACGATTTTATATTTAAAAACATGAAAAGTATAAGTTTTTTTGATATTACAAACATTTATCTTTTAAATGCAGCGCGTAATTCGAATTTCAACGGATCGTTTCCAAAAGATATTTTTTTTTTTTTTGTGGTTTTTATTTAAATTATAATACTTACATTATGTTTTTGTAGAAATTATACAGTTACGACTTGTGTGCAATGTATATATACATATACATATATATTTTTTTTAAACATATATTATAATATGCGCGTGCAAAATAAGTGAATACCTATACATTAATATACATACACGTGGAATATGACTTACAATAATCTAATAAATATACTTTTATCGCGGTTTCTGCGTAATGTTCGTTCCGATAACGACGAGAGAAAAAAAATCGTGTAATAGCACATTATTATAATATTATATAGGTAACGAATTTCTTAATGAATTACTAATCATTGATTAGATACGATTATTATGATTACATTTTCGATTACACGATCATATCGTATATCTGTAATACACGTGCGCGCGTTTGGACGCGGATGAAATATGAGTACACATTTATATACGCAACGACCATAGGATTGGGTGCTGTACTGCTGTCGACGAACCAGTTTACCGACACCTGAAGGCTGAAGGAATGCCGCGCGGCTTATTCAAATAGCGTCGTCGCAGTCGTTAAAGGCGACGAATACGAATGAAATGAATCAAATCGGTAACTGCGTATGCATAGGTGTAACGATATTACAATAAAACATAACGTAGTGTATGTAAAAAACGGAAAGAAATAAAAAAAAAATCGTTTCGATATTATATCGGCTGGCATATATCAAAGGATTTTCGGTGTACCTATACGAATAATAATAATCGTACGTATATAGCGGCAGCGTATACTAATTATATGAAATATTCAATGCGCGTGACTTGTCGCTTTTTAAATCCCGTAATAAATGATCGGATTGCAGACGAGAGGGTTATATTCGTTCGGATTTAACGTTATCGAAAGCCACTGGTCTTGCGCGCGCGTCGTGATAATTCTCTAGCAATATTGCCGTACACGCACAAGAAGAAACGACATTTATAATATTATAATAAAGATAGAGTGAGTGATAGAGAGAGAGAGAGAAAGAAAGAGAAAGAACACATAAGAAGATGTAAAGAATTAAAAAAAAAAAATGAATCATAACGAAATATTCCAATTTTACATCTCTCGTATATATATATATATATATATATACGATTATGCTAATATCGGGAAGCCATCTGTTCCGTTTCTCGATGATAAAAAAAATGATGTCAACTAAAAAAATAACATATATATAAAAAATACGTTATCGGTTCTGAACAATGCTACATGCGTGTAATATTATTATTGTTAATATTGTTATTACGACGAAAACGTAATATTATATGTAATTCAACCTATATTTTCGTTTTGAATTTTTATAAATATTTGTTTATATTCGTCTAGCACAGTGTTTCTCAAAGTGGATGATCTTGTCATTTGTAGGGAGTAATAGACAAGTCCTGAGAAGCAATGATAGTCATAGAAGTGTTTGGGGAGCAGATCGTTATTCCCTAATCTCAAGCAATGGCTTACGAAATAGTCATAATAATTTTTTTTTTTTTTGTGCTGGTTGCGTACAAATTTTATTTAATTTTTAAGTGGGCGATAAAAGAAAAAAAGTTTGGAACCATTAAACTCTAGCGTTATAACAGCTATTCGATTTCCTTATACCCATTATAGTTATTGAAGGAAAATCAAATTTATCATACGATTGAAAATTACAGAAAATATTGAAATCTGGAAACAAACACTATATTATGTTGGTGTGCCATATTATGAGTATAAAATTCATAAAAAATTCATGGATTTTTTCGTCCGTTTTGAATTCTATACGTACGAAATGATTAAGTACTGAAGTATTGAAGTACATTTATTTGACAATAATTATTGTTGTTCTTTATGTGCGCGTAATCCAAAATAATATAAACGTGTATAGGTCTTGTTCGCACTGATGGATATACGATGTACGCGAAATAAAATATGACTGCATTTGTACTGATGATACGACGACGAAGAAACCCTATTTAAGTAGGTGCGACGTAAATTCGTTGATGTTCGTTATAGTGTTTGCACACCAAGTTGGGTAATTACCGTTATTCTGGTTTGAGCGCTACCGAGAGCGTTGACGCACGCAATACAAATGGATTTAATTACAAGTTATTATAATAGCTAAGCGAAAAATCTTGTATATAAATTCAAATGAACCTGAGACGTATAATTTATAAAACATGCGAATATACATGAATATGTATAATATTTACTTTTGTAATAATAATGTGGCACTCAACTGTAAGACATTATTGTGTCATTAAATCGGTGTTAGGTACAACTCATAATAATAACATATGATATCGATCAATCACCCCAAATCACCCCAATACAATATAGAGAATTTAACAATAAAATCAAATAGTTGCGTATAAATTGGCGCACGGGATGTGCGTGAGATAATAATAATATCGTGTAGGGTGAATTGGCTAAACAAAACGATGAATGTTGTATAATTTGGAAATAAATACTATACCGAGAATCGGGTATATAATGGAATAATAAATTTGGATTAATAAATTCAATAATTATTTGTTGTAAAATATTATAACGTTTGGATCTTTATATTTATATATGTATATTTAAAGTTATTAAAATCGCCGAATTATTATTATTCCCTATATTATGTACCTGCTGCACTATAATACCGTGTCATTCCGTTCGTTTTTTTTTTTTTTTTTAGAGGATATTTTCACAAAATTTTTCTCATCGTGAACACACATGATGTACACTCCGCGAGTACACACACACACACACACACACACACACACACACACACACACACACA
>CM023359.1:40670396-40731506 GCA_013282895.1 Eriosoma lanigerum | reverse complement strand
ACACACACACACACACACACACACACACACACACACACACACACACAAGCCAAAAACGAAATATGATTAATATATTATAAAATATATGGAGACGGTGTTCACGCGGAATATACGCTGCCGCACGCAACCGAAGAACCGGATGTCGGGACCGGGGAAGCTGCAGAGATCGCGCGTGTACCGAAAGACCGGTAGCCGTACGCTCAGCGGCGGGCTCCGTCTATCCGATTAAACCCGTGTGCGGTTCGACCCCTGTAATCAACGGCGGTCCGATTGTCTTTGACGAACGTTTTTTTGTTTCTATCTCTCTCCTACGCCGCCGCTCAACGCTAGGACAAATGAGAGTACTTACACGTTATACAGTGCGATCAAAATATTCCGCTATAAAAACTATGGGAATTACACGAATTTCCGTTATTTTTGTAACACGAAATTCCGATCACTCTGTATATGTATATAATATATAACATGTATATAATGACGCGAATGAAATCAAATAGTAAATATAATAACGCGAGAGACACTATCGGCGGCGCCAACGCTCTCGACTTCACACACATGACTGGCCATTACGACTGTATATTATAATATAATAATAGCAATTGTCGAGATGCCGCTGACCGAGACACGCCGAACGAGAAGTCTGTCTGTCAGCCGCGTGTCCGATAACATAATTTACGTAGGTATATATATATATATATAGCGGAATCGTCGGAATAGGTAACTATCGATCTCGATGGTTTTCAGACACGATATTATCCATAGCCGCCGCCGCCGTGCCACCGGAAGCGAACGGTCGTACATCATTATACGAAACGAAGACATGTTCCATACGGTTTTTGCGTGTTGTATTATAATATAATATTATATAGTTTTAGACTTCGGAGACTTCGGTTGTTGCAATATGCAAACGAGACACGTTAGACGGTCACCGGATATTGTTGTAACGATATATCCATCATCGTAGTATTGCCCTCCCAGATAGACGCTATCACCGTGATTTATGAGTGATGGGGTTGATAATGTATAAGGTACACTGTTTGACTGTTCGTGTTTCAGATCGAATTTTAAACATTGTTCTTATATATATTTCTAAACACCTGTATTAACATAATATTATATAACCGTGGACCTATTTATATACCGATAAGAAATTATGGAAAAACAACCAAACAATGATAAACAATAACCGAGGAATTAAAGTATCACAACATAAGTACCATTAACAGTGAAATACTGCAAAGTTAATAAACCGTATTGTTTTTATACAGTAATTATAGTTACCAATTTAATCTTTTAACAAATATTCTTATTGCCTAAGTTCACATTATAAGTTCATAGAGAGCTAAATAGAGCTTTAATATATTAACAAAAAAAAAAAATATATATATATATATAATTATGAAAAACCCTAGTTATTTAAGTTATTTATGAAGGTTGCAAAATATTTACATAATCGCGTATAAGAAAGTAATAATTTACTTTAAAAGTATGTTATGTTAATTTTTTTGCCAATAACGTAATTGCAGCGTACAATTTACAACTTAGGTCATTAAACGCAATATTTTATATAGTCTAAAAAAATGATTAATATATAATTTAATTAATAAATCATTGTCACGGACATGTATAAAAATAATATAATATTAGATTAAACACAACTGACTAAAAGTTTAAAATTTTTAAAATACTTAATTTTATAACGCACAATTTTATTTGTTACACCTACAATATAATATTATGCTAATAAAATATTACATTATAAAATGTATTTTATTTATAGTAAAATTAACTATATTTTAATTAGATGTTTAAAAATGAAATTAGGATAAGCCATTGTTATCAGGTAGGTAGTCTATATACTCTACCAAATAATGAAATAAAATTAGAATATTTTTATAATAGCTAACGAATTAGTTTATAAACCTTAACCATTAATTTTATTTGAGATATTAGTAATTCGTGTAAATAAAACATAAGCAAAATTAAATTTATCAAAATATACTTATGTAGTACCTAACTTTAAATTATTCTAATGATAAGTAAATCTAATAACTTTTTTTTTCTTTAATGGAATTACATCAGTGAAATTTGAGCATAATAACATTTTAATATTATGTTGTGAGAAAATAGTCAATTGAGTTCTTTCATAAATCTATAAAAAATAACTAGACAACAGAAATTTAATTTAGTTGAACAAAAAAGATAGAGTTATTTATTATTTAAATATATTCAGTTAAATAAAACTATAAACTCTTGAAATGAAATTGTCTTGATAAATAACGAAAAAGTTTTGATTTGCACAATTTGTAGAAAATAGTGACTGATCATTTATGTTTTCTTTTTACTTATAGATATTCATAAAAAATATATTTTAAAAGTAAATATTGAACAAATGTTAAAAATCCTTTTACTTCCGTGATAATAAGATTAAACAGAAAAGTAGTAGACTACTCGAGCATGTAATAATTGTATTTAATTTTTTTGGTGAATGGAATGGTTATGATAATAATAACATTGTACTTGAGAAACATGATTTTTAAATAATTTTCATAAGAATAATTTTAGAAAATAGATTTTAGGGAGAATTAGGATCCCTTAACACACACTGGGTAACCTCTGATCTTACTTAACATAATGGTTTCTTATTAGGTATATGGTTCTCCCAGAGACTGTTAGCCATCAAACGCGGTTATGTGTATAGAGTTGAATTCTTCGTTCCAGTATAACAGGAAGCTACAATATGAGTTTACTGCCATAGCAAACTAACAGGCATAACTCATATTAATACTTGATAATCGATCATTTATAATATTGTAGTTATGCATTAATTATCTAAAATGAACAACTTAATTTGTAATAAGATGTTCGCATCTACGTAACAAATGAATGGTAGGTAAGTACAAAATATATAAAATCAAAACGATATATAGGTATATACTCGTAGTAAATAAAACAATATTAATTATAATTTTCATAAACCGTTATGGCATAAACTATTGAACAAGAGGTTATAATTATGACGATATTATCAAAATGATTGGGAAGGGTGTTTCGTTCCGTTCGTAGACCATCAACCGACTCCTACTCGTAAAACGCTACAATGCGAATCATTTGCATGCGACGTAAGACGTTTGACTACTTACTTATATATCATACTGTAATAATGTATTAAAATATCACGGTGTGCATGTCGTTTCAGTATACGACGACGATATTCGGGTGTCGGTTGCCTCGAGGCCACCGGAAACAACCCCCATCGGAAACCAATCTAAGGCCGGAGCACTTAGCCGTGAGAACTCGGGCGCCATCGTTATCGAGATAATGGACATGAATACGAACGGGATGAGACGGAAGAATTACGTATAAAAAACAATTGGAAATATTAATTCACGATCCCTATCCAAATATATTTTATTGTAACGGCTGTATAGGAGCGACGGCGACGGCGAGTATGGTGCGCGGATATACGACGCGCGCATGATAAACGATCGGTCCTTTTGTTTCGTATGCAAATCGAACACCGTGTATACAAAGCCAATCGAAGGGATTGAATGTAGTAAAAGACAAAAAGGAATTATTTACAATCTATGCAAATCGCGTATCCGTTGATAATACTCGTAAATAATGTCGTAGCCGAGCCAAGGGACACGCGGGCATGTTTTCGTTCAATATGCTATAGAAACCCTGAAAACCACACGAAATCGCTGGGGTGATACGCCGAAACACCGCATCGATATATGATACGATACAACAGAAAGAAAACGATAACGAAATGTAAAAAAAAAAACAAATTAATAGATACTTAAAAAAGCGAATAATAATGAGTATTATTATACTTATACTACTAGCTATAGTGAAACATGACGTAAAAAATAAATAAACCCATCGGTCGTATATATGCGTATAGTATATAGGTAACAATAAACATGGGGTGTGAATTCGCATACATCGTATCCTCATTATGCTATAATATTATAACATTACAATATTATAACATTGGTATCAATGGTATCATACTAAAAACGAGTTAAATTATCATTGTAAATCTATACACCATTACACCCCCGATATAACTTTTTTATGTTTACACCGTAAATTCGCGATTTACATACACACGAGATTTTATTTAGAGCGCAACTCGCACCGCCTCTACATCAATATAATATGGAAAGTGATCCGACGACTGCATATTGTATATTATGGTATATATTATTTTGCCGTGTACGGCATTTCAAAAGTACCGATATAGGACTCATGGTGGTGGCAAAAGGGAGACATATAATATTATATTATGATGGAAGGATGGAACAATAAACGGCGCACTTAGCTAGAAATATAAAATATATTCGTGGACGGCTGCATTTCGAATGACTTTTTCCACTCTTTTTACGAGCCTCGATCTCGAATATTATTTTTAAAACAGCTGATTTTCAAGGCCATTTGGGGCTCACGCATCAAGCATAATAATATTATATAGACCCGTCCATAAACGTCTCTGCTGTTTGATGTGCTAGGTACAATATATTTTTGGAAACCCGTGATTGAAACGGCTCTACAATGCAGTTGCTTGTATGAATCTCACGGTTATTTTAAATACCTAATTAATACTGTTATATTGTTTTACATTTAATCTGTAAAATAAAAATTCGAAAAATGACATACACTTACCCAATGAGGTGATCATCACAAATCATCGAATCAACAACCCATTCTATAATAAAGTATATTTCAGCCGACAATGAGAAGTAATATTCTTTAATTAGAATCATAATAATTATAGTAGCATAGACATAAAAACACATTATATTATTAGTTGTTGTTCGGTATAAAAAATGTTTTATACTCACAATCATCCCATCCATATTTAGTTCTGTGATGTGTTAAGTATGTTTAAATATAATAAAGTCCGTCATTAGTAGTTTCCTATTAAAAATATGTCTCTTTTATATTAGTCGCCATTTGTTTTTATAATCATTTTTATTCCATAGAGAAAAAGTTTTCAAGCAATTTGTAATGCTTCAACACAAAAATAAAATATAGGTATAAATTATATATTGCTATATAGTTCTATTTGATATTAACTTTCTCTTTAGAAAAATATACTTACTATAGAATTTATTTTTTAGTAGATCGATTTTTCGTATATATTATATTCGTGTATATATATTTTTATCATTAAAACGCGTAAATTGATTTTACGTTATAAAAATTACTCTTATACTATAAATATAATAAATACAATTTAAAAAATGTAAAATATAATTTTATTTTTATAATTTCATCGTCATTAAATTTTTTATAATAACAGTATTCCAATTTTCAACATATAAATAAAAATAAAATATAACATTATTATGATAATTGTATAAAATTCACACTATTATAATGGCATACTCATATACAGTATTACATGTTTACACAGTAATTAAGTTTTGCAATATTTTATAATTATATAAATTAATTAATTGGGTAATATTGTAAATGGAATTCACAGGTTTTCAATGAATATGTTAATTTGTTTGACGTATGCATCGTATGCATCGTGTATTTTAGTATAATAGTGACTAACTTTACGTTTTACATGAATATAATTCATATATTATGATTATAACTATTAAAGTATATATTATATATACTATAATATGACTATTATTGTTCATAAACAACAGAAAAATTATTAACAGACAACGTGGCTAAACACTGACCAATCTAAATTTATATTATGTATATATGTATATATATATATATATATATATGTAATAATAATAAAAATTTTAAAACCGAAGAAATATCTGTGAAAAATGCAGGTGTTAAAAACCTATAAACATTTTTCTTCATAATAGTGAGATTGTAAAATGACGTTTATAGTTATATTATCCAACTACTGCGTTCTTGATTTAATAACGTATAGTTAGCAATATTATGACCATGTCACGTAAGTTTTTGTAAAATAAACAAATTATTAATATCAATAATTTATAATTTGTTAGATAAATATGTAGCATACAAATTATGTTATGGTAAAAAAAATAGGTACAAATAGTTGTTGATGTGTAATATTATATTATAAAGATAAAATATTGTAAAGTAGAAACGTTATAGAATCGCAGTAGCAATTATTCCCGGATTCATTTTTGTTCTTTAAACGGGTATTGCAATGAAAAAAAAAAATTATATTTAGGTAGGTATGAACATGTGCAAAAACAACAAATAATAGTTTAAAAATCTATGCCAAGTCTTTTTTTTTGCACAAGAACTCGATGGTTTCCCCGGAGGGAAATAAAAATATTTTTATTTTCCGTTTGGCCTACGGTCGAGCTGTTAAAAATCGATCTCCCCTTTAAAAGTGCACTGCGATATCAACATTGCTTTCTTCTTCAAATATATATTTGATTAAAATAGCCTGTGGCAGTATTTTACGCAGACATTCTTTGTGAGCCATTTGACAATGATTATATTGATACAATGCGGAAAGAATTTAATGCAAAAAGCTGTCGGCATAATGTCTTCGCGATACCAAATAAAGAAGGTTTATTGTTTTGGGCAAATAGTATAAAAAAAAATTTCAAATAAGAAATTGTTATTGATTTAAAATCACCTTTAAAAGAATGTTTAATATACTTAATACTTATGTATATACATTTTAAATTCAATGTTTAATTTTGAAGGAAATCATGAGTTTTTTTTTGAGTTATTAAACAATTTACTAAAATTGTAATTAAAATTGAAATGGAATACTAAATTCTTATACGATAAAAACGAATATACAATATAACAAACAATTATAATTTATCATTAATATTTATTTATCATTATAAAATACAAATTATCATACTTAAAAGAATTTGTATTTTTTATATTCTAATTTAATAACAGTAAATGCCATTAAAAATATATTATACTGGGTATATTAATACAGTCTCTGGTAAATTTATTGGACTTATATTTTAGTGATTTAGTAAATTAATCTCAAGCTGAACTAAGCACTTTACCGATCCTTATATTATGTAGTATATATTACCGTTCGTAAATAATGTTTATGACAACTTATAACAATCGTGTAATTTGATTTTATAGAAATATGTTCCTGGATTGATAAAAATCTACAAAAGTCATTATATATAGCTATAATTTCTAAATTACGTATCATGTCGTGGGAGTCAGCCTGCTGTGATCCGCGTGCGCAATAATAATTAGTTGTGTACGCAGAACACGTCATACAAAAGCTGTTGGTAACAGATTTCGTTCGTATGTGACGACCAGACGAAAGGTCACACGAGTATTTCCGTCATCATTTCGATTCACGAGGGTAAAAAATAATAATAATAATAATAAATAATAATGAAAAAAAATATTGAAAAAAATGAAATAGCATAAAACAGGTGCGTCGCGAGGACCGTACCGAATGATGAATTCTGAAAACGAAGACGATGACGACGAGTAAGAGAGAAAAACGTAGGGGGAAAAAGTAAAGAAATACATATTTATGTCGTTTGGCACCTTTTGTGCGGCTTAACAATAAATTCTGATTAAACTCTTGGTCGCCTTAACCAATCGCCTTTTACGGGTCATTAGAGTACGAGAGGTGAATGGGGGGTGGTAGTGGCGGTCGATCGGTTAAGAGACTTATTTTTCTTCTTGTGTTATTTTTTTATATTTTATTTTTATTTGTGATACAATGATTTACTGCCCCGTTATAATAATATATTATACCTATATTATGTGCATTATAAATATATGAATATAAAAAATATATATATCCATAGCCATTCGGTTAATAATATTATACGGACGCGCATGTGAACAGAACGGATTCCGAATTATGAGTTTTATCAATTTATTCGTGTATATATACGATAATTTATTGCTTTTCGTGTTTACGTTGGGTCTGAACAAAATCAGGGGTGCCCAAGTAATAATAATAAAAAAATTAAAAAACAGTATTCAATTTTGTTTTTAAATATACCCGTTTTCGACTTCTGTATTTAAGATAGGTAGGTACCTAATATATTTCATTTACGGGTATGTGACGGTTTTAAAAATGTTTCCTTCATGGAAATTTACCTGCCCTAACATGTGATTTATTTTGCGTTTCTGGATCAATATTCGTTAATTAATATTATTATGCTATACTGAGGCATACACAAACTTTTTTTATTAGACACTTGAGCTGGTCTCATACAAAACATTCGATCGAAATGTGGAAATTCGGTAATTACATTGGTAGGTACAGTGTTATGTAACGGCATTGGTCGACATCAACAAAAATACTATTTGAAACATTTTTTTTCGTTTCAACCATTTGACAAAAAACACAAACGAAATAACTATCGAGTCATACTTCAATAATGACAATAATAATAATAATAATAAACGGTATCCATTGCAGCCGATTTGGAATTCAACAAACGCTGATGAACCTAACCTCACTCTTCCGTCTCTGCGAATCATATTATCTTTCGATTGCTGCAGCAACAATAACCAGTGTTCGGGTGAGCAAATTCTTCTTTCGGCTTCGACAAAAGGACCTGTCGATGATTGTCAACACTACGAGCATATTACACAACGACGATCCGAACATACTCAGCATATTTGCCACCTGCCTTGTGTATAACTATATACTATGTATATATATTTTTTTTCCCTTCTTCTTTTCTTTCTTCTTGCGTTCACACGGACGTCTCTTAATGGCCAATCAGACGTATATATTTCTTTTATGGATTTATTTATAAAAGTTTATTTTTACGATTGTTTATCAATGCGATTTTTATGGCGGCCATATAACAGGAAGCCGACGGACCCCTTTGATCCCGGTCAGATCAAACACGATAATTCGTGCCGTGGGCTTACTCAGCAGCGGTGGCAATAGAAAAATATACTTTTACATGATATTCCACTGCCGCCGACGCAATCGTTGCACGCTGTTCAAACAGCAACTATTATTATCAAAGTATTGGAAATATTTATCAACACGTTATTATTGTCGTTGGCGCCAGTACGGTTTGGCACAACGTGATTAGATTAATTTTTTTTTCTCTCTTAATTTTCACGGAGACTGCACGCGCGTTATCTTATTTGTGGATAAATTTCGCACAAAGAACGCTTACTGTAGTGATTTTTTATATATATATATATATTATAATATCAAACTACAAAACACGTATTTTATTTCTGAATCGCATATAACGCATTCACGACAATATTATATTATTAATTATTATAAATCATCATATTATAAATTTGAAATACGTATCTATCGAAATCATTCCATCGACATATAGTTCCATTTATATTTAATTAACGCATAATATCGTACATTATTATTACTAAATACTTATGAAACAATTTTAAATTTTTAGTGCGTATAATATATAAGAATAAACAATTTAAAAAATAAATATTTACCGCGTCAATGTATAAAATATCATGATAGCATAATATGAATATAATACTATATTATAAAAATTATCATCATATCGCAAGGATTTTGTAAAAATAAATTATTGAAATCCCATTTAACTGAGTCCGAGTGTATTATAATAGTCGGTAGCGATAAACCGTCATCAGCGTATTATTATTATTATCATACATAGTGTACAATCATAATAATTAGCATATGAAATGTGCGCGCATTCGTGTTGTATTCTCATTTAATTATGGTTATTTTATTTAAATTCGTGACACCCAATATCGTTTTATTAACGCATTCATCGTTTTCCGAATCTTCTCCGCCGCCGCACGACGACACCTATATATATATATATATACCTCTGCCGCATTATTTTGTTATTATTATATGGATATTATAATAATATAAGAAGCAGGACGGGTTGAAAAAAAGAAGAAAGAAAAAAAAAAGAGTCGGAAGGTTTATCTTTATTGGCCGCTAATGGTCGAACGTTATAAATAACATAATAAAATCGAATGATAAAGGAACCGAAAAATGTTGCATTTTATTGCCGAACGAACGTTCTTAATGGTTGAGTTACAATATTATGTTAATTGCACTCGGTCGATTTGTGTGCGTGCGTACGCCCGTGGTTTATACGTATAACATACGTATTATGTTTATATATATATATAATAATAATAATAACATTTAACCGACAGAATATATTATTATTATATTATTACTTTAGAGTCCAGGAGCCGCTTTTGGTATAAGGTGATGAACGATCGAATTCCGGAGACACGAATCCACAGTATAGGTACCAACTACCGGGTATACCTATATCTTATATTATTATTACATTCGAAATATTCCAAAACATAATAAAATATTATAATGTTCAGTTTCATTTTTCTAAACTCTTTTGAGCGCATTAATCGACAATCGTTACTTTGTAAAGAACACAAACGATTATAAATTGTGTACAAAAATATGGTAAATATATTGCAGACGAATGATAGAACAATCAGTTATGCGTACTATTTTATATAATACCAACAGTTTTCAATTGTTTACTATTTACAATTTTAATTTACTTAATAAAATAAAGTTTAATCATTTAGATTCAAAATTAAAATATCAATAGGTATACCTATTTAAATTATGTTGTGTATAACACTATTTTATTAAAACATGTTGCATTTCTTCTTTGTTTTTACCTTTTACAAAATTATTACATAAACCTACGATATACTATATATATGGAAATTATTCTAATTATATTATTATACGACACAAAACCGATTTCCCATCAACCTATACGGAATTTTCCACACTTTCAATCGAGGTGTGAGTACCTATATTTATGAACAATATTCACTGGTATTATAATTATTTTTTGAAAATTATCAATTTTATACCGTATGTAACACGTTAGACGATTAGTGATTACACGCCTACGGTATGCCATCTATATAATCAACGCACGCAGATTACAATGGGATATTATTACCTGCGGGACTATCGGTGTCGCCGCGTTTATGTTGTGTGTACAAAAATAACTCGGTTTGAGTATGTATAATGTGACACGGATGTGTAAAACAAAAATATATAATAATCGTACAAACAAAACAAAAACAAGACACGACGTGTTAACGGTGATTTTCGATTATAAAATCATATACATTGTGCTCGCCGGGGAGCGCATGAGAGAACGAAATCGATTTTCTGAGCATATTAAATAAACGTAAATGACAACAACAAAAAACCCGACTAGACCTCGTGGGCGTATTTCTATATCATGAGATGTGAGAGAGAAAAAAATACTTTTATTTCGTGCAATTCCATAGCGTGCACATCACGCTATTGTGATGGAGATTTAAAAATTACTGAAAACGGACCTTATAGCTTATATAGTTGGTCATAATTTTAAATTATCTAAAAAACAACAAATTGTGTACCTATGAATAAAATGTACCAAAAATTATGCATTTCCGTGACTTGTACGACTCGTGATGGATAGCCATTTGTTCAAGTCTATACCTGATTCAAGACGATGAGAAGTGATTTTTCGTAATTTCGAGTAAAGTTTAGAACGAATACTACTTAATATAATTGTGCGAACTTTGACGAACATTTTATATATATATATATATATACAATTTTATCATTGTTTTTCCAATGGTCTCTTATCACAACACACATTTTCGGAAAAACAGCAAGTCAGTCGATGTCTGTGGATATAGATTACACATATTATATACGTAGTCTTTGTCGGGACGTTTCGCGCGATACCAATTTCCGGTCGATTAATCACCACCGGAAACGTGTGAGCGGGATATACACTGGCGGAATGGCGGTGCGGTGGAGGTCAAGTTAAGTGTGCGCCACCATCAGCGCTAAAGGAAACGCTGCGACGGGGAGAAAGGGTTGCGCGAGAAGAAAGTGATGGATCCGACGGCGGTATAGCTGCAGCGGTGGCCCGTCGTTCGAACGATATAAATCAGGTATGCAGGACAGGAACAAAAGGGGTTCGATGTGCGTCGTATCCATTTATCAACCCGTTAAGTAATAGGGTCGAACGATAGCGCGACAAGAGGTGAGGTTGGGAGGAAAGCCGCGATTATTCAACCAGATCATGATTCGTGATGCGCAAACACAAGACATGTTCTTCTTCGTCGGGATAACACTACATACAGTAGTATAGGCCATATACTATATGCGTGTTGCATTTACGACATATATGGATGGAGAGAGAGAGAGAGAGAGTGATGGAAAGACCGAGACGAAAAACCTGATATCGTTTAACGAATATTCAATAGAATATATTTCGTATGTAGAGGTTAATATTTTTTTTACTTACCATTGCGAAACTCAAATACGAGCTTGATCTGTGTCCACGGGTCATGTATAGGTTAGCGCAATAACGGTTACACGTGGTTTTAGATATAATAAGAATAACATAAATACCGAATAGATGAACTAATATGTTATAATCTTAAAAAACATAACGTAAATGACAATATTATGATAATGATTTTTACAATATTTCTTAGTAATAGAATTATGAAAAAAATTTAAAAATCTAATAACCATAGTCTGCATAATATCAAAAAACAATGAAAAACATAAATAGTCTATAATATTATAAGGTGGGAAATGATATAAATATGTTGTGATATATATTGTGTGTATTGTATATTTGTAGAAAAATAAACAACAGTCAGTCTTACATTGTATTATTATTATTGTCTATTAAAATTAACTAATTGTAGTATATTTTGTTCTTGGATCCTTTCAGCGTAAATTATTGTTAATTTCAATGTTTGCTCCGGACATGTTACAAAGAAGATTTATAAATACTAAATGTATTTTTCACATAAAACACCATTGTAATTTATTTTTAAAAGAATAATATATAAGGAACGTGTGATGTTTAATAAAAATAATAATTTATTTAATTTTGACGGAAAATTGAAATAAACGAAATCTATGATATGCTAAAAGTAGTATTGTTCTATATAGTAGTGTGTCTAATAATAGCTAAACCGATTATTTAATGCAGACAATTATTTATGCCTTTACAAAAAAAAGTAATAATAATAATCAAATCAAATTGTACAGCGCTAAATGTAAAAAACGGAGTCTCATGAAGCATAACTGAATTATAAAAAGTACGCGTTCAATTAGTTAAATTGTATCTTCAGACGCAAACACTACGCGTCTTTATTGTTATCCGTCGTTTATTATAAAAGTCATACAAAACGGTAAGTTATTATTATTATAAAATATAAAATAATCTGTGCCAAAATTTAGTTAAAAATACACTGTAAAGCGGTAATAAAATAATAGTATAGTCAACGGAAAACATTAATATGTATTATTGCCTAATTTTTCTATAAGGTCGGAATAAAAGCTTTGCGTGATTGCTAAAATTTAAAAATGTTTATAAATTCGACTTTAGATGCGATTTCTCCGGTATTATATACCATGGTATTGGTATAGGTCGGTGTATATTTGTCGTGTGCGTTAAATTATATGTGTAGTTGATATTGAACCTTTATGGTCTTTTAAGACGTCAGTGTTGGCGTTGCGCGCACATTTATCACACCCGTATTTAGCCCACGGTACATGAGCTTGTTTTGCTGTTGCCTCCTTCACGCCAGTCTGCCGGTGCAGTCTTGTCAAGGGTCGTTAGGGAAATTTGCATACAATTTGCAGGCACTCTGACTGCACGGAGCCTATTTCACGTGTAATTCATTAATATTGACATCATTCGAAACAAAAAACAAAACAAAAAAAGAAACAAATAAATAAATAATAAAGAGGAAACCTGGTTACAGCGCGCGTGACTTAACATCTGTCGCCGACAGAAAATTTCTGTTTCTGCTCTGCCGGCGGCCGTTTACAAAGGAAACCAGATTGTCTTTGCTGTTGGTTTTTTTGCTGCTACTTTTTATACCCTCTCTTTTAATATTTCATATCAAATGCAACTGAGAGACAAGGCGAAAGCATAAAAAAAAAAAATAAACACTCGCACAAAAAATTAATCGTACGATATAAATCCGTTTAGTGAATGACGTACAACCTCTTCATAATCGAACAACAAGCAGCGAACACAACTGCATTATGTAATATGCACGTTCAACATTAGTATATACGTGTCCAATAATTATACGACGGAAACAGAAGACTCAATCTAGACGAAGCAAAGTTTCTTTCAGGTTTATAATATGCGTAAAACGGAAAAGACCTATAGAAGTCAACAATCATTTTTGTCAAATCGCGTTTTTTAACTGATAATATTATGTTTATTTCCGATGAATATGTGTGCAATATCGTAGATATATGTGTATAACATTTACATCAAATGGTTTATAATTTTCCGACAAACAACCAAATGGTTTATCGATTATAAATGACTGATTGTTACATAACACGATTATTAACGATTATAAACGTTTTTTATAAACGATTCATAAGAATTGTAGGTGGTCTAAAACGAATTTTGATGACTAAAATTAAATAATTCAGGATTGTCAATACATATTTTTTAATTATGTTTGTCATTATATGGATGGTTTTATCATCCTATCAATATTATTACTACACCACGTAATTTTTAAATTGCTAAAATGCTAAATATATTTTTTTAAAAATTTCTTTTTTTTCCGTGTAAACTATTTCACCTTTAAAAAATAAAATGATTATAACGGTTCAGTAAATATATATATATTAGAAATTTTAGTTAAAATTATAGTTTCCAAAATCTACTCAGATATATTATACACTCTTATATTATTATTGTAAGTCATTAAAGTACGTTCAATGGATACGTTTTATAGCCGATTTGTCAAAATAATGTTTGAACTTGTGAGCGCTTTGGAATTGTTTATGTATACTAAGTATACCTTTTAAATTATTAAAATATAGAGCATACTAAAATTGTGATGAATGTATTTTTCAATGAAAGCTGCATTAGGGTGATAACATTTTTATGACTGCTCGAATGTCATAAATTGCAACTTAAAATGGTAAAAAGAGTGTAATTAATATCCCGACAACCATAATGTGTAGTAAGAGATACGAAGAACCTTAAGTACTATAACACTTACTGTTCCCTGATACAAAATAAAAAAACATTATTTAATAATACAATATAATTTAATTAAAACGTTATGCAATAAGCTTATAAATAGACTATATGCTTTTTATACCAGAAAATCAAATACAAACATCTTCAAGACGTAATTTTATCTTAAAACGAAAAAAATCAATTTCGATATTTTGGTACCAATAATATACGTATAAAATTTAAATAATTTATAAGGTAACGTATACCTATATATTACTAGGTATTATTTTCATAACAATAAACAATAATACCGTGAAGAATTAATACGCGAATTTCTGTATGTCGTATATAGTTTGTTAGAGAATATATAGTGAAAATTATTCTGGACACCTTCCAATTAATTTATCTATACGACCAAGTTTTGACACGAAATAAAGAGACACGTAGCACTTTAATTTACAATGAACTAAGGTTTCCTTACAGAGAGCTCGCACGCTCGTTAGTATTATTAATATTATTTTATACAAATAATTTCTGTAGTGTAACATAATCTATAAAACCACGAACTCGATATTATCCGTCTGATATATCGATTTTATCAATGCGATATAAAACGATATGCAAATCGTGGTTAGGTCCTCCTTGTTATACTGGCCTTATTGTATAATACTGACGAATAAAAAGTTATGTTAGACGATGAGAGTACTTTTCATCGTCAGCGATCAAAGTGTCCGTATAGTCTCCAATAGTCGTTTTCGTCGCGTGAGCTCTGCGGACAGAGAAACATTAATGTCTGGACAGCTGGTGATGATGTTGGTGGACATGAGGATGGTGATGAAGAACAAAATGTGAGAAACGATTGTTCATATATGTGTGTGTATAAATATATCGATGGGGAAATTTTGAGATACAGGATCTCACGTACGCGATGAAAAGTTTGTCGATGAAGTTTGGCAAGAGAGAGAAAGAGCGCCATCGCACCACAAACGCGCTTTGATATTATAAATTGGCGGCGAAACCCGTTGCTCGGGCCAACTCATAAATAATCCAAATAGATACACAAATCAAACTTTCCCATCTCTCTCACACACTATCTTTCTCACTCACACTATACTCTTTTTTTTTGTTCTACTCACAACCGTCTTTACACCATTATCTTTCATTCTCTTTTAAACACATAATATTATAATATATCCTTTGTCGTCTTTGCTATACGTTTGCCTATAAGCATTCGTCATCACGAAATACGAATATTATCACATAGATATTTACATAGGTAGCTATTCTTTATGAAGCGGATGAAAATAATAGTTTTAAATCACACGTTAGTTTTTAACGAAACAAAAAACTATTTCTATAGTACCTATATTATATAACGCTTTCATTTCGAGATTATTTGTTATTTACATTATAATTATGTTCTCTTGTTTTAGTTGAGATTTTAGATTGAATAATAATCTAAATAAATAATAATGAGATATGAACAAATTTTACGGAAGATACTATCGAATATAAATTATAATATTATATTAATGTCATACATTAATAGTTGTGCCGTTTTTGGTTAATAATATGCGTGAGAGTTAGGTATTAATTAATAAGGTATTTAATTACTCTTTTCAATCAATAGTGATTCTTTAATAAATGATGTATTCGTATGGTTTTTCAAAATTTTCCATATTATTAAATTAATAATAAAACATTTCATAATAATATAAACAAATATATAATTATTAATTTTTAAACGTAGATCATAATATCATAAAATCTAATACGTTTTTTTAAGTTTTTAACACCATTTATCTTTAGAATTTAATTTTTTCAGGATATATAGTTATTTTCTTTGCTATCAATTCTATAATATGTAAACTTTACTAAGATATCGATATTTTTGTCCAAGTTTAAACTCTGAGTAAACGATAATATATGTAATCGAATATTTATATTTGACATCTTTAAAGTTGCATAAAGTATTGCTATAATGTTGTAATAATTTTATGATGATGACGTATTATATCTAAGATTACATGAACGTTATTCGTGGGTGTAATTTAATAATTTCTCGCAACTTGAGATATAGTCTATATAGGTAAAAGAACTAATAATAAGAATCGTGTTAAAATATGAATAAACGCTTTTCATAATATAGACTATATGTATGTGTATATACAGACTTGTTTTTTGAAATATTCGTTGTTCGAGTATAATATATCGTGTTTTAATGCACTTGTTTTTGGAATGCAGTGGGATGTACGGTGTCCCCGGAGTGTATATAAACGATGCATCACTATATAGTAATATAGAATATCGTATTACGCCCATATTCTTATTGACCTTTCCCCGAATGGCATTGTCTTAAACTTTTCGCAAACTTCGAAATTTCTCATTGTAATTGACTATTCAAATCCCGACCGCTGTGTAGGTATTTTGAAAGATACTTATAGTTTGTAAGCAAAACGTGTAACGCGATAATTATTTGTTCAACCACAAAAATGCAGATATAATTTTTTTTTTTTTTCTATGCCTGAACTATGTCGGGTCCTAGACTAGATGACTTATTACCATTATCAATCGAAAAGACTTAAAATGCACAGCTAGTTTTACCGAACGTGTCGTGCACACAAGACAAATATTTCAGGGAACATGAACCGAATAATATCGACCGTGATCTGGACAACGGTCGTAAGTCATCCGGCGAGCATTTATCGTGTATCTATTTAACATACAGTGTTAATAAAATTAAAACACGACGAAAAATAATAAAAACCGGTGATTTGTATAAAGACACGGTCCTTCGTCCGCGTTTCGACCGGGTCCACGATCATAAATCCTCAGTTTCCAACACACGCATACTCTGTCTGTGGCGCGCGCGCGCGCGCGCTCAATATAATAATATTATGTTATCATTGTGTGTACGCGCTCGCGTATATTACATATATATATGTACGTCTTGTTCGTTTTGTTTTGCCCGATCGTATATATACAATAAAACTGCAAGTATGTACCACCCCGACTGCATAACCATATTATAAAATAATCGTGTGCGAAAACGACGATTTACGGCGTGCAAAGCCGTTTATTTTACACGGGTTTAAAACATTAATTTACATATTTGGTCCATCGCGGGCGATTTATTAGTCCCTTATCGATCGCGCGACATCGTTTGTCGATTACACAACACATCCGTTGTTATAATCGTACGACGAATATTATTAAATTATGTATTAAAATAATATTTATACGGTCCGAACGAACGTCGCCGCGTGGCATATCACCATATACCTCGTATGTGGTCATCGCCGTCATGGTCCGGCATAATTTTATACCCATTCACGCGCGATCGCGCGGCCTGATTTATCGGTCGCGGTCAATCTGAGGCCAACGAGTTTTGGTATGTTTTATAGGTATACTGTATAATAACCTATTCTACAATTTGGTGAACTGCGTTGATTTTTCCGGTCTTCATAGATCTGACAAAATATACACAATACCTATATTATATTTAGTTTTATTTAATATCAATTTCTACTAGTCAACCGATTAAAATGAATATTATATCACCTACACGAAGCTCTGCTCTTCATCTGTCGGATCTGTTCAAATCTATAACAATATACTGTATGATATTTTGATAAATTGATTTATCATAACTATCATTATATAATATAATATTATAATACGAGTATGTTTGCCGTTTAGAATTCACTACGGCTAGTAAAAGCGACCGTATAGAGAGTATCCAGTGTAATCTGATCTATAATAATGTTATTTTTATATTTATTCGTATAAATAACAAAAGAACGTTTAAAAATCGCAGTCTAATGACATTTTACATATTATTATTATATGAAATCTTCTTATACATACAAGTGGAATATATAATATGCAGCGTCATCTATAATAGCGTTATAGTATATTATATTATTATAGAGTTGGTATATTCCTACTATTACGACGTGTATTTATTAGTTCATCCAACCCTGTTATCGAATTTTTTCGAACATTCTTAATTTTTTTTTTATAATCATTTTTTTATTTTACAGGTTTTATATACGAATTAAGTATATTATATTATAAAAATTATTTCTATTATATACGTGATTTATATTATAATGTTCATTACCAATTTTTTTTTAGTTTGTTAATTATGTATGTTTAATTGTTCAATCTCAAAAATTGTTTTAAATTTATTTTTTCAATCGATTATTTATCACTTTATCAGCGTCAGTATTTTTTTCCTAAAAATAATATATACAATTTATATAAAATTAAATATTAATACCTAGAGTGCGTAAAAGTGTTGCAATATTTTTTTAATTTAAAATATAAGACATGGTATATAATTATGATTGAAAAAGGTAGAACAAATGAACAATAATATTACATTATACCATTTTAGTACCTAGTGTCCTAGTTTATTTTATATACAATACTAATTTTGTTTTATTGATATTGTTATTAATAAATTATACAAATTTGTCGAAATATTTTCGGCGTATAACATTATTATATTTATATAGTTATAATGGGCATAGTAAAATATTCATCATTTTAATAAAACAAATATTAATATTATATATAATAAAGCATCACTAAATGCATATTAAGTGTATTCAGCTTAAACATATATGATTGTTAACGTGTATTATTAAGTATCATGTATATATGATTAAATTATAAAGTTTATGGTAACAAAATCAAAATTCAAAATACTAAATAGCAAACGTAAAAGACACAGCGTATACGCGTACATAAGACTGACTGACATACTGATTCTCAAACTCTAGTGAATTTATATATTAAGTCATTTAAATTGACAGTCAAAAACTAAATTGAAATATATAACTTTCTGAAACAATAATTATCGTGTTAACTAGTTAGCTATGTTATCAATGCAACAAATAATAATAATAACAAGAAATGTTATAATGTAGTAATACAACCCGATAAGTACCACGCCACCAAACTCTACTCAACCGAACAAAACTTTCCCGACCTAATAGTAACTTAACCTAATTTCCTAAACATATATTTAACTGTCACCCCCGCCAACGATGTCGACGATGCTTGGTGAAAATATATACCCTCGAATAATAATAATAATAATAATAGAACAATCGACTGTGAGAGATGAAAGGAAATTATTTACTCTTTGCAGTTTCCGACTAATCTTACCGGCTAAGTTGGAAATCTGCTAAAACACGTACACGTCGAGAAATCAAATCAGCCCTAAATTCCTTTGCAAACGTTTTGCTTAAATTGTTTCTCAAAATATCCTCTTTAGAACAACTTCGCGTGTCTTCTACTCTACATCATCAGAAGTAATTTTAAATAGATTTTAACATTGCTGATATTTCATATTACTCTATTTCAAATTTTAAATGCTATCTACTTTCAAACACACCATGTCGCAGACAATACGTATGTTATATCGTAATTGAACGTATTTGTTACTGATTATATCATCTGAGATTGTGAATTCCAACAACTATAAGATTTCTTAATGTAAATTCCAACGATTTTTTTTTTTTGCTTATAGAAATTAATGTCAACTTACATTACTTACAACAAACCTGTTGCTTCCTACGTGTGGTTTTTTACCACTCATCAATAATTTATTTTCAAAAGTATAAATAAAAGTAATTAATAAATACTATTAATATTCTGACTAAATTATCTGGCTTTTTTAAAATCGTATTTAGTTATTAAAACATGAATAATTATAAATTTATAACATATAATAATAATAATAATAATAAAATATTGTAATTTAACAAGTTGTATAATATTATATAGGAATCAGTGTGGTAGAAATAATATATGGTAGGTATAGCCGTATAGGTAGTAATTACAGCTAGGTTATAGACGTTATCTTATTCATTATCAATCGGTATAATATAATATTACAACGTTAATGCCGTGTCGTTAAATCGATACAGGTTCCAAAGTAATCATTTACATCATTTACATAGGATCATTCGGATAACACAAAGAGACAACTCTGAAGTCCAAGGTAAACATAATTTCTTTTGTCGGTCTCTTTGGAGAATATTATGATTTATCGGTTATACTTCGGTTTTTGACCTATTTGATACTGTAATGCCATTATAGACTTTATTAATTATTGACATTTACATTACAGCGATACGCATAATATTACTAATGTAAATAAAACACGAATAATATCTTGTTTGTCTTATTTGAATAGGTATGTTGTTTCTCGTACGTTTAATCTATTATATTATTATAATATATTTTTAAAAAAAACCATCGCATTCTTTAGAAACACGGGTTCACTTCGTATAAAATACCTTACTACGTCAGTCATAAACTCGTATGACAATCGGACATTCAATCATAGATTTCATATTGTAAATTGTTCGTTTTATACAATTAATAATATATTATTCTATCATTTTTTTATTTTCATTATTTAAAAATCTGGTCTATAACCAAGACTATTGAGACATTGTTCTATTACGAGCACGTATAAAAATGATAGATTATAGATCAGTGTGTTTTCTAAAACGAAAGTCGTCGTCGCGGACGGGGAAAAACAATCCCCTCGGTGGCGCAACCAACCGACTGTTTTAAAACCCCGTCCGCGGGACATTTAATAGACATATTTATCGTTCGCATATGTGTCACCGACCGATTTTTATCGCTACCTGCTGCACACGATGACGTTCCATTAGCGATAAACGACGATGTGCATCGCGTTATTATATTTATGTTGGTTTTTTTTTTTTTCCTCCGTCTAAATAGACGAATACGAGCGCGTTTACGAGCTAAGTTATACGCGTTATTATCATTAAAATACGGTATACTATCACCTATGTGCCCGCGACGTCGTCGGGCTGCTCCGCGCACATAATGCCGTTGACATGTGACATCGCGGGGGAAACGTCTCGAAATACCGAATAAACGCGGTGGCGTTAAACTATATATAATAATGTATATTATTATTACGTGGGTACATAAAATCTCCGGAAGCGTCTGTCGTAAAAGTATATAGTAGTGTTCATCCGATCGGTTGTGTATTATTATTATTATTATTATTATTATTATTATTATTATTATATTATAACATTATGACTTATGAGTTTGTGACGATGGCGACGAACACTCACAGTCTCGCGGTTATGACGTCGAGTCCTCGAGACCCGCAGAGTTCCTCGAGTGTTGCGTGTACTTGCTAGAAACCGAGAAAAGTATTTGTTTCCTGTTTGGCGGTAAGTCATACGGCCCCGTGTTCGTTATCTTTGTTTTACACACGTGCAAGTAACCCAGAGCGAATGTTACATATTATACTTAATTGCATTCGAATAGTAGTTTTCTTGATGATATCATATTTTCGGGTGTGTGAGAAAACTCCGATATTGTTTTCGAAATAAATTTCTAGTTTTCGCATTCCGCGGTTCCGTATGAAAAACCAAAGTTAACAACGTTGACATTTTTATCGAACATGCAATTGAATATAGAATATTATTATGGTGCTTAACACAGGAAGAACTCTATGATCACACGACAACAAATAACATCAAACTGCACTTAAAAAAATAAAAGTATATACGACATCAAGTAGAAAGTCGTAGATAAAATATCATATTATGTTCAAAATCGAATTATTAACTACCATAAAAATTATTGTAATAATAATATGTCGTTAACCATACAATGAATATCTTTTACTTATATTAATTGTCTATAGAATAAACATTAAAATATTTATGAAATATTCTAAATATATTTTAAATGTATATTCCGAGTATTTGAAACAGAAAAATATACAATTTCTTATTCCATGGATAATTTACCTAATTAATGTTGGATGGAAGTGAATAAAAGGCGCGTTAAATTGGTATCATGTTTATGGAGCAATAGGTTCTTATAATCTGACATGTTTTAATTTCATTATTTTTATATTATAAACTATTTTATTATGACATAAATTTTTAACACAAAATGTATCAATTGTTTAACGTATCAAATAATGTCTGTTGCAGTGTTTAAAGTATTTCGTAGTTTATTATTAGAAGTATTATTCAAAACATCCTATAATAACAATAATATATAATATCTTACAATATCATATTATTTTAAATATTATTATTTTAAAATTAAACTTTCTTATGAATATAATATACAACACAACAACAGAAAAAAAATGCAATATTAAGTTTCGTATATTATTTAATTGTTATATACACGCGTATATACATATAATATTTAATATTTGTCTACACTCATTTTAAATTGTTTGTTAATATTTTATTGTTATAATTTTTTTGTGCATAATAAAATTAAAATATTATTTTAACGGGTTATTTCATCAACAAAATTAATTATAATTCAATACGAATTTTAGCTTACTAAACGCGTGCTAGACGTGAAATTTTTTTCTCGACACAAGGAGCGGATTTTTGTTATTACCTATGAATCCATTAAATTATAAAAACATTAATTTTTATTAGTGTATTCCATTTTATAACGAAAAATCAACGTCATGTGTGTATAATATATAGTGTTGCAAATTAATACTCGATGACGTTTAAATTTCTTAAAAATTAGGCACTAAAGACCAATACTTGCACACGCACGTGTGATGATAGCACTTAGAGTATAAACACGTGTTGTTCTAACCGATACCGTAGTGATTTAAACAGTAGTCTTGTGGGAATTAACAGAAGATCCGGGAGTCAATAATTTGTTTAAGGGCATATGTTGTCAGTAGAAGTGATTTTCAATGTTCGTTATTGAACACAAGCCGTCTGCAAAAGTGTCGAAAAACACATGGTTTAACGTGCGGGCGCGTCACTTTATATATTCCTTTAGTGTCCGCATATTGTATAGAGTGAATAACGATAAATTAAAGCGACTTAACTTCATGTCCAGTATGAGTATTATACACTCTGATAAAATTATAAAATATTCAGATATTTGTTTTTAAAAATATATAAATTTAAAATTACAGATTAAATAATACTATACTTTATTACATGTTTGTAAATATAATAACACCTTCAAAATGTTATAAGTGAACAAAAATAAATTGTAACATTCTATCAACAGTTTTAACCACACTGTCTCCTCTCACTTGGTCCCACACAGAAAATTACGTTTGGATACTTAACTGTAATATAGATGCACAATATAATAACTGTGTATTCGAATTTCGAATATAATAGCTTAACTGTTTTGAGGGGTACCAGCACACAATAGATTATATTTAAAATGACTGACTTAATCATAAATTCATAAATAATAGTATGGAAAGGTACACAATTCGTTGGGGAATAACTTGTTGTTGACAGATTTCTCGAACAATTAAATTTTTACAGAGAAAAAAGATTAAAAGATTTTAAGTTTAGTTTATAAGAAAACAATTTACGTATTATACCTATACCTGTATTATAATGAATATATAGATACATTTTAACGTTATATTACTAGAGTTACACGTACTTACCCAATTCAGTGGCGTAATTAAGGGTAATGAGAGGAATAGAACCTTATATCATATATATATATATAAAGTATTCCCAGTTACCACTGAACTTGAAAATATGGTAAACATTTAGTATATGTGTAATTTAATATCCATTCCCAAGATAAATTCCTAATCATGCTAATGACTTATTTAAGATATTACCGCAGAATTGTAAAATAGTGAACAGCCAACCAAATGTATATTACTAAGTATAAACAATTAAAATCATAAACTATTACTAGGTAAACTCATAAGCAGGATATTGTTATATCATAATATATTCCAATTAACTTTGCTGTATCTTATGATAAGATCTCAATTCGTAGTCAATTTGTCGATTTCAAATAATCTAGATACATTTTCTATATAGTAATACCATGTATAAATAAATACAATTATTTATTCGCGTTGAAAAATATATACATTTTTTTATGATTGATCCGGATTCTCGCTACAGCCCCCCTTGATCCAGCTCGATTCGGGAACTCCTATTAAATTGGTGATTTAAAATTGTAACCAACAATTGCGGTTCCCAACTATAACATCTAGCCATAGTTACAGTTAACAGACCATATTATTATATATATTATTGTAACTATTATAACTTACACATTTTACATTATACATATTATATTATAATATATCACAAGCGGAAACAACACAAAGTCGAGTGACACACGTCATATTGTAATATAAATGTTCGAATGTGTTTTTTCTTTAGACAGAGACACAATGTATAATAATAATATGACACGCTGTGCGCATCGTCGCGGGCAATTTCTAATCGGTCGAGCACGATTGATTATAATAAAAGTAGTATTTCGTATTATGAAAAATAATAATAATAATATTCATCTCGGAGTTACAAAAAGAAAGAATATAATATAATCACGCATAATATCATACGTATAATATGTGCAGTGTTCGGGTCTCTTTCTCTCCGTCTCCGTAGATACATATACACGTCTATTCATCGAACTCGTTATATGATTATTATGGTGTCGGTGTGGGCTATCCATGAACGCAATAATAACGAAATAATATATAATATACAACCAAGTCGCACTCGTCCGTTTCAATGAATATTTTACCAGCTTATACCTCTCATTGTCGTCATTTTATATTATATTATTGTACACAATATAATATATAATATATTATTTTATACGTATACCCGATTTGGAACACTATGTGTATAATATATGTGAGTATTAACAATAATTCACGTACATTATGTGATATACACTCGAACATAACGTACAGGGTAATCGGAATTTCGTGTAACAAAAATAACGGAGATAACATTGGAAACGTGTGTAATATTTCCATTATTTTTGTAACATTAAATTCTGATCATCCTGTATGTACGATACATACACCCTCCGTCTTTGTTTACGGGGGAGGCTTCTTTTCATCGAACTACAGAGACACCCCCTACACCTTATTGCTGCCAACTCGACAACCACCGTCACTATACATATATATATACATATAATATAATATTACTTCTCCTCATCATCGTATCGGCGGCGTCAGTCGGAGGGCAATCATTTTTCATTCCTTTTACATTCAACTGCAGCAACGTGTGTTATAAATGTATAATAATAATAATAATAATAATATTACATAATGAATAGACGTGTTTGATTTTTGTTTTATTAAACGAGACCAAACGGGCACACACACATCAGCATTCCTTGTAGATATTATACGTATTTTACAAACGCGTACCTATATACAATATGTATAATAAACGTGTGCCTGCGCTAATGATATCCGTGATACGATGACGGTGGCAATGTGCGCGACTACGACTGAGTTAGGGTGAAAGACTTAAAAAGAAATAATAATATAGGTATAGGTATGTATTTAAAAAATGAATAACACTGTCTATACTGCGGGTAACTTCCATTCATGATACACATACGTTCACAAAATAGTCGATTATCGTAGCGATAACCGTGGTAGTGGTATTATCTTGGTCGCGTCGAACCGAATGTTGTCCACGATGGTTTTAATAAACATATATATATAAGTAATTTCACGCGCAAGCTAAAAAATATTGGTACGATTTTAATATACGAACGAAATACACATTTATTTCTCAAAAATTACAAAATAAAAATAATTCATATTATTAACTCCATGTGTATTGACAAGACAAAAATCATATATTTTTATAATTGTTATGTATGGATGAAATATTAATAGATAGTAATAGGCATAATAAATATGTTTGGATAATGCGTTTATAATTTAATTTAACAATATAACTGTATAATATAATGTATAGAGTACCTACTACCAGCACATATTAGAAATTGATCAAAAAGTAATATCTATTTTATTTAAGCAAAAATGGGTAAAAATTACAATAATAATATAACAGTTTTTTTTTAAACTGGTTCAAAATAATCTATATATATATAATATATATCTTAGTTTCACGAATGTATTAGTGACCACTGTATAATATAGAAACAAAAGTCAGTAATATACTTCGGGCTCTTTATAATAATTATGTTTAGGTTGATTTACAAATAATTGCTCATTCAAAGTACCTTTTTAAAATATTAATTGAGTACCTATGTATCATAGTATAAAACCTTTATGTAATTATCTATAGTGAGTAGGCATGTTGATTTTTTTATTTGGTTTTTATAAACAATAGAAGTTTACTGATTAATAGGTAGGTTATTTATATTTTATATGTTTCTCTGCACGCCTCGTCTAATATATCATTAAGCATAAAATATACACATTTATATGTAATTCTGTGTCGAAATTAATACACTGTATTAATGTGTCCTATACATTGTCCTCGGATAAACTAAAATGATTATATTTGAATTTTATTAATAACGTTTCAAACCATAAATTATATGCTTAGGTACGATTAGAATATATTATTATATATATTCACTGTATCACAATATTATAATATATAATATGTTTGAACAAATACCATAGAATTATCAAATTTATCTCTTTAATAACCTAATCGAAAATATGCAGTTATTTAACACGGTGATCACTCGTGCAGTTGTGCGAAAAAGTTTCTCGTATTCGCAAAGAGGAAGTCGATATAAGAAAAAAAAATCGCTATTCTTATGCCAAATAATATGCATATTTATCAGAAAAATTAAATACTTTAAAATGTTTAAAATGGTCAATGGACAATATTCGTTAAATTACACGGTAACAAACTAGTAACTTCACGCGCAAGCTTAAACATATATAGGTACGATTTAAATATACGAACAAAATACACATTTATTTCACAAAAACTACAAAACAAAAATAATTAATATTATTAAATCCACGTGTATTGACAAGACGAAATCATATAGGTACTAATAAGGAATATGTAAAGTACAAGTACGAACCGTACGATCGTTTCATATTGTATAAATTATCGCAATTTCTATTAATATATGTAAAATAATCGAAGTTATTGCAACTATTGCATTACGTGTACAATCTTAGGTACTTTGAACGTAAATGGAATTGCGACTATGTACACGTATGTGTGCATAATTGAATCTAACATCGAAATCGAGTGATTTATCATACAAATATAATATATATATACGTAGTTGTGAGCGAATAACATGGTAAAAAAAAAAAAAAAAAAAACTCTTGACGCGTCGGAAACGGCCGCGGCTGTGTTCGTATATATTATTATTATAACGCACCGTCTTCTCATTAGACGTTAGCAAATCAAAACAATCCGTTGGATTATTAAACGTGGTAACTGGTAAGTGTACACACATACACATAGCGCGGTAGCAGATGTTTCGAGCGGTAACGGTAGACGCGGATTATTATTATATATACCATACCCGGTCGTCGTCTTTTCGGACACGTTATACATCTTCCTTAGAATAATGTCTAAGCTCCTTTCGCACCCTGTCGCAACGGTAATGAGACGTCCATCGCGCGGGCGCGCGTGTCCTGTCCCTTAATAATTTTACATATTATGCATATATCTGATATGATGTATATGCGACGTGTCCTTGTACGTGTCCTGCGTGCATCTTTCTAGCAGAGAATACATATCCCTCAAACGTATAATATAATGACACGGTGTCACTGCAATATAATATAGTGGAGACCGAACGAACACGTCGGCCTATCACTCTTATTGCCGCTATACACACGTATACCTGTCTCCGGTGGTGTGCGCACGCGCATTATAGAGGCGTTTTGCGAATCTCGTACTTTCGTATGATTATGATTATGATTATTATTATTATTATTACCGTACTGTGCGCGTTATATCGTTATTGTTATTATAATACGAAGACGACGGAACAGATGAGACCATCATCAACCGCGTAGGTATATACCATGTATACCGCACCGCGACAACAGTGCGAGCGGGTTCAGCGACGACGTTGGCCGGTGCCGGATTATCGTCACCGGATCGTAACAATTTATCAAACCCGCGGACAACGTTTGTCTAAGTCATTGGACGTATGAGACGCTGCAGACGCCAGCTCCGAACGCGCGACGCAAACTTCAGTGGACGGACAGATTCGAGACCGGGGGTTTCGTATTAGCGGATATGCGAAATGTACGAGATTACTGTATAATATTATACACGACTATTTCGTCTTCGACCGCGGTTATGGTATATATACTTTGGTCGTAATACACTTAAGTAAAATACGTATATACTGCGTACATATAGTGTCAGGCATAATAGACACTACACAAGTGATTAGTGTACGAGTTATATATACATTACATCCATTGCTTAATACTGTTTTTAGATTTTATATAGATTTGTCAAAATTTAATTTGCAAAAAAGTATTGAAATTTAATTATAGCAACGGTATTGAGCTTCAAAATGATTTTTCATCAATCATCATCAACTTATCACCTCGCAAAGGTTTGTTAAAGAAAAAAAAATGGCGGTTATTAGATCATTTGGCCATACTTTTTTTCATCTATCAATTTCAATTATATAATATAATACGTGCGTGTTTTTTCACGTACCTACATTCTCTTAAACAATGAATATTCTGTCTTAAGTTTGTAATTATTTATAGTCTTCAATATTCTAAATCTTAAAATACGACAACAATATAAAATTATGAGACCGCGTGATATTGCGTTTTGCGTATATATAGTTCTACATATAAATACTATAGTTAATAGATAATTCTAAAGTATACCAACAATTTTTTTTGTTGATATAATTTGTTTAGCACTAGGTACTACAACTGCTTTATACATTTCATAATGCCTATTGGTTCTAATAATTTATTTTCAAATTAAACGCAATTATAATAGTTTAGTATTTTATAACATGTAACACGAAATTTTAAATATGAAAACGAAATATTTTTTGTTATAAAATCGCATTTGTTGTATGCTAAAATTAACAAGGTCTAGTAGCACATATAAATCCCACAAGACGTATATACCCAATTACTGTCTACTTGAATAATTAATCTATGGTCTAACCAATAATTGTTTAAAAAATATATCAGCAAATACATTTTTCCATATAAATGTATTAAACATTATACAATTTATTATTTTTCTTTAAAAATAATGGATTTATAAGAAATCTGTTGATACATTTCTTAAGGTAATAAAAAACAAATAAAACAAAGGTTATATATATATTTTATTCTACGAGTTATTATTTTATATATTGAATTCAATTTGAAAAGTCCATTGATTTATCCTCTTTGGCCATTTTCTAACTACCTTATGACTCGAAAGAGTAAGAGCATATGTTATCATTACCAAAATCAACACAAATTATTTTTTTTATACAATAAGGTATAGGTAGTAATAAAAGAAAATGGTTCTTTATAAAATTGATAATTATAATTACGATCAGTCTACAAAAAGTCAATAACCATATTGAGTAAAATAAATATTGCAGGATTATATATATATATAAATATATAATAATATATATAATAGTATAATAATAATAATATATATAATATATAATATATATAAATATATATATATATATATATTTATATATGTTTATTAAATTTTACCTATTATTATTATAGTAGATATAATTATTTATATTAAAATTCTGTATGTTTACATATATTGATAATAAAATACAAATAATTATCAATATAATACTAAATTTATTTACTAAATATTTTATGTCATTTAAACATATTATAATATATAACTACCTGATGATCTATTGATAAAAGAATCACTAAAGTAGAATCAATTTTATATTAATTTGTATGAATAAAAAGTACCATTAAAAATCAAATAAATTAATTCCAAAAAACAATTAATTGTGTTAATTTCTTTGGATGTATAAAATAATACTTTGAATACACTGTCCAAGACTATATGATAAAATATAATATTTAATTTCATGAATAACATGTACTTTTTTATAACATACAGTTTTATGATGTTAAATTATTGTTATAATTTATAAAAAAAAAAAAAAACATGTCTTCGATCGCGTCATTTGGAGCCACAAAATAACACATCATATAAACCTATTCCTTTAAATAATTATTAAACCTTAATAAAAACTCATAACTCTATTTTATTGGACATTTTTATGCTTGTCATTTTAAAATTTATCAGTTAAATCCTTGTTTCTGTTGAAAAAAAAAAAATAAAATACTTAAATAATAAATAAATACATTTTATGTAGGTACCTACTTTTTTGCATGTTGAAAATTACCCCTTGTATTTTTATACTGAAAGGTATAATTTTCTAATATTTATAATCTAGTTTATAAATTCTAATAAATAATAAGCACATAATACAGTGTTAAAAATAATATACAATTTTCCACTATATTAAAATTATAAAAAATATCTGAGTAAAATATCTACGTTAAAGAATTATTTAATATTAAACAATATAAAATTAGAACTTTCAGATGATAAACATACTATAAATATGAACTTATTACAGAAATAAAAATATATATGTTGTATATTGTGCAATAAAAATAGTTTATATGACATTATTAAGTAAATATTGTACATTCTATAATAGTATATATAATATTATAATTTTTTTTTTTTTTATTTATACTAGGTACACCGGTTGCTTATACAACATGTTGTTTAACATTATTTACAGATTTAGTGTCAAATTAAACATAGATTTTGAACAAAAAATAAATGTATTATGTTATTAATTTGATACGTATTTTTTATTTCAGACAATATTATACATGCAATTTAAGAACATAAGTTAATAGTTAATAATCTAATAATGCATTGTATATTAATTCCTAGTATCTACTAAAAATATATTAGGTATACCTATAAAAATTACTATTTAAATGTATTAAAATTGAGAAGGCCAAGGTGTTTTCAGTGGCTATGCGATGCCCTTGACGAAGGGTGTGTCCTTGGAATCAGCCGCAAGTCGACGACAATGAATCATATGTAACGTTATTGGTACAACGGAAGATAAGTTGTTCATATTATTTTACCTACCAGTATACAAAATATTATACAAAATATTAATTTAATATCGTATCGCATAATAAAATATATTATACTGATATACATTAGAATATTAGATACGATATTGTATTTTATATAATATTATAATATAACGCCCAATTTTTTGTCGTTTAAATCCCTACATCATTGACTATCTCTCTTTTTTTTTTTTTTTTTACTAATAAATATTCACGATTGTTATACTATTATTGTTGTTATTATTATTATTACCACATTGTCCACACCTGTGATTTCCGGAATTATCTGGACGATGATTACCCGTTACAATGGACACGCCCGCGGGAGAACTATACGAGGATGACTATAATATAATATATTATATGCTTATGGTAAGATTATTTATTATTTTATATATATATATAAGGTGTTATGTTTTATATGAATTTCAATTGATATAGTGATTTTATTCTTTGCTCAGAATATTATACAGGGTGATTCACTAAGCATGATGCTTACAGACGTATATAGTTACCGAAATATATACGTATTATAGAAAGAAAGTTTATGTCAACATATAGCTCATATACTTTAATAAGTGACAAAAAAATTTAAGTACAGAAAAACATAAGAGAAATATTAAAACTAAAAAAAAAAAATTAAACACATTCATGGTTTGACCCCCGCTATATCATAATATAATGTGAATACATCACTGTGATAATACCAACCGTACAGTCATCGCATACAGTCACAATATCGCAATAAATTCAAACGAAATAATTTGATTTATAGCACAATTTCGTGCTCATATAACTTCATACGATCAGCTTGAGCAAATAATAAATTCATAACACGATTTATTGGATGACTTGTGTACAATTACATTGACAATTTTAATCGATGAACAGCTAATTAAACATATTTATCATGTTGATGTCGCCTGCGCGATATTTTAACGAAGGTTTTTTTAAAAATGTACAACAAATAATATTATTTTATAGGATGTCTCATATATTATAATGTGTATTTGTATACATTTATACACGTGTGTGTGTGTGTGTGTGTGTGTGTGTAATATTTTTCATTCTGAAATTGTGTTTGAGTGCACATCACGCAAACCTGTATATAGATATTAGGTAGGTTATATACTTAAACACGTATATGTTTTACGGTGTAATAATTAATAATTAAGCGCAATCGTGTCAAGAGTCATAATTATGATCCGATGAAAGACGAAGGATACATTTATCATGTATTTTATTTTATTACAACAGCATATTATAATAATATAACTTAATAGGTATATAGTTATACCGTCAAACGGATGACAAGTAAAATTTTTACAACATTTAAATACACAATTTTAAAAATTATATCGATACGGAAACTGATGATATTTCAATAAACATTATTTAATTAATTAAGTATTCGTTTTCTTAATTATTTTTACGTGACTAAACGATGACGAAATAATATCTACATCATGAACGCGACGACTATGATGTAAAACCTGTCGGGTAAAAATTCTCTGATTAAAATTCCAATCCTAACCTGCTGCAGTATAACCTTTGATGTGAATTCCTTCGTATCGGCTGCAGCAGCCAGCAGTAACATCAGCATTGGCGAAAGGCTTATTTATCATCGGGAAAGTATTTAAAAACTTCCAAGGGCGGTTCAAAGGTACAGCTTTTTTAGGCTTGTCGTCCGTGTTTTTGCGTCGGGATTTTTATATTTCACCAAAGCCGCTTGGCGGTAACAAAACGCACCGGGGTTTTTTTTCTTCCCGCGACGGCAATAATTTAATTAAAAATATTTTCCGCCATATTTCGTTTTGTTAACGATTTTATTCCGTTCTTTTATTATTTGTATTATTATTATTATTTTGTTTTGTTTTATTATTATTATTATTTTTTTTTTTTTTAATTGCCGAGCATATTTTTAATGCAATATAAACATCAAAGATGGATGTGAATGAATGTATTAAAATTCAGTGCACGCATTTAGAGTATAATATGTATATTAATATATATATATAATATTAAAATATTGTATGTATTATTATTTATTTTTTACCCTGTTCTATACCATATTCTATTATATTATATTGTTGACCGACTACAGATTATATTATTTAATAAACGTGCCTGCTGCCACATATTCAACTACGACAGCTGCCGCAAACAGTTAGTTAGGAATAGGAAATATACTGTCCGTATGAATTTAATTGCTAAATAGTGTTATGTACAATAATGTTACAAGAGATTGTATTGTATTTAGATGAAAATGTTTAAAAGGTAAACTGAGACGAGAATAATTTATTTATTTCATTATACTCTTCGGGGAACTTATTATCATTACAGGTATAGTATGTGAAATAATCACTTTGAGTAGGCATTGTAAAATATTTTGAGCAAAGTATACGCGTACCCCTAGGAATGTTCGATTATTTCGATTAATCAAAATTTCCATTGATTAATCTATTTGATCGATTATTTTACGTAATTAAAAAAAAAACGATTAATCGTCATTTCGATTAATCGGTTATCACCATGTGGATGATTTTATTTATATGGACATTATGATTTATCAGTTATTATATATTTATGAGTTATCTACTGTTATTATAAAATGTATTAAAATGTAACTATATTTATACATAACTCTAATTTAATAAAATAAAAGAAGAACAATATTATAATTTAAAATTTGTTTATGACTTATTTAAATTACACGGTTTATTTATTAATTTAATTACAAATTCATTAAATTATAAACAAATTTTATCAATTAAATGATTAATCGTTTCAATTAATCAAATGATCGATTAATCGGTTAATCGTCATTTCGATTAATCAATTAATCTAATGATTAATCATTTTTCAATTAATTGATTTTTTTGATGAATTGTGAGTAATCATATTGATCACGATAAAAAATAATCGAAGGACCCTATGCGTACCACATTAAGGACGATCTATTTTGATATTTTTATTATTTACTTTGTGATTAAAAATTTATAAAACGTACATATATTATTAAAATATTAAATCTAATAACAATTGATTGCATTTCGGTAAATCATATAACATAACAGCTGAGATGAACCCGTTAGATTTGAAAGTTTGAACACGGACAAAAATAATTTATGTATACGCATGTAATATTACTTAGCATCAGACAATATAAATAATATGATGCAGATATAAAAATCAAAAATCTGTTGAATGTAAATGTTTTTAAAAATTATAAATCATAATGATACATAATTACAACAATACTATACTATAAAATAATACTCGTTTCGTTGTTATTAAATACAAAGATATAAATTTTCATACTATATTATAGAACTTGAAAATTGCGTTTTTAGGTAGGTATATCATACACATTTAAACAAAAATATAATATATGCATATGCAATACCTATAGATAATGTATTTACGTTATATTACCATTAGTCGTTGAATTGATAATACATAATGTATCTATATCTGTTAGTTAAGATACAAATTAGATAAGTTTGTAAGCCCTACATATATTAAAATTAAAAAACTAAATAATTATTACTTTAAAACAAAACTATTTACATCTTTTTAAAATATCATCCATGACTGCAACTTCCAATAAATATATTGGGTAGTCATGATTTCATGTAGCTTTAGTACACTGATTTTGTTTGTAAATTTTTTTTTTATAGATTTATTCATTTCTATAGACAAAAATTAAATTATCAAATGCTATGAGTTGCATAGAAAAAAATAAAGGTATATAAATATTTAATATGTATAAAAGTATAATGATGTAATAATATAATAAAACTTGTCAAATCAAAATATAATTCAGTTTTTAATGTCAAAAATTGAAATAATTAAATCATTGAACACTGCAAGTCTGTTCATAATTTAGAAAGCATAAACAATTTCCTAATAATTTAATTACCAATTAAAAGGTAGCTATTAATTTGAAAATGCATATTATACAACAATCTATTGTAATTTAACGTTTTTAATTTTAATTAATGTATAATCACTTTGAACGAAAAACTAAAGAATTTTACATTTAATTATACAAGTTAAAAACATCAAAGATATAAAATCTAAAAATAATGTTATTAGGTTGTTTATTATGTATTAATAAATATTACGGCGAGAAAAATATATAAAATCAATAACCAAAATTTGAATACATAATTTTAAATGTAAATATTTGTTTAAAATATTCACAAAAAAACAATGACTTAAACTAAAATACGGGTTTTCAATAATAATCAAATCTTATAATATTAAGTACTATTATTAAAAGTACATTATAATAAAACAATTATAACACGAAATATTGTTTGAATTAGTTTCAAAGTTTACAATATTCTGAATCGAAACTACCAATAATGTTTCAGTTTTATATGATGTATAAATTATATTTTTCAGTAAATTATTGTGTTGTAATTTTTTGCAGACATTTTAAAACAATATTATCATTATATGTTTAACCTTTGAATCGCGTGTCACTAACCGGATTGTCGTCTCGGGGCATTGAAGAGTAAATGGTACCGCGATTATAAAATCGGTATTATTGAATGTGCGAAAATAACGAGCCGAACGCGCGGCGACGAAGGCGAATTTATGGTTAGGAAAATAAAAAAATATATCGAATTATCGACGAGATCACGCAATGTTTACGTACAGAAAATCAGACCGGACCCATAAATTAAAGAGAAATCCCCGAAGAATGCGCGCACACGATATTATAAATCGAACAGTCTGTTAGCGCAGCTGGATGGCCAACTATAAAGTACTAAACGCAATGTCCTACAACAACGGCGGCGGCAGCCACTCCCGGCACACACGTAATAATATAATAATAATAATAATATTATAACTTATAAGGTTAAAAAAAAATGTATATACAATGCGTTTATATAATAATATATATATATATAAATAATGTGTTTATACGCGTATACGTATATTTAATTTTTTTTCATCGTCATCTTCGTGTATAATAATATTATATACGCTATTATAATATTTTATTAATAGGTCCTATAAATTATTATTGCCGGATTTCGATTTTTCTCTTTCGCCCCTGCCTGTTGCACAACGGATCACGTCCCGGTTTTAATTGTCCGTCGCACGACACCTATTTATAATAATAATAATAATAATAATTCCGAATATTCCGGTATACGCACGCGGCCTCCTCCCGAGACGGATCGATTAATATTTATTTTTTCCTTCTCTATAGTGATCCGTATTAAAATATTTTTAAAAAAGAAAAAAAACAACAACCATTTGGGGCTCGTAAATTATCAACAGCAATATTGACGGGTGACTCGGTTATATTATAATATTACGCGAGCGCGTTTATAAAATAGCTGTTTTGTCGGCAATTCCGTCTGTCTGTTAAACTACGATGCACGCAAATTGTATTATAAGATAGCGAGTTTTCTACACGCGACAACTGAGAGAAATCGATTGCAATGAATAATGTGATTGATATAAAATTATTATTTCGTGAAAGATGAATAATGGAAAATTTGTGTAAAAGCAAAATAATAATCTGTGGCAAAATGCTATGTGTTTTTCAAGTTATATAACGTTCATATATTTATTGACAATTTTAACATTGTATATAAACATTATTTAGCATTTTTTCATCTCAATTTATATCTATAAAACAATCTGCTCTTTATCAATTATGTATACAAACAACATAAACCTAAACTACAAAACAAGAGAGTGTTTATGTTCTTGCATGATGGTGTGATAAATATTAATATAGGTATTTTAAATGACAATAATTGTATAATTATACAGTGGCAGCGCGCAGGGGGGTTCTATAAACCAGCTGCTTCATGCTAAAAAGAGGTGGGTGGGTGATTGGTCATTATTTAGCGAAACTACAACTTAAAAATAGTTATATTTTTTATTTGTAGGTAATTAATATTAAGTATCATATAAGTGATAATATCTTTAATGAGGAAACTAACATTGTCCAATAATAAGTTAATATCGATTTTTTAACAAATTAGCAAATGTTGGGTACAAATTTGTTTTTAGACTAGTATGGTAGGTGTTTATATTTTTAGTTTGTTCATAGAGAAAAAAAAACTTCCCGCCGCAACTTCAATTATAGATATTATTGTTAATTATTTATTGTGTTAATTAATTGGTATAAATTAATTACAATACAATTTGATGTCACATAATATTATTCTGTAGTTATATAGATTAGTAGTACTCAGGTGTTTTTCCTAAGGCAATAGTTGATAACAATCAATCAACTAATTATCTCACCGATAAATGGGAGGTTGTGGGAGCCAAAGCCCGCGCGTGTCTAAATTTGGATTATGGAAATCCATCAATGTTAACAATAAAATTTAAATTAATGTATTCTGAAATCAGATGTATTTTAAAAACCAACTATATTTAGCAGAACGTTGTTGATGACGGATATATTTTAATATACTTTTTCGATGAACAATTACGTTATAAGTTTTAGTTGTTTATTTCTTAGTATACACTGTTGATATTTTGTAGTAACCTTCAACAAAATTTAATGTTGTTGACCATTTGAAATAACTATAAGTCATAAATGATACGAAAACGTGGATCATCGATGGCCGGCGGCTACCGTTATGAGCGGCTGCGACGGGACCCGCTGCGCTACCTGCGGGAAATTACGCGTAGTGCTCGACCGCACAAACCGGTCAAAACAATAATTATTACCAAAGCCAGATCGGCGGAAAACGGAATTATTATACCTGTGATATATACCTATTATATATCTCCATTCGGATCTGTTTTTAATCATCAATTTTGATAATTTATCAGATAGTAGCATGTCGCTAGAAGTGTACGATTGTAGAAAATCGTTCATATACCAGTAAATTAAAAGACAAGTGCAAAAGGGATTGTCAAGAATGGGGAAAATAAACTCTCAATAATAATAACTACATTATAATTATAGAGAACATTATATATATATATATATATATTAAGAGGTGCGTAAAGGTATATTTTTTCTATCTGTATACTGTATTTACAATGCTGATGAGGTATGCATGTATGACGTATAATTTTGCACTACCTGAAATTAACCTAAATTTTAATAAATTTTTAATAAAAATAAAATGTTAAAAAAAAAATATTACGGATTATATAAATAAATACCTCCTGATAAGAATTGATAAGAATATACCTATAGTGATTTCTATAATAGTTGTAATATTATTGTATTTTTTTTATAAAATTTCATCACTTACAATATTTTTTTTTATCTGTGTAGGGAACGAAGGATAATCAACTATCTAATTGACTTTTAGATGTGTATCAAAGTAATCGATTTTAAGGTCTGTTTTGCAACTGCTAAATTTTTGTAATATGGAAAACGTGTAATTCGCCACGAATGAAGTTTAAACGTTTATAACAGATAAAATAGGTTTGTACGAAAAAAAAAAAATATTAGACGATGTCATAAATGATATTGTTGCATCATGGCAATATTTTTTACATTAAACAGTCTTAATAAATATCGGCTATGTAATTTACAATAATTTAATGTGGTACATTGTGGATGATACTCGAAAGTGGTAACTGTGGAAAATGGGAAACGTGGGCGACGAGTATAAATTTGATTTAAAATTTCAAGTTCAATGTCACACACCTGTGGTTTGAAAATTATAACTGTGTTGTTGCTAGCTGATGCTGGCTGTCTGAATCGGACAAGGGCTACGGCGACGGAGAGAACGGAAATTTACGACCCGCTGCGCGTGCCAACTTACACGGTAGCGGACCGGTTCCAAGCGCGGAGCGGAGCACGCACACTCAATTTTTATACCATGGTATAGAAGAAAACAAGACTGCAGTCTATTGTGAGTATAAAAATAATAATAACAATACGTATATAATAGTATTATAATGCCAGAATAATAGTCAATAATATTGCGTAACAATATTTTATTAATCGGGAAAATTGTGCAAGCCGATCGCATATTAGTATGCACATATAATATCTAAAATAATGTACTTATATAAAAAATAAAAAAAAAACCATTCCGTAATCAATTTCTATTTAGACGTTCATTCGATTTATTATTATCTTATTTGATTATGATATGTGCAGCAACAATTGTTAGAGTTGTATATAATAATAATACTAAATCACCATAACCGCATCCGCATTTTACGGTCATGCAATTTTTTAAATATTAATAATTATTATATTATGTCGCGGCGACTTTTGAAGATTTACGAATATAATATTAATCATTATGTATAGAACAGAGCTGCATTCCGTTAATAAAACTTAATTTTAATTATATCGCTTATGCACATATTATACACAATTCGTGTTGTGATTTTTCGCTGTGTTGTTTAAATTAATTTGATTGCATAAATTATTATATAATTGTATATTATATAAAAAAATATACCAACTCACCAAAATATAATAAATATCGAATGTTGTAATAATAATATAATGTCGTTTGTTTGAGGAATTATTGTTTTTAACACATTAAATATGTGTATTGTATATTATAAATTATGTCATAAACAGTTAATAAAATCAATTATTACATATCAATTGTTTTTATTAAAATTAACAAAGGGACGCAAATAGTATGCAGCTTGTTTTACGGTGTATACCTATACCTAGTGTTTTGTATACACAAGTATTATATATAAATATACTTATCATTCAATGTAAATTACGGGTATATATTATAATAATGATAATAATTGCACCGGAAACTTATATAGTTTTGTTTTGATATTTTTTTGAAGTCAAATTTTAAATATTTTATTCAAACCTTATCAAAGTAATGTGTATATTTTATATGCTCCTAAATACGAACCAGATAAAATTATTTCTTATATTTTTATACTTATAACGTGTTTTTTATTTAATGATAACCGGATTCATGGTTGATGGGTTTTATAGATAATATAATAAGTGTATGTTCCTATACACGATACGATAAAACAAAAGTCCACCTGTACTCGGTTGGCCAATAAGAAAATCATTAGGTATATGCGATCATGTAGGCGGCATAATAATTTAAATGTATTATTTATAGGAATAATACGTTTCGTCTGGTTAATTATTCCACGGTTAATAGTAATTAGTACCTAATATACTTATTATTTTATGATAATAAGTAATTATTAATTATTTTGTTTTACTGAATTTCAGTCGATAACAGTTATTATTGTTCTAAATTCTAGTAATAAGGCATCATTTAACGTAAATTTTTTTTATCAAATTTTGTATTCCCATAGATTTTACAAGGTGAAAATAGATAATAATAAATAACACAATTATGAATGATGACGTACGATTATTTTTAGCGTATAATTTAATTTTCAAGTATATCATAGAATCGTATTCATTATACCTATACCTACTGTAGTAGTAATGTAGTAATAAATGTATAGTCGAATACGTCGATGGGCGGATATAATATTGAAGTACCTATAATACGTCATACCCACTACAATAATAATTATCATTATGTATTAGGTACCTACTGATAACTAATCGGAAAAAAAATAATAAATCGACGCCATGTCGAGTTAACGGTATTCCTAGAATAATTTATACGTGCAGTTATAATACGCACATACGAATTGAAAAAATAAAAAATGATTATTACATGGAATTCATACAATAGAGCGATACCTTTTAAAAAGTTTCTGTTTTTATTGAGGAACGATAAAAAAAAAAGAAAGAAGGTTTATGGAAATAATAACTGTTTATTTCGGTGACAATAATATAGGTAATATTGATATTGGTTTTGTTAAGAATTACATTCCAGACACGATTCTGGAAGACACGAAATATTATAAAACTTAATTCATTGTAGGTACATCCAATATGAACACGTCGAAACGTATACATTTTTCACATCCGTTACCCCAGCCCCCTCCCAACTTAAAATTTTGAATTTTTTTTTTATGAATATAAGTAGTACTCTATTTGTAGAGATTAGGTTAGGTTAGGGTAACAGACGGACATTTTTCGACTGTTCATACTGCGTTCCACGATCGCCAGAAATCAGCATGATCTTTCGCGGAATATAGAGTGAAGTCAACCAATATGTTGATGATATAGTTATTATATCGAAAACGGTTGTATTTTTTAAATTTTTAAATTTTTTTTTATCGTATCTGTGATAATAATAATGCTTCTACCGTATTACGCGTATTGTGTACACGTACCTACAGCGTCGTATATATCTCTCTCTTTCTATATAAAAAAAAAAACTATATTATAATATACGCCTGCGGAATATCGGTGCTCGCGTATAACCGCGCGGTCGTCACGGTGGTGGTGCGGGCGGTTAATAAGTCACGATCGTCGGCCGCGTCGATACTGATTCAATAAGCCAACCAAAAATATTATAATAATACGTAATATTTTTGTGTGTGTGATGTTTCAGCATGTGTGGGCTGACTATCTCGCGCGGTTCACTCGTATTATGATATTATTATTATTTTTTATTCTCTTACAGGGTGGCCGAGCGCACAAACGTGTAATGACCGGCTATTAGGAGACCGCGCGGGTTTTGATTAGTAGGCGGCGCCCCTTTCGGTCTCGGAAAGTCGGAAACGTACAAACACAGAAAGAGTAGAAGAAAAAAAAAAGAGCACATAGAGACAGACGCAAATTATAATATTATTATGATGACGTAAATAATGAACGAGATAGAAAAAACAAAAAAAAAAAAAAAAAAAATAAAAATAACGAAATTGTGTCATTCGAGTTCGATTATTATTCGTTGACGCGCGTTGGTCTTATTATCATTATCATAATTTTTATTATTATTATTATTTCGTCTTAATTGTTTTGCGTCCGACAGAAAAATATATTATATTAGTGCCTCCCACCATTGTGTTACGATTTAGACACCTGTTCGGCGTGCACTATTGACGACGCGTGTGTATAACCGGAAATCTGGGTTATGAACCCTGCGCCGCGGAACAATGGGGTATATATAATATACGCACAGCCGTCGTCGTCACATATACTCTCTCAAGTCATATATGAAATATACCCACGCTTGTATTTTTACGATTTTTTACGTATTTTTTATTTTCATTTTTTTTTTTTTTTTTTAAGTCTGTATAATACGGGTTTATTATTATTGTAGGACGCGTATAATAATATATAGTATTTTCGATTTTTATATTTTCCTCCCGAAAATCTTCTAGACATCGTCGTCGGTCGGCGTTTCGAAAATGAACGTGTAGATATTAGATAATATATTGTATATTTTATTCTTTTACCGCGCGACATTCCAAGTCATAACAATGACTTACGGACGCTATAAATTTTCATTAGCACCGGCCGGCACGCGCGTTTATCCGCTGCTGCCGCACACAAATCGGAAGACGGAAATCTCCGCGCGTTATATTATTTACATTTTACCATCACAACATTCGCAACTACTGTTTTTCATTCGTTTCGTTTCGCAAAACGAATCAACAATCACCTTGATATTTTCGACCAATTTAATTATTAAAACGCTAACCGCGCCGATTCATACAATATTATCGTTGTTTCTTAATATCGTGTAATTGATAAATAATCTGTGATTCACGTTTAAAGAAGAGGCGTCATTTCAGTATTTTTTTTTTTTTTTTTTTTTGGGGGGGGGTACGAGGTTTAGAGCAAACCACTTTGAAACACCATCAGGCATTAATAGTAAAAACCAACTTAAAAACTAGAAGCTAATAAAGAATAGTTTACTTGACTTGAAAACCCGTAAGTAGTTCATAAAAAGTTTAAAAAAGATAGAATAAATCGTATAAAATATTTAGTTTTTATATTTTAGTATTATTTGATTGGTATTTTTGATTTACCCAAAATATCTATAGCCCACGATAACAATAATCACATATTATAAAAATACAATTTAATTTTAGTTATAAAAACAATAATGAATTATTTTAGCAGGTTCATTAAGACCATTTTAAAAAAAAGCGGTGCAACCGCACACACTGATCCCCCCAAATGACGCCCCTGGTTTAAAGGTGTAAAAAAAAATAATGATTTATACTTTATAGTATACTGGACAGCAATACGACTTACTACATTAATGATATATTACATATACACATACAATAAAAGTTATCAAATATTTAAAACACACTATATGTCTATAGTTATAGCACGCAAACAATTATGGATACTTTAATAATATTATATAATATATTTAAGAATAACCGTGATTGTGAAAATTTAAAAATAATATATTATTAATTTTCTTGATTCTATTAAAAAATGTGATATTTTTTTCAGTTCCATCATTAATTGACCTTGTCACTAATAAAACACCAAACACAATAATAATTATCATTATAATATAACTTTAAAGGAAACAATTATTTGTATTTTAGTAGTATTGCGTATATCGTATCTGATAATATATTATTAAATATACCTAATTAAGTAAAAAATAATTACAAATTATTTCAACATTGATAAATTTTGAACATATTATCAAAAAAAAAAAGTATAATATAATAATAAATAACAATTAATAATTATACTTGATTGAATGAACATTAGTATTATATTTATAATCAATGGTAAGACGGTTTGCAATAATATTTCATATTGTCCTTCGAAAATTTAATTTAATTATTTCCATATACCCGCTATAATTTTGCAAGCAAATAAAATTCAACAATTGTATAGAATATAGATCGTAGTTGAGTATATTAATGATCTGTTCTAATATTTAAAAGTAATACAAGGAGTCAAGGACAAGATATTAATTGCAAAAATATGTATTATATTAAATGCTCACTATATACTTATAAGCATTATAGTTTTTATTCGATGCCAGAATTGTGTTTTTTAATTTTTTTTTATATATAATATACTTTACATGTATTTATCTATAAAAAAATATATATTATATATGTATACAATTACGTCTGATACGGCGAAATCTCAAAAAAAAAGTATTAATAAAATACATCGAAATTTCAGACCTTGAACGCGTTATTTGTGTATTTCATGCTGTGCATAATATGCGATAAATATAATAATATATGTATATAATATAATGTGCATACTTATAACGACGTTGTCATGCCATTTATTAATTTCCTTGTTATACTGTTTTATATAGTACAATAAATATTTTCTAATCGAGCCTCTGTTATATTGTATACATGTTTTTGATGGCCAAATACAATACGTATAAATACTTATTACTAAAGCCGCAGCCATTATATAAAATACGTTTATTTTTTTTTATTTTCATAATAATTATTCGTAACAAACGTCTGAGTAAATTTCATGTGACTACGTGAGCACACTTATGTTTACCAAATATTTTATAATTTTACGATTTCAAATTTACTCGGTAAAATCTCACGCAAATAGTAGTTTAATGACTCATTCATGACTTATTCAAATAGGTATCATACCTATTGAGACCAATAAAAACGAGTATAGGAACCTATTATAACTCTAACGATCTTTGGAAGCCATTGCGCGTTGTATATACAATATTGCAAACTACGCTCTGACATACGTATTGTACAGAATGACTAAACACACGATTTCGCGTAGTACAATTTTATACAGTGACTTGTTAACCAAACAGTATTTGATGTTCATATATTCTTCGTGAACAAACGACAATAAATAAATTAATAACTAATATTATTAATTAACAAAAATACAATCGATATTGTAACGAAATATTAAACGATTAAAGATCGTCGTCGGTCGACAGACGATCGTAATAATTTCGTTTTCGTTACGATAAAAATATAACATGTCCGGTTAATTGTATCGGAAAAAAAAAAAACGTATTCCGAAATGTGAAGAAAAAAATTCTATTTACAATACAATACGCAAATAAACGTAGGTAATTATACTTTTTATCATTATATCGTATACACAAATCTGCGATTTACACTTATCACCATAGAGTTGGGCATCACAATCACTATATAGGTACCCGTTGATCCTCGCACGATGCTCGTTGATCCCGAGCCAAATTTATCTCTACGTGCCTCCGCGGCCGCCTCAAAACGTAATGCACGGTGCTTTATTATTATTATGTCGTTGGAAATCCACGAAAGCTCGGTCGCGTATCAAACCAAAATTCCACACCGATTGTTCGAATGCACATACATATACACATATTATAATAATAATACACACATAACCTACATTATATACTATTATTATTATTATTATTATTATTATAACCGTTTATACCGTATCTTATATGAATAGTAGTGGCGGAGACGATATCGGCGCGATAGTGCGTGTGCACGGAGAAAGAGCTGCCGCCGCCGCCGCCGTCGAAACGTTCTCGTCGTCGAGAACCGGCAGATAAGCTAATTGCCGGGCGCCAACAGCAATAATTCGGCTGGAAGCAATTACTATTTATATGTACCGCCGCCGCCACTTCTACCGATACATATTATACAAGGCTATGCGTAATATAACGTGTATACTATACCAGGGTAGTGGTATAAGACTACGCGCAGGGGCGGAGAAGAGCGGGGTATATATATATATATAAGATTTTACCGCGGTCGCGCGAATGGAAGGGAAAAGGAGAAATAAGCGTTGCCTTTAATTATTATTGTTGCCATTCCTGCATTGCCATCCAATGTGTGTATGTGTGATGGTGGTGAGAACGCGTGTGCCAAAAGTCGAGAGAGTGGAACGTTTCGATAAGAGAGAAAAGCTTTTGGCCGACAGTTTGTTCGGCATAATTAAAACAGCCGCCGCGGCGCAAATATACCAAAACTTATTTTTTGTACCAACGAACGTTGAATAATATAATGCATATTATGTATATACTACAGATGTTCGATATTATAATAATAATAATATGATTTCTTCCGCACGAATATTTTATGTTGAAAATCCGCTCGAAAAAGGGGCATTTACGTCTGTTCTGCAGCAGCCCGGGTGAAACGGTAAAAGACGCGTTCAAGATGGTGCGCGCGTGTTAAGAAGTTTTCTTAAAGGGTTACAATATAATTGAACCAGCGTCGTAGAATTTGGATAAAATGTGGCTGATGAGAGTTGTTCTTTTTGATTTGATCGTCGTCGTCGATCTATGTATAATAATATATTTATACACATATACGGGGTGATCAAAGATTCATGTTACAAAAACGGTGAGAATTATAATAAGATATGTTTTCAATGTTATCACTATTAAATTTTTGTAACACAGTCTTATCACCCTGTATGTACATTGTGGCGCGCTAATTATTATTGTTATAGGTCTGCTGTTCTTCCGCCGTCACGCCATGGCCATCGTTAAGTCTCGAGGGAAAAGTTTTTCTTGAACGATATGTATTATAATACGTATTTCTACGGAAACATATCCTATTTAAAATAACATTGTTTTTTGCAGTACTTCTCCTATTCATCCTTTCCCCTCCCCAACGAACAACGATTCAAAATCTTAATCACTATACCTATATGGAAATATACACTCGATAGTAAATTAAACTAGTATAGGTTATAAGATCAACATTAAAAGTCGTTTTTTAAAAAAAAAATTTAGTCCGTTGAAATAAACGAAAATATACTTATTTCATAGTATGGTTAAAAAGAAGTAGGTATACGTTTTAAACGTATTTAATAAAATGGTCATAATCAATATAATTTCCATAATATTAAAACAATAATTTATTTATATTATTATTATAACGTTCATAATAGTTTACAAATTATTATTATCACTTTCATAATAGTAGGCCTATAAAGAACCTTTTATAATATTTAGTTTTGATCAATTCTAAATTTTTACGTCTATTATCATGATAATTATATTTAAAATTATTTTCTAATAAAATACTGTAGGTTTTTTTTCAATACTCAGTCATATTGAATATAATTATGAATTGAATAGTTTGAACTGTTTCTACTGTTTTCTGTTTGTTTGGTATACACATTAGGTATTTATACGAACGTATAATGCAAGATAGAAACTATAGAATGAGGTTTTTAAAAGTTCTTATTTTGAGGTTAAGACGTGAAAGTCGAATGAAGTGGTGGTTTAATTTGAAACTTTGCTGATGAGTGACTCTGAGAAATTCAAAGTAACTATATTATAATATAATTATGTCTTGTAAACAGTATTTTTTCTTAATATAATTTGTATACGTAATGCACTAATGTATATAATAATGTACACGGCGTTTTCAATGTCTATACATGAACAATTTGATTAATATATTATTATAAAACCGAGAAAACCTTGTATAGTATTTACTCAATACTTTAAATTTTGAAAACAACCGTCTTGTTACAAAGTTAAAGTAAGGTAAACGATCATTAAATCATTGCATCGCGTAACAAACATTGCAGTTTAAATATTATTTCAACGTCAATTATATAGTTTGGCAAACACAATTTTTAAACTAAATACTATAAAATGTATATTGCATATTGCAGTTTAAAACGTAACGTATAACAATAATAATCCATAATATATATAGGTATAATAAGCGTTTAATTTGCTTTGTAATTTGTTAAAAGTTAGCGTAGTGCGCGCGCTTCACTTCACATTTTTAATAAATCTCACGATTTTATAGACGTTCGATGCGTATATATATACAGGGTTATCAGGGTTTCATATTTTATGTACTACATAAGTATACAACGTCATCTCCGTAATTTTATTGTAATACTGTCATCCTGTATAATATGCCTAACCGAGTCGAGAGCACCTATATATAATATTATTACATTAAATTTTAATACGGTATCGCACATAATAATATCGTCGTCGCAACACACTGCTGCATAAATAAACGGGTATATGTTTTTTTAAAAATATTTACAATATTATTTTAATTCAACGTAAAATATTTAGCAGTCGTATTATTATTATTATTATTATTATTATAATAAATTCGTATAGATAATATTTGTCTGCAATTCGCAAAGTTCTGCATATTGATTGACGGCGGCGTGTTCGCATAATAATATAATTTCTGTTACGGCGTTTATCCATCAGTTTCCGTCGTTCTTTCACGTGCATCTGCGAGTTCTTGTACCATTATTTATTATACGCGTAGTGCGTGTGTGCGTATGTGTGTGTGTATGTGTTTTTTTTTTTTATCTTTGGTTTGTGTAAAACTTAAGGGTTTTTGATCGAACACGTTACGCTATACGGTATATTATACACCGCCGTTGGTTGTTTTTGACAGAAACTCACTATATATCTCGTTTATAACTTACCTCCTCTACCGCCGCCGTTTTTTGAATGATTGATAACAAACGATCGCATATACAAAACTCTTTTGAAAACACGCACAACACAGCGCCTCCCCCGAGAATCGCTCGCGTATACGCGTGGTAGCGGTGACGAGAGAGGGCCCGAGCTTTTAATTATTAGGCACTTGCTCTTTCTCGTTCTCTCTCGTTTTTGCATTTTCTCTCTCCGATATGCGGTATACACATACACCTATATCATGCGCAAAAATACAATATATAATAATATATCGTACACAAAAATCTTACCTACCTGAAAACCTGTCACGATGAAAGTTTTCAGATGTTTCTGTATATATAGTTACAACCGTCGCTCGCTGTTCCAAACATACCATCATCACTCCTACCACCAAAATTATTTAAGTACGTTCTCGAGTCGATCTAATTACGTCTATAGGGTTGTTGTTCGGCAATAATATTATGGACCATCATTGTACAGCTTATCCTTTTCCCTAACGAATAATTTATTGTTTTAATTATGATCTGACGAATATGAACCATACAGAGTTTGGCGACTACGTGAATATTAATAACAGCAAATATAGAATAAATTATAACCTAGTTATTTATGATATTATAAATATCGTTGATATGTATATTTTGTTTGTGTATCATAATTATATAAAATATAAGCAGGACCGGCGAGAACTTTTGTGGGCCTCGGGACTGATCAATTCCGGGCCCCTTTATTTATACATATTTGACTAAGATAACATAGCACTTTAATATAGTAGTTATACTCAATATTTAAGTTTAATGAATTGTGAATAAAAAAAAAAATCATAATATTTAGTATATAAAATCTTTTATTGATATTGATGAAAATGAGGTAACCAACTATTTAATAGTAATTAAAGAATAATTAGGTTCAGTTAAAGTGTTCCCTTTCTGGCTTTTCCATAGCAAAGTCATTGATAACTGCGTCCAATTTGGTGTTTTTGGCCAGTTTTTTTTCCACCGTTAACATTAGCTGTTTAATTTTGAGAAAACGGACGCGAATGTGTACAGTTTAACTCGTAATTCTATATTATATAGCTTATATATAATATAATATACCTTATATACTATAATGGGTATAAAAATAATTTTTTTACTCAAAAAATTAGTAAAATTTGCCTCTGACAACGAGCCCCCCCCCCCCCCCCCCCCGGAGGTCCGTGCACCGGGGCTCTGCTCCCCTGCCCCTCCCTCTCGTCGGCCCTGAATTTAAGTATGTAAGTTTTATTGTTTTTATTATTATTCCCAAATAGTATTAAACAATGTTAATGGTCAAGTATCAACAATTAATACTTAAACAAATAATCGATGTAGTATTCATTGCACATTAAATTTAATAAGGTTTCCCAGGTGAAACATACAAAATAATAATCATAAAGGTATTTGTTGATATATTATAACTATTATTTAAATATATATATATATATCATTTTATAGGTACCTAATCAATAACTTATAATATTTATATTAAACCATATACATAGACGTAACTAGGGCCTTTTAGTAAGAAGGACTTTAACTTAATATATATAATTTTTAATAATCACACGTATAAAAACTAAAAACGGCAAAATATTTTAGGGAGGACTAAAAATGGTTTAGATAGAGCTAAGCTCTCTCAAGCCCCCCCCCCTAATTACGACCTTGACATGATTTATGGATTATTTTTAAATACAACTTTGTTGTTATTACATTATTATATTGATAATAATTTCATAATATTTAAACAAATTAAAATATTTGACACATTCTACATACACTAACACGTGTATTATATATAAATTTGGCAAACGACATTTTTGTCGGTCCAAGTACGTCTTTTATAAAGAATATGCAATCTTTGACCGGATTCACACTAATGATATGCATTATACGCGACACCGTACATTAAAAACATCAGCTTAGAGTCAACATTTAATAATTTTAATATTCATCAACTTTTAAAAAACGCAGAGTAACTATCAATAGAATAACATACATATAAAAATAGTGAACTTGGCCCAGGGTTGTATGTCATCATATTTTGCTTATTTTTATATCATATAAATTAATGTTGAAAAATAACAAAGTATTATAACGTTTTTAAAAAATGCATATACATATGTGTTTACTTGTATTCAACTACTATATAATAGTATGATAGTATTAATACATAGTATTAATGGATAAATATATTTTATATAATATCGTAGTAGTTTGAATATTTTTCATATTATTGTAATTACTTAGAAAATTATAATTTGTTTGTTTAAGTTTTATTGGAAAAAATATATATTGTAAAATTACTACCTATCAAAATTCACTTATACTTGACAAGCCGTATAACTGGTCATGATTTGTTTTGTGGTCCTACGCAATGCATTGATTAAGTTTTTTATCTTCTCGTTATAATCTATAAATATAATCCTTCAAATATCACAGTTGGTGATCTTTAAGGTAGGTAATAAATGATTTAAAAGCGTATTATAATAATTATTATTAGATATAGGCATTCAATACTTCAATATCATATTTAAACTGTTGCCGATTTAGCGAAAATCGTATATATTTATACATAAATTAATATATTACCTTCCTACTACAAATAACTAATGTCATTCGATTATTTAATGTGTATATCCAAAACACGTTTTACGCATTCTATCTTTTTGTTTGAATAATAATAATAATAATAACAAACATGTAAAAATTATATAATTAAATATATAAAATTATATAATTTTAATAAAAAAAACTTAAAAGGTATACTATTTTATGTCTAGATTTGTTTTAGGTACCCTGTTATATTTTTTGGTTATTTTTTGTGGGGTGTCTTGTAATATTTCAGTTTCGAATTTGAATTATTTTTGTTTAATATTGAGTCAGTTTACGTGGCAACAATCGTTTACCGATATGTAAACAACTGCGAATACGCGCATTTATGTTATTTCAAAGCAGATATTTATCGGCCGCACTATTGAATAACATTTTCGTGGGTTCAATTCGATATCAGGGCCTTAGCCCTCCCGTGATCATAGCAGACATTATGTTTAAAACCAATTGGATATTTGTCACAATATATATTATACCTGTATGTATATAATGGGTACCTCCTAATAATGTACCCATTGTAAAGAATACGTGAAAAAAAAAAAAAAACTGTAACATGGATAACGATAAGACAAACTAGCCGAAAAATCGTGGGGTAGACACCTACCTGTATATAAATAGTTACAGAAAATAACGAAGCAACAATAAAACAAGAACGACGGCGTACAAATTTGCCGTACCCGACTCGCACCGCGTGCGGTATAACCGGGTAACAAGTAACAACGATTTCCCGCACAATCGGTAGCGTGTGGGCTACCCCAGTGGTCGTCGAAGTCGTATAGTCGCATCATATATTCGATTTCGACATTTTTTTTTTTTTTTTTATTCCTTTCCTCTACGAGACCGCATAAATCTTAAAGACGAAATTGATTTATGCCGCTCGCGTATATCCCCACCGAACAACGCGCGCATGTTGGGTGGGCGACGGATTTTTATATTTTTTGTTTTTTTTTTTTATTTCAAAACTATACCTACTCTTTTTTTATTTTATTTCTACGTTCCCGTGTACCTATATTATTTATATATACGATTCCCGAATAGTGATTATCGCACCTGGCCGCATGCTGGGTGGAATATTCCGAAAACCACAACTTCTCGATATCGTTCGATCTAAAAGAATAATAATAATAATAAAAATAATGAAAAATATGATAAAAAAAAAAAAAGTAAAAACGAATAATACGAACACGATAATAATATTATTATATTAAAGACAATACGCGGCGGCGGCAGACGTATAGTAATATTTTAATGCGCGTGTTTGCGCGAGAGCGCGAGCGCGCGCGCGCGTTTGGACACGCCGGGTCGATAAATAACTCACTATAAGAACTTTTTACCAGGTCCGATTATAATTTATTCGACGTGGTCTGGGCGGAAAAGAAAAAATAAATAAATAAAAAAAAATTGTTGTTTTTGTTGTCGGACACGTCGAACGTTCTCTGCTGCATGTCTTTGCTTTGATGCATTGCCCGGTTATCGCCCTTTGTGTATAAGATGTATAAAATACATATACACACACATACACACCAGACACCATTTGATAAGTAGCTATTGGATTTCGACCGGATTACGATATTAATTTCATTTCTCTTGTGGCGCGCACACACTCTCGTCGGATACAAATACAATATATATAAGTATATATTATTATGCGCTACGCGCAATAATTATTGTGCACCGATTAATATATTATAATATCGTACCCATATACAGAATGATCACATTTTCATGTTACTTAAGTGGCGAGACACTAACATATACGTGTTCAATGTTATTATCATTATTTTTGTAACACAAAATTCTAATCACGCTGAATAACCTATACTATATATATATATATATTATACTCGAGTAATATAACATTATACCTCCATCGCATTGGCCGATCGTGTTTATTCTCGAATTCAAGTTTTTCAATACCAGGAAAATGTATAATAAATAGATTCATCATGTGATTTTTTTGTGCCATTCTTGAAGATAAATACAATTTTATTTGTATTTATTATTATTATTATAACTTTTAGTCATTATTTTTGTATACAAAGTAATAACCTAACTCTTTCACACCCCAGAAAAAAAAAATCCGTTTTTATATACACTTCTGATTGATACTAGTCTATATTATATACAACTACTAACATAATAAATACTTCTTAAATGTTTTTAATCAAATTAAATTCATTGTTGTAGTTTTGATAATGTATCTTTGTTGGATACTTTATTTACTTCACCGCAGTACACGTATTCAATGAGTAAATCAAAAGGTACAACGTGAACAATAGAATGGATATAACTAAATGAAAGGTATTGTTAATAAAATGCGAGTATATTAATAATAATTATATACGTATTGTATTTATTAAGAATATTTCCAAATATCGATAACCCTTTTAAACAACATAATATGTATTAATAATTTGATATTATGCAAAATAGTCTTGGAGAGTTTGTTATTTAACTATAATACGTATCGACTGCTTCGCTTAAAGTAAATACTATTATTATACTATATATATATATATATATATATATATATATATGTATATCGATTGAAATTTCGATAATTCACTAGGTATTAAAATTAAAAATATAACCATACTTTTATGCACGTGCAATAGAATATACTTGTGTAGAGCATAATCTACTGTCATTATTTTAATGTACTTACTTATTATAGCAATAAGTGGAAATCGGTTTAATTTTTTTTTTTTTACTATTAGCCAAAAAAATAGTTGTGCAATACGCTTTTGTTGATTTATCAATAAACTCAATAAGAGGCTATAATCTCTTCCCTATATTCCATTAATGCCAATATATTATAATTTTACTTTAAAATTAAAACTATTCCTTCACTCATGGTAAATGTTATATTAGTATGGAATTTATGTTAGGTAGGATTAGCCTGACATTTCCTGGTCTTATAATTCTGGTCCATTTATTAAGACATATTAAATTTAATTTCAACATTTGGTAATAATATATTTTTCTACATTATATTTATATACTTTTTATTGACAATACAAAACTTTACTAGTGCGCGGCGGTAATATAATTTATCATTTTATCATGTAATGTTTTTTTAAAACATAAAAGAAAATATAAGATATTTAAATTCGTACGGTCGTCATTTTTTAGCCTATAGATATTTTGACCGAAGATATTTATTATCCAGAGTATATAATCATTATTGTTGGTTTGAATTCTGTACACATGTAAAAAAAAAGTCACACCGACATTGTATACATCGAGTTCAAACAATACGCAACGTGGTGAGATTTCATAAAAAAAAAATTATTAGGATTCGAATCTCTCAAGTCTCAGTATACACACATATTAAAGTATATAAATAGTACTCTCGATTAAGAGGTTTACACGTGAAATTACAACTCTCAATGAATGGTAAGCTAGGATTTAACACCGCGTACTTATGCGGTGTTATATATCTATCATAGTCGTAGTGGTCTACATAATAACATTTTGGATATTTTGCGCGTTTGTAGAAATCTAGATTATGCATTAATCTTTACTTTAGTCATAATATTATTTTTTACTCGGATTGTGAAAACTCTATCACAGCAAGTATAAAATTCTTCATTCGTGTAATTCGATTTTGGTATAAATCTGGTAGTCGCATGTAAAATAATATAAAATGTACAACGAAATATATATATATATATATTTGTTTTGGAACACTTATTACATATAAAATCTTATTCTATTGTTAAAAGTACAAATATTTATTTGTTAATCTATAATATGATGTAAAACAATAAATACGCATAGTCCTATTGTATTATCGTTATTCTTAATAGTATTGAATATAAACTAATGGACGTAAATTAAACTCGAATTTGTCAAACAATCGAAATCGTTTATAGGATAATCATGTCTGATTAAAATCGATTTAAAAATAATTACCTAGTATAATTACAATTTCGGAGGTTCAAACAATAGCAATATATTGTTGACATTTTCGACGCGCACTATTATAGCTGCAGTGACCATTTTGCGATATAAATATGAATAATTATTGCTATCAATTGATATTTTATAATATAATATCACAATAACAGTTATAGTTAGTGTTATGTGTTTTTATATATGTATACATAATATAACAACGTCTTCGGTATGGTATTAAGACGTATTTTGTTATTATTATTACTTTTTTTTTTTTTTACTTCGTGTCTTATAAACGTCATTGTGTCGCCGCCACCGCCGCGAGGGGAGACAACGATGACGTATTATAATGATATCCGTCTGCGTTATATTTACAAAGCGTAATAAATAGCCGTGTAATTATTATAAAAGACGATGTCCCGCCCGCGATGTCGTCGTCGGCGGACGGGAAGAGCGTGTCATCGTCCGCGGGGACACTGATGCAAATTAATGATGCACAGGGTTTTTCGTGGTGTAACCGGACCCGTTGTTCGAAGAGGCTTTTTGACGACGAAACATCGCCCGAGAAGAAACGATATTTTCCGTCTGTATATAATAATACGATTCTATTAAATCCTTTTAAATTATACACATGATATTGTTATCGTTATCATCACCACCACCACCACCGTCGTCGTCGTCGTCGTCACGTGAACTGGTATAGCATAAATAATCGTCCGACGGACGGCACTGCGGTAGGCACATACTATTATTATACATTACTAGGTACTACTGTGTCGGATTGCGCGTATTATAATATTCAATGAAGACGTCGTCACGTGATAGGCTTTCGACGGGTGCCCATCGCCGTATATTGTATACATCATATACAATAATAGGTAACCATATAATGGTATCTGTGGTATACCGTATATCTATCACCGCGAGTTCGTGTTAACCATAATACGTTATAAATAATAACGATACGAATGTCTGGAAATTACGGGCTATCGTGCACTAGTTTGTTTAAATCGATCTTTTCATTTGGAAATGTATATTAATTGTTATTTTTAATGAAAACCTAGGTACAATTAATAACGATTCCATGTATTATATTATTTTATCAGTATAATTTATAATTGTTTAAATTGTTCAAACAATATTGTGAGTTATAACAACAAATGCACAGTGTTTTTTTTTTTTCTAACGAGCACATTGTGTAGTTTAACGAGAACAAAAAGAGAACCAAACGATAAAAAGACGATGAAAATTGCACGAACGAATTTCAATGAAATGAGCAATCTAAATTATATAATAAACGGACCATATATTACATGCTTGTCAAACTACACAATGTGATTGTTTAAAAGTTAAGTTTAAAGAAAGTTGTAAATAATAATTATAAAATATATTGATATCAATTTTGTATGAATTTTTTACTTTCAATGTATTATTAAAAAAATATTGAATAATTTTTATAATATAATTTGTTCACTGAGTAATTTAAATAAATAATTAAAATATTAAAGTATAGAAATATAATGGTTTCACTATATGGACTTGATACATGAGTAAATCGGTAAATTAGAATATTGTTCGTAACAATAATATATTATGCATATTCTGTGTATTTATAATTTGTTATTTTTAACAATTACACGTGTCGGTAAAACGAAATTTGTGTCAAAATTAATACAAATGTTAATTTTTTAATTACCGACAAAACAATAATATTATTAAAACGGTCCTATATAGTCAGGTAATGACCTTTTGTGTTCGGTCGACAATAATCCTAAACAATTACTAGGTATTAAATTTAATACGCATACTTATTGTGTTTTTATGAGGATGTCACTACGTTCGCTGTTGTTCGTATAGACCGGAATCGGAATAATTATCAGTTTATCACATATTGAGCGTGGGTTTATGTCTATTAGTGTATTTTAGTCAGTTTTCACTGTTGTCGTAATAGATAGAAATAAGTCACCCATCTGGATCAGGCCACTACTTCAGGATAAAAAATCAAAACTATCAACAAGGAGATAAGTTAAATAAAAACAATTTAATAAATTATCAAAACGTGAATACTGAGTTTTATTTATTTTGATAAATATTTGTTTGGTTTGAATTTAAATTAAGTAATACCTATGTTTATTTCAAAATAATTAAAAAAAAATAAATACATTTTGTAAAAGTAGGAGTTTTTTAAATGTAGGTATATCGAAATCTTACATAAATCGATAAAAGAAAATTTTTTTTGCTGAATAATATTGTATGATCGAACGGCCGTTTAAAAACTCTTCATTATATATATATTTTAATTACGTCATAATAATGAAACCATAAAAATATTATACGTAGATACGTCGTCGTCTAAGTTTCCAAGGTTTTGTTACATCCGTGTCGATTTTTCATGAACAATTATTATTGTTATTATTGTTCTTTAGAACCCAATTGGTTCGAGTGCGTGAGAGCGATTATCAATTAATATCTCATATATAGACCCCCGTCGATGATGTCATCCTGTACAATATGAATGATGTAACACTCGCACGCAGGATGTTCGTTCATTAACAGGCGAATATATAGTTGAAAATAATAATAATAATGACAAAAAAAAAAAAAAAAAATGAAAAAATTGACTGTATATTATTATAACGCGGCAAGGCGCGTATTTGGGTCTATTAGTATATTATAATAATATATATATATATATATATACGACTGACGGTAGTCGTGTATAAATGCACAGACAATAATAATAATAATAATAATAATAGCTGCCAATCGGACAGGAAACCGATTATAGTCGCGCGCGCAAGTTATCGTATGTGGGTAGTTTTTAACATATACGGGAATTAGTGATAATGGCCACTTGTAAGTCATTGAGCAAACGAACCGTAATGTATTAACTATTAATAATTGTATACGGTAAACGTATATCGAGTTACCAATAATACATGTTATACTTATCGTTATCGTATACATGTAATACTTATCTTTTCGTGTTAATAAAAACTAATATAATAATATGTATTTTATAAACTTATAAATTAACAAAAAAATGTAGAAAAAAATTGTTTAGGGCGCAAGCGTTTGAATAATAATAAAAAAAACCTTCGACGTGACGCTGCTGGCACTGAATATAATAACAATATTATAAAAGTTGGTCATTTGTAATTCATTTGAAAATAATAATAATAATAATATGTATAATAAAACAAAAGTTAAGAGTTCATTCTTCAAACAAACATCTGTTGGTGAAACGAAATACAATTAAAGAGAACGAAAGGGGAAAGGGGAAAAATAATATTTATGGCCACCAAAATCTTAACCCTTTACTCAATGACGTTTATCCGCCACGCTCTTGGGTTTTTATTTTGTTTTCACTTATTTTTTTTTTTTTTTTTTGCGTTCTTAATATTTTTTAATCAAAGTGCAAACTTGAAATATCGTCGTATTATTGTCTTTCTCCCGCCGAGTTTGATTCAGTTATGACTTTGTTGTTATTATTAATTTTTAATCTTTTTTTTCCCCCCGTTGTGCCCTTTAAGTTTTTTCTACCACATTTGTACAACAGCGGTAAGAGGACCAAAAAAAAAACTCTCTATTACTCGACTTTATGGCTTTAATAACTTCAAACCCTTTCGTAAAACGCTTCTTTTTATATCATATTTCATTCCACTTTTTTTCGAATAATTCTTGTAAGCAGATTTGACGGATCATCGTTTAAATGAAGTATAATATAACAAAAAATTAATCTAGTTCCGTAATAATTTCGAATGTATACTACGAATTAGCATTAAATTTTATGATTTAAGTTATGATCACATTTCAATTACTAGGCGTACCAGATTTTTTTATTAGTAATATTCAGTACTTATTGATTTATTTTTCATTTCACATCTCCTGAACTATACCTATATATATATATATTATAACTATAATTATGTTATTTAATTAGAAATTAGGATGCAGTTTGCAGTTTTTTAAAAATAATTGACTAAGTCGCTAACCTAACTTCATACGAGATTATGTGACAGTAGAAAAATAAAAAATATGCACGAATAACGTTCAACACGAAAAGTATTCGTTGAATTAATTTTTTATTTTAAAAGAATTTTAATCAAAAAACGTAACGTTTATGTGTCCAAAAATACTCAAATACATGATCTAATTAAAAAAAACTCGTTCTCGTATTGAGAGCAGTGTACTTATTAGTGATTATAATTAATATCTACCAATTAGATTCGTCTCTAATCATATTTTGACAACGGAGACAACAATAATTTACTTATTTAACACGGAATTTAAGACCCGTGTCCTTATTTTAGATTTTTTATCACGATTACTGCGAGCCGTGCTATATGTAATTCAAACGAAGAAATTATAATGAAAATATCAAATATCCGAGTTTATACAAGCTTAGGTAGTACTGTAGTAGATAATATGGTATTTAATTACAATTTTTCGATTATTTTTGTAAATAACCACTATTAATCGATAGAAACTTGTATAGGTACGTATACAGTAAATAGGCCTAACCTATACGTCATATTTTTATTAATCATTTTCTATTCTCAAAGTATTTACTTTAATGAATGTAATGAAATTATTTACAGACTATAGAGAGTAGAGACATACATTATATAAGTGCTATCGATATATATTATTTATTATAATTACATGAAATATTCTTCGGTAATTTCTTAATTTTTTACGTGCCCAAGTAACGTCTTACAGAAGAGGAGGCTGGATTTGCAGTGGTTGAGTCTACCATGACAACGAAGGATTAACGTCGTTCAAGAAAATTATGAACCGCATTCGATGGCATATTTTGTATTTCGTGTGCGCAAATTTCGTAAATATATATTACATATTTTTTTCTTTCGCCATGCCAGCACGTTATTAAGTCTCTTCATCCCGAAAGCGTTAATTGGAGCGCAAAATGCGCGCGAGTCTTGTTGTTTTTCCATTAATTTACCAGCCGATAATATAATAAAAGGACCGGGCGGCGTGATGGTGTAGCGGTAGCGGATGTCGAAAAAGCGGTGTGGCGGCGGTAGACGCGAGAGGAAATCTTCTTTATTATGCGATCCGTCAAAATCGCGGCTTTAGTCCCGGTCAAACCGTTCGTTTAAATTAAAACAAGCCTTTGTTTTAACGTCATATAGACTCTGATCCAATCTATCTTAATAATCCCCTTTGGCTCGTTTCGGGATTTTCACCAAAAGGAAGAGTCTTTTCTGCAGTACACCGCTACCGCAGTCATCAAGTATAACAAATAACTATAATGTACATATAAAATACTTACCTATTATCCTACATTATAATACCACCAGGCATATATTATATTTGTTATAAACTTCATAATCTTCACGTGTTTTTAAATATTTTATAAGTACCTACTTGTTTGTTTACATTTTTTTTTTCTTTTCGTATATTGTCATTTTAATTACACATATTTAATTCGCTTCATTTCACAGATA
>CM023359.1:40621607-40670386 GCA_013282895.1 Eriosoma lanigerum | reverse complement strand
CCGCCACCGTTTACTCGTAAAACTTTTGACGTCTACCCGACCGGAAAAGGAGCGGTTTTTGAAAAGATCCACCATCGTAACTGTGTCTTAGCCATCATTCTAATTAAAATAATTAGCCAATAATTTGGGTGCTCGAGAGATAAGATATTTCCGGACGCGTATTATCAAAGAGGATTTTCTCAATCTTTTCAAAAGCCAGTTTCATATTCACCCATTTGAAGTACATTTGCATTATTAGTTGAAGGATTTCATTAAAATAAGCCCATGTCATTCAGACAAAAACTCGGCATTACTATGCTTCGATTTATGATCTATACATATTGCAGTTATCTTACTTCCTTATAAGACGTTTCAGATTTCTAATCGAATATTTTTATGTAAAAAAGTAAACGAACTGATAAAATATTAACTTTGCAACATCACTAATCTTATTGCCTTGATCGCAAATATATTCATCTTTCAATTTTAATTATTCATTCGTCTTTAAGGGCTCTCGTATTTTTTTTTATAACTTCTATACTACCTATATTATAGTACCTATATAGCATAATATACCAGTTTAGGTATTCCTTGAATTCTTGGTAACTTTAATTTTAAAATTATTATTATATTTCTGTATGAAGATAGATTTTAATATGCATTGTATAGTGGACTTTCCTTATGTATTTATACAAATTAGTTTCAGCACGATTTTAATTTAACTTACAGCTACTTAAATGCAACAAAACATACAATCTGCATTCTGCAAAATGTTTTTTTTATAAAACTTATTTAAACTACATTCATTTTCACTATAATTTTCAATTTAAATTGTATTATACCTATTTTTCTATTTTTGTATGCATTTTTAGTTTCAGTTATTCTATAAATGTTAATTTTATTATATTCTTTACAACAATCGAAGGTATTTTTTAAAAAAAAAAACTTTTGTCATAAAATATGTTTACAATATATTATATAATATAAATTAAATACAAATGTAATTATTACAATAATAAATATATTTTGTTTATGTTTTTGATATTTCAGAAACTATAAATAATAATTTAAATATATGTTGAAAATATTTTCACTGTTATATTATTATAGGACTTGTAAAAACTCACATACTAGTATATACAATCCATATTATTCATCTTTTAATTATCAAACCATTTTAGTTTTGTAAAATTTTTTTCATTATATTAATATGCAACATCTAACATCAATAATAATTATCGTAGTCGACACTAACATTATTTATTTTATGAAAAGGATAGTCATATAGATTTAATGTATAATCATAACTTATGACTAAACTACAACATATTGCCATATTCCGCAGATTATATTTTATAGAATGATAGGTATATTTGATATTATCTATATGTCACTGAGTTAATTTTTTTATATCTGCTAAATTATTTTGGACTATTAAATATTATTTATAATATATATATATATATTTCAGGCGTTACGTGTTTCGTTATGATTAAATCAAACATGTTTTATTTTTAATTAATATATACAGTATACACGAATTACGGCATAAATGTATAATAAACTAAAAAATAATAATTGCAAGTTTATTCGTGTTTGCCCGAAATATCAGGTCAACAGCCCAATAATTCGCATTCAAAATAATAATATAATAATTATTAAATTTATACACATATTATATAGCACTTGAGTGCATTTTAAGATTATTGCTGTAGTATAAATAGTTTTTACAGACAATTTTTAGAAATATTTGATAGTATAAATAGTTAATATATACGATTATATTATAGTTATATTGAAAAAAAGAGAGTTCGGGATTACTTATCAAGTTTCCTTCTTTCTTTATTTGTTAACATTTATATATTTTACACGGTATAGTATTGCATATCTACGCAGGTAATTAAAAATTCTTACGATTGACCTCGTAATGACGTTCTATTTCACACAATATTTTGTCGTCGTGTGTTTGTGTTTGTGTGTATGTGTGTATGTGTAACACGCTCGATAAGAATTAAAATCGTATATTCCGACATGTGCGCGTGACTTTACGTAGCATAAATAATCAAAATTATTCTACTTCATTATTATAATACTATCATACGTCAAATGTTATACTAACGAGTAACGACATCCATTTGGATATTCGTTTTAGTAAGAATCATTATTATCGTGATGAGAATAATAGTATCAAAGTGTTTTTCATAGTTCGCGATGGGTAACATGTATATAATTATTTGGACAATTTAATATATCGTTAGATTTATAAGGTGAACAGTACGCACTACGTACGAATGTCAATTATAAACAATATGATACAATTCTACCGCACGTAGATATGTTAATAACCGGAAACGTATTATCTGGTGTTAAAGTTACTTCTGTAATGATACTCCTCTTATAGTGTAATGATTCACATATTATAACTAACTCTCGCAGAGGTTTACTGTTAAAACAATATATAAGAACGGATATTAATATTTCGAAACAAAATAATTGAATAGACGGAAATTTAAATTTATACCTAATATTTTGGTTAAATCTTATAAAAAAAAATTAATTATTCATTTCTATACAATAGTTTCAACTATTGTTACTACAAGTTTTCAACTTTTTTACGACATTTTAAATTTTTTTACTAACGTTCGTGTTTAAATTGCATAAATTACAAAGAAGCTATTTTTAAAACTGTTAACGCAAGCTATACGTGTAGGTACAATTCTCGTTTGTTCAGATATTTAAAAATAAATAAAACTTTATACAATAAATGATATTAGGCACTTGAATAATTATATTCCGTTTTATATTTAATACATCAATATATATTTAAATTTTTGATTTTGGGTTCAATAGGTACATTTAATGTTAATTGTAATTTAATATTCAAAAATAAATATTTATTTAACAAATATGCATTTTATAATAAGTTTAATTTGTTTTTTTTAATTTTATCTTACTATCGAAATTGGTCGAAGAAAAAGTTAGGCCGTCGAAATAATTGGAAAATAAATAAATAGTTTTGCCTCGTTAACTAAAAACAACTTTGAAACTATTTACTTTTTTTGTTTAACGTATCAGTGTATCACGAATATGTTTTGTAAGAATGCAATATAACAAAGTATATATTAGCACAATATTCACAAAGTACTTTTTTAATGCAGCAATAAAATAATTTGATGAATAAAAAATTAACATCTATACGGTATTATTATTATATATGATAAAGAAATCATAATAGACTATAATCATCATCCCTTTAATATATATATTTTACTATTCCGTTATAGACGAAACTGCATACTTACGAGTTTACAACCGGTTAGAAAATGAACAGTATTATATTTTTTATAAGTGTTTTATTGAAAAAAGCTATCATTATCCTGGGACAGGTTATGTAATTTTGTGTACTTTTTTATACATAATATATAGTATTCGCGTACACGACATATCAATTGAGTATAGATACAAATACTTAAAACAAAATATAAAATAAAATAAAATATGTACATGATGTACCAGGTACAAATTCAATTTTTTATATTTTATTTTATCTTGGAAATAGTAGATGTACAAGAAATTTTGTCCATACATTTTTTATATAGATAAATATGTTTTAAAAATTAAGATCTATACATTATTATGTCAAGAGCTGTAAAGAGAGTTTCTAAATTTAACTCAAAAAACTATAAAACTACCCCCTTTGGCTATTTTTAAACCCTCTTGCAACACGTGAAAGAAGTGAGCAATTATCAAAAACAACTCACTTTTCAATAATACTGAACAAAATGAGAGGATCCTGAATCAAAAATTCGAATGTTAAAAAATAAGGACCATTCTAGTGTACCTGTATGAATATCAACGGAGAAAATTCCAAAAGCACAACAATCAATCATATAGTGGTTGTATATTTTGATGATTTTTTTTAAATTTCCTCTGAATATTATCGATCTAACCGGCACTGCAAGCGCATCGTTTTTTTAAATTTTACGTTGGTATAAGCTCATTCATTCATGCTATTAATATTTAAAACCTATTCTATTTGGATGACACCTATGATAGATAAACTTCTGCGATAACTATCATCAGAATTTTAATACCATTTTTTTATTCGTATTCGTTATACACGAAACAATCTGTGAACAATACAACACATCCGGTCGTCCGTTACACTGCTATTATTCGCGATATTATACATACGTTAGCTGAACGTCCACGGTTAAATTATAGATAGGGGTCTGTCAAATAGACGCACAGTGACCCAATGGCCTACTAGGGGATGAGCACGTGTGATTGTCTATATAGTGTTGTGAGAAGGGTTTGCAGGCAACAAGTGGCGTGTACCGTCGACGACGTAGTAGCAGTCCGCTGCCGCTGCTGTAAGTGAGGCGCTATACTATATATATACTATCAGTCAATATTTGTTCTATCCCTCTCGATAAACCCTGAAATTGCTGAAGGGTGCAATTCCAAAGAGATTCCGATGACGGAAAAACAGCAAAAACCAACTCGCGCTATTAAGTCGTTAATAGACAACGTTTTGATTTTTTTTTCAAATAAATTCTAGAATATAATATTATTATTTTCTAATAAGCAAAAAGTGATTAAAAATTAAATTTTATAATATAACATTATATCGATGCAGCTGTAGTATAATTATGTATGTGTATAGTAGAAGTAAAATACAAACTAAAATTGAAACTAAGATGAAATTAATATTCATAGGTAACGGATATGATATTAATACTTAAAATACGAATACACGAAACGCGCGGTATTTACGTATGTACTGACCACAACCATGGTTCTTTTCCATGTAGAATCCGAGAACTAGTAATATAATTTATATGCAAGAACACTTTGACTATAGCATGTCGATATAATAATTACTAACATTTTGATATCGCTTCGGGGGAGTTGTTGCTAAATATTCAACTGCAGATGCACCTGCACGTAATATGACGACGACGACGAGTCGTATGCGGAAATAGAAAAAAAAAATGCGCGCTCGTGCTATGCGTTTCTCGCGTTATTTCATTTCAACATGTCCGGTCTATATAATTATTATCGCTGTATATTATATAAATTCTGGGTACTGTATTATTAACCTTCGTTGAGAAGTCAAATGTACGATAGAAAGAATATACAATATACATATATTGGTATAAAACGACGAGGCAGGTGACAGACGACTCCAATTACCAGACACCCGGTAATAATACGATTATAATATGCTTGCAATGGCATTGCGGTGGAGGCGACGGCTGCGTCAAAGTGTATGTCGATCTTCTGTGGGCGTATATCGATGACGAAGGAATTATTCCATAATACTCGCGTAAATGTATACTGAAAGTACAAATTAAAAATTTCCTGAAAAATCGCTTATAATTGTGGGAAAAAATTCAATTATATGCTATCAATATTATCAACCAAATATAATATGATCTATTTATTTTTAAACAAATTAATTAAAAATTTTAAATTCGTAATAAATGTATATGGAAATATTTTCAAATTTTTGGCAAGTTTAAAGTCTATTAAGGTGAATTCACACTTCAGTTTGTAGTGTATAGCATTAAGCGTTAACCATTCAGAGACGAGGAAAAACAAATATTGATAGAAACACAAATTGATTATAAACCGCGGACTATGAATTCAGCAGTTGAAATAATTCAATTTTTAAAGATAATATTGAGCGTTTTAACGACTAATTGAAAAATATTGTTAAAAATGTACAGATAATGTAACAGGTAACCTAGAGTTTGGTTTATATACTGTTTAGATTGGAATTCGGAAACACTAGATTTTTTTATAAACGCTAAACGCTATAGTATGAATCCGCCTTTTTAGGTATGACCTGTATAAAAACTTGCATGTTAATGGAATTTGATCAATTCCATTCAGTTTAAAGAGCCTAACCTAACCCCAAAGCCAAAGGTCTTCTTTCAGTTGAATTATTAACAGCGGTTAACAAACATTCAATTTAACGTGTTACGTTTAAAAATAAAATATAAAAAATGTACTTTTCAACTTGTTAATATATCGGTAAAATTTTAATAATATCTGTACTCATACATAAGTGAACGACAAGTCAGCAATGCACCGACCTATATGTTGGTATTAGCTAGTACACGATAGTAATAAATATAGTATATTATAACGACGGAAACACGCAAAAGCTTCGTATACGTAATACTTCGGCCGGTCACGTCTAGTAGTTGTTTTAATTTTGATTAAGTTATCAAAAAATATATATTATATTATACACCTATTCCTGAAAAACCACTCCCACGTCGTAAATATGAACTTCATCGAATTTTATAGCTCGTAACCCGACATGTACTTATCGCAGGTCGATCAACAGAGAAATCGCATTATAAAAAATGATTAATTACTTGGATTTACATAAACGTATTAAAAGGTCACAATGGGGAACCCGGTGTACCCATGTGCATATATGTACGCATAAGTTTTCGTTGTTTTTTTAATCTATTCGAGCAATTATACTCTGCGGCAATTACCGAGTTCAGGTCGAAACAAAAATGTCGGCCAAATTATAGTCCAGGAATAATATACTTGGACATGTTTCCATTACGATATTGTATATTTCAGGTATAGGTGTACAATATTAGTACTTAATCCCATAAGCGATAATTTATCAAAAGTTATAAATACAAATGATCAATGATAATAATATAATACCTATACTTATGGTATACATACGAGAAATGATATTTGACTTATATTTTTGTTAGTTTTGTTTATATTATGCACAATATGTAAACTAATACTGTGGGTAATCAAATTTCTATGCATTGGAATTTAGTGTGATTTTTAAATAAATTCCGAAAAAAACATATCATTAATGATTGTATAAATAAGTAACGCGAAAAATAAAATATATATAACTGCTTGTTTAAAAAAAAAATAAAACTGTAAGTACATGGTTATATTGTATTGTGTAATTAAATATTTAATTTTCAAACATTACAAATACCTACTACTCGTAATATGTTAAACAAATAATTTTATTAATATGATTTAATTGTATACACTATATCTAATATATAAATTGCACAAATAACTTTAATACGTATTATGTATAGGTACATGTTCATTATATTGTAATATATTTCTTTATCAATATTCAGTCAATAGAACCTAACGGTCTGATTGTCTTAAAATCTAGATATTACCGTTAATCATATGCTAACATATACATTTTCCATAAAATTGTTAACATAATAATTCTACAGTTCTTAAGCGTGTTTTCTTAGTTTTTTTTTTAGTATTTTCTGTGCATACATTTCGTATACGTTTAGTTGTTTTACCCATAATATTATATTCGATATTATTCCAGCGCGTTTCACCATCATCCGGATCCGGAGAACAATAAAATACTGAGCGATGGCGATATAAATTATATTATACGATTTATTTGTGCACCTCACATCTACCTATATATATATATATATATATATATATATATATATATCTACGTACACGTGATGGGATATTGTAAATAAAATAATGTGTGTTTGTAAAAAACATAATATTTTTTTGGCGTGTGAGCAATAAACCATATAAGCAAGAAGGCAAAAAAACAAAATAACGATAAAAAGTTACACTTGCGCGCGAACAATTAAAACGGTATTGCCACCGCAGTATTCTAATATCATATTATATTATATTGCGGATGTAGAGATGCGTATTAAAGATAGGTACTTATTATTATATAGAATCGTGCGAATTGGGCGACGATAGATCGACGACGTGTGTGTTCCCGTCCGATTTCATGCGTTCTTTTTCGATCTACCGAATAATCATTTGGGCCACGGGCACCGACGGAAACCAGTTATATTTTTCCACGTCCAAACGTTTCCGTGATGTTATTCGTTTCTCACGTGCGACCCTTTGCGCATATAGCACCTCGAGGAGATCAATTTTTTTTTTTTTATTATTGTTTTTCCTATAGTTACTATAAAATATATAATACGATTCTAACGGAATTTTCGTGCCGAACAAGTCATTATTATTGTATATATATATAGGTACACTGCAATAATAATAATAATTTATTTTTCAAACGATACGATTTTTTATTTTTCAATTTAGTATTTCTATTTTTTCGTTTTGTTTAGATGGCCATTGAGATTTCATTCCGTACGCGCTCAACAAACGCCGTTTTTCATCCTTTTCAATGTTCGTCCCGTGCGGTGAACAAATAAACAAATAACATTATATATTGTATAACAACGGCACATTAACAATAAATGTAATATGTTTTCTTACCCGTGTTTTCTCTATACGCATATTATACGCTAGTGTTAAATTCGTTTTCCTTAAAGTTTAGAAAAACAATGCGTCATCGTGTAAAATAATATAAATGACAATAATGGAATAATAACAAATATACAAGCGTAAAAAAAAAAAAAAACACTCTAACGTCATGCACATTCCTTTCTGTCTGACTATACTTTCTGCAACAACAATAATATAACCATCAAAAGTACTCGGGCGTATATTATATGTTCTTAAATTAATATGGGAAAACAACGCTCTTGCAAATGTAATTTTTTTTTTTTTCATTTAAAACCGTATTATTGGTTAAATATTATAATAATTTTTGTTTGCGTACGGTTAGAATAATTTTTATTCCAGTGTAATACTATAAATATTATTTTTTAATTAATTTGTTCGCTGAACGTAAAAGCGTGCTTTTTAAAATTCACTTAACGTAACGTTCCAAAAAAGTATTGTTTGTACAAATTACGGGAAATAACACAAATACTTTTTCGATAATATGTTTCTATATAGGTACTCGTCGCATTGCGTGTTATTTTAAATAATATTATTATTTACATATGACAATAAATATGATACTATACTATATAAATAATATTATATTTGATAATACCATCAATTGTTTATAAAATAGACTATTCTCTGATATATAATATAGTACAGGAATGATATGTAGATATTTAATATTCAATTGGTTATTTTTGTTCAGGTCGCAAAACTTTTATTTAATTTTTTAGTTTTTAATTTGTTTAGAAAATAATGAAATTCAAATTATTCGGTAATATAAATAATAGACATATTCCAACAATTACTTCCATAAAAAAAAAAGCCAAAAGTCGTTTAATAGCGAAAAAAAAACATTAAAATATGATTCTAATAAATTCGTTACTACTAAACAAGAACGTAATCATTTTGTTTGATAACGGGGCAACTAGCTGATAAAAATATGTATATAACGTCTGTGGTCACGCAACATTCATAATATGATGTATATTACTAATACATTGTATTTATTTCGTTTATATTAATCAGTCGGCAGTCGTCTATATACGATAGTAATTAAAAAATGCAATATCATTATATACAGAAAGGGCGTCGAATAAAACAAATGGGGGAAATAAGTTAAATAATGACGTGCACGATAGTCAACCGAAGTTAAAACTTATAAAAATGTTTTTTATAAATTTAATTTCGATGGTCATTAACCTAATATTGTTATATATTACGAAATGATGAAACATATACTCACATATACTATATTCTAAGTAATTAAGCTATTTAATATTGTATAATTTTTTTTCAAATGTGTATTGTAATTATATAATCTACAATAAGAATCATTCAACCAGAATACTTTTTTAAAACGTCTAAGCTAATATAGCAATCAATAACGAGTGAAAATAAATTCCACAACAACACAAGCGTAAGCGTTAGATGTTTTTTAACCATGTGCGCTTGAAAAATATTCAATTTAACAATATATAGTACCCACAGTCGGTCGTAGTGATAATATTTACTATTTATTTATTTTTCTTCGCTACCGCCCTTTTCCGTCGAACTTTTCCTATTTTCCCAGCCCCCTTTTAGCCGATGGTTTAAAGGCTACGTCGTTTTTTTTTTTCGCTCACCCTGTCACCCCTCCATATTTCCGCAGCAGCAACCGTCGGCAGACGATACCTCTGGGATAAGGCACACCCGTAAAAGACAAAATTACACTCTTAATATTTATGACAAGCCGAATCCCTTATCGGCCCTAAAAACACACCAACCCTTTCTCTCCGTTTACACTATAAAAACCCGATCGCAACAAGACACAGCTAGCTCGCGGTATAGACGTTGTGGCGGGTGCGAGCTATAGTGTATAGTAATATATAAAGTTGTTATAAGCAAAAGCCATAGCCGCCGCCGCCGCCGCTGTTTACGACTTCCGATGTCCTAAATAAGCTCTCCACCACTTTTAAGCTTTTATCTTTTGCTAGCGATATTAAACTCTTTGAGGTTATCCGTAACTCCACCGGCGACTTACGCTCGTCGTCTGCTCTCCCTATAATATACCTCAACACTGACACGCCAGTTTTATAACTTTTATTTATTTTTTTCATCAGCTGCGCGTGTTAAATACGTATGTATTTGCACATAAATCGCACACACACACGATATGCGTATTACATAATAATATGATGGTAAATAAATTGTAAATTTTCGACCTTTCCAAACGTACCCAGGTCGAAAGTATTCAAGACGTTCAGTCGAATGTAACCCCAGTTTTCATTATCCCCGTTCTGGTTATGTCGATAAAAATTTGCAACTCGTTATAAACTCTCTATATTATTCTATTCTGTGTCTGTATAATTACACATATTATCGTATAATTTTAGGACATTAAATTATTATTACGATACGGAAACCAATTTATACGCTTTAATTATATATACCACCTGCAATACTACTGCTGTAGTACACTACCAATTTGAGACATAAACAAAAAAGTTTAACGATGCCAGTGCCTCTGATGTTCCCTTTACATCGGCGTGACACTGGCGTTATTATTGAGTCTTTTAATACGTGTGCGTGTTAAAAGATGCGAACCAGAAAAAAAAAAACAGAAGTAATGTATCGGAAACGAGACGATACCGGGGGATAAAAAATATTAGAACTAAAAAAGATACGTATACAATTAATGTTAAAAAATAAAACCATATAATAAATGTACTTTTATGCAAAATCATTGTACCCGTATAACGCGTGCTCATAAAATATTGTGTTTTTGAATAGGGTTTTTACCATCGACCTCGGAATTGTTAAAAACAGGCAAGCACAGTCCTCAAAATGCGTTCTTCAGGTGGATATTAAGACTACCGCTAAAGCGTATACAATTACGTGGTCTTTGAAACGTTTATATTTTGCTAAACCTTTGGTTGACATAAACGATTTCCGACGATTGCCGACCCGAAGAGCATCCGCTCGAAAGAGACAGCGACAGTTTGTATATATAGTCATATACAAGCAAACATTACGAAGTTTTTTAAGTAACCTATAAGGAGAATCGTATTTACGTTCTGTCAAAGGTCGGTCGAGTGGTTTCTTAAAATTCAACGATTCGGGATTTTTAAAAAAAGTCCCTTTGAACTAAGTCAAGTGACTATTCGTTTAATTTGTTCTTGTCCATCCTTTCAATTATTGCGAATAAACCGCCGTTCTCCGAGTATATAGATAAATTTTATTTATAATATTATCATATAATAATAATATAATATCTAAAAATTATTCAATTGGATTATCTTTTTGGTACAAACGAATTCTATAGTTAAATAATTATACTCTATAATATGAAATATGCAATATCAAATATGTTTGAACAGTATTGTATTTATGTGCTCCATTGTGCATTGGTCAAAAGAATATAACATTATTAATATTATACAGTAACACGATTTTGGTAAAAATACTACACATATATACCACTAACGACCGAAAAATAACCAACAACTTTTAGGGGTGGACATTTATTTAATTTCAGTATTTTTTTTTTTTTTTTTTTTGTATCCCTTTTTGAGAATTGATGTTGTGGTTTTTAACGATCGTCGCACTAAATCTTGTGTATCAAAAAATATCCGCGAACGTTTTTTTTTCCCTCGTGAACAAAGATTCACCGATATCGTCGGAATTTAAATAATTAAAAAAACTGGCGTAACCTCAAAAAAAACCATTATCTTTTGAACCCTTTTTTTTAGTAGTAGGACCCTTTATCTTACATGTATATATACGCAAATTTAGTTCACCCCGTTTGATTTATTTTTATCGTCCGGCTATCGTTACATTTTTGCATTTTTAGTTTTTGTTTTGTTTTTGTTACCTTTCTCTTCATTTTAATTCTACATCGACTGCCATTTACTCGTTTTTTTATTATTTTTTGTTATTTTGTTTAGTATATGCCTTTTTGTGCCCTTTTCCCATTAATTCCTCGATCTTTTTGCAAACAAAGAAAGGGTGTGGTGTTAGTGTTCGCAATTATTTTTAATCAGACCCTTTTGTTCAAGCAGCTCATAAATAGTAATGACGAAACGCTATACGATACGCCTACGCACGCTAATAATCTTCAGAGGGTAACCGATGAAATATGCCTTTTTATCGTTAATGTCCAATGTTTTACGTATAATAATATACATAATATAACATAATATACATATATTTCTATGTTTATCAAAATTATTATTTTTTCATTGTGCCCGAAAATAAAACCATTGCAAGCTGTCATAGCTTTTAGTTTCATTACGAATTTCCTGATTATAATTTAATATAATATCTAAGTGTTCATTTTTTTATTTTTAAATTACGGATTAAGTATTACCGGTTAGTCTCGCATACCTATCTCCATGAATTGTTTTCCAAGAAATATTTTAACTGGAAATAATAGTTAAAACTTGATAATTAAAACAAAATGTGCACGTTTTAAATAATTTTATTAATGAAAGTTGAAAAGAAAATGTTTTTTTTATATATATATATATATAAAATGTATATTTCAAAGATTCTGTGTAAAAATAAATAAATCTACCTGCAAATGATATTATTACATTTTGGAACTCTTTCTTATAATTTATAATTTAAAGTAAATATGTATTACAAAAAAGTTATTTAGTTTATTAAACTAATTACAATTTTAAAAAACTGTATGATATAAAAAATAATCTTATATTTTTTTCCGAATTTAAAATATATTAGATATATGGTATCAGATATATCTTCATATAAAACTTATTTTCATTACGTGCCATTCGATTATAATATCAAGTTTATATTCTCATTGAAAATTAATAACTATATTGCTATTTAGTTCAAATAAATACATTAGATTAATATCATAGGTTAGGTACCTATTACTTTAAAAATTATCAATTTTATAAATTATCTGACATAGAAGAAACACTGTATTTTAAAAACTAAAAATTTAATAATTATATATTTATTATTTATATCTTGAAAACATTTTTCTTTTTTATTATGTCATTATTTTACTATCGATCATTTTTTTCATAAAGTTAAAATATATTTTCAGTTTTTGTTATATGATAAAATTTTTTTTTCTATAGTATACCATAACCATATGAAATTAAATAAAATGTTTATAAGTCTAGCACAAGAATATTCTTTAGTCTATTTCTGTATTGTTGACTGTTCACTGTTGTTTATAGTAATATCTATTATGTATGATTAAAATTTGATAAAAATATTTTTAAAATATTTTTTTTAGTCAAACTTAAATTGACAGGTAACTATATTTCTAAATATTTAAAAAAAACAAAACAAAACAAAAAACATCGGTATTTGGTATTCTATTCAAATAATAAATAAATTATTTTTAATTGATATTGGAATGTACCTACTTTATATTTACAATATTCCAAAGCATATATACCCACATAAAACAGCTGGAAATTAATAATAACAGTGTCTCGAGTGAAAAAAATAAATATTTATAGTTTTATAGAATATTACATTACAAAAAAACAAACATCATATTTGGAGTATGTCTTGTGTATATTATATATTATTATTATTATTATAATAATTTAGGAAATATATTTTTTTTTGAAACCACTCGGTTATTTCCTAGTATTGTGACGACAAAAAAAAAAAAATGTGAGTATATCTGAATTATTGATGCCGTATTGCCGCATCGAATGGTAGAAAACATGTTTGTATCACGAGCAAACACGCCCGACTCAAAATGAATAATGTGCCAATTTTTCAAATTTAGTGCGCAAGATGTGTACGGTGTAATATCATTATGAAAAATAAAAAATAACCATCATTGTTAATCACATGCATATTTTTCACAAGATCTGAATTTTTTTTTTACTGCGGTGAAAAAAGTTCTTGTCTTCGAATATAATAATATAGACACCTTTTATACAGGTATTAATAAACATTGCTCGTATATTATGTATTACGCGATCATAACTTATAAGAATAATATTATAATATAGTAAATACTATAAAAAAAGAATGAATTATAATTTAAATATTTGCCAGTTTACACAATATACATGACGGTATTATATTATTATTGAATAATGAAACAAATTGTAATATTTTGTTAGCTATCCTCGAAAATATATTAGTCTCTATGTGTGTATATATATATATATATATATATATATATATATAAAATATATATATATATATATATATAAATATATATTTATTCAAATTAAATTGTTATCATTGTTAAATAAATAATAATAAAACGGATATATTGTAGGGAAAAAAGTGTGAAATCGCTAAATAAAATTTATTTTAATTCTTTTTTTCTAAATTACTAAATTGAACTATTAAATAATATATGTGCACATTTATATAGTTTATAAAAACTAGGTAGGTACTAATCAAGGTTGTAGATTACAGTATATTAACTAGATAGGTATTACCTATATACATTTAATGCATTTACTATAATTACAAGATAAAACAACAATAATTGTAATTTAATACAATTATTTTATTTAAACTGCCGATGAAAAGTTTTAATAGCATAATACTTCAGAATGAACTCACAAGTTGATATTATACATAAATTATAATTTATAAATGTGCCAATTTTATTCATTATATTATAGTTAATTTGCTTTAACAAATGTAATTTTATATAAACACAAAAATATCTTATTAATGTAATTATAACAAAATTTAATCATTTTGATTAAACAAAATTTGTCCTCGTACTTTACATAAGTACTGAACAAATTATAATCATACATGTGTTATTTGCATTAAAGTATTAAATATGTATACTTTTATTAAGTAAAATAGTAAACATTTTAAATTGTAATTTAGTTTTACACTTGTTATTACTCATTAATCCATTAGCATAATATATATATATATATATATATATATATATACATATGATAAATTTTATACACGTATATTTTTAAAAAAATGCTTACATAATACTAGAGGTTTCCTATACCTATATCTATTCGAATACGTCTTTATTTTATCATAATTTATTTGATATTTCAATTCAATTTAATTTAAAACATTTTTTCATAATTACCTACTTTAAAACAATTGGTCGAAAAATATAGTATTGTTTTTGGAATTTAATAAAGATATTTGATTATTAGTTACATAATTACCATTGAGTTTTGAAGGTCAGTTTCTTTAATATATAATTTAATTGAAAATTGTAAGTCATTAATTCGATTTAGTTGAGGTTAAGCACTGAAAACAAAATTAAATACAAATCTTTATGTTTTTTTGAGATTTTTTTAAAATTAGACAAAACTTTTTACGTTGTGATGATGAAGATCTATGGATAGGGATATATACATATATATATATAATTTTTCTTTTTTTTTTATAAACATAATTAAGACATACGTACATTTAGAAAAAAGATTTCCAGAGATCCCAAATAATTAAATAATATTAAAACATGAAATTGTCTCATACAATAATAAATCATATATTGGAACATTATATTATTATGCAATATTATGACAATACGTATTTGTTTTTGTTACGCGCACTGCAATACCTACAAAATGTATGTAAACAAATATTTTACAAACGTATATAAAATAATGAGAAGAGTATTTTTTTAAAAATATATTTTTATGTCATATAATATTACGTTCGTAGAACGATTAAAATATTATTTCCGTTTAATATTAATCAATTATATTTGGTTGGATCGAACAATTTGAATGCGTCGTGAAATAAATAGATATTCGATACGTCAAATTGTTAGAAGGGACACGAAAGACTGTCTCGTTATTAATATGTGTACTAAGAATTTATGTGATTTGAATGCATGATATGATTGTATCGTATTTGTGACGAATTTTCTCTGGGCCACGAAATTACCGTCGATGTCGTGTATAATTGATCCTCGCGTGTTTTATAATATGGTTCGTTTACGCGCCGCTGGTCTCGGTAGTGCCGATTAACATCGCATATGACATAAATACATCATATTATATTAGGTGCACGTAAATATGTGTAAATGATTGTTATTCGGAATAGGTGTGTGAATATGATAACCCGATGATAATGGACGAAGCGGGTCGGGAGAGGTAGACCAGAAGAAGAAGAAGAAAAAAATAAAATAATTATCACATAATATTTTTTATATGACATATAATTCACAAAGCACAATCGTATCAAGATCACGTAGGTAAAAAAGGCAACATTTTTCACGTGTTTTTCCGAGTGAAACGAAACAAAAATTAGTCTCTTACAAGGACAATTATTCAGATTAATATCTCAGATCCGAGTAATAGGTATATGTGTATGATCGCACGAACGATCGTCCAACGCGACAGCATAAAATAATAATAACGTTCCGTTGTCCTCATTATCACCGTTTTCTTGACATTTTTTTTTTTTTAACTATATAAGATTAAAATAATTACCTATATGACTCATTTATATAATAATTGTGTTTTTTTTTATCGTGATTGTTTATTTATTTTCATTTGTTACCACCCCCGCTACCACGTTTGTTCTCATTTTACTTTTTTACAACGATTAGAATCTTTGAATCAAATCTACTGACATTCTGATACAAATCGTATCTTTTTTTATACGCAATTAATATTTAAAATATTTTTCTCCGTCGTGGATCATTTTTTTTTTTTTTTAAATGATACGTTTTAATGTTTTATTATTTATAAATACATAGTTTATGTGTGTTATTTATATTTATATTCATTAGTTTATTTTATACTACATAAAATAAAAAAAGTGTGTACATAATATTGTAAAATGAACATATCAGTTATTGTAGATAACCACATCTTTGTAGAAAAATTTTAACTATTAATTGTTCACGTTAAGATAATAATATAAAGTAAAAGTATTAATCCATAAAACTAATGATTACAGGAAAGATTATACATTCTATTCTTTAATTATTTTCATAATTAATTGATATGCTCTAATCTAAAACGTAGAGTTTTGGTTTACAATTTACGGTACATGATTTCTCTTGATATTTGTTCCGTATCAATCGCGGAAAGTACGATTTATTACTTAATTGATGATTTATTACTATTTATTGTTTACGCGAAACCCATATGACGATAAAATTTGTACTTAAAAGCAGTTGTGTTTAAACAGTCATGTGAGCAACTCCGCGTTTGATCCACACAAAAATTAATTGTTATACAGTCCACTTGAATAAAGTTACTTATGTTTAAATGAGAAAATTTTGTAAGTTTTTAAACATTTAGTAACCCGATCCCGAACATTTTGGTCCTAACGAACCGGATTTAGCCAGGGAAAAAAGAAGTGTGGTTTTTCAACGCGTAGTGATAAAAGTGTAGTGTGTAGTGTAGTGGAAGCGTTCCAGCAGGAATCAGGAAGGCTCAAGAAAAAAGAAAAAAGAATATTAATAGGGTAAGTGAATTGCACCATATTAATATTAGGGAAGTGCGCTAAAGAAGGGAGTTGTAATCTATAGCACACAGCACAGTAACGTGGTTAGGTTAACAAACGCGTGATATAAATAGAACACGTCTAGGGAAATGCCGAACCAAAAGAATATATCAGGCGACGTTGCAGGTAATGCAGCGCAAAATGAGATTGCACAGCTGAATCTAAGGAGAGGGCAAATCAAAAGTAAATTGACCAAATTCCAATCGTTTCTAAATGAAGATAAGAGTAAAAATAAAACGCAATTGAAACTACGCAAAGAAAAAATAGAGAAACTTTGGGAGGAATTTGACGATATACAAAGTCGTATAGAAGGGATAGATGCAAGCGAGGATCAAGTTATGTACAGAGATGCCTTTGTTGAAATCTATTTTGATCTTATGTCTATAGCAGAGGATAGGCTAGATAATGCGATCGAAATAAATAAAGAGGTAAATGGCAGAGAGAGTACGATAACTAGATCGTGTAAAGGAACAAATGATAATACATTATCGAAGTGTATAAAATTGAAACCGTTGGAAATTCCGACATTTAATGGATCATTTGAGGATTGGACGGCATTTCAAGACATGTTTATATCGTTAGTACATGAAAATGAAAGTTTAAATAAAGTACAAAAATTTCATTATTTAAAAACTTCGGTATCAGGGGAAGCATTAAAAATTATAAAAAATTTGGAAACATCGGAAATAAATTATACGGCTGCGTGGAAAATAATAACAGATAGGTACAATAACAAGCGATTATTAATTCAGTCACATACCAAAAGTATATGTGACCTACAATGCATACGTAAGGAATCCGCGGAAAAATTAAGACAATTTACGAATGCGTTAAATCAGCATAGACAAGCATTACAGGCATTGAACCATGACCCTGATAACTGGGGAGCTTTATTATTGCACGTAATTACGTCGAAAATAGACGCCAATACATTGCGACATTGGGAAACTTTAAACGCAAAGAAAGAACTGCCGACCGTACAAGAAATAATGGATTATTTACATGATCGATGTCAAGTGTTAGAAGCGGTGGAGAATGCAAAGGGTAAAAATGAGAAATTTAAACAGGTTCCACGAAAATTACAAAGCTATGTGACTGGTGTAGTGGTAAAATGCTACATGTGTCAAGGTCAACATCCGATGTATAAGTGTTCTGAATTTCTAAAAATGAGCGTTGACCAAAGAGAAAAGAAAGTACGGGATATGAAAATGTGTAATAATTGTTTTAGAAAAAATCACAGTACCGATCAATGCAGAGCCAGAAAATGTCTAAAATGTAATAGGCCACATAATACACTATTACATATAAATAAGATAAGCGATCAATCACAAACAATTAATAATAATAGTAATAATGTTATGGCTACGGCGATAAGAGACAATGGCACGGGCGAGGCAGAACAATCGTCAACGGCCGCGATTTCAATGTCATCGATAATAGAACAATCACATACGGGCGGGCAAGTGTTACTGGCTACAGCAATAGTGGAAATATTAGGTAGAAATAATGTATGGTATCAAAGCCGAGCGCTATTGGATAGTGGATCTCAAAGCAATTTCGTGACAAATGACATTATGAACAAATTATGTTTACCGCAAAAGAGAATAGATTGTTCCATAGTAGGAGTAGCGGGAAGTAAGCATAATGCCAAATATGAACTAACTATAACATTACGCTCACGCGTAGGTTCATATAAGTTAACACGAAATTACAAAGTATTACAAAAAATTACCGAAAATTTACCAGCCAGAACGTGTGAAGTCTTACAACATTCTATACCGGAAAATATTTGTTTGGCTGATCCCTACTTTTATAAAAAAGGAAAAGTAGGTATATTAATCGGTGCAGATGCATACTGGGATATAATGGAAAGTAATGTGTTTAAATTAAAGCAGTCTGGTCCATTCCTGCAAGAGACAAAATTAGGCTGGATTGTGGCGGGTGGCATGTTTCAAGAAGCTGCGAGTAATATGAATAGTTGTATGATGACGTGTATAAATAATGATAACACATATTTATCAAAACAAATTGAAGCATTTTGGAAAATAGAAGAAGGACCGACAAAAGAAAACTGGTCGAAAGAAGAAAAACTGTGTGTTGAACATTTTATAAAGAATACAAAGCGTGATGAAAAGGGAAAGTTTATTGTAAAATTACCGTTAAAAGAAAACGCGAACGGATTGGGTAAATCGTATCAAATAGCACTTCGTAGATTTTTAGCATTGGAACGGCGAATAACAAAAGACGAGGTAGTTTACAATCAATATAAAGATTTCATGCGTACGTATAAAGAGCTTGGACACATGGAGGAGATAATCAGTGATAATATAAATAAAGACGGACGTGATGGTGTATACATACCGCATTCATACGTGTTAAACGAAGATAGCCGTACTACAAAATTACGTGTGGTATTCGATGCATCGAGCAAAACCGACACGGGTTTATCTCTTAATGACGTATTAATGAAAGGACCGGTAATACAGGAAGACCTAATAAAAATAATCGCACGTTTTAGAACGCATAAATATGCATTCTCGGGGGATATTACGAAAATGTATCGACAGATTTGGCTTGATGAATCGCATCGTAATTATCAACGGATATTGTGGAGGTCCAATATCAACGACGAAATCAAAGTGTATCGTTTATGTACTGTAACGTATGGCACGGTGTCGGCTAGTTTTCAGGCAATAAAGTGTCTATCCACCTTGGCAGAGGAGACTAATGACGTCTTGATATCCAATGTTATTAAATATGATTTTTGCGTAGACGACTGTTTAACAGGGGGCGCTACCATAACCGAAGCAATACATGTACGTGATAAGTTAATATCCACATTAAACAAAGGAGGTTTCAGTATGGCAAAATGGACAGCAAACAATATCGAGCTGCTAAAAAATATTCCCGGTGCAGAATCAAACACTTACACGTCATTAGATTTGGGCGTAAACGCGGTAAAAACTGTCGGGTTATTTTGGGAACCGGGCGACGACACTTTATCATATAAAATAAAATTATCAAACGTCGAGACATACACAAAACGAAATATATTATCACGTATTGCCAGCCTATTTGACCCATTAGGACTTGTGGGGCCCGTCCTGGTGGTGGCAAAAATAATTATGCAAGCGTTATGGTTGGAAAAAGTCGAATGGGATGATAAAGTATGTGAAAAAATATGTATAAAATGGGAACAATTTCAGAATAATTTAAATAATATTAATAAAATCAAAATACCAAGGTGGCTAAACGTGGGAAATTCTATTCGTGTAGAAGTGCATGGGTTCGCGGACGCGTCGTCACACGCCTACGGCGCATGCCTATATTTACGTACTGAAACAACTGATGGTGAGATAACCGTAAGGTTAATATGTGCTAAATCACGAGTAGCACCACTAAAAAGTACATCAATTCCACGACTGGAATTATGTGCGGCCGTGTTATTAACACGATTAGCAAAAAATATTGTTCCGACGTTGCGCATAAACATTACAAATCAGTATTGGTGGATTGATTCACAAGTAGTCCTAGCATGGATTGCATCTGAATCGTCACGGTGGAAAGTATACGTGGCCAACCGTGTGGGTGAAATTCATGAAACGACAAAAATAGATGAATGGTCATATATAAAATCAGACGAGAACCCAGCAGACGTACTATCCCGTGGATGTACACCGTCTGACATAGAGAAAAACAATCTATGGTGGTGTGGGCCGGAATGGTTACAGCGGTCAGACGAAGAGTGGTTAAGAAAACGATGCAGAGACGAAAGCGTAATAGATTTATCTGAGGTAATATATACGGAAGAAAAAAAAGAGTCAGTGACCTTAGTGATGACGGAAGATCAAAATAGTTTGTTGAATTTAGATAAATATTCGTCGTGGACAATGTTAATACGAATAATAGCGTATATATTACGATTTTATAGAAATGCGCTAAGTACCTGTCGTAATACAATAAAAATAAAAGGTTTGTTATCGGTAGTGGAAAACCAGACAGCCGAAATGACATTGTTACGCACACTACAGAAACGTATGTACGCAGCCGAAATACGGGCGCTAAGCAATTATGATGGCAAAAGAAAGGAGATATCTAATAAAAGCAGTTTATTTCGATTAAATCCATTTATCGATGAACAGGGAATATTACGGGTCGGAGGTAGATTAAGAAACGCGAATAATTTATCATATGATCAAAAACATCCAATTATAATGCCATATTTGGAACCTTTTATAACAATGTTTTTTCGCGGTGAACATGAACGTATGTTACACGCAGGTCCGCAAGCAATGCTGGCGACTATACGATTAAAATATTGGCCGATTAAGGGTAGAGGAGTCGGGCGTAAGGTAGTGCATAATTGTATACGTTGTTTTAAGGTAAAACCAAGAATACTAAAACCGATAATGGGTGATTTGCCGAAATATCGAATAGAACAGCCAAATCGATGTTTTGAAATATGCGGCGTAGATTATGCGGGACCGGTGTTTATAAAAAGCAGCCGCCGACGAAACGCACCGGCAAACAAATCGTATATATGTATTTTTATTTGCTTCGCTACCAAAGCCGTTCATATTGAGGTGGTGTACGACTTAAGTACAGATGATTTTTTGGCAGCATTCAAACGTTTTATATCGCGTCGTGGTATATGTCGGCACATATATTCGGATAATGCCACAAATTTCGTAGGTGCAAATCGAAAATTGAAAGAATTAAAAGACTTATGGATGGCCAAAGATCATCAGGAAACAATACAAGCTTTTTTCAATAACCATGGTATAACTTGGCACTTCATTCCGCCCAGGTCACCTCATTTCGGAGGCCTCTGGGAAGCAGCGGTAAAGTCCGTAAAATATCATTTAAATCGCATAATGCCAAGTACTCGATTGACCTACGATGAATTATATACTGTGATTGTGCAAATAGAAGCGTGCTTAAATTCGCGACCTCTTACCCCATTAACAAACGACCATGGTGATTTAGCATTACTAACTCCCGCGCACTTCCTAGTAGGTGGTTCACTGTTAGCTCTACCCCAGGTTGATTTAACCCTCCATCCTGAAAATCAGCTCTCCAGGTGGGACAGAGTGCAAAAAATAACACAACACATATGGAAACGGTGGAGTGTAGAATATTTAAATAGTTTGCAACTGCGCGCCAAATGGTCAAAAAATAACAAACAAGTAATCGGTGTCGGAACAATGGTATTGGTCAAGGAAAAGAACTTACCACCACTTCAATGGTGTATGGGACGAGTCATAGAGATTCAACCAGGTAAGGATGGTGTCATAAGAGTCGCTGTGGTAAACACTCCTAGCGGGCCAAAAAAGAGGGCAGTGAGATTGTTGTGCCCCCTTCCCATTCAATCTAGTCCAAGTCTGGGGCCGTAAAAATAAAAATAAAAAAAAAAAAAAATTATTTGATTGTAAAATTTATTTATTTATTTTTCTATTATATTAAGAATTATATTTGATTGTAAAATTTATTTATTTATTTTTCTATTATATGAATTATATTTGTTTGTAAAAAAAAAAATATGAAATATTTAAAATACGCGAATATCAAATGTATTTAAGTTGTTTCCTCAGTTAATATTAGCATAGACCTAAATTGAAGGAATTTATTTTTATTATTATTAATTATTAGTATATCAAAATTATTATATTTTTTTTTTTTCCCCCTTCATTAATTATTATATTGAAATCGATATTTCAAGGCGGGCGGTATGTTCCGTATCAATCGCGGAAAGTACGATTTATTACTTAATTGATGATTTATTACTATTTATTGTTTACGCGAAACCCATATGACGATAAAATTTGTACTTAAAAGCAGTTGTGTTTAAACAGTCATGTGAGCAACTCCGCGTTTGATCCACACAAAAATTAATTGTTATACAGTCCACTTGAATAAAGTTACTTATGTTTAAATGAGAAAATTTTGTAAGTTTTTAAACATTTAGTAACCCGATCCCGAACAATATTGTTATGCGCGAATACACGAATTTTAATTGAAAATTGATTAAATTATTTGTACCTTACATTTTCAATGATAATTCTGCGAACATAATTTTAAAAACCATCATATTACATACAATATTACAAATATATACATATATATTATTAAGTATTTACCAAGAATCATATCTTATGATATATACAAACGATAATTTAACTAAAATTTAATTTTCAAATTCTTTATAACCATGTTTTACTAGACATATCCTTTATTAATATTATATAGACAAATTTTATTTAAATTCATTTAAATGTTAATAATAATATTTTGCGTATAGTCTTTTAATTATCTAAAAAAAAAAAAAAAATAACTTTTAGTGTAGGTTACCCAAATTACAAAAAAAATTAAACTTATAATGGTATATACCTACGCATATGATATAAATAACATTATAATATGTAATTATGGACACTATATAGACTATTGTATTTAACCTAATCAATCATAGTAATGTTATCAGTTTATCACAATGTTATTAACCTATAAAATGAACTTGAGAAACAAATAGATATGAGTTATTCAACAAAGTTTCACACTGATTCGGTTGATAGTGTCATTTATAGTTTTAGGACTGGGGTCCCAAAACATTAATTTAATAATATATATTTTTTAATTTATTACTGACAGCCGTTGCTCAGAGATATTTTTATCCCGTTTAAACGTGTGCACCAAATATAATAGAAACGTGTCTCGCTGTAGTTTAGAGGTTTACCGGTCCTAGAGGATGATAAAAAAAAACCTACAACCACGCGTGGTCGTGTCTATAATACAGTCTTGCGGACTTACACGCACTGTGCAAGAGTTTTTATTTTTTTACTAATCCAATACGTAGTCATCACCATTATCCACACGTGTACCCACGTTTTAGATCTAAAATAATGTTTTCGACCGAGTAAAAATCATTTTTTTTATTGCCACCGATAACCACATTGGACTCGCCGAGTCATCGTATACACATACAGACGCGTATATAATATAATACGATATAGATGACATATTACGAGTATACGTATACATATATCATGCGTATGGCACACATCGAAATAGTTTATATTACTCATAAAATAGAACATCGGGATTTCGAAATTTCCACCTATAAAACGACCGATATTACGTATATTTTGTAAGATTGGTCTATAAAAAATATATATATATATATATATCGGCATATTGTAAATTATTATATTATGTGGGTGTTCACTCACGTTTGTGTCTGCGAGACACAAAATATAATTAAATTAATTTCGAACAACAGTTTTCGGAGGCACGTGTAAACAATAAATCTTCATGCGAAAGATTCGATTTTCTTAAAAGACAATTATTATTACCTATATTATAGTAATTGGTTAGATTATCGGTATGTTTTATCGGTGCGATCTCGTTAAATATAAGAAAATATATATTTTTTAGAGTCAATGTTGTTCCTGAACTATGTCTGCGTAAGTGTTCCCCTTTCAATGATAACAATGATACGGGTTTTTAAAAACGAATTTTATCGTAACCGTCTGCTTAACCCGTTTGAATTATTATTTAACTTTAATTTTTAATTTAGTTTTTGTTTTTTTTTTTATCAATTTTTCCCCTTTCAAAGAGCTAAAAGTCGTTATTAAGAACGGGTGTTATTAAGAAGAACTTCGGCCGTTTCGGTGAGGGGAATAAATCGGTTCGGGTTTTAATACTATCCATATTTTCAACCCTTTCTTCACAGAGTATAAAAAAACCACACTTTCCCCGTCGCTTTTAGCGCCTCTACAGACGCCTTTTGAAAATATTGGCTTTGCACCCCACGCCCTCTTATCTCTTGTTTGCTGCTATATCGTCGTCGAATATGCTACAATATAGCTTGTTTGTGTATGTATATGTGAATGAGAGAGAAAGAGAGAGAGAGAGAGACAGAGAGAGAGAGAGAGAGAGAAACAGAGACAGTTTGCGTGTGAGAGAGAGAGAAAGTGAGCGAAAGTGTGTTCGAGCACCACCGCTTCCAGATGGTTTTATTTTCATAAATTATCGGTTTACTCTGTACAAATTTAATTAATGCGCTTAAAAACGGCTTCGGGAAATTCTGAAACTGTTTTAAAGAGTATCTTCCCCTTCGAGATAATTTTCGATTTCTGTGTAATGCCACCACCACTGAATCATTCCTTAAAACCGGGGCCCGAATCGTCTTAGAACAGGTCAAATGATAATTAATTCCATCGACAATATTTTCATAGAAATTGCAGTGAAAAGATAACGCACACAACAAGTTATAAATTAAAAATAACAAAGAGTTTATATACTAAGTACCTACCAGAAAAATTAATTAATTGACAATAACAACAAGTTATATAAATTTGATCGAACAAACTATTGCCAACAAGTGTTCCACGTTAACGACAAAAATATATAAATGACTACAAATCAAAAAATATCAATTGTATTTGAATTATAGTAATATAAAATTTGAAATATATCCTTCTAGTTAAGTTAATGCTACAATTAAAATTATTATTATTGACGTTTCTGAATATTTATTTATTATATATATAAAAATTTACTATAAAATATTTGCCAAGAAAAGGGCTCTAGGAATGAATAAACTTGTACCAATATTTGTTTTGAACAATGGAATATTGAACAGATCTAAGTTTCTTGTATTTTTAAAAGGAATACGAAAATTAATTTGTGCTAAGATCTCAAAACAAACAATAAAACCATTTAGAATATCAAATATGAACATTAAATCAGCTAGTTTTCGTCTAGTTTCGAGGTAATGGAGTCCTATAGTATTCTGGAGTTGACTAACTGAGCAATTTTAAAAAGTACAACCTTTGATATGAGCAATTCTTTTCAAAAATTTATATTGAACATTATGTTGCAGCATAATATGCAATATTAACTTATTGGAAGATACGTTATAATTTTTAATGACATAATCTTCATATTCCACTGTAATTTTAAGTATCTACAAATTAAGACTATTACATCTTACTATTTTCCACTATCATTATAAAATACCTTCTGATCATCTGGTATCATAATTATCGTCTATTTAGTCATATTAAATATCTTTACAATTTTAGTTTAAACTTGATAAGAAAAAAAATAGAATTATAAAATTGTTTACATCAAATTTTTATTTTTAATGCAAATACCTGTTGTTAACATATAATAATGTATTAATTATAAAAATTATATTAAAAAAAAAAACAATAAAATCCCAAAATTGTAATTTACAAGTAGGTAGATATGTTTAAAGAATATCTCTGACATAATTTATGTTCAGAATGAAACTTAATTTGATAGAAAGTGATATGAATTTGGTTTTATTTCTTGGTGCACACGAAAATTGTTTTCTAACAATACAATAAGTTTTATGATAAAGGAGTTTTACTAAATGTTTTACTTGATGACAACCAAATATATAACTGAAAAGTTTTCGGGGTACACGTAGAGGGTATAAAGAAGAGGATCGACGGTGTTTTTCAATATACAAGTTGTTTGCCTTACGTATTTTTCAATTTTCTCTTAATTTCATATCCAATTCTATTTCGAGAATAAACGGATGAAATTCCCCGTTTGAGATTCGGCATACAAAAAAAAAATCTAACGCGGTGGTATAGGACGAAAAAAAACTTATTATAATATGCCGAGTCCCTTTTAACCAATTATCGTATTTCTTTACAGTCGTAAATGTTAATATTTTTTTCTCATCCTCTACGTACTAGGTTCCTTGTTGACAACGATAACAACAAGACATTATATATAAATTATAACCTAAGTGGTTTCGGATAACGAGACATTCGTATTCGCATCTTATATTGCCTACTTCGTTCTTCACCCCAAGACTATACACATTTTCAGGCGCCAATGGTGTTTTTTTTATATTATTATTAATAAAAATTGTTTTTAAATAAAACATATCTGCCCGATGAGTTTTGTTTCAGCAAAAACGAACAATTTATTTTGTTATTACTACGATTATTATATTTTACATTTTAAGTATTGAAAAATATTGTATTCCTACTGAATTGTGTAAATTTCAATACTTCTCTTTTGATATGTTAACCAGATACCTATATAGTATGTATTCAATTCTTGTATTGCGATTTTATTAATGAATAATTTACGTGAAATAAAATTCAAAACACGAGAAAGTATTAAAAACATTTTCTCAAATTGCAGTTAATATATGTATAAATAAGTAATGAAGGACTTATGTATATCCATTATATATTAAGCTCATTTTTAGAATTTTAGTAAATGATCATTATAATTTGCCACAGAATTGTCCGTGTCTTTTTTAAAACTTAATATATTTGTCACCTATGAAAAATACTTCAACTATAAGTATTAAGTAGGTACTCACTCTTTAGTAAATTAATTACTACCTATATAATATTAAGATGTTTAAAACTGATTCGTTATCGATAGGATATATTAACATAATATTTTATTTTATTCTTCAACATACATAATATGTGTTCAATTTTGCAATGATACCTATAAATTATAATATATACCTAAAATTAATATTTGTATACATCAGAGTGTAATAAAATTAGTTAAATATTTTTAAACCCAATTATAAAGTGTGAAACTATAATTTTGGTAAATTTAATCAATCTACAATAAACGAAATCTAAAAAAAAAAAGGTTAATTTATTTTAGCACAAAAAAACTCATAACAATAATATTAAATATTGACAAAAAAAGTTAAAAACAAAAAAAAAATATAGCCTTCAAAACTAATATATAATATTATTAATATAAAACAAATTTAATAGTTTAAAAAAATTGAACAATTTAATTGGTTTGGAATTTATATTTGTCAATAAACATAACATCATAGAATGTTTTAACTTTCTCACGGTTGCTGATTGGAATTCTATTATTGTTTCAATTTGTTTTGTCTCTCCTAATTATTATCTGTCGAACGTCACGAAAAATTCGATTGTTCTACACGCAAATTATATATTGTAAAAATAAAAATACATAAAAAAGAATGTTATAAAAAAATAAAAAATTCAACAAGAGAAATTTCTTTTAGATCAGACTTCATGCGGGATGTTGCGTAGATTGAAATATACATTTTAGAAATAATCCTTATAATCGATTTTCAAAGAGGGTTTTTGGAAAAAAAAACTGTCACTCAACATTTTAGACGATATTATTTAAAAAATGATAACTTTAATATTTAATATCCAACGCAATTGGCACATAACAATAGTGGTATACTATGCGCATTTTTTGTATATCAATAAATATCATTAATTTTCTAGAAAACAAATTTTCATTTACGGTACCTAGTTAAAATTAAAATAACTTTAACGAATCATTATAAATTTGTCTTTAAATTTATTTTCACTAAATTTAATTTAATTCATCTACCAGAAATACTCGCTTAAAACACACGATATGACCTATAAGTCAAAGAACATCTACTACAATACAATAATATGAGGTATTATACGTCACAATTTAATACTATATTCACTCTTAATAATAATTTTACTGTCAAAATATAATATAGGAAAATAAGATTTGCCAAACATGAATTTAATTCGTTTTAAGACTATAAACTCTTATTAAACACGTGATGTCATTTAATTACTTAGCACCATTTTATGAACGTTTCCGTTTTAATAATAATAATAATAATAATAACAAATTATCAAATTGTATAACTAAAAGTTTAATTTATTTCATCTATGTTTATAATGATAGTAATTTATATTACACTAGTATAATTTAATAATGATAACATTTATCAAAATAATAATGTGAATAAATAGATTGGAAATATAATATAATATTACAATTAATAATATTTAGAAATCACTAGGTATTGAATTTTTAAATATTAATAGTATTTATAACTTTTTTAATATTTTAATCCTAGTTTTAAAATCTAACTGTTTTGATTGGACAATATTTTATGTAAGTATAATAATATTTATCTAGCATTTATTATTGATAAAAAAAAAAATAAATACTATTTGAATACGATTGTCTGCTAAAGGTTTTCTTACTTTTTAATGACACTAAATTATTGTATTGCTTTAAATTTATTTATATATATTACATTTTAAAATTGATAATTAAAATTATTAAATTAATAATATTATAATTAAAATATTAAAATTAATAAAATGCTAGTTTATATCCAAGAGTGATCACAAAAAATAACGTAATAACTCGTTATTATCATAATATCACAATAATATTAAATTTAATACTAAAAAATGCACTATTATTGTTCGATATAAAATCTATCAATTTGACTGGTAAATTTATAAATTATCGTTAACAATTTATTATTTTGTAATTTCTTATAAATCGTAAACATATAGTTGATAATGAATGGAGTATTAAATAAAATTATTATTGTTGGCAATGTTAATAATTTTGAAAGTACATAACAAATTTCAATCACTTTCCATTTTTTCATTTTCTTTATGGTTTCTTTTATTTATACTATTTCATTATTTCTTCAGTTATTTTACTATTAAAGCTATGATAAAATACCAATGTTTCTTATCTATACAGTATATACCCTTAATGTTATTATGATTGTGTTATCAAAATGATTTTACAGTTGTTATTGCATATTTTTTTGTAAGAGACTTTTTTAAATTATAAATTATAATTTATTTTTAAAATAGAATATATATATACATATATGTGTGTGTGTGTGTGTGTGTCTTATTATTTCCATAAAAATGATAGTCACCGTTATATTATAAAACAAGGAATAGATCTATTTTCCGTAGATACACTCTTAATGTATAAATAATTTTACTGATATGTATTTGATGCGGTATATGACGGACATAATATACCTAATCGTATAATATCAATGAGTTCATTAAAACACCAAAATAATAAAGACTAACTTTCGTTTCTATACATTAACATGTGTTGTAATAATTATAGTGAACCCATAAAAAATACATAGGCCAAATAATACAATCCATGTTCTGTAAGTATACATCTATAAAATATATAATCACTGAACGGCAATTCCTATAGTCTGTAGCAAACAATGTACCTATATCTTAGGAACATATAATATTATAATATACAACGCGATTCACCATATCATATACGATACGTGCACGATGTATATATAATATATAGGATGATCATTTTATATTGTTACAACAATTTTCTCAAATGGTCGATTTTTGCACATTTTATTTACCGAATCGATTATTTGTTTTTTTTTTTTTTATAATTTGCATTGTTTGATTTAAATAACGCGTCACAATAATGTTGTTGAGTTTATAATATTATATTTATATATGATACAAAAAAAAAAATGTCTATATATATATCATAATAAACTGTCGAACAGAGAAAATTAGTGTAATTATACTGTATAAATATCACCCTGTATACTATGTGTTATAGATACCCGAATAATAAGCATGTATATGTAGATACACATAACGCCTGCGCGCGCGTGAGTATGTGAACGGATGCCAGAGTGATTTGTGCGGAAAGATCGAAATCTAAAGATTATGTGCTCAAAGTAATTAAACTCAATTACACACCGAATGAAGTGTTCTATTTCATTCTATTTTTTATTATTATTATTATATATTATTCCCTTAGCTATCTAATATAATATACGATAATAGCGTGTGCGAACGTACATCAATTCGATGTTTATGAGACCATGCAGTCCGCAGTATACGTTAATATACCTATGTTGCAGGACGTAGCTTAAGTGTAGCTATTAATATCTTATACATTTAAACAGTCATTATATTATGCATGTACAATACTACATATTATATTATAATTAAAAACTACATACGTATAAACAATGATGAAGAATGTTTTCTATAATTATTTTTTAAAAAATTAAAAAAACTTCGAAGGTATCTGACAGGAAATCGGATTCGATTTTAAAATTATATGTTATACAATATATAGTATTGTGAGTGTAATTAATTGAAACCTACCCAAAAATAAAAAAATATTTGCTAATATCTATATATATATATATATACCTACTCATATTATAATACAATCGTAATTAGTACTTAATAGGGATTTTTTTTTTAAATATTAATTTTATAATTAACAAACAATATAAGTACCTATACACAGAGTGTATTATTACTAATAAATGCAATATCTTCACATAAAATTAACATTTTCCAATGTGGTTTTTTTTAAATTATTATTTTGGCAATGATTATAATATTATCTCTTTAATGTTTTGAGTTTTAAACGTCTAGTATAAAAATTGAAAAATATTTTTTTATTTTTAAAATTATGTAAAATTTTAAGATGACTGAATTAAAGAGTACCTATATTTTTATTAAAATGTTGATGTGTTGACTTCCTAGTTTCATCAATATAAGATGAAGATTTTTGGGATATTATTCTTTTAATTGAAAAATGAAATATTCTTCGTCATTCATTTAATCTAATTTAAGATGCATTTTTGCAACAGTTAAATTAAATAATACTAATTTAATAACAACAACAATATTTAACAATAATATCAATAAAATATATTATAACTTATTACATGTAAACAACAATTTTAAGTAAGGTATACTGATGTTATGAACTATTAATATAGAAAAATTAATAATTATATGCAATAAAGTAAACAAGGGATAAAAACAATTAACATAATTAATGAAGAAATTAAATACTAGATGAAGATCTAAATTTTTAACATATTTTCTAAATGACTTTAAATTACGATAGTTATTTTTACTTGTATTTAGATAGTGACAAAAATTAAGGCCATTATACAACACACTTTTTTGCCCAAATACTTCATTACAACTAAGTATGTCTATATTAACATTTAGTTTATACTTAATGTTAGATTCATGATCTAATAATGAAATAAAATGTTTATATTTGTATAATTCAATTTAAGGAGAAGAAATAAAATAATAGAACTAAAATCATCTACCTTAAGTTTTTTTTTATAAATAATTTATTTTATTTAATGTTTAAATATCATGACATGCAAAATATATGTTATATTAAATAAATTATTAAATATAAATGCAATACCAATAAGGTTCTTAAGTGATAACACAATTGTATATCTGAAAAAAATAGTAGATAAGGTCGATTTACAAATAAATGGCAGACGTAATTTACTATCAATCACTATAATTATACTATTAGTAAATATATTTTGCATTCCATGTTATAATATTTTAAATAATTACAGTAAATGGCGTAGAATATTTCATTTTTAATTAAATAATTTTTTTTAAAAATCGCCATCTTGATGAAAAGTTGACACATGAAATTTTTCATAAAAATAAACTCATTACTTATAATTTAGCTATTTTCAAATGCCCCATAGTTTAAAAATTAAAAATTGTTTTTATGTTTTTTTAAAAAAAGTAATAAAAATAAAATATTATAGTCGGTTGTCTACTTAATAATTTTTAATATAAAATTCTAAAATTTAAATTTTTTATTAATATATTGCAACTTTTAAATATATTTGGGACACCCTATACCTATACACACTCACGTGATTGATCTAGTGTAACATTACTCTTACCTCCACATTTTGTTCAAAACCATTGTATGCTAATGAACATGTATTTAAAGCCTTTAATTTAATAAAACAAATTAAAATTAAAAAAAAAAAAACTAGATATAAATACTATTTAAAATACAAGTATAATTTGAAGTATTTTTAATGTGTATAGCATTGTATCTTACCGATAGTACACTACTATAGTTACCTTCAAGTTTGCGCAATTCAAATTTTTTTTAAAATAGTATATTAAAATGATTCGATTACCTTCGAAGCTATACTAGCGTAAACGTTTCTTAATTTGTTTACCTTATGGAATGATAGCTGCGCGTATCTAGATATGTATTAATTTATGCGATTAATTAGAATAAACAGGAAAAAAGTTAGATTAACAAGAAAATTATGAAAAGAAATAATTCATAAAAAGGGTTATGCGCTTCGTAAAAAAATGCATTAGTTTCTAATTGAAATTTACTTATGATTATTTTTAATAAATAATTAATGCCTCAATTCGATTAGGTCTATTTATGGTTTTAAGTCTTATTAATGTATAATACCTACCTACCAAATTTTAATAAATTAATAAAATTATCCATATATTCTCTTTAAACCATATTATCATCACCACGTCGATAGTGGATTCTATTTTCTGCGAATATTAACAATGTCATTGGGGAAACCTAAACCCAAACCCCTAGGCTCCATATTTCCATAACGGTTGATTAAGAAAGATACACATTTATCGTTAAAGTATTACATATTATCTTATGCTTTATAAAAATTAATTATATTACAACATTTACATATATTTACAATATATCTACAGTGAGTTTTTTTTTATGACTGGAACGCTATAAAGTTATTAATTTTGTTTATTAATAATTTAGAGTAGGTTACGTAATAAAAATAATTGGCTATTATTTCACTCGTTATACCTATACCCTATGCTTTATGGATTCACCACATTAAATGCGTAGGTATATTCAAAACCGCGTAGAAACTAAATATTGCGCCAGGAGCAAAACTTTAAAATTCGCCCCTTCTGAACTTTAAATTTTGATTAATTCTAAAAAAAATTATAAACTACAATAATATAAATAAATAAACGATCGTTGTTTAGTAATTTTATTTAAATTAATAACTCATTACTTAAAAAAATATTTAAAAAATATTTGTATTAGATATATAAGTTTACAGTTTAATTTGCGGCCCTGTGCGTTTTCGGGCTACAGACATCCTTCGCCCCCCCCCCCCACCATGCTACGGCTCTGAGTTTATTGGGCATTTGAAAAATATCCGCAATAGTATTATTAATTAGTTGTTGTTTTATTTTTCTTATTTAATTAGGTAACGTAATATCAAATAATTAAATAATAATAATTTTCAATGTGGAATAAAAAAAAAAAAAAAAATGACTAGAGATGATATACCTAATAATATTATATACTATACCAATCAGGACAGGATATTAATATATTATTTATATAGTAATTTTGAATTTATTTCATAATATATATTTAAGATGTGATATTAAATTATTTTCGCCGTTGGGTGTAGTAAATATTTACGAAGAAAATTAATCGATGAGTTGATCAAGAGGTGTCCTGAGGATTAGACCGTTCCCAAAGGTATACAAAAACTAGGTCTATAATGTCATATTATTATTTTATATTTTGATAATTTTCAATTTTACGCGTATTGTCATAGTAAATAACATTATTCTCTACTACAAGTCTTAATATTTCTACTTGTATTCCTTGTTGGTTAATGGCGGTAGGTTATAGGTCCGGGGGGGCAAATAATGAATATTACGTTCGAACAATTTCAAATAAATTCATGTTATAATAATATAATATCAAAACACCATCAAAAAAATGAAATCAAAATACCCTCATAAAAAAAAATAAAATATTAAGACCTATCGACAAGTAAAATTAAGTTGCAGAAATCGTATTAGCCTTTGGAAAACTTATATATATATATATATACATTATAATATATAAAGTCTCACCCTATACGACGGTCGTGCACCGTTTTGTTGCTTGCGTCCGGACGTCCGGTCGACCATATTATATAATTATTATTATTTAAACTATATATAATCCATGGTTATATACTAGAGTAGATACCGCACACCATATACCGTATACCATATACCTTGAACTCACCGCCGCAGACGATGAATTTCCAGTCTGACGGATTTCTTGCGTTTATAATATACGCGCATGCATAATATTCTAATTTTCCCGACTGATTACAACTTTTCCGGTTCGTTACAAATCGTCGTACATTCATATAATAATCTACGCGAGTGCAATTATATATATATATACATAAACGGTTCGAAATTCGCACTCTACATAAACATTTCTTCGCATCTCCATCCCTATAGCTCCATCACTTGATATTATTATGATACCACAACCTGATTTAGGTTACCGGCGATAAGTATACATTGGGTATACCTACCTTTGTTATTATGATATAATAACCACTCGTCATACGACTTGTCTAACGTTCTAACAGGCGCATTTATATAGGTCAGAATCACTATATTATATACATGATGCAGGTAATACGGTTATACTTAAAGTAGTGGGTGTTCAATGTGGGTTGGAGACGAGAAAAACCGAAAGACGTCAATACGAGGTCGTACTACGGTATATGAATAAAATAATTTTTATATTATATAATATTATATATGTGTGTTTTTATGTATACTCGAGTGGGAGCTGCAAGGGATGAAGAGTCGTCTGTACGCAGGATGATATAGCCGCGGAGAGGGCCCCCATCGTAGTAATCGATAACGGGCGGACCGCAATTTTTAAAAGACGCGGAGGAGGACACCGTGGGCTATATACGCGTTCAATTTTATTTTTTTTAATCAAATATAACATAATATTATCATAATAGTATAATCCGTCTCTGTATGTTTCTATTTCACGTGTTGGAAACTGTTATATTCCATTATTATATTCTGTATTAAATATTAGATTATATTAAGTATCATATTGTATATACTGTGCAGACATCAAAGAAAAGTGCAACGAGCAATGAACATGTTTTCTCGAAAATTAAATATAATTTTTTAAGCCACCTGCAATTAATATTCGTTTCTTTACCTGTAAAATAAAATTAGTATTAAACTAATGTGTTTTATATTTTAGATCGTACTTTTATATATATTATTGTATAAAAGTGAGCAGTACAAATATGGTTACTCGATTCGCACCTGTAGACCTGCGCACTTCCATGAATAAAATAATATTTTGATATGGAATTTATTAAAATTGTATAAAAATAATCAATATAATATTAAAATGCTAATAAATTTTATACCCCTTCAATAATATAGCGTGAACAAAGCTTAACGAACAATTTCACAATCGATGGTATATTATTATAATATATTAGGTATACAATTAAAGTTAATTACTTCTCTCAGTATTTACGTTTAAGTTTCCAGACTTTATATTATTATACAATTATACTCGTTGAATAATGAATGGTAGCAGGTATAACGCTCAAGAAATAATCGATTTAGTCTATTAAAATATGTGTATATATAGACGTTCGTCGTTTGAAATTATCGTATCCGCCCCACTGAAGTGAAATAATTATAATCTCATAAATAAATTAAAATCAGCGTCCACCTGTTACAAAATTGTCATGTTAAATAATAATATAATATTATTATCGGTATTTGATTCGTTACTTCTATAAGACATCATAAAAATAAATACTTCTTATACTATTAATTATTATTATTATCAAGTAGATGATGATGAGAGGCTATAAAATAATTTATTGATCGTGATATTAATGAAACAAATATTATTAAAAAATAATATCTGAATTCTAATATAAAATATGAGCTGGTTAGCATCAGTATCTGTCGTGTATACGTTTCAAAATGAAAATGGTTATTAAAGGAGAAATTAAATTAAATAATTTTCAGATCGGCAGTGTTCATAATATAAAGTTGTTTATTGGAATAAATTATATCATAATAATTAACTGTTTATTATGTATAATATATTAATAATTTAGTGCGAAACTAGATTTTGTACACAAAGCGGAGAAAATAATTTCCATTTTAGTGAGAGAAAATATTATAAATTATAATACAGTTAATATGAAAAAAACTTTATTATTTTATAGTATTGATTTTATTCCTTTTTGAGGTAAGATTATATTTTGAATAATGTTTCTTAATGTGTGTATTTTTGATTAATCGAGAAAATTATCAAATGATATTCATATATTAGATCCTTAAATTATATTACCATTTAAGTAGTATGAAAGTTAATTATTCATTTTACAGATTAGGTAATCAGTATATACAATATAAAAATAATAGTTCTTGAAATTTATTGATATTCGGTACATAAAAGCAGTATGTAAGAATTAACTAATAAATAAACTAATTCCCTTTAAAAACGAAAATATAATATTACGAGTAAATTATATGATTAATAAAAATAAAACATGCAAATTTCGCTTTAATCATATTTATTACCATTAGGAAATACATATTTGATCACAGATGTAATTATTTTATTATTAACATTACAATAGTCTGAACTCCTTTTACAAAGTCAAGCTGAAAATAAAAGAAACATGCATAATTAAAACTTAAAGAATAAAACTTTTGTTATGGTAAAATTTAGATTGTAAGACGGAGATAATACTATCCTTTGAATGATTATATCCATATCATCATTTTCGTTGTCGTGACCGATGTCTATTAATCTACGATTCTATCCATTATATTATGCATTAACGACGCAGTTTTTAAATAATTTTTGTTATAAACTCTCTATATTAAACAAATAATAATAATATTGTGTTTTTAATTAACTATTATATAAACGAACTTTGTGCATTTAATAGTTTATACACGTATTAAATGTATTATTTACACCATAAGTCTAACGATAACAGTATAATTAATTATTATCCAAATTAAAATGATTATTTTTTTATTACATCAATATAAATGTAATAACGAATATAATTGATTAATTAATTAAAATTTTGTGTATTTTCACTATAAGTTGATGACTGTAAGTTTTTCGGTATTGTACATTTGTACCTATTATATATATACAATTATATTCGTGCATGTCAAATATAATAAAATGTTGACATTTAAAACCCGAGTATAATGTTGTAGGTAGTTTTTAAAGCATGTTCTGGGGTCATCATTTAATTTTGTAATTTTTATCAAATGTGAAACATGTAATACAATAATATATATTTTATAGATTATTCGTTATATTAAGTATTTGATTTTTTTTTTTTTTACATATTATTATCATCATATTTCGGAAATCGTTCTTTATACTATATATATTTTTGTTGATAATGTGCGTATTATTATAATATTTGTATGGGATAAATATATTGATCAAATAACAATATTTTAATGCATATTATAGCACAAGACGAAATATATTGTAATAATATTATATTGAATATTCACGACAAAACGTTTGTTTTATTTATATATCATGGCGTAGTTCTACCTATATATGTATGTGTATACATAATTTATATGTGATTGACAGGCGTGAAACGTTATTTTGTTTTTTATTAACGTGAAACTAAAAAACGCACACATATGTATGATGTACGCGTAGTACAAACGAGGGAAAATGGGGAAAAAAACTACAAAATATACAATTTGAAAAGATCGCCTAAATGATGAGTTAAATTGTGGAGAAAAACTGGATAAAAAAAAAATTATAAAAACGCATTATTATAAATGTACACGTGTCAAAGCACGTGTGTATCACTATATCGTATTATTAATATAACTTCAATTACATTATTATATATTATCATCGTATGTTTATAATTTAATTTAATTATTTAATAATTATTAAGTATAATATCTATACAGGATGATCGGAATCTCATGTTTCAAAAATGTTGTACCTTCATTGTTTTTGTAACACGAAATTCCGATCGCTCTGTATAAATGATGGCGTATAATGGTGCTGTGATAGTAATAACATAAATATTACGATTATTGTCTCGCCGGCAGATACGGTGCATTAGTATACACCGCGCGTGCGGTGGCGCATTAATATTGGAAAACCGTCGATACGAATATTTATTTATCCGTCTCCCCATCCACCTTCGCTTCGAATACACGAAAATACAATATAAAAGCGCCGACGCGACGCCACCGGAAAAAGGTCGCCGCGGACGCATTGCCCTCCCCTCTCGGAAATCGAACGGTTATCGGCGGCGCGCACATATAAAACGTTCCGCCCGCAGCCGCTGCCGATACTCGGCTATTGGTGGCCTCCGATGACGCGACCGATTCCGATCAATCGGTCTACGGCGGCGGCGGCGGCGGCGTCGTTAACTCTGCTGGCAAAGAACGCGCGGCGCATGACGACGCTTTTTTCCCCTACCGCCGCCGGCCGACTATATAAATATATATTATACTACCGATACCAGTATGTACCGCGTATAGCTAACCGCACATACCGGGACTCTATATATAAAATACCGCGGTCAGGTATACGTGCGTGTGTGTGTGTGTGTTATGTGCGTCCGCCACCGCACTGCGCCGCGCCGTCAACGCTCTGTATATTATATATATATATATCATCGATATCGGACGCAGCCGACGCGCCCAACGGGTTTCCGATCGCTCCACCCACGTACCGATTTTCCCTCGAATAAACATACCACACCCCGTTTTATCGGCATAAACTCCTCCTCGATATATCGCTTATATATTTTTTTTTCGTTATCGTCAGTTGTCACTACCCCACTTGCCACCCCTTATTATCGATCCGTATATAGGTTGGGTCGTAATATATAAATATATATATATATATTATTACGTATAATATATAATGTTTTATTTTCTTGTATAAAATATAGCATGATACTCGTCCCGAAGACGAGAATAATGATGCGAAATTTGTGTAAACGGAAATTTAAAAAAAACACAAATTCGAACAAATATATATATATAGATAAAAATTATAATATTATAATGTACCGCCTTTATATAGTTTTTAAGTGTATCTATGTTTGCAATGAATAGGCGTTGTTGATTATTAAACCTATAAATCAATATACTACAGGTTTTTATTGTTATTTTTTATTTAATTTTGCAGTAACCTTCTCTGACTACAACAAGCCGTATTTTGTTTGACGATTCTTCGCCTCGACAGATAAATAATAAATGAATTTAGGTTCCCATACCGTAAGCGGATATATTATACAAAGTTTTCCGTCACGCGGGGAAACAGTTATAATAGTACTTATGTAAAGATACATCGTGCATCATTTTTTGAAATTTTTTTTTACTCTTTTATATATCTGCAGAGATGTCAGATCTTTATAAAAATGTGAATATTTTTTAAAAATCTAAACTTAATCCAATCATATGATACGCGAGCATATAACATAAAAAAAAATTATAGCGTAATTTAATATTTCATTAAAAGTTTTGAAAATATTATAACTATGTTTGCACGTATTGTATGTATACTGAATAGTGTTATGATAGGTTATCAAGATTTGTGTTCAAAAATTCAATACATTTTTAATGTTACATCGATTATTTTTGAAACGTGATAATATGATCACTCTGTATGTACATTTTAAAATTTACCTCACAATATTCCCTTAAATATTATATTATTATAGTAAATAAGTAAATCGCATGTTTAATTGTTACTGAATTTGATTCCAACTGTTTTTATATTGTACTATGCGTAGTAGGTATAATACCAATAAAAGTGTCTCATTAATAATTCTCCGTTTAAATTCCGCTACTCCATCGCTACAACATCATTAACTTCTACTCTGCCGACCAACATATCGTAAAACCATAAAGTTATAATTATTTTGAATTAAGTTATAATTAATTAAATTTTAAATAAATATGTATAATTATATTAACTTTATTCCAATATTCAGCTATATTGTTATGAATTTATTTATATATATATATATAGATAAATAGCATAATGTCAGAGGCCCTAACCCTGGGCAGAATAAAATGGATAGATATACCACATAGTAATAATAGTGATAAACCTATTTAGAACAAGTTTTAAATTTCAAGCAAAATACATGTTATAATATAAATTATTTTTAATCATTTTAATAATAAGATGATTGGTATACATAAGTTTAAACAAATTTTATTTTATATTATGTATTAAATATTATTTTTCTTGTGTTCAGCACCCCCTCAGCCCCTCCCATTAACATTTCTATTTCTAGATTCGTCTCAGCACAACATTATAATGTGCGCCTTATTATATATGAATCATTAATAATATTTATTAACTATACCTATATATTTGATTAAACCTACTCATTTGGCGTTTTAGTATAAAAATTCATGAATATTTTACGGATTAATCCATCCTTGTAAAATATTATCAAGTTAATAATAAATATAATGCTATTATTTAAAACTATTGTATAACAATTATTTTAACGAATAACAAGACTATATTTAATTACGTACAACGTCCTTGAAAGTTTTAGACTCGGCGGTAGTTTGGTATTTAAATATGATATTGTAGGTATTAACAATAATATTAAATGGATAAAACAAAGGTTAATTCATTATGATATATACTCGAATTATAATTACCTTGGATGATGGATTTCCTAAATCTATAATTTAGTATTTAGTATTTTTTATTTTATTTTAATTGCAATGTACCTATAATGATACATAATTAATTAATTTCACCTGATATTCATATGCGTATATATACTTTTATCAAATAGGTTAGGTACCTACTTATATTGTTAAGTAGTGTTACAAAGAAATGCATTTTTCTGGCAGAATTAATTTTTTTCATAAAAAATGCACGTGACCTCACATATTTTATTTGTTTATACGTCATTATTGTTAAAGTTTTTGCATAGGTACTTGTAACGTATATTATAAATATAACAAAATGTTTACCTTTATAGTTATAATTTATTTAAGTATATTTTGTTATATTACTATTTTAATGATTTAACAATCATATTAAACAACAAATATTATATACAATTATAAATAAATTATATGAATGTCATTATTTATTATAACTATATTAAAACTGTGACTCTCTTCCTCCTCCTGTAGTCATTCTCTGAACCGCCATCACAATACGCGTTCACAGTATCTATAGGTATAATTTATATTCAAAATATTTTTGTTTATCCACACCCGTTTTCAATATATCTTATTTTTTTGGCTCAGTCAACGTCCATTTTTAAATACTTGAACGACCTGAAAAATTATACGTAAACTATAGCCAAAGAATTTTTAAAACGTATGTTTCTGTAACAAATACTAATAGCAGTACATACTCACGCGTTATAAATATATTATGTATAATATGATTTGTTAAAATAAAAATGGAAAATATTATCTATATAGGCACAAAAAAGCTTGTATTATGAAGTAAACATAATATGCGTTTCGATTGTAGATATATATATACGACTATACGATAGTATATGGTATGATGATTAGTCCGAAACTGTAGTATTATAACAAAATTAACAAAATACAAATATATATTTAGTCATATAGATTTATGTTTCTCAATACGAATATTATATTGATTTTTTTTTTTATAACAAATTCTATAAACTTGGAAAATTTTTAGAATTTATATTGCGCCATCACGATATGGCAGTCTACAAAATACACTCAGTATTTGTATGCTTGAATATAATTGTGCTTCCGACAGTACCGCAGTACACAATTTATAAATAATGTATATACCTAATTAAATGATAAAAATAATTATGTTATTATTATTATATAATTGCAGATGAATGTAATGGTCGCTATACATATGTTCAAACCACAATTGTTGCAGCAATAGTATCATATGTGTATTGTTTTATATAACAGACGTCGCAAATTGAGTCAACGAAAAAACAAAAGACGAAAAGAAAAGTCGCGATAAAAAATGAACAGGATAATAATAAAAAATATAATACTCGTTGCGTTTTTGCGGGCGTGGGTAATTTTAGAAATTCAAACGTACATGTGTACCTGTGTGGCTGTGTACGTCATCTCGTAACAGAGATAACTCTGCCTATACTGGTACTGTTTAAATGTGATAAGATATAAGAATACGATTTGACGCGTAACAACTACCTAGGTACATGTAGTGCGTAACAACTATATTCTCGGTGAGATTGGATTTTTTTTTCCCGGGCGGATTCTGCAGCCGTATTTATGTTATCATTTTTTATTCTTCCCGGTCGCCGCCGCCGTCTTGTGCTAGTCGCTACTGCCGCGCGCGCGAGTTTTTTTAAAACACTTTTTCGCCGTGTGCGTATTATATAAAATGTATTTCTATACACACACGCACACCATACACTATTTATATTATCGTTATCGTGTCCCACTGCCGCCGTTGCACGGAGTATACACGCGCGCACACGTCGATGCCTTTGCGGGTGGACGAGTGGAGATTTTGGTCGATGGGTGCAGGCGATCCGATAGGCAGCGCGGCGAGCGGTGGCGTCGTCGCCGGCGACGGGTAAGAACGGGTAGACGGAAAAACCCGGGACATCCGATTATCGGCATTTCGCCGTGTGTACGTTTCGTCCCGCGCGCGCCAGAACTCCCCTGTACGATCGTCCACTGCGTGCCCCCCACACGAGCCCCACACGCCCAACCACCCGCCCCTCCACCCAAACGTATTTTTTCGTACTCCCTCGCGGCCCGTCGCTTATCCCATGTCGGAGGGGGGGCGGTTGCCAACGCCTCCCGCCGTCCGCCGTGGGTGGTAAATATATATACGTCGCCGGCGGTGGAAAGGCGATGCTATAAACGGCGTAAATGATGGGTGGGGGGGGGGGCGGTCTTGGGGTGGGGAGAGAGATTTTTTTTCCCCCGGTTTATTCTCTGTGCCGCAAAACGGGATGACCCGATAACGACGGTGGCGGTGGCGTCGTCGTCGTCGTCGTCGTCGTCGTTCGATTTTTAACCAGCCGCCCGACGACCCCCCCCCTCCCCCTTACCACGTCTTCGATCACACCGACAGCACCGAACACCCGTTTCGTCTATATTTTCCTATCAAGCTCACATACACAGTACGTCATATAGAAAGTATGACTTCGTGTGGCCACCGCGAGTTGTTATAGAACATTTATTATTATTATTTAATTGAGATTTTTTTTAGAGTGAAAACATATAGTAGGTATACTGCGCGTAATAATAGATTATTTCGTGTCACATCATTTTTAACAAAATACAATAACCTTTTGGCATAACATAACGTTTTCAAAATAAAACAAATTATGTCTTTAAAATGAACCGCTAGCTGATGCAATTAGAGTTAAGTTAAAAGATAATATTTCAACCTATCACTATTTCAACCTATAGAATTTTTCCAACAGCAATATGTTGAAACGAATTTCGTAATCAATCTAAAAAAATCACTTACAGTTTATGTACCTATATATTAAAATTTCATTTTTAATTATAAATTGTTGGAGTAAAGATATTTTATAGTAATCAATAATCAATATAATATTAGATTTATCAAACTCTGTAATTTTGATAATTGATATATCCGTTTAATATAACTATTGTTATGATTATTATATGCTTTAAAAGTAAAAACAACATTTTTTTTTTTTAAAGAAAAAAATAACTGATACGTGTAAATTAAGTTATATATCATATTACATATAATATTTCAATATTTATTTTACTCAAAAACCATCCAGATAATATTTAATAAAATATTATTATTATTAAATATAAATTAAACAGTTAAACTTAAAACTGTACTAAAACAGTTATAATATTCTGGATAAATCCAGGGATAAATGTGTATTCTAAATATTAATAAAATGACAATTTAATTAGATAAGTTTTTTACAACTAAAAGTTCACTGATTTGTTATTCACATTTTTTTAGTTTATTATTTATTCATACCTACTTTTTTTGCAAACATCTATGTACACAAGTGGTGATATTACGCTTATTTAATTCAACTGATTTAATTATGTTCGTGTTCATTATATTTTTATAAATATATAGTCTTCTCGCAAGACTTTCTTGTTCGAGTAAAACTTTATTAGTCTTTTATACACATACATTTTATTAATGTTAATAGAAAAAAGTTTTTCTTGTTTAAATCCAGTTTTAACACCTAAATTTGTTCATAAAACGCTGAAAAATGGTCACAATGGGTATATTCATAACGTTTTTACTTTCATTTCTTGTCTAGCGAGATTGCTAATGGTTATTGTCTTAACTTAAGAAAGCTCTTTTATCATTCAGCAATTCTTACAAGAATGAATAAGAGATCACAACTTACTAACACTGAACATACATTTGTAATAGCCTTTGTTATTTTAACATTTACTTTTAACTTTTCACGATTCATTTTAAATACCTTACTATACCAAAAGTTTAATAATTATTCTATATAATTAATAATTTAAAAAAAAATCGATTTTTATTCAATATGATTATATTTATTAACTTATTACTAGTATAATAGGTCATAGAGTAAAGGTATAATATTATATATTACAATAATTTTATAGTGAATTTCTGTATTAATATGTAATCATAATTCATTAATATGTTTTGTATAGGTATATACGTATTATATTATGTATAACAATGAATATCAAAATGTACAAAAGTTTGACAAATATTTTCAGATTTTGAACACAATCTTTTGTATTATCATTTTTCATACATATTATTGCATTATTACACGTACGTCGTACAAGTATACATAATATTATTATATAATAATATAACTCATTTTATTTATGGACTTATCGCGACTTGTCTGTTTATCGTGCTACGCTGTTTGTTTACTGTGTTATCACTTATCATGATTTAGTATGTGTCATATTGTGTATAAAAGCAATATTAAAACGCAAATAATAACAATTATATAAATATATACATTATATAATGTACTTACTATATACATTATACACACACGTGCATAATATGTTATAGACAATTTTTAATTTTTTGTCAATACAATAATATTTTGTGTTATGAATACATATTATCCGACAGATTGTATATAGCCAATATGCATACTATACTCTGTAGATAATATCATAAACTCTTAAATTTGACTATTAGTATGTTTTTTTGATACTGTATAGTCGTATATGTAGCCAAAATATGATTTTTACTAGTAGTTGACCCAAAAAACTGGTACGACTGCTGTAGTGTATGAATCTCAGGGAGAAAAGGTGACCAAAACAATAAATAATAAAATGTATAGTCATAAATAAATTAAATAAAAAAAAATTATTTTAAAATTTAATTGTAAAATTATTTATTTTTACATGTGATATTCCGTGACATTTCGTATTACACGAAATGTTTAATAATTTATATTTACATTCATATATTACCACATTTTCTCTTACTTCAATTTATATCTTTGACTATCACTCTCTGATATTTGGCACACAATTTTACTTAATGATATGGAAACATAAAAAATCTCATATTGACCAAATTGGTTTCCGGTGTATAATAAATAGTAAATTAAAATAATTACGTACATTGTATAAAATATAAAATTATGTGGCAAATTCCATTCGATTAAGATTAATACTTAATGACAATTCGTATGACCCACTTATCACTAACTAACCATTAAGATAAAACTTATTGTTGTGTTCCATATTATATATATTAACGTAATTAGATAACGTGACATATATTATATTATTATCGTTTCGTAAAAATCAGGCCATACGCATTACATAAATCATAGACAAAGACTGTGTTCTGAGAATCTACCCTTATAATTAATAACGAGGAAACGTATTTTCTAAAGATTAACATTTTTGTCAATGACGCACGAAAACGAAAAGGAAATGTCTAAACATATCTTAAAAGTATTTTAAAATAATTAGGTACACATACAGAAGCGTATTTAGCGATTTATAAAGGGGGAAAGGGGTTCAGATTATTTTTTAAAAGCTTTCATGAATGCGAATCCCCCCCTCCCACCGTTTTATAATACAAACAAATAAATTGCAAAAAAATGAAAATAAACATGTTCTGTATCTGTATACATTATAATGCGAAATCTAAAACAGGTGGCAAAATAATATTATTAATAGCAATTTTGTTTTGTTTATTTTAGTGGAATTGGGGTTAAAACGAAATTAATTATTAGTCATATCAGTAATCATTTTTTTTTTATTCTCTTAGATGTATGTGTTTATCCATTTAGGTTATTTTTCTAACTGTAGTAAAAAATTCAATACGAAAAATTGTCATCGGGCGTTTGAGTATAGGTCAAATGAACGGACAGTCGGTTGGACGGACAGACGGTATGAGCGGTATGAGTGGTATGAGTGGTATGACGACGTCGGTGGCAGCATTTCACGGCGGCGGTGGACAGGTGGGGGTCGAAGCGCGTGACATGCGCAACCATGTTGCCCGATTTTTACATCGATTGCCATAATATTATTATTATTATTTTCTTATTTTCACCGAAATCGTAGCCCACGACAAACACGCTGCGGCCATGTCTAGTCACATCGAAACGTTTTTAACGATATTTCTATTTCTATATTCGGAACAATATATATATATAATTACGGTTACGTAACACATCATTTCGCCACAGCCCAACATTGAAAATGAATGCAATAGTCTAGTGCATTAATTATCAAAACGTTAGATCATTAGTAAAATTCAGATGACGCGTAAATAAATGAAAAAATTTGAAATTTAATTATAAGTATAAGAATATATTATTATTCGTGGTTTTTAATTTTTATAGTTTTTCTTTTCCATCGTTCGTATAAGTATCCGATTTTAGATTTAAGAGCCCATCCACAGCGCTCACACCGCCCATAAGTTGGATCTGCCACTGTAATATAGCCCGGATTGGCCTGGCGAGTTACCGAGAAAATCTCGGTGGGCCGGTAAAAAAATACATAGGAAACGTGTTGAAAAAGAAAAGAAAAATACGATATTATTGTTACACCTCGATTGTATTTCAAAATAAAATTCAATAGAAATACTATAAACAATTTAGCTATACGTACGTTTAAAAGATAAAATTATAAAATATGGGCCGGTAAAATATTGATATCTCGGACGGCCAAATTTACCCAAACCGACCCTGGCTCGTCCACCGTAACTTTTCGTCACACGCTATCGTTCATCACATTCATGTTTTATGTATTTAATATTATGTACACGTAATAATAATAGTAGTTGTATGTACGTCATACGGAGTATGGTCCACGCCGATGTTCGATAATGTCAAAAGCAGCCGGATTCGCAGCTCGGTTTTTGCTCGTTTCTCCGTCATCGTCCAAAGCGGCGTGATGGCATATTATATAATAATATATATATATATATATATATATATATATATATATACGAACTCGCGTCGTCGTCCTATCCCGCCCATCGCGCGTCGCAATCCACCAGAAAAAGGTTATACACGGGTGCAGTGTATGTGTGTGTGTGTGTGTGTGTGTGTGTGTGTGTGTGTGTGTGTGTGT
>CM023359.1:40594397-40621597 GCA_013282895.1 Eriosoma lanigerum | reverse complement strand
TGTGTGTGTGTGTGTGTGTGTGTGTGTGTGTGTGTGTGTGTGTGTGTATGTGTGTGTGTGTGTGTGTGTGTGTCAAACAGACGAAGGAACAGAGTTCGGAGGATTTTAATTAAATGATAATAACAACAGTTGTAAAATGCATGAGACAGAGCTTTTCGCACTCGAGCGAATTCAATTCGAGAACATCACTGCCATCACTCGGGCATACGGGCTTTCGGGATCGGTGGAGGTAGCGGTGGAGGTGGCGGTTGTGATGGTGAGGGTGGTGCAGGAGATGGTGGCTGCGATGTGGTGTAGGCGGCACTAGCGTTTGTGTGCGTGTGTGTGAAGGAGCATGTAACGAGAAGACGTTACATAAAAAGGGTCATTGGATTACAAAAGCGAAGCCTATATATAGAGATCCGCCGCCGCGGCAATAATATCAAGTTCGTATTGTTATCAAACACAAGATTCGACCGATGTATATATTATGCCATATAGTCTCATTATCATTATCTTCACTATAATATTTTATTTTATTACAATGACTGTCTCTTCCTGCGTGAGTCTTGAAGTCTCGAAGAAAAAAAAATGGTGGCCTATTTTGATTTTAAATATCCCACCAATGCCTAAATATTATTGAAAAATAAATATTCTTCTTCTTATAGGTACTCCTAAAATAAAAATATTAGAAAATCGTGGGAATTACATACATTTTCATTGTTATACTATTTATTTTTTCTAACACAACATTGCAATATTACACATATTGTTGTAAAAAAAAACTAAGAACAACAACAACGATCAAATATTAATTTTTCAATTTTATGAGTAACTTTACATATTATTATAATGTACCTAATCCAATTATTAATAATCCTGATTCCAAAAATCATAATTTTAATATCACTTTCATTAAATCAAATATTATAAATTATTTTTACCTTCCTTATAAAGATTTGTGATCTACATTAATTTAAAATTGAAAAAAAAATGTTTAACTGTATTGAATGTATACAATATAATATGTGACTCTTAACTAAAATATTATAGAGAACTTGAATATATAAAAATGAAACTCATTATTACTATACATCCATACCTACCTTATAATATTATAATAAACACATTTCATATCTATTTAATTTATCTTATCGCAACAATAATTAATCTTCGAACGGAGGTTTATATCATAACTATCAATCTGTATAATACTTACTCAAACGAGGAAATATAATTTTAATGATTTCCCTGTATATGCAGAAATATTATTCATGTTATCCTATCTATTATACCGCGTGCGAATAAAAATAATAACTATACGTGATATTATTATGATAAACCATTGTGTGGTGTATTTGTAATGATTGCTATATTATTATTATTTTTTTTTTTTTATGTAAATACGAAAAGCGTCTCTGCCCAAATAAATTAATATTACTTCACTACAGTTGATTAAAAGTCGTTTCAATTTAGAACTTTTTTATAATAAAATTGATTTTTTTCACTATAGATGTTTATTAATAACTATAAATGTTAATATTCAGATTCGGAACGACTTTTGTTTTCATTTTAAAATTATATGATGTTTTCTATAAAAATTAATTATTATACTAACAAATAATCAAAATATGATGGAGGTACTCTTACCTATCACTTTTAAAACAAAAATAGTCCAAATTATTATTAAATGTTGAACAATATTTATTATTATTTCACGAGGTTCTTTATCATAACACAATAAAAACATATTATTTATTTTTCTATTACATTTAAATTTAACATGCCGTATAGTAGTTACTTCGTCTTTAGTCTTTGGAAGCGTTACGAATGTCCCGGTTTCGTTTCCGATACAAAATACACTTTCCTCATATTTCGCGAAAAAAAGAAACAAAATAAATAACAAATTTATACGTGAATAACAATACCCTGTTAGTCCGCTTGTGTTTTTTGCTCATAATTTATTCAGAGAAACTCTTAAGAGGACGACAATAGAGCCATTTTTCGTAAGCACGCGGTGCCGTCTCTGTGCGCGAAAAACGATATATTTTCTACGAGCATCCCCGAGAAAAGCGACGCACACACACAATAACGATACAACAATGACATATACACTGCCGTTTTACAGGGGTTCCCAACATATAGAACACAATTCTGATATGGCGACAATAATAATTATGGGAGTAAGCGAAAGGAACGTTTACTAACATAGAAAGGAAAAAAAAAAAATTATAAACGATTCCTATGCCCAACACAACTTTTACCTTTTGCCGCGGCGCCTCTGTACCACTGCAACCATCTCTGCTGCTATTTCACTCGCACCTAGTCATAAATAAAATTTATTTAATCTTCGAAATGGAAACATGCCCGGAGTTTAATCTTCGAGGAGGAAAAAAAAACAAAAGAGACAGAAGAAATAAGGCGACGCCGGTTTTATACGTGGTGATAAATATGAGATCAAAAATGATGTATTTGATCAACAAGAGAAAACGCTTATAAAAAAACACATACTTTTCTTAGTTTTTTTTTCTCTTCTACATCAACAATATAAGAATAAACTTTTAACGTATCGTTTATTTTTCATATTTTTTCATTGGTTATATTCATAATAATGCCTTTCACCTAGACGTGGGCCATAAACCTCTGTATGGTCATAAACGATTTATCCTAAATTATTGTAGACCACTTACGCGTTTCATTTATACGGTAGCAGCAGTCTATATTTGTTCTATTTGTACATAATATTATAGTGAACTAATATATAACGTAAAAACACTTTGACAGGGGAAGTCGATTCAATATCGCACCGATTTAGTGGACGCGGGATAGAATCTAAGAAAATAGTGTTATTATTATACAAGAACTATACAGGGGGTAAAATACACTTGTACGTATAATATACAAAAGGGATATAGCTATCACCGCCGCAAGGTTAATTTATACACCTCTTGGGTCCACTTAGACCGCCGCCGGAGCATCGCCGGTGGCGGTGGCGGTGGTGTTGGCCGAAAAGGTCGCCGATGATTGATACAGTCCGCGTTCGAGAGGACAATCGAATGGAGGGCAATAAAAAGGCCTCGGCGTGTTTTATTAACCTTAAAGCGACCGTTTTATATAGTTCGAGCCCTCGGGTTTTTATATTTATACACGGCCAGTGCGTATATATAATTCCTGATTCCCATTGAGCCCCGACGACCGAGTGTGTACGTCCGACAATAGAAGAAAAGGGTAAACACGAAGCGGCACGGGGCGTTATTAGCAGGTGGACCGGCGACTTAATGACCCGGTAACGGTCGATGTATGTATTACGCGTAGTCCCTTTGCAGCTCGCACACCAAGTTTCGCTGCGGATAAGTTGGCGTACACAAAAAGAATATAATAATATATATATATACTTATACACATGACGACGACCTGCAGCGAGTAATTTGAAATTGTTCTTCTGCAGGATCCACGGACCATGCACACCTTTTGACCCGCCGCCGCCTCTCCAACGGTCAGCGCCGATGTATATATAACCGAGCCCGTCGTAGGGTTTAATCAACGACGTGTTTTATTGCGCAAAATGGTTTTCGGAACAAAAGTAGTCCGTTTCCTCGCCGCCGCCGCCGTATACTTCTCTTTTAGTTCGCAAATGACCGTAGAATATAACATATATAATATATATATATATATAAGACAGATGGAGTTTTACTGTGTATAAAGTTAGTTTGTAAACTATATAAGCAATTAATTGCCACGCTTGTTTGGCCTGCGAGGTATATACACGAAGTTTGATTTCCATCCGTGACGTAAAAAAAATAAAAATAAAGTATAAAAGTTATTTTAAGTGAAACGGCCACTAATTGTAACGATTCTTAAAGTCTATTTTATAACCAACTATTATTATTATTATTATTATTATTAGTGCTTGAACGTGTGAGTTTAATTATTTATCCTACGATTGTTCTTTATAGACTTTTTTTCGAAATGTACAAATTGATAAAAATGTACACTTGTAACTATTAAAATAATGAATACACCTATACTTTATAGAATTGTATATAATATATAATACAATCGCATTGAATAACACGAAAATTTAAAATATTACAATACTCGATATTATTTTAACCACGTTAAAATTAATAGTAATATATACTTTAACTAATATATGTTAAGTACGAAAAAAAAGACCCACATGCTTTACTTTGAGAAATCGGTTTTTTCCCACAACCACGTTGAGAAGTTCTGACCAGAAGGCGGTGGCGGTTGCGGCTGAGCTTAATAAAGTGAAGGGTTAATTTGTGCACACACCCATTGCCGCGGGTCCACCGAGATTACCCTCGTGGCTTAACTTCGTCCGTCTTCGATGCACCACTAATTACGTACGAACGGTTGCGGGTGAGTCCGAAGATCATTTATATTAACTAATAGCAATTAATAGATCCCAGGACGGTTGACGCGCGTTATAGCGGAGGTGCGGCGAGGGCAAAAACGTTCTAAGGTGAATGTTTGTGTACGTCTTGCGGCCCAACGGGATTAATAACGAAATTTACGTAGACGTGAAGTTATGATGGTAGCGTGTAGCGTATTGAAAGGCAAAATTGCATGCCCATAAACTAATCTACAACTTTTCGCACAGCAAAAAGCAACAATCATCACCAGAAATCATAAATAGCTAGTCGAAATCATTTTTTTTTGTCCCTTGGTCATCAAGTGCAAGACATCCATTGTCATTTTGTAGATCATATTTTTAGATTAATCGACGAAACGGTTAAATATCATAATACATATTCCTCACTCGTATACAGTTGTATTTAATAATTAGCAATCATTCGTCGTCTCCTTAGCACAACTATTCTTTGGTTAAATGGAAATTAAATAGATTTGTTATTGATGTGTTTATTATAATTTAAACTTGACATGAAATTTAAAATTGTATTATTAAATGTTTTTTAGAATTAAAATTTTCAAGTTACATAATAGAGTCAATGGGATTAAAGACTAGTATTGTATTTCCTACAAAGCTTTTATATGGAAAATCTGGATCAAGCGTCCGTAGACCGCGGCGCATTTGCAAGGGAAAAGTTGTGTCCGGTCGTCCGTCTTACCCATTTGTGTTGGAAATTTTGGATATTTTCGGTTCAAGGGATTTGAAAACTAACATTAATCGTCCCTTCCGCAAAGTTCTCCTTTTACATTTTATATACGAAGCAACTGAGAAAAAACACACAAAACACAATCGTAATTAATTAAATTAATTTTTCCACATAAACAAAAAGAAAAAAAAACAAATACATTTTGTATAAACACAAAGCTCAAGTAATACGCGTACATAGCGTATACAAAGGAAAACCTTTTACCCGCAGAAAACAATGTGGAAATTTACATTCCGTTCGTTTTATGAATATATATACCTGGAAGGGTTGGGATGGAAAAAATCCTTAGAGGAACACACGCACTACAGTAGCCACCCGAAGATATTTTCGTAAAAGTATTCATTTATATTATTTGTTTGTCCCTTTTCAGTCTCTTTTTGGACTGTAAATGTAAATTTTTTTCCGTTACTGGTATGGTCCGAGTAGTATAGGGCGCAACGAGAGTTATTATTAATATTTGCTTATGTGTATGTTATTATAGGATAAAACGACATGCTACGTGGAAGAAGGGTCAGAGAATTTTAATATTTTTTTTTCATGTCCCTACTCAGTCTATGTGACCCAGACAAAAGGAAAATGGCAAAAGCGAACGTGTGTGTTCACAATTCTAGGAGAAAAACTTAATTACGAAAAATTATAATATATTTCCCCCAAAATTAATCAGCCATTGTGTATGCAAAGTGTGATGTGGAATTGGTTGGTAGAAAAATACAATTCGTTTGTCGTTATTGAAAGCCAAGCTGTGACGCGAAAAAAAAAAATACAATCGTCGAACGTGACCCTCAAATGCAATCGTGTTTGACAAATTCATACTTAAATGCTTAAAAAACGAAAGAGATAAATTATTATTTTAAAATATTTTAGTAAAATCATATTTTTTGGCGATATATTCTATATATAAAAAAAAACCGGCAAATCCGTTCTGTATTTAGACAATTTCAAAATTGTTCTTATATATAAGTCACCAATTTTATAATACTCAAAAAAATTTTCAAACATTGCATATTTTATTTAGTTATCAAAAATGATTTAAAACCAATTTCATTAAAATTGCATGTTCCGTGAGTTTTGCAGTTTTTCAACCATTTTCCGGTAGTTTTTTTTTTTACTAAATATTTTCGAAAAATGTGCTAATTAAAGTATCAATGAGACAAAATTAACTACCGAAAGCATATCCTACTTGTTATAATTGGAATATAATTTTTACCCGAAAAAGTATCTTTATATAAAAATAAATCACACATCATTGTAAAACGAATACATTATTCTTCGCTTCACTCGAAAAATAATAATATTGAATAATATTGTTAAATATAACTTAGTATACACAAAAAATAAAAAAAAACTTCAATAATTAAATATTAACGTAATATAATAGATAATAATTGTATAATATAATGATCGTAAAATATTAATATATCTTAACCTATAATAAATGACGAAATTAATACGTTAAATTTATAATATCCATTTATTGAAAATTTAAATAGCGTAGATATATACAAAAAAATGTAAATTTATCATAAAAGTATATAACACTAACACATTTGGCATGCAAAACTAAAATAATTTATTATTTCTAATTTCATATTAGCATATTACATCATTTGTTTATGAAAATTCCACCGAGTGATCAAAATAATATTATACTATACAGAATTTCTTAGAACAGACGAAACACATATTATTTACTGTCATCTCGATTTTGTTGTAATTAGGTATCTACAAGGCGTATAAATAAAGGTTTTATCCATAACCGAAATTGTTTAATTCCTTTCAATTCGTGTGAATGTTCGATACTAATTGCTACCGTTTGTCTTGTCTGCGGGGATGACAATGACGACGACGAATGACAGTGGTTGACACAATGTGGTGGAATTAAAAACACCATTGTACTTTATTATTATTATTATTATTATTATTTTATTATTATTATTATTTTTTTATTATTATATTATATAGATACACATCGAAATAATAGAAACCCAAACTGGCGACATTAATAACGACACCTAACAATAAATAAATAACAGACGGTGACCGTACTGACATTGCATATAGTTGCAAGTCATTCTTGAGATTCCTTGTTATTTCCGTGACAGGTTGGATTTTATTTTGTATAGTTTTTTTTTTTTTTTAATTTTTTTTATCATATTTCACTTCTAGGCGCCAGACATTACGTGTGTGGATCGAGTAGTAAATTATTATAGTCTTCAATCTAAAGAGCGACAATATAATATTCTATGATTCGTTAAAATAAATAAAATATAGGTACTAAAAACAAATAAAAAAACAATTTATAGATTTTGTCAAATATTATGTATGCTATATATGTTCAGGTCGAGAACGTATAACAATAATACTCAGACATCACGTATTTTTTTTATTTATTTAAATAAAATCACCTAACATCACTGATTAGAAATTTTGTAAATTTTATTATCGTACGTATCGTGGCCGTATACTCGTGTGTGAACAGTTGTAGCGACCGGACTAAAAAATTACGTCGTAAGAAAATATTGTCATAATTGTGATTTTTTTTCTTCAATGAAACATGCTAATTATTATTATGAGTATCATTATTTTTTATGTAAAAATCGGTTTGGAATTAATATTCATATAGTTTATTGTTGTTATATTTATTTTAAACTTTGAAAGTACTGTTATATTATGAGTCATTTGTTCATTTGTCACAAATAATTTGTAAGCTCTAATAGTTAAAGTATCATACTGAATTGTTATTTATATGACGCTAATCGTCAATGTTATTGTATTTTTAAGTATGTATAGGAAAGATATTCAAAAGTATCAATTATACATAATATAATATATTAACCATATTCGGTATGGACGATGGAAAATTTAAAATATAATAAATCTTATAAGTATTTTCTCATAATTTTTTATAGATTATTTTATCTATGATCAACATAACGAAAAATGACCTGGCACAATAATTTGGCTTTTTTAAAAAATTTAATTAATTATATTTAGAATGATTAATTTTGAATAAAATGAAATATATTTTAAATCTAATTATTATTAGTAAAATAAATATAGAAAGTTTAGTGTTGATGTGAAAAATGTATTTCGTATAAGTTATAGATAGTTAATATTTCTATATTCTATTATAATATGAATAGCTTGATTATAATTTTGTAATATTAACATATTTGATAAATCATAAATATTCCTAAGTATAGTATAGGTACATTCAATAATTAATATAAAATATTAGATTATTATATTATTTATTTATAAATAACTTATAAAAGTTTAAGATAATATAGGTTACGTAGTACATAATATGTATATGTATAAAAAAAATAGTGAAAATATAGAAAAATTATGAGGAAGAAAAATTTACAATAACTATCATATTATTGGTCAATTAATTTTAACTGATATTGAAGTATACTAAAAATATAAAAAATTAAAAATTAGCCTAAAAGTACTAAGTAGATAAAATACTATAATATTACTAATATTAAAGGTACAATACATGTATACATTTTATATTTATATTTATCATTGAATTTTGTATAAGTTATTTTTATCATTAAATTTTTTTTCTGTTTAGTTTAAATAAAATAATAATAATATACTACTTTTAATATTTAACGTGTTTAATATTTAAATTATTGAATACTGCGGTAATTGTAGTAGTATGTTTGAGTAGGTACCTATAAAAACATAATTAAACGTTTATTTTGTTTGTACAAAACATTGGTACCTACTATATTTATACAAGAGTAGTATAACATCAACGATTAAAAATAAACATTAAATATTTCTCATTTATATTTTTATGAAAATAAACTGATACCATACACTTGTGTGTACGTGAAAATATTGTGGTACAATCATTATAAAAATATATGAAACATTGATAAATTTTTGCTGATAATTAGGTATTATAATGATATTGCACAATCGCAATAATTATTTTAACGTAACACAATTGGCAACAGCGACCGAACATGAAAAACTTCCGGAAGAAAGTCAAAGAAGCGAAACGACATAAACGTATAATGTATTTACACTTCATATACTTTTTATACTTACATTTTCAACAAATTCAGATCCAAATATAGAAAAAAAAAATTATAATGATGGAACATTGTCTAATCATAAAAATTCAATTTAATGAAGTGCGGAGATGCAAATCCATTAAAATAGGTAATAATAAGTCGTCTAATATAAAATAATAAAACAAGTTATGGAAGAAAAGTAAACAATATTATCCTAAAAGTTAAAACGAATAATGAGTGTTGTTAAGTTAATATAGAGGCCAAGTTGTATGTTTATACAAAAAATACAACTACTAAAAAGAAACTCTAATAGCAAAACGCACTTGTTAATACGAAAATACCTGCTATTGTATTATGTGCCAAATTTACTAAAATAGTTGTCTTAGTACCCCATGGACTTGGGGTAAAATATACTACGAAAAACCTGTAACATGTGCTCTCTCGTTCATAGTATTAATGAAAAATATAAACAAAATGCATATGGTGTTAATTGCTATATAAAACGATTTTGAAATACCTCCCAAGTAGAATAAAAGAGTTTATAGAATTATATCGTGTAGATAAATTAATCAAAATAAATATTCAAATATGGTTTAGATAATTATTTGTCTTGTTAATTATATACATACAAGTATAAATTACATTTAATGTAATTTTTATTTGAAACATAAGGTCATATTATTTATAATCATCATAAGTGGGTATAGATAGTTTTAACATTATTTTTGTTATATCATACAGTTTTATCCTTATAGTTTTCTTTAGCGACTTTGTATGCATTATAGACACTACCTTCAAACGTACTATCTAAACGTTATATTAATTATTTGTTATTTCGGGACATTTAAATACTATATTATATAGAATTTTATCATTCCTAAGGAAAAATCCACGATTTCTTCAACTCGATAGGTTTTATAAACGAAAATTTGTTTTCGTGTCGACGTATGGACACGCCGATGATGCCCTCGTCGTCGTCGACGTCATCGCTATATAAGAAAGGCTTCGTCGTCGGGTCTCATTATATAACTGCAGTCCATCGCGTCCTTACTACACGATGGTGTGATCGTAGTCTTCGCAGAATGCCAATCCCTTTGCCACCGCCGGAGGGCACACACGAAACGACTGGTCGAGAGGGCATACATAATATGTATTTATATATAACGCACTAGTCGTATATTATATGCACACGGTCTCGAGAACAATCCACTCGACAAATGTCCTGTGGGACAGCATCGTTTCAGAAATAATAATCATAAATATATATACGTCATTGTTTTATCCTCGTGACGTTTGACAAACAATCCTTTTTTTTTTTATATATTTATTATTATTATTATGATTACTCCCTCGCTGCCGTCACCGCACGTCGTCGTAGCTGTGTAGTTGTCAACAGACGTCGACGACGACTACTACATATTATTATATATATATATATATATACAATACTATTACGTCGACGACGACGAGGATGATGACGACTACAATGGGTTTTTGAGGAGAGACGTGCCCGCTTATATAGGAAAATTTTTGCTGCAAACCTCACGACAACGACCATGGTTATATAACGGCGGATTCGAGTACCACCATCAACCACCTGCACCGTCCTACATAGAGCTCCCGCGACTCGCGAGAGAGCCAAAAGGACTATTTAAAAATTCCGAGCTATGGCGTTCGGCCCCCGGGCCATTGGAACCTTTTGTTTTCTGGACGAATGGAATTGAAAAAAAAAAATAGAAAGAAATATAATTGTTCGAAAAACGAAAGAAAAAAATTGTTTTATTATCATTATAATAATAATTATTATTATTACACGCTGGTGGCGGTACTCGATGATTTCCAGAGTATCATCTACTGCTGAAGTTGTACAATATTATAAGTTCGCACAACCAATAATAATATACGAGACGTGATCTTACTGCAACGTACCGCGTAACGTCCTTAAAACTTATATTCGCGCGCAAGGGCGTTCGCAGAAATTTTTCAACGGGGGAGGGCAAAATATTTTCGTTTTAAAATTTTTAGTTTCACTATCCGGGTTGTGTTAAATGATGGTTTGGAAAATGTTTTCTTTCATAGATAATTTAGTAACCTAAAAAATATTAAAAAATGTTTATATCGTATGACATAATGATTATAATAATTGACCCAAAAAAGCTTCCCCTCTTCCCCCACCCCTGCGGATGTTCATGTTCGCGCGCGTTAAGCCATATTAATTATTATATGATGCATGCGTCAGTTGCAGTAAAATATTGTAGTTTGTCCGTGAAAAACCTGAGTCGAAAGTAGCCTAAAAAACCGAACTGTACATAGGTACAGCACGAAAATATAATATATATTACGCGGTATACCCGTAACGGTTGTCGATTTATTTGGCGTGTGACTAATGGGCCACTGACGCTCGCGGGTGAAAAACTTATTTTATTTCTAACCGCTATATGCGCTGAATATTATATTATTATGAAGTATGGTATATACCTTTATAATATTATTATTTTTATACCAACGAAACGTTACCGATTTCAAATACGCGCATACCAGGTTAATTATTAATTTCCCATTTGTATGGCAAACTAAAAAAAAAAATTATTCTGTTCTATTATATTTTATAAATATGATTGATAAATAACAAAATATGTGTCATACTTGCTATAACTGATACTCGATACCGTTCGTTTTTCATTATTATCACTTTTTTTTTCATATACCGTAACGGTTGTTTATAAAATACTAATTAGAAATAAATAATATTGTATAGGTACACACGCGTATATGTCAAAGTAAACGATCGGTAATAATAATAATATTTATATTATCATTATACAGAAATGGAAATACAAATCAAAACCAGACAAAACTTACTATAAAATATCATGTCTCAATAATTTATCGTTTCTTGTAAATCTATTCGCTTGTGGCTCAAATATTGAACATTGATTTTTAACTTGTTGGAAATTTTGAGGCTCGCAATTTCGTTAAATGTACTCAATACTTTAGGTTCTCAAGCCATCACGGGTTAATTTATCTTCATTTTTTTTATAAATATTACTATAACTGTTGAAGTATAGAATAGTATAGTACAGTATATATAATATTGTAAACTATTCAGAACGTTTTAAAATAAAAATATCGATAAATCATCATTATAGTTAATTAAATTAATAATATGTATTGAAATATAAGATGGAAGAAAAAATGTGTTTTTCTTTACGCATCTAGGATAAATTGGTACATATATTTGATCTATTAGTAGTTACCGGGTCACACATTATTCAGGCTAGTATCTAGATAAAATTGACTAAAATTTGATACATTCCTCACGTATGTATTAGAGAATACTTTAAACAAAACACAAAACCAGTATCATATCTCAGTTAAATATTATATATTATATTAAACTATTAATTTGAATCAGGTGTATTCGCTTAACGTTTTTGATATTTATATCCGAAATTAATGACTATTGTGTGCATAAAATTTGGTTTTTACTGAGACGACTGAAATTTTATTTCCAGATCGTAACTCGTGTCTCGTCATCTGTATATTAGGATGTTTTTATAGAAAATTTGGATTTGTAAAATATTTTTAAAGTTTTAACAAATTGCAAATCGATATTACTTTCATTCTGACGACAACAAATCGCGGACAAAAATTTAGTAGCAACGCTTTTTATTTGTAGGTTTTCATCTGCCAATTCATGAACTGTTAATTACCGTCAGTTTGCAATTCCTACTTTTTTTTACAAATTTTCGTATCTCTAAATAAAAAAAAAATATTTTTATTATATTTTGTTCATATACTTATATATATACATCCAATGAAAAAGGTAGTAACTCCAGTTTGTCAATTGTTCAGGAAGAGCAAAATAAAATTGAAAATTAATTACTTATTCTATTTTTTAATTATTTTAATATTACTTTATTATCTTTTGGGGATAGATGGAAATATAATCATTTTTGTGATCGATAAAGAAAACAATCCTTTATCAGAATGCAGTGTTAAAAGTGGTAACTCAAAAACGAAAAAAATTGAGTTACCTTTTTCGTTGAATGTATCGATATATTATTTTGTATATTCGTAGATCAAATAATATTATATCATTATTAAAAATAAAATAATAAACTAAACACATTTTATGATAAAATGATTTAAATTTGACACGAGTATATATTCACGTGGAAATATTTAAATTGAAAAATGTTTAGAATAATATCAACGCTCGAGTAAATCAATATAGTATTGGATTGACGTGTACCTTTATTAAGTATAAGTTATCAAAAAAAACGTTAAGTATACATATTGTATTCGAATGGAAATGGATTAAAATATAGCATGCTTTTGTCAGTGCATTTTTTTAGTCACGAAATAATGTTGAACATGCAATAATATGGAATAAAAGTAGGAATAATCATAAATCGAACCCTTTACTATATAAAGACTCCGGAAATATTATACGAAATAGAAAATTGTGACTGTCGAGTTTTGAGAACTTTTAAAAATTATTTTAGACAAGTTTTAATGTAAATAAAATATATATATTACCCGTTCAATTATTTATGTTTTTTAAGTACCTATACTTCACATTTCACTTGTGTTCATAATTATAATAATTAGAATATTATATTTCTATCAAAATAACATATTAGGTTAGGTAGGTGCAATAAAAAAATCAAATAAATGTTATAGTATCAAATTATTCCAGAAACATTAGACATTTTAAACGCCACGAATTTTGCTATAAATAGAATTTATTACTGTATAATTATTATACTTGAAATTTCTCATAAGATATTTATTTGGGTTATCATTATATCACATCGAACGTGCACGATATAAATTACTATAAACACACAAAACATAACTTGAAGTCGTTTTTTATTCTAAACCCCTCGTTTATATATATATAGGTGCTTCACGAAAATGTATATGCATAATATTATATCGACTTCAAAGAATATTATATCTTCTGAAAACATAGGTACAATCTATTGAAATTCAAATATAAATTATGCCGAACATTCATGTTCTTCATCCATTATTATTATTATTATTATTATTATTTCCTTTTTTTAGATAATTAAATATCCTACCCAGCTAATACCTGTGCGAAACGAACCACTCGTACGCTGAAATTAACCCTTATCGATGGTGGTGTTGTTGGTAAGGATGGTGGTGGTAGTGGTGGTGGTAGTGGTTGTGGCGACGGACGACGACGTGTCCCATTTTAAACAACAAAACCATTTGCTTAGCTATTCTAATTTATTCTAGTAGTGTATTGTTCAGTTCGATAACATAGTTATAATTCAAAATTGTTTCTTTTTCAGATGAAAGGATTATATTTCTGAATCCGTTATGCAGATCGTAGTTATATTATATGCAGTAATATAAACTATCCAAATATTTAGATACAAGCTGGTACACCAGTACATTGTAAAATATTATAATCATGCATACGTATAAACGTATAGTTAAGAAAATCATTTGGGCAATTAAATTTACAATTGATTTTCAATATATATATATATATATATATATATATAGGCTTAATTATGTAAGAAAAATTCAAGTATATAATTTAATGAATTTTTCTTGTTAAGTTAATAATAAATATACAATACCTATAGCTAATAAAAAGTTGATTTTGGATTATTAAAAAAATAATATTGAATTATGATTTTTATACCATAAAGGTACCAAATATCATAGATAAATTTTATCATAAACATAGGTATTTTAGTATTAATACTATGTTTATTTATTATTAGTTATTTATATTTGGTCTTTAGTAACTATAATATAGTAGATAATATGACATTGTTTTGCCGTATAGTCAAACAATGTATCTATCCAATGATTTTTAACATTTGTAAACAAATTTATTAAAACAATTGACTACAATAATATTTTGCAAAATAATTATCGAACTTTTATATATCGTTATATAAGAATTGTCTGAATACTTAAATTTACCGTATATGTAATCATTATAAACATATTTAAAATATTCTTTTGGCAAATATCCATGGTATTCTCGTATTGTCTCACTCTCATTTAATATTAAATAAAAGAGAAATATATCAACTATCGAACATAACATATACCTATAGTATGTGCATTGTGCAAGCAAACAATACATTAACATTTTTTATTATTATATGATAAATATTGTCACGTTAAAACTTAGTTCAATAATTATAATATAATTACGAATAAAAAATAACAATACTATTAATAATGAACAAATTAAATATTATTGAATTATAAGCAACCAGTGAAATGTAAAAAATGTATGTTGAATAAGATTATTAAATTTAAAGTTGAAAATATTAAAGGGGTCAATTGTGGAGATTTTGTTAAAAAGTAAAAACAAACAATTTTTAATGCTTTAATTTGATTTCGTATATTCATTGTAAAGCAAAGAAGTGCCTTGAGGCACTCCACAGTGAAACCTTTTTCATGATTCACAAAATATAAATGAATTAAAAAGTATATATATTTATGGGACAACACACGTCTTAATTATAAATTATTATAATTATTATAAAAATCACAAAACATTTTTACAGCACATAATCCACTGCAGAGTGCACGAGTTACCTAATCAAATATAACCTAAACTCCAGATTACCATGAATTACTTTTAAAAAACGGAAATCACATTAAATCACTAAAATATAAATGTACCTACCTGTTAATGTAAGTAGGTACTCGATAAGTATATTTTATATCCAACCATATTATCATTGAAAGAAAATCCATATAAGAACATTAGTAAATAATCTAAATTTTAAATAGGCAACAAGAAATAGGTGTTCCTGTGTAAATGTAACTGACTTTTTAAAAATATTTTATAAAAAAATAATTCTAGTTTGAGACTTTGAGAGTAAAATGATTAGGCTTTATTTTTGTTATTATTAATTTTTTTTTTTCGCCAATGTTCAACAAAAATGTCTCCCTGTACCGATGGGAAACAGAATAGGCTGCTAACAGAACTAACCCGGCTGCTATAATATACATTAACGGTCGAGGAAATCAGATTTCCTCATTTTAATAATCCCGATGGATCGGGTTCACATAGCCGTAAATCTTATTCTTACACAATAAAATAATAATTATTATGCAGTCGATGGTTGAGTGTGTTCAAGTGGCCCAGGGGAACATATTTTGCATAAAAAATATTATTTGCATATAATTTCAGAGAAGGAATCTGGAACGCTCTCTGAGAGAAACCTGGGGGACCGTTTGTTATCCGTAAATAAATCAAAACAGATACTTTCAGAGGATTACCGATTAATAAATTTACATAAGAACCGCACGCTGTGTGTGCGCATTATATAGATTTGTGTGTGCAGTGTGCGTGTGTGTAATATACAATAATAGTTTTTCGTATTCAATATTTCGTGTGAACAATACTATAAGTATCTATAACATTTTATTATGTACTATAATAAGAACACCAGCTATTATAATATAATATGAATGCATAATCAATATTCAATCATAATTTGTATGCCTGTGAAGTACGTCTCGTATTTCGAGGATTTATTATAAAAATAATTTATATACATATTTTTTTTTTTTTTTTTTTTTGTATAAAGATATAAGTGATAACAAATTAAAGCATAATATATTTTGTTTGTTTACAATATTGTAAATCAATTTCGTACGATACTATACGTAATATTATAAAATATAATGGTAACGGTATTCATTTAACGAAGGAAATAATAATCATTCGACATTGAATTATATCACATTATAAGTTTTCGAATATAAAAATTTCTCAACCAAACTTAATATTATTGTGCATCCGAAAACGATAATAATTATAATAATATGGTGACCATGTCTTTTCAGAAATATCATGTGCAGCACTGCGGTGTGTGTGAAATATTCTGTTTTCTTTGTATTTCTTAAACGTGTGTCTCTCGTATGTAAAAATATGATATTAATGTATATAATATGTGTCGTATATACTATATAGGTACTCTTTCTATACGGTTCATTGAATAATGAATATACGGTGTAATTGGATAGGGTGGAATACACACATATGTTTCTCTTTCGTAAGTCAATTTCAAAAATTATTCACCTAAAACCATTCTACACTACAGTGATTTATTATTTACCAAATTTAGTACGCTCACAAAAATGTCAGACATATATAACCAATAAATCTAGTGTTTTCGGTCCATCGAAATCATGGAGATATTATACGTATTATAGCCTAACCTAGTCGTCATTTCGTATCCTGTAATATTATTGCTTTTTTTTTAACGTTCCTAAGCATTGAAAAAGAAAATACGAATTTAATATACGGTCTGAAATATGATTTATATTAAAAATCTTGAGTATTGTATTTTCATAATATTATTATATATATATATATATATGGCCATGTAGGTAGCTTTATTATTACGAATATGAGTGAAAAATTTAAGAGATTAAAATATACAACTGTAATATATAATAACGTATTTTAGTTGAACTATTTGTATGTTTATTATATATTGATAGTATTTGTATCTGTATATAAGTGATATTGCATTATTGTTAATAGATATTAGCTACATTATTCAAATTGTAACTATTATAATATCTAAGTATTTAAATAATTCAACAATCTACTGCATTTACGTCAATTGTTATCATTTAATTAATGTACCAACTATAATTTATAAATTGACTAAGTAAATTCTAAAATAATATTATAATATATATATATATATATATAAATAGTTAAAATTACATTATTAACAATTTGCCGCGTTGCTCATTGATTAAAACTCATTACCTTATTAAAACATTGGTTACACAGCATTATTATATACGTACCTTATATGGTTAAAGAACTAAAATTGTAATTTCTACAATATTGATATATAAGTATATATATATATATATTCAAGAAGACAATATTATTTGAGTTTACAATGCTATAATTGCTATATTAGGTACTTATTATTGTATTGTTTGACAGACTTTGACCGCGCAAACTCAACTTGTATACCTGTGCATTATGGCTACAAACCACTACAGGGGAACTAAGGGATCTTAGACTTCAAAATTCAACACTTGCCCTCTCCCAAATCTATTTACATGTAATCACTATCTTTAGTTTTCAATGATAGCTGTATGATAATATGATTAACATTAAACCTTCTCACTTTTCCAAATAGATTTGAGTTTAATCAATATATATATTTAGTTCGCGAATACTATTATATTAAGAATATTGGGTCACGTGGCCGTTAAAGTTGTTATTTCCCTTGTTCTTTAAATTGTCTGAATTTTTTATTGGTATATTAAAAAGAAAAAAAACGCTGCAGCATGTTTTATCAACCCCAAATTATATAACGGCAAGAGCGAGAAGAATATTCTCCCAAGGACCTTGCGTGGTATAAAACGATGTCGTCGTCGGCCAAAGGCATATATATATATATATATCCCCACAGCATCCGGTAAACCGCGCGCGCCGGACGAAATTTAAATAAAAACACCGTTAATAATAATAGGATAATGCGAGCACGACGACAGCCAGTACGGCCTTATTGTACGTTGTCCTTGAAACGTCTATTTTGAATATAAACCGATTATACACATTATATTCCGTATACGAAATATAAATGTGTATATGTGTGTGTGTGTGTATATAATCATAATAATAATAATAATAAGAGACAAGTATAATGAAATAAAAAATATAAAAAAAAATTCGCTTTCATACAAACGGAACGGTATTAATGGCCGTGTATTGTCTGTTTTGAAAGCGCGTCTTCTATTATTAATATATATATTTTTTAATATTATTTTTTCAGTGATATATATTATATTCTCTTTCCGACATATTATAGATGTGTGTGTGTGTATGTACGTTGATTAAACGACAATAATGAGAGAATAATAGGATTAAAAAATGGGTATATATCCATATCCACACGCGGACCCACGCTGACGTTGTCTTATGGTACGGCGGCAGCAACGAACAATAATAAACCGCAAACGATAGCGGTAAGACCCGCATAAAACCATATACCTAACCATGTGTATTGGCGATATTATAATATGAACGGTTCAAGTATACGTTCGTTAAATCAAATCGTTTTTATATTATTATCATATTAATTGTATATAATATATTATAACAACGTTTACCTTCATATGAAATTCGATGTTAAAAAAAATTATCTGAGCCACACGACTTTTTTGGTCTATCGTATATTACAGTTATATAATTAAAGGCATTTTTTAAAACCATTTAGTTTATAATATTGATAACTATTATGCTACTGATAGACTACTAAATTATGTCAATATGACAATATACACAAAACAAAAGTAAAACAAGGGATTCTTAGTTAATATGCCAAATATCTACAAAATAATTTGATAGGCGCTTATTATGAATGTTCTGAATTTTCAATAAAAGGGCAATATACCTAAGTGTATTCACACAGTTAATATAATTTCCTTTGAAGTGACCCTTTTAACACCCTTTCCTTTGAGAATGACCACAAACCTTAAACCATTCAATGACCCTATATGTATTTGAAAATATGTCATTCTTACTAACAATTATTGTATTCGTCGCAACACGTTTGAACCACTTACTGGTTCGTAATTTTGGCAAATGATTATTGTAAGTATGATTATTATTTTATTGGGATCCTATAATATCATCATAATTATTATTACCCACATTACTATATTAGTATTCATAAAATATGATATTTAAAATGTTTAATTTAGAAATACAATTTTTAATACTTAATATTAAATTTAATTGTTAATTAAATAAATATTATAGTATTGATACTCATAAAAACTAATTAAAATAAAATATTTTAATATTGAATTTAAGTAAACCAAAAAAAAAAAAGAAATTTCAATATTCAATTTAAAAAAATCAGATTTCCATAATAATAAATAGATAAACATTTATTGACGGGGGTAAACATGACCATATGTTGAACTTATTTTTGACATTAAATAAATTCAACTACCTTTAGTAAATACCTATAATTTTCTTAGGAAATATTGGAAATATTTATACAAATTATGTCCGTGAAATTAAACTCATACTGTATTCGAACGACACCAAATCTTTGTCAATATTTTGCAACTTATAAGTTGTACACAATAATTTGTATTTTCAAAATTAAGTATGTTTATTTTTGTAATTTCATTATTAAATTTTATGTGCCTGGACAGGTGGCGGCGCAAAATCGTTATTCCCTTGAATTATAAATCTTACAATTATAACCTACCCACCACCCAATTTTGTTTCGCTTATTTTGTTTGCAAGTAGGTACATTTTTCCCAGACTATTAATATAATATGGAAACACAAATGACAAATTAATGTCCTACATATTATTTAAACAACTGATATCTATCTATTTTTTTTATATTTTTAATCAAGTGATTCAAATATACACCCTTTACACCGCGATCGCCTCACGCCTCAGTACCACTGGGTATTTGTATTTTATTGTATTACGTGATAAACTGATAACCATGACTTTTATAAATACATTTAAAAGTAATTATGGAGTTATTTTTTTTTTTTTGTCTTTTTAAAATATATTAAGTTTATATAAAAATATAATACTTGTACCTACGTAATTTCTGTATAATTGAACTATGATTGCATCGTCAATATAAGACTTCATCTGATTGCAAGTAATTAAATCACATACGCTAAAAGAAGACGAATTATAAGTATTAGGTTTATTTACACATATACATTCCTTGTCTGACCGTCATATCGAGTTGCAAATTGTTACGAATAATTCGCAAAATATTGGCGATGGTTTTGGATCGATCGGACAAATTAGGGAGGCCAATTTCACAAACGTATAATTATTTGTTAATTTGGCAATAGATAATATTCATGACAGAATAGATTCAATTTAAATTTACTTATAGTAATACTAAATTCTACAAAAAATTAAAGAACTTGAATAGTTTTAAAAATACATAAGCAAAGATTGGAACCTAAGTTATTTCAGTTCTGTAGGCTCCGATTTTATACAAATACTATTTGAAAATTTTAGTTCTGATGATTCTGGTTCTAAAATAAATAGTCTTATTCAATAATTTAATGTGATAATATTATATTCAAATTACTAGTTTTTTAAAAATAAATAAATGGTTTACTAGTCGTATCTATATGGTATTTTTTTAATCATGATGTAATATGATATGAAGGCTTCAGATCCTTTTATTAAGGTTTATCAAAATTGTGAACATTAAGGTTACGTTGAATTCCTGGATTTGACCACAATAACAAATTAAGCCCCTATACGCTATGTCACTAAGTTTTTATAATAATCGTATTTAAACTTTGAAAACTTGTAAAAATTAGTCTTGTAACATACCTAGAAATTATTAGTAAGAAATTTACCTTTATAAAATATATAAATTATAAATAGAAACTGTAAACCGTTATTATTTTTCGGCAATCATAAATATCATAATATGCGGCATCGCTGTTTTTCTCAACTGTTGTTATTATTATTTTTTATAATAAGAGGTACATTTTTTTTATATACATAATGAAAACATATTTTTCGGTATTCGCTATTTTATCGACAAGACGTATAACAGCAGTGGTACAACAACTGAACAACACAATATAAAGAAGATCCAACGAAAACAACAATTGAACGAAGGACCTGCAAATTAACGGAGAATTCGATTCGGCGTGCGTAACGCATACCTATATCGATACGCGGAGGAGGATGGTAGACGAACGAAAAGAAATAAAAAGGCGAAATTAAGAAATACACACACATGTATACGAATTATTATTATTATTATTATCATTTTTTTATTAAACCACGCGGACAGACGGCAAACACACGTATATATAATGTAATATGCTGACGGCGGGACACCTGTGGCGCGTTCATCGTTGCCGCCGCCGCACATCTAACAGGTGATACACAATGACAATCGGTCGATCGGCCGTTTATACAATATACGCGTATCCAAATATAATAATATAATACTATTGTTTCGTAGTTCCCATGCAACTTGCGCGCGCACACAATCGAGTGGAATATTATCGGCCGTTCGGGTTAAATTAGATTATCTTTGATCGACCGTTGTATTATATTTTTTTTTTTTTTTACCAAACGATAATTAAATATATCGTTTTTTTTTAATCCAGGTACCTACCCACCTATATATGGTGTATTCGCGTAATGAAATTAAACGATTTCACGGATCAATCTGTAACGTGCGTAACGTATAGGTGAGCGGAAAATGTTGTGACTAAATATATTGTTATGATCTGTACGGCACTGGTTAGGTCCAAATAATTTTACTGCTGCTGATTCACCGTCGACGAATCGCGCGAAAACGGTAATGAATATTATACGTGTTTGAACTGCAAGAAGACACATTAATCAAATTATTTTTGTTCGTAATTTGATAGTTTCAGTACCTATATAATAATTTTAAAAAATAGACATTCATTAAAAAATATTTTGATTGTTTTATGGTCGTTCTATAATAATAATAATAATTATCCACCGGGTTTCAGTTATTGAATTTTTTCCGTTAAACCGGTTTGTTATAATTATTTAGTCGAAAAAAACCTAGGATAATTCTATTACCTAATATCAATTGTCGTATATTTTTTATTATCCATATATATCCATTATACGGTTAAAGCCTTCATGATAAAGTTATAGGCACTTTCTACTATGCATTTAATAATCTATTACATACTACCTACAATAATATTATTATATTGTGAAAAATTAAATAATCGGAATACGTTAAATTTTCAATAGTGTCTTGTAAAATTTAAACGCTGTCGTTATTCGTACGATAAATGTGTATATTATAATGTATACGACCTTCTGGATCGACACGCGGCACTGCGGCGAAAACGTGGCGTGGTGTGTCCAGTCGAAGGAAACGAAATTATAATATATAAACCAAACAGAATTGAATTGATAATAATATAATACGAATGAAAAAAATAGAAAAAGAAAAAGAAGAACCATCGAGTTTTTCGTTTTTCCTCTAAAATGCAAATAATATTATATATAGCATACCCGCACGCCCCCTCCCTCCCCTTGCCAATAGTCGACTGTTGCGGTTCACTTGTCAGTCCATTGTTTTCGGAACGGAAACAAACGTTATCGCAGCCGGTTCGTCGTATAGTCCGACAGCAGCAATAGACTGCATTATAGTCGTAGTCGTAATATAGGTACATACACTATATACAATATATATATATATATATTATAAAATTGAACCGGAAACGCGACTCGCCGGCGAGGGGATGTGACGGAGGCGCGAGGCCGACGGTTGAAGGAGCAAGGAGACGGAGAGAAAACGAGAGTGAGAGAGAGTGATAAAGAGGGTTCGATTGTGTTTTGCTCATTTGTCTATTTCTCCATTATTATATATTATTCGCTTTTTAAGGCCGTATATTATATTGATTATAGACGCCAGATATAACGTTGTAGCGTATAAAAATTTTTTTTTTTTTTTTAAATATTCTGAGATACGTTATAGAACATAATAATAATATATATATACAGTACACGAAAAACGCGTATAGACTGCAACCCTCCGACAGTCCGCTGACCGATACGCGTCGGGTTGCGGGCGGACGAACTCGCGACTATATTATAATATACACAACGATGCGGCTACGGTTCACCTGCCACTGAAAATGTTCGACTGTTATAACTCCTCCGCACACACACGCGTCCGACAAACTCGTTATCGGACGTCTCAATCGAAACGGCACATTTACACTTTACACGCAGTACATAATATTATACCTAGGTACTTAATTCGTTTCACATGTTATAATATTTATTGAAACGATAGACCGATCGAAATTTAAACGGGTTAAAACCCCAATAACAGTTTGGCAGGATGTACATAATAATATGATAATATTATACGTGCAACAGTATTTTTCAATAACATCGTTTTATAACGTTGTCCGAGCCTTTTTTATTTTTTTATTTAATTAATGACGTTTGACCATACAATATGGATTTCGCCGATATTATTTTTATATTTTCAGAAATCAATATGAAAATCAATTTTAATCGTTAAACGCAAAACACTATAATCTTTATAAATATATTGTATTTTTTAACATTTTTTTTTTTTTTCGTCATTTGGATATTGTAACTTATTTGTTTATATAATCACGATAACTGATTAAAAACGATATAATTACATATCCGGTAATTCATGTAATATACGATATTATATACGACCTTTCTATTCGGACTCGGTCGAGTGTATATTATATTGTTGTATATATGATATACATAACAATGCTGTGTATAATGTATATATTTCTATAACATCGACGTATCACGTTTAGTGTGTGTGTGTGTGTGAAAACGCGAGCTGTCATTTATAGCCCGGCAATGATAATAATTGTTGCGGCACGGTTGCAGACCGAATGGCGCCATCGCGGAGGGCTTCAGACTCCAGAGACCTAGTGACGGTAAAAATGTATACACGATCACATTGCGCCACACTTCGATACGAGGAGAGGTAATATACACATATTGTATAGTGCATAATATTATTACTACTAACAAATATTCGTATTATATACGGTGGCAATCGGGCATATCGATCATTGTTAGTATCTATCGTTAAATTTTTAAATACAATAACAATAAATAAAATGGGTTATTATATCGTCAATTTTTTTTTTTTTTAATAACTTTTACACCATTACTAATATGTTGTTGTTTGCATCGGGCCGCACGCTGTTCGGAAATGTAGTCGCGGTATATACCAGCAGCTATTGAGCTGTATATATATATATATATATACCACGGTCGGTGTACAAACCGCGAAATACAGGACACATATTGAAAACGAATTGACATATAAAATATAAAAAATATAGTATGACAATATTTTATACATACGGGATATCGAAGGCATAAATGATGACGGGAGTAATGAACTGGATGCACGCGTAGACGGTCTTTTTTTTTGCAGAAAACGCGACCGTACGTTTGTCAGGCGTTTATAAAAGAGAGAGCAAAACTCGTTAGTCATAAACGTACATATAATTTAAACAAAAAAAAAAAAAAACATTGTTATTATTGTTATTATTATCATATATTTAAATAATAAGTTTTACTCTCCTTATTATGTATGCTTGTTAAACAGATCGAGGGGTACCTACGTTTAAGGGACGATGCCTAAGGGGTTTACATGTTGATACACTTATTATCGTATAAACAATTCAACATGCGCATAGGTATATACGGAAGAGTATATTTAATCTTGCCTGCGTGAACTTATATGTTTTTATGATTTACGAATTAATATTTCTTAACATTTGATAACAGTATATACTTGTATACGAGACGATTATAAGGAACATCATTGTTTTATATATAATTATACTCTATATATAGATTATATAAGTACACTTCCGAATATAATATATTATAATCGTTAAAAAACGTATTGTTTGAAAAAGAAAATTATTAAATAGTCATACAGCACTTAAATAATATCAGTAGGTAGCACAACCGGAGGTCGGGGGTTAAGAGGTATAAGCCCCTCCCAACAATCTTTATTTTATTTTTTTATTGCATATCTAAAATATAAAAATAATATAATATTGTTCCTTTAAACAAATGTCTTCAAACTGAATACTACTCGAACTACACTGCAAAATAAAACCGTGAAAATGTTAGTTACGTTTCGTGATTGTGTAATATCAATAATAAATTGTAACTCCCAAAGACCCAAATAAATATATATATATACATTTGTTAGTTGCGTCACTGAATAATATATTATGACTATGATAAAATAATTTTTTTTATATATATAATATATATAAAAAAAAAATTATGATAATCAATAATAATATTTTGTTATCCTATAATATCAAACACTCAACAAATTGGCCCAGGCTGATTGTTTGAATCCTTTTCAAACAATGTTTTCACACTGCAGACAATAAAATAACATAAACACCTCTTTATAATATATTTCCCAATACGTTTTAATTGTATTGTAAATAATATCACGTGAAACAATTCGCCGAGTATACCTGTTTGATAGAGTTATTTTGAATGTTAAAACTTTGTTTTAAAACTCTTCAACAAACACAAGATTAATGGTTACACAAATTCTAAATTCTATACATTCTTAACTGCGGTATGTAAGAGTTTTTAATGCGTATGCCTAATAAGTATCTATACAATATTTATTTGATTAATACGTTCTCAAAAAATCAAGCAATAGTTATGAAATTAATATCGATTGTATCTGATAATTATTACCTATCATATATTTATTATGATTTACCTTTGTAATAGAAATAATATTTAATTTTACTATAAGAACACGAATTATACACAATTCACAATAAATATATATTGTATGGTAAAATCTTAAAGCGATGATATTCCATTTAATATACGAGTAAAAAAAAAAAAAAAACGTTGAGATAACGAATCACCTTTATAATAAACATTAATTATTAATATTAAAAACAGCATATTTTACACGAAAAAATAATACTTCCACATTATAGATTCGTATCGATGTATTATAGGTACTGGTTTTCAAAAAACTTCGGCGAACGCGCGCACAGAGTTCAAAGACAATTCCGTAGACCATATATAACTTAATAAATATACACATAGACAGCACATATTATATCATATCGATAACGTGCAATTGGATAATAAAACGCACAGCTGCATAATATGTTATATTATTATAATTCAATAGTACATATTATATATTATATTATAATGTGTGTATAGACAAAGATCTGTATACGCCCGCGAAACGAACATAATTATTGATCACTGTCCCGCCGCGTGTGGGTTGTAAAATTGACCGTGAAAATTGGGTTACCAGTTACCACACATATTATGCCGAACCGTTTATTATTGTTTTATTTAAAGCTGCATTTTTGGACGCGGCGAAGTCGGCCCTTATCCTAATTATTATATTGTTTATGTGCGCGCGCGTGTGTGTGTGTGTGTGTGTGTGTGTGTGTGTGTGTGTGTGTGTGT